>OZ007591.1:121901236-123147902 GCA_963931845.1 Maratus michaelseni | reverse complement strand
AGAATATTCGGTATTGAAAATAAAGTGTGTTACACTCAGTAAAAAGAATTAATTAAAACTACAAAACATGTTTTGATGAGTACATTTTGGTTGTTTTAGCAAAATTCAAGTAAAATTGAATCATTTTACTTGAATCAACAAAACATTTTTTGCTGACGATACAAAATGTTTTTTTTTTTTTTTTGGAATTGCAGAAATTTTTTTTGTTGTTGTTGATTTAAACAAAATTTCCAATGACCTATATTTAAACAAAATTTTTGTTTAAATATAGGTCAATGGAAATTTTTGATATGTAGACAAAAAATCCCTTAATACAATATAAACCACACGCAATTCTAAAAAAAATTACATAAATTTAAACTTTAATTTTCTTTCCTTTTTGCATTAATTATGTTATTTTTTGTATTAATTAGATTATTTTTTACATTATTTAGAAGTTACAACCATCGATCGGATATTTTCTTTCTTTGTTTTAAAATGTACTGCAGATGAGACTTTCTAAGACTTTTCAGTAAATGTCCATTTTCTTGTTTAACTTACTTTTAATTATATTATTTTTTTTTATACTCGTCGTATTTGGCAGGCTTTTTTCTCGCATTTAATAAATGAATAATTCTTTGTATTTGCGAATGCAGTATTTAGAAAACATAACAGTTAAAAGATAAGACTTTCACAAACGAAAACAATAACACATTTTACTCTTCATTGTAAATCTTTGATCTAAATTTTAATTTTTCTCTATTTTAAGAGTTGAAGCAAGATGAATGCAACAGATTTTTGGAAGAAAGCATAAAAAACTTTTTAAAAATGTGAAGAAAGGAAAAAAGGGAAAGTATTTCTTCAATGCGTCATTTACTTTGAAAAATGCTGTAGGCTTTCTTCGGTAAAAAGGAAAAAAATCTTGATGATTACAGTTCAAGGAAGCCTGTAAATCTCTCAAATATTTTTCTTGTGAAAAATCTACGATTTATTTCTCGTAATCTGTGCGTGCTGCGTAGGATATGCAAGAGCACATTTATTTACGAAGGGTTTTATTATATACATTTACAAAGAATTTGCATATATAGAAATATTATATAAAAAAAGTCTGAAAACTGGGATGTCTTTATGTAAAAATGTGACAAAACAAATTATAATTTTCAAAGGAAAGGTATAAATAGTTATTGCTGTTCTGTATGCAAAGTAATGTTTTAAGTGTTTATAAACAAATAAATATTTTATTCCTATTAATATTTTGCCCAGTTAAAGAATAAAGCACCACCCTGTGCTATTTTGAGCACCGTTCGTCATAGAGAAAAATCATACATGAGACATGGAATATTAAATATTTTCTAACACAAACAGAATATTATTAAGAAATTTCATTTTTCCATACAATGAAATGAGATATCTAAATAAGCAATTAAAAAAACCCGTATAATTCAGTAAAATACTGTTTTCATCAATTGCTGTCCATATCTGGTCATGTGTGCGAATCGTTTTGTGAAGCCCTGCATATTATCGATAGAATTTATACACAATACGTAATAGACAAAAAATTAGATAAGTTTAAAAAGGCATACCAGAGAGGAAAATACACTTCCAGCAATTATTGATCATAGTCGGTACTTTAAACGAATTATTGTGTGCGTCTCTATAAATGGACGATAAATGTTACGCAATTCATAATCTATAAAAAAAATGTTGAAGAGCAATACATTTTACTTATTCTATACACCTGAGAAAACATATTATAATCCAACTGAGTGATTCATATCAGCATCGTTTTATTTTAAATATCGTAAAATAAAAAAACGCACCGAAAACGATTTTTCATCATAGACCATAATATAACAGAAATATTTTGCTTGTCACTGTGAACGAACTATTAATAAACCCAGAAAAAGGAATTGAATAAAACTACAAAACATGTTTTGTTGAGTATATTTTGGTTGTTTTAGCAAAATTCAAGTAAAATTGAACCATTTTACTTGAATTTACAACTCGCGTTTTTTTCTCAAATTTTAGGCCTTGTGCGCTACCACCAGCAGTGAAATTTTATTTATTTTGTTTTTGCATTTTATTTAGCTCCCATAGACACAAGACTTTTTCGGTATAGCGAATCAAAAAAGAAAAAAAGACACAGCCCACAATCTGAGCAACATTCACCGAGTGAATACAACTTGATTGCGTTAATTTAAGGATTTTTTAAATGCTTTGCGCCACCTCAAATGAAGTAATTTTGCTTCTTTTTTTATTATAATGTATTTTTATAACTTTCTTTTAAAGATTTTTCACTATAGCGGTTTTTTTTTCTTTTATAGCTTTAAAAAAAGAAAGAAAACTGTTGCTTTTCAATAAATTCATTTGCGTTGCGCTGCCGCAAAAATTAAAATTTATTATTATTATTTTTTTTTTACTAAGCAACCCTAAAGCCAAGTTTTTCGCGGTATAGCGAATAAAAAAATAAGTTTTTTTTTGGCCCACCCTAATATATATATATATATATATATATATATATATGTGTGTGTGTGTGTGTGTGTGTGTGTATGTGGCACATTCGTTTTATTAATATGAATTTTGTTTATATTTTTTCATGAAACAATGTACAACTAACTTTAAATAAGATATGTAAACGTATTTAAACAAAGGAATGAAAGTAAGGGAAAAATATCCTTTTCTATGTAACACCAATGATTTAATTTTTCTTTTTTTAAATTCTAGCACTTTTATTATAAAAGGAAATAATTGTGTTATGCATTTATGCATTATGTTTATTCGTTAATATATTATAATACAATCATTACGCTTAGACAAACTTTTGATGATGTAAATGCATAATAACGGATAAAATATACGACATCGAAAAAATGCGATGGACTTGAAAAAAAATGTCCGTTTCGTTTAAAATCACGGATTACTAGTACCTCTCCGTTCATACTCTTTATTTGTGATGGAAAGCATTTTTTAAGACGCGTATTTATATGAACGCTAGAGAAGAATGTCCATTCCATCTCATTGAAAAACATAAACAGTATCTTCTTTTTTATCACAATACACAAGCAGCTGACGGCGCTTACTTGCTTGCTTGAATTGCTTACAATCACTTTAGGACAAATAATAATTTTCGCAGTTCATAGATTTAAACAAAATCTGTAAGGTATTTCTGGTTTCAGACTGAAAAAAAAGTATTCCTTTAAATTGTCCCATCTTTATCTATAATTGACAATTTTTTTAAACTATTATATTTTCTACTTTTGGATGGTAACGTTAGATACACCAATCGATTTATACATTGCGTTCATCTTCTTCTGTTCTTCACTTAATAATTTTTATTTGACGGATTTCTGGAAATTTGTAAATTTGTGAATTCAAACAGTTTTTTTATCCCGATTTACAGTTTCAAACTGCTACAAAATCGACATGGCATTAAATTGCGAAAGAAAATTTAACAAGCATAAATACATCGGAAAATGCGTCTCAATGCTTCCATTTTTGCAACTGTATTAAAACGCCGTAAAAAAATGTTGCTTAAGTAAATGGCCACAAATATACAACTGTTTAAAAAATAAATAATGTTGATGCAAAATAATGCAAGGAAGGAGAAAAATTTCGTGCGCGCGATGAATTGGCAATAACTTTGCGTCTTCTTATTAAGTATGAAAATATATGTTATATCCTAACTTTGTTTTTAGATGAAAGTATCAAATGCTGATAGCAATCATCATTTCATAGGCATACGAAGTTAGATAAACCACAATTTCTGGACTACGTGCAAAACGAACTACCAAGGAAATTGCATACTTCAATAACATACCTCTATGAATGGTTTACAGCATGAAGAATGTATCATTTGCTGATCTTGATATAACTATATTAAAAAAACATATGTTATCGAAGAATTGTGGAAGTTCAGTTATCGTATTATACTTGCGTGATCGTTGTGTATCTTACAATTTTTTATTGCTTATATAATCATATCAGGATCAGCAAATGATACATTCTTCATGCTGTAAACCATACATAGAGTAAATATGGTTTATGTGTCTTCGCAGTCCTTCAAAATCATGATTGCTATCAGTATTTGACGCTTATATCTGAAAATAAATTACATCATAACCTTATAAAAATGTACTTTTTTTTATATTAATAAGAAACATACGAAATAATAAGATGCAAAATTATTTCTAATTTATCATGCGCACTTTTTTTGCGGACCTATTGCTTCACTGAGCAACGTTTCGAAACAAAATGGAAAGTGACTTCAGCAACATTATTTTAGCACAATTATTTAATTTTTTTTGTAAAATAATGGTGTTTATATGATTTTCTAGGCTGCTGTTTTAATAAATGGTGAATTATGTGTAAAATATATACATGGTCAATAAATCATTACTTATCGGAAATTTTAACAGTGCTGTCGACAACCGACTGAGGATAAATTTTAGTTCTATGCATTTCAAAAACACATTCAACATGCAATATTAGTTGTTATATCCGCCGATGTTTCTAAAATAATAACATACACTTTAATGACTTTAAGTATCCAAATAAAATTATATTGTAAGATGCTACAAACAAGGAAATAAGACAAAGTAATAGTGAGATGCTACTTTTACTAACATTAAAATATAACTATTTCACAATTGCTAGAAATATGTAATTAAATCAAAATTCCTTATTTAATAAATACGAAAAATTAAAGCCTAGAAGTTAAATTATTGTATACTAATGCTTTTAATTTCTTAAGAAAGCATAAGAGCTTAATCTTTTTTTTTAAAGGAACATTCTTGAAAGTTCTTGAAAAACTTTTCTTTTATGCATAAAAATCATCAAAAAGTAAAGAAATGGTTTTGAGTAGAATAGATGCTTACATGTTTCACAGTAAGTTGTTCAAACTACTTAAGATTTCAAAGAGTCTTTTAGTGATAAAAGGCTTTGCTGTTCAATAAAAAGTATTTGAAACTTCGAAATTTGAAACACTAAACAGAACATTATAGTTTAAATTTGCCTCCGTTACTAGAAAGCTTTCTCAGTATTTACTGAACACATTGCATATACGTATGCTAATACACAAAAGCATTTAAAAGTGATTCCCTTGGACGACTTTGGAGTTTATTGAGAATGTTAAATATTTCGTCCTTTGTAGCTATGTTATTTAATATGGTAATACCAAAAAAGCTTTCAAATTACGTTTTTCCAAACTTAAAGTTTTTCATCCTCTAAAATTTAGAAATGGCTTTGCAAATGTTGTTAATAGAATAATTTAAAAAAAATTAAAAATATAAACTAATTAAAAATATGTTTTCTAATTTAAAGTATTAATATTATACTATTAAAATGTTTGTATTCAATAGTTATTTTATTTTTATTTGTTTTAATTTCTTCAAAATTTTAACACTTATTAGTTTTCATGCAGTCAAAATAAGAAAACACATAACTTATTTAAAATATTTTCATAAATGTACTTTAAAACGTTTAAATTACTGGGTAGTAGAATTAAAGTATTCCTGTTTAGAACACTTTTAGAGTAGTGGCTTCAAGCGGGATACCTTAGTCCCACAATGAGGCATTTTGATTTTTAAAGGGGAAAATTTAAGAATAGTTGTTACAGTAAAACCAGCTAAGATGAAGTCGCAAAAGACCGAATAAAATTTCTGATTTAGGCATGTGTGAGTCGTAACAGATATAGTAATTGTATAGTATTACATTTACAGGAACAATGTTTCTTTTCAATTTAAGGCAGTATTCCATTCCAGGTTTTATTTTCACTGGTTTTACTTTGATTGTTATGGAAGAAAAGATAAGTAGCTTCTTAAAAAGGTGATGAAAGATTAGTGTCCAGGAATGCTTCTTGAGTATCGTGTTATTTAAGTAAATAACTTACAATCTATGTAAATTTCACTTGTTAATGAGATACTAAAATCAATTACAAAATGTAAAATTTTGTGAAGATAAAAATTCAGACCATACAAGACTATTTTACACAAAAGTGGTTTTCAATTTCAAATTACTTGAAAATATTAACTAAAACTCGCTAATACGAAATTTCAAAATATTGGAGGATTTTTTCTCCGGCATGTCTTAAAGCAAGTACCTATTTTTTTGTAATTGAATTCTTTTCGCCGGCACCATGAAAAATTTTCGTTTTTACAGGTATTACTATTACAGGTATTACAGGTAATAATGATTACAATAACGAAGAAATTATATGTGTGCGTGTGTGTGGGGGGGGGGAGAGGTGAAGTATCGGGAATTTAGAAGATGATTGATCGAGGAATAACCAAAAATGTATTGGAGCCACTTACTGTAGAGCTTTCGTTTCCTACCTATGCTCGTTGGCCGCATCAGAAAAATAAAACTTCAATGAAGTTAAAGATTAACAAACAGCAACAAAAAAAAATTCTAAAAGCAACTATAAACTGTATCTGATATTAAAAAACTGTGCAAAAATGCTGTTCTTAAACCTTTATGGATTATTTTATTAACCTTATTGATACTTTCAGTAAAAATGTAAAACCTGTTGTGATGTAAATCAATTGATGCATTCAAGTTTGAACAATTGTTTATGCATGAATGTTTAGTTGTATCACCTGTATTGGTGGTAGTGAAATTAGATTAAATATTATGGTTAATTGTTTATGAAGTACAATTTCATTGCATAAACATTGCAAAAATATTTATACAGGGTGATTCATAAAAGATGGGCAGAACTTTAAGGGGTTATAGTACACTTAAAGACAAATAATATTAGATAGGAGACTAAGGGTCCCAGACGTATTCCCAAGGAGATAGGGGGCATTAAAGTTTAGGGTCCGAAATTTCAAATGATTATAAAACATGGAAAAATTGGTCGATTCGTTTGCGGTTTTTGCAAAAAATTTTCTTTATGCCAGTATTTTCTTGAAATAAAATTTTAAAGTTCAATTTCAAAAAATGCCGATAGGGGGCGCTTTAGACTTTGGAGTAACAAACAACTATTTTTTAACGTTATTTTTTGTATTTCTTTAAATGATTTCGAAAGCTTAGACTTAAACTTAAATTTTGATCTAAAAATCTGAGTCCTAACGAGTAGTTAAGTAGCGTAAACTGAAATTTGAAATTTGAAACCCTTCTCCCCCCCAGAACAAAAATCAGTTATTCCCGATCTTTGTGTCGTAGATTAGGCTCTAACTACTGCCGCGTTTTGCTAAAATTATTCTTTATGTCAGTATTTTCTTGAAAATAAATTTTTAAGAAAATTTTCAAAAAATTCCGATAGAGGGCGCTTTAGACTTTGGAGTAACGAACAACTATTTTATACCGTTATTTTTTGTGTCTCATTAAATGCTTTCTAAAGCTTAGACTTAAATTTTCAGCCCAAAATCTGAATCGTTAGACGTGGTTAAGTTTCTGGGGAGAGGGGTTTGAAATTTCTACTCCTGAGCACAGTTCAGTTTACCATGTCCACACATTGTGTGCTGTGATACGAGGTAAAAAGACACAAATTAGGATTATGTTACCAAAGCATATTTATTAACATGTAATCACAATAAATGTTCAAAATTGTGACCACCAGAGGTTATGCACGCAGAACAACGGCGACGAATGGAACGGCGAACATTCGCGAAAACATCAGGCTTTTCGAGCACTTCCCCTACAGCGGCGGAAAGTCTGGCGACCAGTTCCTCGGGGGATTCAATGGGTGTCTCATACATAAGAGCCTTCAATCGTCCCCAAAAAAAGAAATCGAGGGGTGAAAGATCTGGCGAGCGAGCAGGCCAAGCAACAGGACCACCTCGACCAATCCATCTGTTCGGAAATGTGATGTCCAGATAGTTGCGGATGTCTCGTACGTAATGGGCTGGCGCTCCATCGTGCTGGAACCACATGACCCGCCGGATGCGTGGAGGAACAACGTTTAACAGGTCTGGCAGCACATGTTGCAGAAATGTGAGGTATGTTTTACCGTTGAGGCGTTCAGGAAGAAGGTACGGTCCGATTAGGTGGTCTCCGAGGATTCCTGCCCAAACATTGATGGAAAAGCGTCTCTGATGAGCATGTGGATACGTAGCATGTGGATTGACATCCGCCCATACATGTGCATTGTGTGTGTTAAATGTACCTTCACGTGTGAAGGTACATTCATCGGTGAAAAGCACAGTTCGTCCAAAATGTGGATTTAGCGCGTTCTGCTGCAGAAACCAGCGGGCGAATTCAATACGATTTGGATAATCCCCTGGAGACAGTTTCTGGACTCGTTGCACATGAAACGGGAGCAAATGTTCATCCTTCAGTACCCTCCAAGTCGTGGACTGTGAGGTATCCACCTGGCTAGCCACTGTTCGTGTACTTGTACTTGGCTGCGCCACTACTACATCCAGAATGGCTTCTGCAACAACTACTGATTCGTCCTTTTTTGCACGACCTGCATTCGACCGGGAAGCGAGAAATGATCCCGTCTCACACAACTGTCTGTGCAAGCGCTCGAAAGTTTTGCGGTTAGGCAACCGCCTGTTAGGAAATCGCTCTCCGTACATTCGTTGTGCCTCTGCACCATTTCCATCTGCCGCTCCGTAAATTAAATGCATCTCAGCCTTTTCCTTATTCGTGAAGCGCACCATCTTCCGATTCATTACTACAGCGACTTACACTTGACTCACCGTTCAGTGGTTTTTATGCCTGAATCGTGTCGAAATTTTGCATACGCGTTCTTCTTCTTCCCCATTTGACATTTGCATACTTTCTGTTTCCTTCTTCACCCGGTGACTAGCGTCAGGAATGGAGCTTTAACGTTTGCATGAGCGACGTTTCCAACTGTGCCAGTGCCTTTATGAGTGAATTCCGACTATGCAGTCCTTGACGAAAGTTGTATTTTTGCCTCGTATCACAGCACAGAATCCTTGGGCATGGTTAAGTAGTGCAAACTGAGCTATGTTCAGAAGTTGAAATTTGAACCCCCTCCCCTCGCTACTGAACCACGCTCAGCGATTCAGATTTTGAGCTGAAAATTTAAGTTTAAGTCTAAGCTTTAGAAAGCATTTAATGAGACACAAAAAATAACGGTATAAAATAGTTGTTCGTTACTCCAAAGTCTAAAGCGCCCTCTATCGGAATTTTTTGAAAATTTTCTTTAAAATTTATTTTCAAGAAAATACTGACATAAAGAATAATTTTAGCAAAACGCGGCAGTAGTTAGAGCCTAATCTACGACACAAAGATCGGGAATAACTGATTTTTGTTCTGGGGGGAGAAGGGTTTCAAATTTCAAATTTCAGTTTACGCTACTTAACTACTCGTTAGGACTCAGATTTTTAGATCAAAATTTAAGTTTAAGTCTAAGCTTTCGAAATCATTTAAAGAAACACAAAAAATAACGTTAAAAAATAGTTGTTTGTTACTCCAAAGTCTAAAGCGCCCCCTATCGGCATTTTTTGAAATTGAACTTTAAAATTTTATTTCAAGAAAATACTGGCATAAAGAAAATTTTTTGCAAAAACCGCAAACGAATCGACCAATTTTTCCATGTTTTATAATCATTTGAAATTTCGGACCCTAAACTTTAATGCCCCCTATCTCCTTGGGAATACGTCTGGGACCCTTAGTCTCCTATTTAATATTATTTGTCTTTAAGTGTACTATAACCCCTTAACGTTCTGCCCATCTTTTATGAATCACCCTGTATATCTCTTTATATTACATCACCATCTTTCCACCTGTCCTCTAATTACTTCTAAACACACTTAATCTGTAAGGTGTATGGTAAGTTACGCCTATAGAAGTTAAACCGCTAGTCAAAACCGCTAGTTAAACCGCTAATCAAAAATGTTGGGCACCACTAGTGTTACGAAAAACCCGTTGTTGTAGGAACGCTTGATTTCAATGATATGCACATCAGATCGTGGAATAACGAACGAAGCAGAAAAGCCCCCAAAATATTGATAAGGAAACAACGAGCGCGGTCTTCATTGTCCAGGTGTAGCTTTTTTTATGTTCGCTGCTTTACATAGCAAAAAATGTGCCTCATCACTCTGCAAGATGTCCCAGGGCTAGTTGTCAATGTGCTTACTTGACAAAATGGCATGCATACAACTTATCACGTGTGTGTACGAGGTATGCTCAGGTATTCGCAGGCATACCAGGGCGTGCTTGCGATGAAAGGCATGTTGTTCTTTATCTTATGCTAAGGCATGTTAAGAAAACGTATTACAGATATCTACTTCAGAAGCTTCTGAGCCTGGTGATGCTGATTTTACATATGAAACTTTTACAAATGCAACTTTTATATACGATGCATACCGCAGTGGGAAATTCTCGTAGAAAAACGTTTTAAATGATATACATAATATGTTTTGAGTTTCGTTCCTGAAATATGGATGTTTGATCATATCACATTTATATATAAGTCTTGTGTTAGGATTTACAGCAAATGAACGTTGTCACATTTATGGGTCATCACATTTAGGTAGATTGACTTTCTATGATAGAAATATAATCTTTATTTTACAATTATATTTGAATATACGTTTATAATATAAAAATACGTAAACGTTTTTGCGCGATGTAAAATGAAAACAAAATGTATTAGGTCGTAGTAGAAATATATGTAACGTATAGTGAATGTATTTTAAAAAGAATATTTAAAAATTATACTAGCATTATTTCTCTAAATATAAATGACTTTAACTTTTATGAGAATTTTCATGATTGTCAAACTAAAACTAAAAAATATTTGAAGATAACTATTCGTTTCTATAAACTAGTATACCATACTTTTAATGACGCTAAAATCAAGAATTCTATCCTAGAAAATCATCCTTATCCCCTCAGTTCAGAGAAGGTTTCATCAACTAACATATAAATGTCAGTCAATTTCTTCGAAAAATAAGCTGTCAGTAGCAGTTCTTTTTTCCAAGATCATGTTTTTTGAGTAAGTTATTTTAATTAATTGTTGTTGACTTCTTAGCGACACCAGACCTTGTCCCGAAGGCACCGAAAAAAAGGATTCACATTTCAGTTTACGACAAATCATAGGGGCAAATAAACTAACTTGTCCTCAAAGTTTTCCTCACAATTTTGGTGCTTGCTATAAAAGGGTTAAAGGAGGTCTTCTGGTTCAGAACCGCTCTTTCCTTTCTTGTAATCTCCCAGCATAATAACTCTTCATACCACTGATTAATGCAAGTATATGGCATCCACGCTGTAAGCCTGCAGCATCGCAATGATGCAGAGACCTCACCATTCTTGTCACAGACCATGCTTTATGCTGCTTCACTTCGACGGTTGAGTGAGTTAAGGCGCCCTTTAATTGGTGGTTAAGTTCTTTAATCATAATGTATCATTTCAGAAAAGCGAACGACAACTGTGAAACAAATATTTAAATAAAGCCATAATTTTTAACTTAAAATGAAGCAGGATATTGACTACAATGAAAAGGAAGTCATTGAGGTTAGTGCTCTGTATCCTTTTCAGGACTTCTCCTATCATACCAAAAACTGAAATCTGGTCTTTGCAAAAGCAACCCTACCAGGTATGTGAGTGATTGGATCAGGTCCGCTCACCCGTAGAAGAAACCCATGGAAACGCCTCCCGGAATTTGGAATCTAATAGGAACAATCACACCTAAACGCTAGGCAGTTGCCCACTCTATAGGCTTTGCTTTACTACCAGATAAGAATATCGAAATTCTACGAAGAAAACCGCTTGCTTCTTGCCGACAGAATTAAAAGGAAAATGGAAAGTGCATTACGAAATTCTTCGTGGCATGAAACAGTTGCAACACACGTAAAAATTCGTTAATTTATAAAGTAATTGAAAATATGTTATTAAATTGTAAGCCTTAAAATAGATAATAATATATTTGAATTTAGAATATAAACTGTGTATTCTTCCTGACGTAAAAGATGACAATAGTACTTCATTTGATAGTATTCATCAATAGCATGACATTTTTCTTTGACAGGAACGAAAACTGAACTAAGCGCTAAAGAGACTACGTAGAGTGTTGCCATATGTCATAGTGGAAGTTGAGAGGAATAAATGTTGCACATCCTTAAAATTTCTAAAATAGTTTTTGCTGATCTGTAACAGTTAAAAAAGGATTAATTTCATGAAAGTTTTCGTTAACAATTAAATTATTGTCAAGAATTGACATCCATTAAAATTGAGGTGAATCGTTAGACATGCACACATCAAAAGAATGAAAACCTATTTGATAAGAATATTATGCAATTGAATAGAATACTAATTTACTGACGTTTTCATGTCTCATCGTATTATGTGTTCGCATAGAATGTTGTAACTATAACACCATATGTAAGAAGTGCGGCAGCAGCGGACAAAATAAGACTTTTGTCGACTACAATTTTATCGAAGAGAACAAATAAATAAAATCTTTCGTTGACGCTTAGAATCCAATGTAGGTTTTTCCAGGGACAAGCGGTATCAAGCGGATACTTTGAAATAAGCTCTTTTATGTCAGTAGCAGTTTCAGTAACAGAAGAAGCGAACACACGTATGCTAATAAATTTAATGCAATAAAAAGTAAGATAGGCAAATCGATATGCCTTTTCATAACCAGAAGTAATTTTTATGAAAATAAGAATGTAAGACTCGTAAAATATCCATGTAAGGGAGATGGCTAAAGTTAGGCTTAATATTGAATGAAAAGTCTTATTCACTAAATAAATAGTGTTTAGTATTTTAGTGTGGATGGCTGACAAATATGCTACATTCAGTCTTTGTTGCTGAATGAGATTTTTAAACTCTAGCAATATATTTTTAAGAACATAACATATGCAACAAAAGTAAATCGGAATGGTCGATGATAGGCAAGTCATATTACTTATGAAAGCGTGCGCGTAGAAAACTGGAGTGGAATATGGAGGTGGAATGAAAACAAAGTAATATTCATCTCCTAGGTAACCTAATAAATGAGGCGTTTTCATTTTGGCGAAGCCTAAAAGTGTCATTGCGATAGCCGTAAAGTCATCTAAAAGTAAAATTATCCATACAATAGATTTGAAATTTATCGTGGTCTTTTTGTATGGAAACATCGAATATGCTTTTGCCAAATGTCTAAAAACAAGAGGAAATTTCCTTCGTTTAATTATAACTAAAAACCTTAAAATAATCTCACACATCAAGGAAATGTTAAGCATGTAAAATTTCTTAGTGTATGTATTCATATAAAGAAGCTTTCCAATGATTACATAAAGTTGTATTCCTTCTAAAATTAAAGTTAATATTATGGAAATTGTCGTCACCTTTATGAACTGTTGGCTCAATGGATATGTGAATTTCTCCGTATACCCAATTAAATGAATCCATAAGTAGATATTAAAAGGCGAAAAACTTCTTTCTATATTTTTAAACACTACTAGTCTCTGTGCTGCAGTTTGATGAACGTTATTTTTAGATCTAAATAGCATTTTGGAATGCATTTGCACTATTGTTTAGAAAACTCTTCAAAGTGTGGATTAATCTTCTAAAAATCTGATAGTTAGGTTATAGGATCTAATTTCAATGCCCGCACAAGTGAATCTTGAAATTATTGTATGCTATTTCTTCTTAGAACATGTTTCTCACACGTCTGTTACACGTTTACTTTCAAAAATATGGTTTCATTTGTATGTGTTAGGTCTTCCAATTTTAAAATATAGAAAATTATCATGTTCAAATTTTCACAGTCTATCAATATAATACATTTTATCAAACTTTTCGAAGTATGGATTAATTTTCTATAAAAAATGGTAGTTGAGTTATAGGTTCTAGTTTCATCACCAAGTAATTCTTGATATGATTTTATACGATTTTTTCATAGAACATGTTTCTTATACTTCTGTCAGATATTTGCTTTCAGAAATATGGTTCAATTTTATGTGTTAATTCTTTCAATTTTAAAATACAGAAAAGTATATTTTTAAAATTTGCATAGTAAAAATATGTTGCTACTTTATATATTAATTCCAATTGACTTAAAATATGAAAATTTTTCCATTTTGCTATTTCCCAGTCTATTAAATTATAAAATGCTTTATACAAATTAATATCTTCATAATACCTTCCAGAACCATATTTCTAATTTCATTTTTGTAAAATGTTATATTTTATCTTTCATGAACAATCCATCAACATCCTTCAAGATTATTGTTTCAGGTACATATATTTCCTGAAATCGACAACTGCCATTAGGTATTTAATTTGAAGATATTGAACATTGTGCAACACTAGGTGTTAGTTTTAATTTCAACAAACGTTGAATGTAATGACTTTTATCTTGACTTCCAGTTTCTTTTATTATCTTCCAGAACCAGATTTCCAATTTCAATTTTGTAAAATATGTCCTATTTTATCTTTCATAAACAGCCCATCAACATCCTTCAAGTTTATTGTTTCCGGTACATATTTCCTAAAATCGAAACTGACATTAGGTAATTAATTTGAAGATATTGAACAATTGTGAAACACTAGGTGTTAGTTTTAATCGCAGCAAACGTTGAATGTTATGACTTTTATCTTGACTTCCAGTTTCTTTTATTATCTTCCAGAACCAGATTTCCAATTTCAATTTTGTAAAATATGTACTATTTTATCTTTCATAAACAGCCCATCAACATCCTTCAAGTTTATTGTTTCAGGTACATATTTCCTGAAATCGACAACTGCCATTAGGTATTTAATTTGAAAATATTGAACAATTGTGTAACACTAGGTGTTAGTGTTAATCGCAACAAACGTTGAATGTAATGACTTTTATCTTGACTTCCAGTTTCTTTTATTATCTTCCAGAACCTGATTTCCAATTTCATTTTTGTAAAATATGTCCTATTTTATCTTTCATAAACAGACCATCAACATCCTTCAAGTTTATTGTTTCAGGTACATATTTCCTGAAATCAACAACTGCCATTAGGTATTTAATTTGAAAATATTGAACAATTGTGCAACACTAGGTGTTAGTGTTAATCGCAACAAACGTTGAATGTAATGACTTTTATCTTGACTTCCAGTTTCTTTTATTATCTTCCAGAACCAGATTTCCAATTTCATTTTTGTAAAATATGTCCTATTTTATCTTTCATAAACAGACCATCAACATCCTTCAAGTTTATTGTTTCAGGTACATATTTCCTGAAATCAACAACTGCCATTAGGTATTTAATTTGAAGATATTGAACAATTGTGCAACACTAGGTGTTAGGTTTAATCGCAACAAATGTAGAATGTAATGACTTTTATCTTGACTTCCAGTTTTTTTCTTCTTTTGTGTCAGTATTTTACAATGGATTTTCTTTAAAATTTAAGTTTTTTCTTGGATCGATATGTTATAATTCTACTGTCAAGACAAATATTACCTGTTTCGAACTACTAAATATAGGAATGTTTCACTATTTTAAATATAAGTACTTAAATTTGGCATTTTAAATATCAATTAGACTAAAAAAATGATCTTATTGTATTTATAAGTAAGGGGTCGTTTAGGTTGAAAATCGACTAAAAATAAGCAAAGAATCGGGGTTTACTTGGAATCCACGGTAAGAATACACAGAAAGTGGAGATATTGTTTGTGAAGATTCTGGAGGTATGAATATTAAATAATAGTTCTTTCCTGCTGTTTGTTTTTCACTAAAATCACAATTCTTTAATATAAGACAGATTTTTTTTTATCATATCATAGGGTTTTTAAGTATATTAAACTCAGCATCTATGTATAATAATACACACATATAAATGATAGTAATATATTATACAGTGTTCTTAGATTAGTAGGTTTGTTGCTATTAGCAACCTTGCAACACATCTAAAATCAATATAAATTTTCAACGATCTTTGAATTGTATTTATAAAACACTATTTGCATGAAATAATTACTTTATAATTTATCATATTCATATAATGGGCTACGTTATTTTATTAACTGTGTATTTTACTGACGAAAAAAATTCAAAAGGCTGCAGTTTATTATTATTATTATTATTATTATTATTATTTCTTGTAGTAAAATATTTGTTGAATAATGTTTTAACAGAAAAAAATATATAAAAAATGGAATATGTTTTTAGTGACAAAATTATATCATAAATATTTAAATTAGATATTTTGAAACAGTATTTTCAAATGTGTGAATGATGAGAAGCTACAAATATGCTTTTGTTTGGAAATAAAACTTCGTCGATATATATTTTTTTCGTTATTTTTATTTAACTTTTCAAAGGATACAAAATATTTATTCCCGCTTCTAGTATACTATATTTTTATTTTTACACCATATTTTTATTTAATGTACATATTAAAATATTTATTGACAGTTATTATCTTTTTCGAAATTATAAATTACCTGTGGACACAAATTTGTCATGAAAAGAAGAATTGACTAAATTCTTTTGAATCGATGTTGTTGAAGTAAATACTTTTAAAAATAGGAAAATATTTCTTTTTGATTAATATTTCCAGATGCGATAACACTCCTCAATAAATGCAATATTATTCTTTACCTTTTATGAAGCATTGCATAAATGTAATTTGAAGTCTCTGAAACCGAAGGAGGATATCCTAATTTCTATTTCTGCTAATTATTTGACTGTGAGATAGTTAACAATTTAACAAATTCTTCGTGGACATGTATCTACACTGAGAAACGTTAAACCTTTCAGCATAGGTACGCTTTTCGGTAACATTACCATACACACTGGGTCAGTCTGATCCCAATTTTTTACACTAATATCTCTGAAGATTATCCGTATTTAACACTAAAAAATAAATAAACCTACACCTGCTGTTTGAATACTCTTATTGCACTAGAATGTGTTATTTGTTTTAAAAATCAATTTCAAACTTAAAAAAAATGATAATAAATATATTTTTTTAACTTGCTTTTGGTTTTTTATCGCTTTATAGGCATTCATTCGTTTTTAACCTCTTTCAAACATTTAAGCATTTAATTTAAATATTTATTATGTAAAGAAGTGTTTAAATAGCAATAAAACCAATACTTTGAAACATGTGATTATTTTAACTAACATTTATTTCTTTCTTGCGCAGAAAGTTTAATCATTTAAACAATTTTTTTCACTGTGTTTTATGAAACAACTAGCTGACCCGCCCGGCGTTGCCTGGGCCCATAATAATAACCTTAATCAAACCTCAATTTTCTATAATTTTTTATCTTTCAATTGAACCTAGTTTCGGGGGTTCCACTGCCTTCAGCAGCGTAAAGTGTCTGAAGTGAACCCTGTTTCTGAGGTCCAACTGTCTTCGGCAATGTCTAGTGTGTTTCAAATAAACCTCTTTCCGAACGAACCTGTGGACTGTGTTCCCGCTGCCTACGGCAGAGTATACTGAGCGTGCTCAGCACGCGCCGGAGATGATAGAAAACGAAGTTGAATGAGTCAAACCCTGTTGTAATAGGCCCATAGAACCCACGATAAGAATGCGCCCATGGAGTTTGAAGGTGGAACTAAAATCTGTAAGACAATCGAAAATCACGATGGAACCAATTCCCGCTGAAATTGGGAGTGTCGGGTTAATGGGTCATTTTGTCATGGGTCATTATGGGTCAAGCTATTTTTATCTTAAAAATGGCTGAGACGATTTGAACGAAATTTTGTCTCTTACATTTTTTGAGCACGAGAAAATCATTGAATGCCTAAGGGAGACCACTCGGTATTGGGCTAAGGTCACATGCTCCAGAAAATCCGATTAGTGAGTCAGTTTTGGGTCACTGTGGGTCAAACTAATGTTATCTAAAAAGCGGCTCAGACTATTTTGACTAAATTTTATATACTACGGGATTTCGGGAACGAGAAGACAATTGGGCTTGGTCACATGCTCTGAATGTTGGTCAATTGCCCTGGTCGTGAATGTTATTTTGCATGTTTTACTTGTAGAAATGTATACTTTAAACTAATTTTAAGCGACGAAATTTGTTATTGATTTTAATTGGCAGAAAAAAATGTCATGTTATTTCAGTTAAAAGTACCCTGACCCTGTGTATAAATCATTATTTTAGTTATTATTTTGTAGTAGATTAAGATTACGGAAGATTACTCATTAATATTTTCATTTGTTGACAAAGGGATAATATATCTATCGTATGCATTAAAAGTTGTTCCATCTCAGTATGTATATGCACGATTCAAAAATTACAAATGTTTCTTAATCGAGCTCTTATCTTTGTTAAGGTTTACGAAAATATACAATAATCTCTTCCGAGTTACTAACGATTCCGAAAAAAGTCTCTTTAGCTTCAGAAACCACAGAAATCTCAGCAGTTTTCATATATTTTGTTGGGTTTTTTTCCCAGCCTGAGCGTCCTAACATTATTTAGTGATCTAACGCGATTTAGCGTAAACACCCCATTCCCTGCACACATATTTAATTATTTAAAATCAACCATGCACTCTAAGAAAAAGGTGAAAATACTCATGCATCCATTAAAAACACTATTTATATGGGTATTAATTAATAACTGATAACCATTAATTATCCATGTCCAATTAACAAATATTAGTGACTTTATGGACAATTTACGCAGAAGCCGGCTACAGAGGTGAAATATTTATTGCAGCCAGACTTTGGGTCGCCAATTTTGATGTTTCCCAAGAATGGTGTGACAGATAAATTTATTACTAAATTTATAACCATCTTCCCGCGTGACCCTAGGGACCACCGACGTAACGTCTCACGAACAGACAGCCAGAAGGCGGTGTATTTTATGCAAATTGGAACCATGTCTGGAGAACTCTATTACCATTGGGACGAGTTTCTAATGGGTGGAAAAAGAGACGAATCATTTTGTATATGTAAATTTTTATTGTATTGTGTATCATGTATGTAAAAATATATAGTATGTTTCCAGTAACAATAAGAATAATTTAAGAAACATTTGAAGTTAGTTGTAGTAACTGAGCTCGAGTTTAAAAATTGCTCCCTTGTGGAGAATAAGCAATTTCTCTAGGATGAGATGTCAAAACGATACAGTTGCTATCCGTGATTTTTGTGGTCGCTTCTCATTGCCTCAAAGTGCTAGGCACTTAATTTATGGAAGATCATTTTTAAATAAATAGATATTGCCTCTTCCGGGGTATACCATAGAATTGCTTTATAAAATGTATAAGTAATTTAAAGTTCATGAGATCTTAAATATCTCATAGATATTCAAGTAATTAGATAGTCATAGATGTAATTACATTCGTTTACTGAATATGCAAGGATGATGCTTCAAGGCAGCGACAATTCTGTTTCTCCAAGCCCTTAGATCCCTATAGCACAGGGTGCTTGCTACTCCAGGTATGATTCATCATACTAAAAAAATCTTTGTGTCAGGTATTGGAATATATATATATATATATTAAAATAATTACGGCATGTACAGAATAGTCCTGAATATAATTAATTTACTGAATTTAAGAGTTAAAAGTTTTGTCACAAACAAACTCATAAGTAATAAAATTAAAATTCACAGGATTTTTAATAAATTAATTATTTGTTCTTAAGCATATGCAACAACATGCTGATTTTAGAGAGTTTCTAAGAAAAAGGACAATGTGTTTTTCTAGGTTTAATTATTTTCTTTTAATAAACTTTTTCTAAATATACTTTAATTTTGTGTTGTAAATAAATTAGTAATTTAAATAATTTTAAATTTCTTTATTTACCACAATCATAAGTGTCATTTATTTGTCAATAATCAATTATATTCTTCTAGGTATTTATTTTAGGGTAGTTATTTAGATACTTTTCCCACCATTTCTTATTTATTTTAACAGGGTTTTACTTGGTATCTAATTTAATATTAATTTTAAGGCGGGTGATTCACAAATAACTGGAGGTCTAAAAATCATACCGCTAACTTTTATTTAATTTTAATTGTTAATTTTAACATGAGCGTTGTTTATTTTATCCCCTTTGGCTCGCGTTACCTGTTATTAGAATTTATTTACGATCACTTTAATTTTTAATTACTTATAAGTATTCTAAATGATCCCACATACGCATTGGTGTCGGTTAATTAATGTATGCTTGGGCAGTCTTAACCATAATACGAGCAATTAACATGAGAGTAAATATTCTGCCCAGCAAATTTAAAGAATCATTCTGAAACAAATGTTTTTATTTGTTACCCGTAATTTTCAGAAAACATTCCGGGCAATTTCTATAGTGTATAATTCAGTTTTTTGAACTCTGATTATCTTTCGGATGCTATCAATTCTCAAGCAAATATTTTCATGTTCAACAAACATAATAAATTAACAGCATAAACATTATCATTGTAATTAATAGCTTTAACATTAACAGTAAAAGTAACATTATTTAGTTACTAAACACATTGGAAAAATTTCCGAAAGTTACGGGCAGCAAAAGAAACTTGTGCTAATGTTTTTTAAAAATGCTTCTTCTAAGCTCGGAAAGCTTTTTGTTTTAGAGGCTCTTTATTTTATTTTGTGCTACATGTTTCGTAAAGATTTCTTTGAAAAGAAGAAGGTGCGCGTTATAGGACAAAAATACATGAAAATAAAAGATATATATATCAGTCTGAAATTTTAATATACAAACACGTTATATACAAAAACTGTAAGAACAGAAAAATTTTTCCTAATATGTGAAAATAAAATACAACCCAGAAAGAAAATGTAAAATAAACTCTGTCGAGTTCTGAAAAACGTATCTTCTGGAACCTCAGAAACCAATGCATTTTTGAGATTTAAATAAGCAGTTATAATAACAAAGTGTCTTTTGCTCCCATTGATTTTCAAAAACGTTTCCGAGTAGGTTTAGTTGTGTAACAATCACTTCTTCCAACCCGTAATAAAGTTGTTGTTTTTTCAGATCATATCAATTCTCATGTAAATATGTTTATGTCCAAATAAAATGTTTTGCAGACAAACATGGTAAATTAACAGCATAAACATTAAAATTAATATTATTTTGTTACTCTTGCGTACATAAATTAAATTATACAGCTGAAAATATTTAATTCAGAATTGCACGCGTCCTAAAAATTGATATTCCGGTTTGACAATACTAATTATTACATCATAAAAACTACGCGGAAACGATTAAGAAAATCAGAGGTAGCAGAAGAAACTTTTCATTATATATATGAATCTTTAATTCTTAATATATATAATATATTGGTTTCTGAGGTTTTTATTTATAGAGAACACTTTTCGAAATCGCGGGTAACTTGGAAGTGTTATATTATATTTTCGTAAACATTAGAAAACATAAGATAGGGATTAAGAAGCATTTGTCATTTTTTACCGTATGTGTAAGAATGTATGTCGTAAGATACACATAAGAATGTAACGTATATACAAGTTTATAAAATATATGGAATTGTATATCATATTAGCAAAACCCGCAGTTTTGTTGGCGTAATTCTTGAAAAATGCCAAGTGGTATTCGTTGGCCTATTTTCATTAGAGGAAATTTTACTGCCACAGATAATTCAGAAATTAATAATTAAGCCACACTACTGTCGAAAAAAAATCGAAAATTCAGAACGTTTTTCGCTTATTCACCCCCCTCCCCCTGTGGTAGTGTCACCGATATAAAATATAGCCTATGTTACAGCAGGGACTGTTACCATCACTTTTGAAAATGGTTCTGTAGTTCCAGAGATTCCATAGAAATTGTAATTTAGAATGTTTTTAGACCGCTTTTCGCTCATATCACCCTTTTAAATTTCGAATTCTTTTAGAATTTGTTCTTAGAGAGCATTTACATTTCATAAATAGCTACCATGCCAAATTTCAAGTTTTTAGTTCCTTCAGTATAAAAAAAATCGAAATTGTAGAACATTTTTCGCTCTTGCACCTCCCTGTGGTAGTGGCACCGACATAAAATATAGACTATGTTACAGCAGGGATTGTCACCATCAATTTGCTACCATCACTTTGGAAAAGGTTTCGGTAGTTCCAGAGATTGTATAGAAATTGTAATTTAGAATATTTTTAGAATGCTTTTCGCTCATCTCACCCTTTTAAATTTCGAATGTTTTTTAGAATTTGTTCCTAGAGAGCATTTACATCTTATAAGTAACTACCTTGCCAAATTTCATGTTTCTAGCTCCTTCAGTATAAAAAAAAACGAAATTTTAGAACGTTTTTCGCTCCTTCATCCCCCTGGGGGTAGTGGCACCGACATAAAACATAGCCTATGTTGGTGCAGGGATTGTCACCATCAATTTTCCACCATCACTTTTGAAATCGCTCCAGTAGTTCCAGAGATTACCCCCGACAAACAAACAAACAAACAAAAAAAATAATCTTTATTACTTTATAATATTAGTATAGATATGTTAAAAAAAACTAAAAAAGAAAAGGATTTATTAGATGTGCATGGATATAATAGAATAAGTATGAACTATTCACTAAGCAAATAATTTTAAAATTTAACTATTTATTAGTATTAACAAATCTGCCGCGTAAATAAAAATTGACAATAAGACAGTTTTTAATTATGTTTCTTTAAGATTTCTCTTTTACATTTTGTTATTTATAACCATCAACTTACAAAATTTATAAACTTGATACCTTTATTTCGACGATTTTATTTATCCCCATTAAAATAATAAAAGGGAAAAAGCTCATTTGATCGTTTATGCAAATTGTAGTATGATCTTTTTCTTTTCTTTTCTTTTTCTTTTTCTTTTTTTTCGGTAGGAAATGCTGTATTTCCTGGACATACTAAAAAAAGGATGCTTAATTTCCTGGCTAGGATTGAATGGAGAAGAAATGATTTATTTGAAATATCTTTCCGGAAATGCTGAGCATGTTAAATTCGAATATGTCACGTACATTGTGAAGTAAGATTTCTATTAAATTCATCTTTGAATAAAACCAAATAATATTTTTTCCAAATTTTAAAGATATAAATTTTTGCTTTAAAACAAAAATATCTAAATAATCTATGAAAAAAGATTTTTCCAAAGAATCGTGAAGCTAATACAAGATATAAGTGAACTAACCAGATTAATGTTAATACACATATTTTAATTATGGAAAAGCACACTTTGTATTTTCTGCTGCACTGGAGAAAATGACAAATATTTCTTAATATAGAAAAATATAATATAACCGCGAACGAGAATATGCAATATCCTCTTTTGAGGAAACCACAATTCTGAAAGACGGTCATTATTTTAAATCGAAACTATATTGATTTAATCCCAATAATCAATATATTTTCGAGATTTAAAGAAACATTTATAAAAACAAAGTTTCTTTTGCTGCCATTTATTTTCGGAAACGCTTTCGAACAGTTTTTATAGTGTATTAACCCCTTAATCGTCGTGCCCGAGACATTCACGGGCAGCGTAGGTTACGCCTGTTTTATTCAGATTGTTTGATTCCCACCAATTTTTTTAAATAGCATTATTGGCTTTATTCTTGCATTATTTTATCTGTCTATTAAATAAGACGAACATTTCTACTTAAAAAAATTGGTGGTAATCAAGCAATCTGAATTTTTAAAAAGTAGCCTACACTTAAAGGGCGCGACGATTAAGGGGTTAATCAGTTTTCTCAAACCGAAATATGCATATTTTTAGGTACTATCAACTATCAAGTAAACATTTAAATGTTCAACAAATCCGTTTTACAGACAAACATGATAAATTAACAGCATTAACAATAAAACTAATATTATTTCGATATTTTTACTTGTTTGTTATAAATCCTGATACTCAGGTGAAAATGTTTACTTAAGAATAAATAGCTTTCTAAAAATCGATATTTCGGTTTGCGAAGACTGATTAACATACTATGAAAAGTACACCAAACCGTTTCCGAAAGTCAGTGGCGGCAAAAGAAACTTTGTATTTATATATTTTTTAATGATACTTTAAATCTTGAAAATATATTGGATTCTGAAATTTCTAAAGTCAAAGAAAACGCTTTTCGGAATTGTAGGTAACTCGGAAGAGATTATTGTATATTTTCGTTCGTGGTTGTATTATATTTTCGTAGATTAAGAAACAATTGCCTTTTTAGGTACGTTCGTAATTATATAAATACGTAGCACCTATAGTCGTTGTCTGGTCCGTCCGTCTGTCTGTCCGCATATAACAGCACAAAATCTACCCAACCAAATGGCTTGAAATTTAATATATATTATCGTTGTAGAATTTTGTCGAGTCATTTCAAATTTTATGAAAATCGAATAAAAAAAGATATATTAATAAAAGTTTTCTTTATTCTATTAAATCGTATCGTACGTAATCTATATAATAAAAGCTCAAGTCATGTCACTGAGGAAAAGAAATACGGGCTAACCACTTCTTTTTTCATATGCCAGGCAGCCATTTTTATTCAAAATTATTTTTTCGTATAAAATTGCAAAAAAGTTTCATTTTTAGAAAGATCGTTGAAAAAAAATTGTTTGAGAGACGAGTTACATTCAAAAATATATAGATTCTGAGATAACTTCAGTGGAAATTACGTTAACAGCCGAATATCTCAATCCATTAGAGTAATTAAACACAGGAGATTCTTTCATGATGAGTCATAAAAATATTAAACCATTCGCAATCATTAGTAATCCTTCGCAAAGCCAGATCTCCATGGTGAATTTTACAGTGCTGTCTGGTGTAGAAAAAAATTCGCATTTGTAAACGTGGCATACGTAATGAGAAAAAAAAAAGTCATGTTCACTTCGCTCCTAGCAGACGATAATTCATTTCACTGAAATAATAAGGAGGATTTTTTTTTACATTGTAAAACTAGTTATAAAACGAATGCACCTCATATGTCACGTTTAACGTACAATTTCCAATTTGTTTAAAAAGTGTGGGAGACGATATGTGAAATGAATATATGCAAGCATATATGTTAGGAAAGCATTTATGAAAGTATAGAGATAATGTACTATGTGTAGAATATTCAACCTGACTTCAATTTAAAAATTAAAATCACATATATTAATTCTGTAGTCAATAGCCCTTTTACTATGCATTTTCAAAACTCATAGCAATGAATGATGTATCATTCGAAAGATTTTTCAACCGGCTTCTGACATAGTACACTAACATTTCGTTAAAACATGACTTTTGATTAAAAATTGCAGTTAATTAATTCAGCATTGTTTTCATAAATGAAATGAAATGATTTTCTCAAATCAATGTTGCCACAAAAATAAAATACCGCATTATATCGTGCACAACAATGATTATAAAAATATTAAATAGTACAAAATAGATAAAGTAGGACGTCTCCGCACGCATTTGTTTTATATTTATGATTTGAAAGCAAAATTCAAATTCAAATATTTAGTAGGAGGAGACACTCCCGATCGATCGACGCAGTGGTATTTCATGTGTAGACTAAAATGTATGCTTTATTATACTAAATTAAACTGTATTTTATATGTATCCAATTTATTTTTCTTTGTCCATTGTTTTCCTCAAAGCGGATGATGTCATCCTCTAATGCAGTTAAAATACGATTGTTTATTTCAATTCCCGCGTGTACGTTTTGCTATCTTCGAGCAGTTTTTACTGTAACGTTGATGGAATTATTGAGACGATATTCTGGCTTGACTAATGTTCTTTTCAGATAATTTTATCCTTAGTTTTTTCTTTAGAAGATTAAACCTGCATCTAAAAAATATCAGACTTCAGTGCGGAATCCTTGCATGGGTCCACTGGTATACAATAATCTTAAGCAATCTCGTTTTTATGAAAATCTGCTGAAAATGTAGTTTGTTCTTCTTGTTCTTTTAAAGTTATTTTTGTATTATATTTCTCATATTTTATTCATGTACGAAGTTCCGCCGCCAGGCATTCGACCGGATATTGGGGTATTGTTTTGCAAAATAAACTTCAACCGTAGCTTTTCTTATCCATGCGCAAGTTTTTAGTAAGACTAATTACATCGTCTAAACTATACGAAATATTGTTATACAAAATACACTTCTCAGATCAGAAATAATCATAAAATTAGCTAGTTAAAGATTTTTCTAGTAACTGAAATACTCATAAAGAAAACTGTTAAATGGTTAAGCTCAATAGTTTTCGAAAATTTAAGAAACACGATTTTTTCCTGTCCAGATATTATACTCTCTTAAAATATTGAGGGAAAAATAGAAGAGAAATTCCAAAGATTCTTTAAGCAAATCTTTGAGTGATCTTTTTTTTTCTTCTTTGGGTGGGGGAGAGAAATACGGTTTTTCCCAGTATGCTAAAAAAAAAAAAGAGAGATGCTTAATTTCCTGGCTAGGATTGAAGGATGAAGAAATGATTTATTCTAAATATCTTTCCGGAAATGCTGAGCACGTTACATTCGAATATGTCACGAACATCATGAAATAAGATTTTTCGTAAGCTCATCTTTGAATATTGTCAAATAATATTCTTGACAAATTTTAAAGAAGTAGATTTTCGTTTCAAAGCCGAAATAAGGAACGGAAAAATAAAAATCTAACAGTCTTCTCTCAATAAATAGATTAAACTGCAAAATGCATGTTATCTCACATGTTTTACTTATAGAGATATATATATATTGTATTTTCCATTACATAATATTTTTAAGCGACAGGGTTGCTTATTGAAATCGATCGCCGGGAAAAGCATGTGTCGAAATGGAAAGATTTTCGTAACTATGGTGAACCCTCCAGTAACTGACACTTTAAGGTTTTTTTCCTTAGTCAAATCACTATTACAAAGTTTTAAATCTATTTTATACTTATCTTTGTTTTTGAAATTATAATAAAGATACATTAAAAAATTATTGTTGACAAAATTTTGAAATATTATACTTTTTATTACTAAATATTAATTTGTCTCATAAATATGGTTAATATCTCCAGTAACTGACACTATCCCTTTTTTGAAAAACCAATAGCTGAAAATTAAGTTATAAGAGTTAAGACAAATAAGTTACCACTAGATGACATTACAGAAAATGCTTATTTGAGTTTGATATCTGCTGAAGTGTCAGATAATGGTTAAATGTTAATTATAGGCTTTCACCCTATATGTTCATGAAAATCATGTTTTTAGACAACGCATTTAAAGTTTTTATCGATTTCTGTTAAACTGTTTATAGGTTGCAATACATATTTTTCAAAATATTAATTAATTAATATAAAATGTATGAATTTAATATTAAAAAATTAACATGATTTGAAAGAAGAGATAATTCCCAATTGAATGTTTTTTTTTCGTTTCATTTATTTTTAGTTATTTCTTTGATGATTTGGCTTACAAACAACTGCTTAAAAATGAATTTTTACTTTTATATTATCCATTACAAGAGGGAATCGTGGTTACCTTTGTAGGTCTCGAGATCCCTCGAGTTTTGCTAAAGCAAATGCGGTTCGGGAAACCTGACTTAAGGCCCAGTACCTGGCTCCCTTTTGGGTGTCCAGCTCCGAAGCTCTTGGGGGACTCCGACCGGGGCCTCCGAGATCACGCTGTGTGTTTTCTCAACCGGGCCTGCTACAAGTATTAGTGACGTCACAAGAGTGATCCAGTTTGGTCAATGCATCGCAGCAGTAAGATTTAATAAAGAGAGATGTTTTGAATTTCCTGTCTTAAAATTTGTCATTATATAAATAATAGCACTCAATTTCATAATCGTGAAATAAAAGGGAGTTAATAAACTTGTTTTATAAAAGGAAATTAAAAGTTTTAAATAAAAAAAATTGCTAAGATTAATAGATCAGACTGAACACATTGACTTACCTTTTCCTAAAAATATTATTTTACAATAAATAATACATACAGAAAATACAATAAATATGCCAAAAAGTTTACAAAATCAATCCCATTACCACTACATACCATAATTTAATCACCAAAACACAATAAATGTCAATTTAAAAAGTGAAATAGACGTTCTTGAACTATAGAGACCTTGGCACTTTTTTTAACGCTTTGGCGTAATCCGGGCTTCAGAAAGTTGGATATGTTTCCAAATTATATACACAGTTATGAAAACAAACCTTATGAACTTTTGTTTATTTATATATAAAATTATTTATATATACAATTCTGTTCTGCCTCTATATAAAAAGAGATAAATGGCTTCTTTATATTAAATAAATTGTATAAATACTGAAAAAAATGCCTATTTATATGAAACTACGAATAATATGCCAGGAAATATGTTGCCAACTTTCCTTCTCTCGCCATAAGCACTGTTGGGTGCTTTTCGGTTAAGCGGGCGCCAGTATTACATGTACACATATATATATATAATATTCATATATATATGTGTGTATATATATATATATATATATATATATGTATGTATGTATATATATGTATATATATACAGGGTGTCCGAAAACTCTGGAAACGGTCAAATAACTCAAGAAATATAAATCGGATTGAAAAACGGCAACATGCATGTTCAATATTTTTGAAAAATCTATTTAGGTATATGAAAGTTGCCCCCACCAACTTTGTCCCCTCGGGTGGGGGAAAGGGGGCAACTTTGAAATCTTAAATGATGACCCCCATTTTTTATTGCAGATTCGGATTTTACGGGAAAAAAATACGTAACTTTTGTATTGAACATTTTCTTCGAAACATTGTAGATGGCGCTGTAATCGAGTGCAATGCTGTGAGAATCGTTACCATTGCAATGTCTGGAAACGGTCGAATAACTCGAGAAATATACATCGTATTGAAAAACGGAAAAATGCATGTTCAATAGTTTTGAAAAATCTATTTAGGGATATCAAAGTTGCCATTTTTCTAAAATATGCCCGGATATTTGTACACTGAAGTTAGCTAAAATATTAAATGAAACTACTAAGTTGGATAAATCAGTTACTTTTAATTTTATAAACAAAGCACACTCACTTCTAAGTGTATCCAGATTTCATTCAATTTATTACAGTATTTATTTAAAAATCTTTGTAAGATGTGTTGTCATCGTTGTACCATTTTTAAACTGTTTATCGTCTGCTTCTTCTTCTTTTTTTTTTTACAAAGATCATTTGGCTCTTTTCGTTTTGGAAGTACAAATTCATTCAAATATGCCGGAATATTTCCCTTACAGTAGGATAGACATTCGTTGTTAGGATTAATTTTTTTTTCTGCATAACAAGTTCAGTACCATCATATTAATTCTAGCTTCAGGAATTATAAAACGTATATCCAAACGTTTAATGCAGACCACTGCTGTTGAAATGTAAGTAAAATTATCACAATGTAATTTTCGTAGCTAAAATTTCTTCTTTTCATTATCAATAGCGATTTTGAAGACTTAGATTTGAAACTAGGAGCACAACATTTTCTTCTCATTTATTTTATAGATATAATCTACACTTTCTTTAACAGTTATAATCTATGATTATTGATAGCGTTATAGTCTAAATACACTGAAAAATATTATTATTTACTAAATAAAACGATAAATAATATCAAAATACTATCGTAAACAATCCGTACAAACGAACAAAGCACATGGAAAATTTTAAGTAGTATGGATCACTCTTGTGACGTCACTAATACTTGTAGCAGTCCCGGTTGAGAAAACACACAGCGTGATATCGGAGGCCCCGCTCCGACCCGTCTTCAAGTGTTTTAGTGGTGGTCTCCCCTGGCAATGGGATCAACAGCGTATCGCAACGACCTATGTCGTCAATACATGAGTTCAATCGGGGTGATGCGCAGGTGGCGGTGCTCCGACCGGTCGCAGCGCATATGGGAGGCAGATCCTGGTCGTGCGAATTATATGTCCCGCAGGACATGGGTGCGACGGTTGAAGTGCTGAGGGGCGCCCCTCAGGCGACTGTCGGCGCAGCTCAGTTTTCAATTTTTACTTTCTGAACACATAGTGTAAGGGAAAATATTTTAATCATGATTTGTACGTGTGTTTGTGACGGAAACCTATAAACATTCATTACAAACAACTGTTAAAAAATGAATTTCTATTTTTATATTCCCTTTTTATTTTCTGAACAGAATTTTCTAAAGCAGAATTTTTATTTTTATATTCCCTTTTTATTTTCTGAACACATAGTGTAAGGAAAAAGATTTTAATCATGATTTTTATGTCTGTTTGTGCGGGAAATCGATAACTCTCAAACGGTTCTTCAGATTAAGCTTCCATTAGGCAAATATGATATAAACCACTATCGCAAAAACTATTTAGATTTTCGTAGAAATTGGCCGACCTATTAGGTATTTAATACTTTTTTAAAACCATTTCTCGCTCTATTCTGTAAAGGAAAATCACCAAGGAAATGTGACAGAGTATAACTTATAAATATTACGGCGATATATATTGAAACACAGAGGTCACTTTTCCAGTTTGAAAAATGGAGATCCAGTATTGAAATCCAGCCAAATTCATTGCTTCAAAAATGTAGAAAAAACAAACAAAGTTTTTTTTTTTACTTTGTGTTGGCGGAATGTCGAATGGAGTCACTCCATATCACCAAAGAAATGCCACAGAGTATAATCGATAAATATTGCGGCGATATAATCAAGCATTAGTGACACAGTGGTTACGCCTACATTTTTAAAACTGGAGGTACAGCTTTGATATCCAGTCGACGCTATTGTTTCAGAAACTTATATATATATATATATATATATATATGTTTTGTTTTGTTTTGTTTTATTTACGGAAAGTCAAATGGAGTGACTCCAGATTTTTTCAGAGATTTTTTGTTGTATTAACAAAACTTGAATTAGTTATTACCAAAACTAAGTAAGCGACATAATAAAAAAATTTCAGGAATCAGTAAATCAATATCTATGCACAAATACTGCATATTTTTAAGAACTATTTTTGTTCCTATTTATATTTCTTATAACTTTAAATTTCTAAACTGGTTAACAGTGACACGATTTAAGTTAAATAAAATAAACCATAATTAATGTAGTTTTTTTAAGTGATTGATTGCATTTTAAAGGAAAACGATGTTCTTACCTTTGAGTGCCACTGTTGCCTAATAGTAATCCTAGACCTATTTAATGAGACAAATTCTGCAATTAAATAAAGCGAATATTGCAATTCGGAAATAGTTACTCAAATGTAGAAACCTTACAAGACCTTAATTTTATTTTAAAAATATGGTTCGCAATAAAATTACGGTTACGTAACATAATTTCTGGAACTGAGAAATTGTGTAAGGATTTGCACTGTTTTACATGTTAATGATACTTTTACAAAATATTTATATTAATAACAACTCTAACAAGTAAGCACATCGCATATTTATTTTAAAGGAGGAATAATTATATCCATGTTTGCATTTGCAATATCCATAAAAATCATTAATTTAATATATTTAAACTTCAAAATTTCAAAGGCTAAACTTGCTCGTTAGATGTAACAGAATTTTATTAAACAAAAACATGTAACAATTTTTCATATATAATATTAATTACAAAAATAACATAGTTGACCGTCTGTAATGAGATAAAATAATGATCTTATTCACGACTTTTAGCAAATCTTATTAACTGAAGAATCAAAAGTTGCTAAAGTTACTATTGAAGGATTAAAAAAAAGTGTTAATATTTTTGAGAAATACATTTATATCATTAAGAGAAAAACTGTTTTTTAAATTTAAATTAAATTAAATTTAAATTAAATTAAATTTAAATTAATTAATTAATATTAATTAATTAATTAATTATTAATTAATTAATTAATTAATAATTGTTTAATTAATTTTGCGTGCGTGTGTGCGAAAATAATGTTGATCTCAGATTTTAGAAGAAATAGTCCCAATTTTATTTTAGAATTAATATTTTTATTAATAATTATGTTTACAGTGAACGCAATTACAGATATAAAAGCTTATTAATTTTGCATTTTATATTTACAAAATGCTACGATAAATTGTTCTTTTAGTATCTTTTAGCGTAGAAGCTTATTAAACAAGCATATAAAAATTTCCATATAGTACATTATTTACAAACACAATATCTTTCATATGGATTTTGTTGTTGTTGTTGTTCTTTGACAGTCAGTAATGCTATTAATATTATTATAAAATTACTTAATTGCGGTTTTTAGTAAATGTTATTAACTAAAGAATCAAAAACTGCTTAAAAGATGCTGCTTAAGGCTTAAAAAGAAATGTGTCAATTTTTTTAGGAATTTTTATATCATTAAGAAATGTACTGATTTTTTAGTGAAAAAATAATGTGTTAATCGGAGGTTTTACAAGAAATAATCTTCTTATATTCATTTTTTTAGAAATATTTTTTGTTGAAAATTCTAATTACAGCAACCTTAAGTGTATATGAAGAGCTACTACTTTTGTGTTTTGCAAATACAGCGCTCAAGAAATATATTTTAACACCTTTCAACGTAAATGCTTTAAAACGAAAAATCTCTGATTAATTTTTATATTAATTTTCACGTGTTACATTAATAGCAAAGCAGATCTCTAAAATTATTTTTTCCTCTTTTCATAGTCAGTAATGCGATTAACAGTATCATAGAATAATCTTACTGACAGATTTTAGAATATCTTATAACTAAAAAAGTTATAACTTAGCAGATACTGATGAAGGCTTGAAAAATAATGTGTGAATATTTTTGAGAAGTGCCATTTTATTATTAAGAAAAAAAATAATTGAGAAAGTAAAAAGGTTCTTTTTTTCAATACTTTTTTTATTTAAGAAGTAATGTTTTTCTTAATAACTATGATTACTGATATAATTCTTTTAAATATAATTTTTCATATAAAATTCTTACTATTCTTTGAGATTCTGTAATGCGATTAACATTATAATAGAAATATCTTGTTTGCAATTTTTAGCAAATCTTATTAATTTAAGAATCAATAACTGCTGAAGATGCAACTGAAAACTTAAAAAATAATGTTTTAATAGTTTTGAGAAATACCATTTTATCATTTTAAAAATATATTTTTTGTTATGAGAAAATGTATTTGTTTCGAAATTTTACTAGAAATAGTCTTTATCTATTAAGTACTTTTTTATGTTAGAAGTAATATTTTCGTTAATAACTATGATAACAGTGAACAACAGTGATAACAGTGTATATAAAAAAATATTACATTTATGTTTTACATTTACAGCATATTAAAAATACTTTTTAGTATATTTTAGCATTAAAGCTTATTAAATAACCATATGATAATATTCAAATACTACAATTATGTAAAAAAAAAAAAAAAAAAAAAAACAATATTTTTCAGGTCTTTTTCTGTTCTTTGACAGTCTGTAATGCGATTAAAAGTATACTATAATAATCGTGCTTGAGACTATCAAAATATGTTTTTAACAAAATAATAGAATGATGCTTAAAAGACATTGTGCTCAAGGCTAAAAAAATAATGTGTTATTATCTTTCAAAAGTACTTTGATATAATTATGAGAAAAAACAGATTTTATTTGTGATAAGAGAAAATGTCAATCCGAGGTTTTAGAAAAACAGATCCTGGTTTCTATTTAATAACTTTTTTAGAAGAAATATTTTTGTTAATAATTATGACTACGTTGAACTTAATTACATAAATATATATATAATTATTGCATTTGTGTTTAACATTTTGATCATATTGTTAATCCTTCTTTTAGCATATTTCAGCATAGAAACTTATTATATAAGCATATGATAATTTTCACATGTTACATTATTTACAAATAAAATGTTTTTCAAATAGAATCCCCCCCCCCCTCTTTGATAGTCAGTAATGCGATTAACAGTATAATAGAATGGTCTTATTTCCAAATTTTAGAAAATCTTTTAACTAAAAAATCAAAAGATTCTTAACAGATACTTCTGAAGGCCTAAAAAATATTATGTAAATATTTTTCACAAGTACAAATTTATCTCTAAAGAAAAAAAGAAAGATTTTATTTTATCATTCAGTACTTTTTTAGAAGTAATATTTTATATAGCAAGTTGTATTACAGTGACATAATTCGTTTAATTAGAATTCTTTTAAATAGAATTCATTCAAACAATATTCTTACTATTCTTTACTATTCTGTAATCTGATTAATATTATAATATAAATATCTTATTCGCGACTATTAGCAAATCATATTAACTAAAGGATCAATAGCTGTTAAAGAGGCTACTGAAGACTTAAAAAATATTTTAATAGTTTTGAGAAGTACCATTTTATCATTAAGAAAAACAAATGATTCTTTCTTATGAGAAAATAAAGTGTTGATTCAATATTTTACTAGAGGTAATCATCATTTATTAAGCACTTTTTATTTTATATATTATTGATATTTACTACTATATACTTATATATATTACTATATATATTACTACTTTATATACTTAATATTACTGAAGTAATATTTTTTTTAATAATTATGATAACAGTGAACTTCAGAATGTGTAAAAAATACATTACATTTGTGTTTTACATTTATAGAATATTAAGAATACATTTTTTAGTATATTTCAACATTAAAGCTTATTAAACAAGCATATGGCAACTGTCAAATTTTACAACTATTTACAAAAGCAATATCTTTCAACTTTTTTTCTGTTTGACAGTCTGTAATGCGATTAACATTAAACATATTATGATCGCAATTGAGACTATCAAAAAATGTTATTAATAAAAGAATTGAAAGCTGCTTAGAAAATGTCGCTCATCGATTAAAAAATAATGTGTTAATATTCTTGAAAAAGTGTTTTATATCATTAAGAGAAAACTGATTAAATTTGTGAGGAAATAAAGTGTCGACAAGGGTTTTTACAGGAAATAGTCATTTTGTAATCCGTAATTGTTTAAGGATAATTATGATGGTAAGTCATTAAGTAAGTCACAAAACATAATTAATTAATAACTTACAATGATATTCACTTCAAAACTATTTTTATTTATCAACATATTCTCCACCAATATTTATGCACTTATATCACCGTTTTACCAGTGCCCCAACACCAGCTGCATACGATTATTTGGGTTGCTGTCTCAGTCACATTAGGACTTCAAGTTGAACCTTTTCATCATCTGTGAACATCATCTTGCAACTTCTTCAACATCCACCATACTGCTTCGATTAAGCCCCAAGCGATTTTCATCAGTTTAGTCCACTAAAAAACCATCTTGGAAGTAAGATGATGTTCACAGATGATGGAAAGTTCTACTTGAAGTCCTAATGTGGATGAGACAGCAACCCAAAGAATCTTATGCAGCTGGTGCTGGGGCGCTGATAAAACGGTGATATAAGTTGTCAACTTGACAACTGTGCATAAATGTTGGTGCAGAATATGTTGAGAAATAAAAATAGTTTTGAAGTTAATATCATTGTAAGTTATTATTTAATTATCTTTTGTGACTTACTTAATGACTTTCCCTGGTATTTTTCTTAAAGATTGTGGTTACGGTGGATTTATATATAATATTACATTCCTGTATTACATTTACAGTATATTGGAAATTGATTTTTTAGCATCTTTTAGCGTAAAAGCTTATCAAACAAGCATATAATAATTTTCACATTTTATTTAAAAAAAAAATATTTCAATAGATTTTTTTTCTTTTGTTTGCAGTCTGTAATGCGATTAACAGTCTAATACAATGGTCATACTTGCGATAATAGAAAAATGTTATTAACAAAAGAATCGAAAGCTACTTAAAAGATGCTGCTCAGGCTTACAAATGATCTGTTAACATTTTTGAAAAGTAATTTTATATCATTAAGAAATAACTGATGAAATTTGTACAAAAATAAAGTGTTGGCGAGGCGTTTTATAAGAAATAGTCTATATTGTATTCAGTAATTGTTTTAGAAAAAATATTTTTGTTAATAATTATTATTACAGTGAATTTAATTATAAGGTAAAGCCAGGAGAGATGGCGCGGTCGGAGAGATTGCGCACATAGAGGTTCGGAGGGAAGGAGTAGAGTGAGCGCGCAGCGACTCCAGGTAGTTGTACAACAGCAGTAGTGGAGTGTCTACTTGAAAGTGCACGTTGATTGTTTTGAGCGTCTAAGATAAAGCATTGCTATTTTGTTTTCTTTTCCAAAAGTAAGTGCTTGAATTTTCATAGCTATTCGTCAGAATTTCTATACAATGTCAGTAGTACAAAATATTGTAAACTTAAACGATTTATCATAAGCTACTAATCTAGACTAACAGTGTGAACATCAACGGTTCGTTTTAGTAGCGGCCATGTTTAAATAAAAGGCCGCGCAATCTCTCCTACCGAAATGGGAGAGTTTACGCATCTGCTACTTAGGAGAGATCGCGCACTGTTCCCATTAGTTTCCATGCTAGGAGAGATCACGCAGCTTATTGGTAAATTTGCATAAAAAGAAAGTAAAAATGAAAATGGACTAATTTTTACTTAAACGTGTTATCAAGCAACTTAATGTTATTTTGTAATTTTTTCTGGACTTGCTTTTTCTGATTCTTTAATTTTTTTTCCTTTATTTAAAATTTTTTAATCGTTTTTAAAATTATTTCTTTTTTCTGATTCTTTAATCATTAGGTTGAAATTTAGTAACAATCTCCTACCCATGTGCTCAATCATACCAACCCTGTAAGGACAGATTGCGCAAAATAACTTTCTTGGTTTTATTACAACTGTTCTATAAAATTGCAACATAACTACAAAATAGCAATGGAAATGCATAAAAAACAGATGAAGTAAAAATTATTCATGGATAGTTATAAAAATTTAGCAAAAAATTAATATTTAGATTTTTTATTGTTATTCTTTTGAATTGCGCGCAGACTCTCCTAGCTTTACCTTATGTAGAAAATTATTACATTTCAGTTTTACATTTACAGCATATATGTTAATCCTAGCATTTATGGACAGAAAAGCTTATAAACAAGTTTACGATAATTTTCACGTACTATTAATTATTTTCAAAAACAATATCTTTCAAATTGATTTTTTTCTATTTTTTGACAGTCTGTAATGCGATTAAGATTATTAATAAATTATACTACTTGCAACTATCAGATAATGTTATTAACAAAAGAATCTAATAATGCTTAAAACACACTTCTCAAAGCTTAAAAAGGTAATGTGTTATTATTTTTAAAAGAACTTTTATATCATTATGAGAAAAAAGTGATTTTATTTGTGAGAAGATAAAATGTTGATGTGAGGTTTTATAAAAAAAAAAATAGAACATATATATAAAAAAATATTACATTTCTGTTTCACATTTTCATCGTATTGTTAATCCTTCTTTTAGCATATTTCAGCATAGATGTTTATTAATTAACCAAATATTTTTTACAGATCATATATATATATATATAAACAATATATGTACACACACACATATATATATATATAAACAATATATTTCAAATGTATTATTTATTTACTGTATATTCTCTTTCTGTTGCTTGACAGTCTGTAATGTAATTAACATTATATTATAATGATCACTATCAGAAGACGTTATTAACAAAAAATCATTAAAGATGCTGCTCAATGCTTAAAATAATGTTTTAAAATTTTTTTTAAATACTGTTATATCATAACGAAAAAAAAACTGATTAAATTTGTGTAACTGATTAAATTTGTGTAAAAATAATTGTTTTAGAAAAAATGTTTTGTTATTAATTATGATTACGGTGAACTTAGTTGTATATAAAACATATTACATTTGTGTTTTACATTTACAGCATATCAGAAATCCTACTTTCAGTATCTTTCAGCATAAAAGCTTATTAAACAAGTGTATGATAATTTTCACATATTACATTATTTCCAAAAAATATGTATTTCAAAAAGATTTTTTTCTGTTGTTTGATAGTCTGTAATGCTATTAAGATCATAAAAGAATGATCGTACTCGAGACTATCAGATAATATCTTATTAAGAAAAGAATCAAAAGCCGCTTATAAGATTCTGCTCAAGGCTTTAAAAATAATGTGTTAATATTTTTGCAAAATACTTTTATATCATTAAGAAAAAAAAAAACTAGTTTTCAGAAAAATAAATAATAAAGTGTGCGATGGATTATTTTCAAGAAATAATCTTCTTTTATTCAAATTTATTAAGGCTGTTCTCAAATCCAAACAGGCTACTTTCTGACACAATTTTTAATTCATTTTTGTTCGCAAATGCACGAAATTGGGAGGTGTTCTCATACAGAAACTATATAATTGGAACACGTTTTCCATAAGAATACAATAAATTATAACACCTTGTAATAATAAATTTCTTTTAAATGCTGAAATGTGTAAATTAACAACATAATACAAATTAAAATAACTTTAATTAGGTTGTTTTACATGTTTCGAATCACTCAGTCATTTTCAAAAACAAATGAGAATATTCCATAGTTGCTCGGGCTTTGAAGTTATTATTTTAATGTACTTTTTAAAAAATTTCGCACGTTATCTTTTATTTTTACTTGGTTGTTTATTTTCATATCTGTGACCATGGAGTAACTCGAGCCACAGTTTCGGTAAATTAAAAGATGCCGCATCGTTACATATTGTATTTTTACGTGTTAGTATCTCTATGGTTTCTCTTATTATGGATGGATAGTATAGACTAGAGGGAAATATTATTTTACTTTTATTGAAATTTATTTGGATGGTTTCTTTGTGATATAATCTTGCCAGGGCTGTAGTTTTTCTGTTATACTTAATATCAGCTATATGCTCTTTTTTCCTGTAATTAAATTTCCTGCTGGTCATGCCTATGTAAGTAATTCTTGGATCCGTCTTCTTTAATAAAAGGTATTTCATATACTCCTGAATAATTCTCAAAATTAATTGGGTCAATTTTACTGCAAATTATATTCTTTAATTTCTGAGGGGGTTTGGCTATTAAGCAGATAATGAAACTTTTAAGGCTGTGTTTTAATTTTCCAAAAAAGCTTGGATAATATTGAAGAGTATAAAGTTTGTATTTTTGCAAATCAACTAGCTTTTCTGGTTTCTTATTATTGGTGATATCCATGATTAATTTATTAATATGGTGTACTTTAAAACCATTATTACAAACTATTTTACGAATATTATCTAATTCATTATCAATTTATTTTCAGTACATACTATAAAGGCCCGTCTTATGAAAAATTTGTAGGCTGAAATTTTGTATGTAAATGGAGAACATGCATTATTTGGTATGGTAGATTGGTTAGCCATACTTTTTCGGAAAACAGCTCTGTCGATAGATTTATTTGTTCTGGTTAACATTACATCAAGGAACTACCATCCATAATAAGAGAAACCACAGAGATACTAACACGCAAAAATACAATATGTATCGATGCGGCATCTTTTAATTTACCGAAACTGTGGCTCGAGTTACTCCATGGTTACAGATATGAAAATAAATAACCAAGTAAACATATAAGATAATGTGTGTAATTTTTAAAAAAGTACATGAAAATTTTAATTTGTATTATGTTGTTAATTTACACCTTTTAGCATTTAAAAAAAAATTAACGTTTTCCATTTTTTTAGTAAAGAAGATTTTTCAGAAAAGACTGTCAAAGTCGACGTTTTGAACCGAATTTTCGACGCTGCAGCCAGAAAAGCGCAAAAAATGCATCGTAACGTCACCAGAATCGCTTAAAATTCGATAAGTAATATATTTATAAAAAAAAATCACTTCGATTCCAATGGTTAGGACTACCAATTTTATGCCTTTGTGTTTAAAAATGAGTCTGAAATTATGTCAGAAAATTTTGAGTTGTTAAGCAGGTCATTTGAGAATCCCCTTAAGTTTTAGATATAATAATTTTCTTAATAATTGGGATTCAGTAAACTTAATTATATATAAAAATTATTCCTTTTATGTTTTACATTTACCGAATACTTGAAATATTTTTGCTAAAGTCTTTCAGCATAAAAGCTTAACAAAGAAAAATGTTCTGATTTATTTTTACAGTAATTTTACAACCTAGAATAAAATAATTTTCAAATAACATAACTTTCACATATTAACGTATGTCATGTTAGTGTTCTATTATATTGTAGATTTGATTTTTTTGTGAGAATATGTGGAATTTTATGGTTCTGCGTCAATTTGTCGTGTAAAATTCACCGCAGCCTCAATTAGTTGCAGCATCAATTCCGTCGCAGCATCAATTCATCTCAGCATCAATTCATCGCAGCGAAAATGCTTTTGAAGTCGATGATGATAAAAGTAAAGTTAATTTAGTAAAATTATTTAATGATATAGTATATAAATATATTATTTGTGCTGTTTTAAAACCCGGCAATAGGTGAAAAAAATGACTTTTTCAAAATACGAAATAAATCTCTATTCAGATAATGAAATTTGGATTAAAAAATTGAATCTATAAATATTTAATCAATTTAAAAAAATGATTGCACATTGCACACTGCAAGCTTGTCACGTTTGTGCCTACGAAAGATGGTTAAATTTTTCTGCATAGTTTTTGATCCTATAAAACTTTTATACGGAACTTTTTTGACAGACTTAAAAATTAAATAATGTTTAAAACAATTTTTCAATTTTAAACTATCTGCTACAGCGTGTTTATCACACATCTCTCCATATAACTACTAATTTTCTTATTTTTATATGCAATAGTTTTCTTACTATTAGTGGAGAAAAATTTCCGGTGAAAATTCAAAAACTGACCTCACAAAAACTTAATTTACGACGGCGACAGCAGCGTTATTTTTTTTTTTTTTACAATACTAGATTCTCTTCCCCCCTGCTTGCTACGCTCACCAACCACCGTTCTGATTTCACAGCCTCTTAAAACCTGGTAATGTATCCTGTTTTAAAAAAGATGATGGTGATATCACGAACGGCGACTTTCTTCTGTAACCAGGTTATAATGCTTTTTTTATTTAACTGGTTATAATGCTTTTTCATTTACTTCATCTTTTTTATTTTTAATATTCATGTGTAAACACGATTTTTATGACAAAATTTTCTTTATTTCCTGCTTACATCACGTGATCATTTAATTATTATTTTAAACTTTCATTATTGTTTTTAATAGTCTCGCGCAAATACATTTTTTATTTGAGATAAAACATAATCCTTTGCGCTTATTTAGAAATTGGCAACAATATAAAAAAATGACTTTTTCAATAAAAGATTTTTTACTCGATTTTTAAGGATTTTTTGAGTTTTTATTGTCCGACTGTGATATATATTTTTTAATTTCTGAAAGCTTGTTATATTTCGCGTCTGGTGGTATGATTTTCGAATCCGTAGGATGGCTAGAAAAAAAGTAATAGCTCCCCAAAAAAGTCCCTAGTAAAAAAGCGATGAGAAAAACCCGGATTATCTACGCAGAATTTGATTGGTCCATTTCGTTTTCGGCTCAGTTCCAGATTACTTTTTTTTAATATAGAAGGATAGAGATAATAGTTACAATTATATCGACGATTTGTGTTTTGCCACAGATCATGATCCAAAAACTTTATTGTTCTCCGTGCGTATAATACCGCTGAGTCTGTTTGTTGCAGGTTTCAATTTAGAGAAATAATCTTCGTAATCAGATATCCAAACAGATCTCTATATGATGAACATAAAGTAGCTATTTAGAATCAAAGTTTGTGCATATCTAATTAAAGATACTCGACTCAGTGTCTGTATGACGCATTAATAAAAATCTAAATAATAAACGAAAATGTCTCCAGTTTGGTTCGGCAGTAGTATTGTAAATTTATCAGAGCTTCTTTGTAAGTAAAACTGTTTTAAAATAAAAACTTTTTAGTACGATTTTATTTATTTTCATTAAGAATGCTATCTGTCTTATATTATAAAGTACAAATGTGTCCCTGCGTAACGCTGACGTCATTTTACGAATGGCAACAGTTGACGATGGAATTTCGGTTTTGTAATTTTTGCTACTGCATTTTTTGTAATTTCTAAACATCGCATATTTTCAATGTTTACACCGTTAGGTAGGGAAAAAAATTACTGTCAAATGCAATTTGTTTAAAAACTGTATCGCAATTTACTCATTTATTACAGCATTTAACTTAAATTTCAAGCATGTTTTTTTTTTAAATCTATCTCTATCGCTTGCAGACGATTACAAAATATTAATCCGTTTGCACTTTAAACAACATAAAAAGTTCAGCATTTGTTTCCAGCTAATATTCAATAACGAAATTATAGCTTCATTAAGCAATAAATAAAATGGTATAAATAAAACACAAATTTAACAGACATATAATAGAAATAAGCGCTTAAAACCGCTGAAATTAACAGAATAAGAAAAACTGTTGTATATAATGAAATTTTTAGCGAGTTCCTCGTATATTAACCCCTTAACTATGTAGCCCGAAATCAGTTCGGGCAAGAACAGTTTGCTTGTTTTGTTACTAAAAGCTTTTGCATACCAGTAATTATTTAACGCAACCTTCGCTTTATTAATCGGCAGACTATTTTCGATTACACAAAGCAAATATTTTAGTACGGAAAAAGTGGTGTATTGTGCCTATTTTTAGTTTATGGTGTCAAAATACCTCCCACAGTTAAGGGGTTAACTTCTGACACGAGTTCAATGCGAAATTATCGCTTTTAATAAATTTGAAAGTTTTATTTGAATATATAATTGCAATATTTCATATAAAAATGCTCTTTGGTGTTTGTAGGAGGAAATCTAAAAAAAATATTACATGTAAAAAATCTATTAGAGTTTCCAATTAATAAAAAATAATAAATGGATTTCACCTATATTCTTTATCTCGGGAAGCCCGGGTTAGATGCCCTAGTATCTTTAAAGACATAATATGAGCTATACATTATCAGTAGACTAGTGCGAAGCTTTCGCATTGCATTGATATTATTTGATGATACAGATTTTCATTAATTTGAATTAACAGTAGTTTTTAATAAAACAATATTTATTAACGAAATGTGAATGTACTATGTCAAAAGCCTGTGCAAAATCCTTTTATGTGATACCTCATTCATCATTGTGCGTTTCGTATGTGCATAGAAAAGGGGATGTTGACATCAGAAATTATATCTGTGAAAAATTTAGTTTTCCTGGTTTTTAATAGCAAATGGATTCACCCTTAAAACATATATATATCATAAGTTTTTAAAAGCATTGAACATTTTTAAAATAGTGTCTGAAAATTCTTCACAAGTAATAAATTGATAAACTTTGCAAAGAGAAGTTTCATGTAGTCAATACATTGTATAAGTTTAACATTCTTTCACAACGACGGAAAAAATTGATGATCTTTTAATAAAGGCCTATCTCATTAGTTAAGTGATTATTGATACAGAAAAAGAGACTCCTGGCTCCCTCATTAATTATGTAATGTTCGAGTTTTGTCGAAAAGAGAGGGGAAAAAGTGCTTTCAATGAATTCCTGAAAATATTTTCTTTTGTCTTCCTCTTAATTACTCCATGGTGCCCTTAAAATAAAGCGGTTATTCTTTATCAGTAAAAATGCGCCAATATTTAAAAAAGCTCAATGAAGTATGCAGAATGTACTATTGACTTTTGAATTAGGAAGACTTGAGAAGGATTGTTGACTTTCGTTCAATAATAAGCAATGAAATGTTAAAAGCAAAATAAAAATTTTATGCTAATGAAGACTGTTAATAGTATATTATCTTCATAATTAGTTACAAGAATTCTAGCTTGTTTGATAAAGCATTTTTTAATTGCAAAATTTAATATTAACCCTCTAAAGTCTAGGACATGTTTTTACATTTACAATTATTACTTAATTTAAGTTTCGGTATTTATTATATTAAAATCTGCCTGTTAGTTTGTATTTTATAACTACTGCTTCTAAAATAGAAAACTTTGAGCGATCAAATTAACACCAGTTATCCGTCGGATAGATCCAAACATATCATACAAATTCTTAGAATTTAAACATTTGAACTAGTTTTCGAGATATTTTTTTTTTGTAATTTTTAATGACATTTCTGTATTAGTGGGAACTAGTTTACTCCATTTTTAGGTGCGTTCGTAATTATATAAATACGTAGCACCTATTGTCGTCGCTTGGTCCGTCCGTCCGCATATAACAACGCAAAAAGTACCAACCGAATGGTTTGAAATTTAAGATATATTCTCTTTGCAGAATTTTGTCGAGACATTTCAAATTTTATAAAAATCGAATCAAAACTTTAGGAGATGTTAATAAAAAGATATATTAAGAAATTTGAACTTTTTTTTAAAATCGGTACTTTCTTGTTATAGGAGCTTCCGAAGTTTAATCGTCAAGCAACCGAGATATTTATTTTATGACAGAAATTAATCTGCAGACGATATAATTCATTTCACAGAATAAAAAAACATCAAGATCTGAATATTTATATCTGGCTATAGTACGAACCCACCTCATTTGTCACGTTTGACGTACAATTTTCAACTTGTTGTTAATAAAAGATAAAGAAAAGGAAACAATAGGAAGAATTGCATTTTCTTTCCTTGACCTCATTTTCTCAATAAAATTGAAATGTGGAATTATCTTCTATTTGAATATTGGGTGAAAACAATATCATGATTAAATTACTTTTGCAAGAAAATTTGAAGAAATAAAAACTTATTTGCACGTATTCGAGCATCAGAAATCAGTTTATTTTAGAAAGCAAAATCCTTTTGTCAACTGGTACAATGACATACAAAATCATTCCATCATAGCTTTTTAAGTTTTACATTCAACAAAGGTTGGTTAGTTGTATGAGGTTTTATGGCACAAAGTTCTCCAAGGGACATGCTGCGCCAAAATAAAGACTTAAAACATCAAAAAGTGAAACAGAAACAGTGTAAGTAAAATTGCAAAGAGCAATGGGAAAAGCAATCTGGATGGGGTTCCCATCCAGATAACGTTAGATAAGTGTAGACGAATAAAAATATTTAAATCCAAAACAGTAGAGTAAAAAGTAAAAGTATTTTTAAAAAGGGCAATCTGAATGGTGTCCTCCATCCATTCAACAAAGGAGGTTAAACAAAAACAAATTGGGGCTAATTGCATTTAAATATAGAATTATTTAAGAGATGACTAATAGAGTAAGACTAATTATTAGAATTACCAAAGTTGTAAATATTATTTATTACTTGAAATATAGTACTTAATAAAATTAATATTATAATTGCTTTCTAAATTCAGAATTAAGTTAGATTTAATTTCTCCCCAATGGGTTGGATTATCTCATGCAATTTAAATGCAACGTATAGGGTTGCCACGAAGCTAGTTTAATATTTTTAAAAAAGTTTGCTTAAAACTCTACACGCCATTACTGTACCTTTTATTTCATTATTTAAGATTCACCCTATATTTCATTAATTTAAATTTAAAATAAGGACTACATATTCGACTCAATAACTTTTGATTAATAAAATACTGTGAAATTGTTATGTTTATTTAATTCTGTGTTATTAAAACCGTTTCCAAATTATATATATGTGAATGTCATATTCGCTAAATTTCAGTAAATCCTAAGTTTTGTGATTTGGTTTAGCTTCTTTTAAATATTTAAACCTAAAAATAAATTTTCCTTAATATTAGATTTTAAGCTAAATGTTAAGTTATAGTTCCTGTGATTTCTCATATCTTCAGCCAGATCTCTTAACGTGTTTTCAAATAAGATAAAAAGAAAAAGAAAGCTGTTCAAATACTGAAGTTAAATGTAAAATACTTGCTATTAGCGTAGGAAGGATAGTTCGTCAGATTTATAAGTTCAAGCAGAAATCTTTCTTAAGTTGTTTTGTTACCCTTCAAATTGTTAAAAGTGACGAAAATATCAATTTTGTTTTTTAAATATTTTTCAAAACTAAATCTTGAAACCTTAGGTACATTTGAGCGAAGATTTGAAACAATCTGACTGTTGTAAGTGGAGTAAAAACACGTTTTATTGTTTGGCCAACCCTTTAATTGCCACGCTTACTAAATGTACACCATAAGATGTTCACCAATACAACTGTAACATCTGTAACTTAATAGGGAACTGCAAGAAGTGTTAGTCACCAATTTTGACGAGAGGGGTATCGTTAGAAAGCTCTCATCGTGGGGAATAAAATACATAAAACAAAAACCCGTCCGAAATGAGCCGTTTTTGAGATATTCGAGAATTTGTCATACAATTTCTTTATTTGTTACAATGCATTTATGCTAAAATTTGATATGTCGTTAAATTTGTAATTTTTGCTGTTAAATGGCTTCCTGATAATTTAATTATGTTACGTATGTTTCGAAATTAAGTTTGCACAGCGAGTGGCTGTAGGTAGTTTGTGGTATTGGGAGGAAAGAACATGGGCTCTACATTTCCTCCCGATTTCTCTTCCATGAGCTCTATGTCTCTTTGTCTCCACTTATCCAAAAGCAGTAGGGTCTCTTCGTTGCCTATGGACACATTTTATTCCATAGCACCGGGTGAGAAGTTAGTCCCTGACATTACAGGCATTCTATGAATTATTCTATATGATCAACGACTTTTGACTCACTTGTCTTTCATTGTTTCTCATAAATACCAGCAAAATTAAACAAATTGTGGGACATAAATTATCGGATATCGCGAAAACAGCTCATTTCCGACGAGTAGTTCCATTGATTTTGTTTTACTCCCCACGACGAGGTATTTCTAACGGTACCACCCTCATCAAAATCGGCAACCAACACTTCTTGCAGTTTTCTAGTTAGAGGCATATAAACAGCAAAGATTCAGTTAGTATTAAGAACAAGAACGAAAAATCATGCGTCAAGCATAGATTATGTAACACTTTCCAACGCTTCCAAAATAATTTTACAAATCATTACAGTTTAATAAGCTGAAAGATAACATCTAAGTAAACCATTTGGAAAACGCATAACATATTTAAAAGCGTAATTTCAGGAATTTCCAACGTATACAATATTCGGAAAATTATCCTAATACTTTTATTCAGCCTTGTATAGGATCTATAGATTTGTATATATACTACATAGGATGCTAAATATTAGTTTAGTTTGGAAACGCGTAGCACAGTTTAAAATTCTACTTCTGTAGTTTCTGTCAATAAACGGAAATGTGTTTGCAAACTTTTGTGCTGCCCTGTATATGAAATACAGAATTTATACACACCAAGTAATAGACAAAAAGTGAGTTAAATTTAAAATCGCGTTCAGAAACTTAAAACAAAACGCACTTCCAGGAATTATTGTTAACAGACAGTAGAAAATTCTTTTGCGTGTCCCTGTAAATGAACGATGACTGCTATACACACACTATTCTGTAGTAAGCCTCCTGTAATGCACCTTAGTGATATATATAAATTTCAATGCGTTTAAAATAGTGAAACATTATTTAATTAAACCGCAAACGATTTTTCTCCATAGACGTAATGTAACGGAATTCTCTTGACTGTCCCTGTAAAGTAACTATATGTGCTATGCACACCCTATTCCATATTAAGCTTCTTGTAGTGCACCTTAGTGATATATATCAATTACAATGTCTTTGAATTTGCGTAACATCATTAAAATAACCCGCAAAAGATTTTTCTCCATAGACCGTAATGTAACGGAATTCTTTTGAGTGACCCTTTAAAAAAACTATAAGGGCTATACACTTCAGTTGAAATAGGGAACATGCTATAGATAACGACAATAACATATAAAAATTGCAGGACAATCCGAGCATATTTACGGGAGTTAGAGCACGGACAGACGGCAGACGGCAGAAGGCAGACAAACCGAAGTCATAAACACTTTTCAACTAGGTTGGAAAGTGTTAAAAATGGAACAGTTTTTAATATTTTTTTTTCTAACAAGGAGACTGCCAAGCTTGGTAATCACGGATTTCGATTATTTTTATATATGTTGTAGGGTAGAAGCCCCTTAGTCTCAAGTTCAATAGATTTTATACAACGCTCCCTAGTTCTCGAGAAATAGGGGGTCTAATATTATAACGCAACTTAAATACTTACTTTGTAACGAATTAACTACGGTGGCCGTAGCTCAGTTGGTATGGCGTCTGCTCGTTGTTACGAGGACCCGGGTTCGATGCCGGCACGCGCTGTGTCTGTTTTTCTCATTTTTTTATAAATATACTTGTAATTATAATTTAATAATCTCAAAAAAAATTTGTTCACACGATTAAATTTTAATTTAGCATTTTTTGATTTTTTTAAAAATCATTTTTAAAATGCATTCTATATATGCTTTAACAATGCAACGATATTGAACAATTGTGTCAATTCGTGATTGTAAAGAAACATCATTTATAAATTCCCATAACGAAACGCCTTAAAGTCAATGCGATGATAATACTACTCTGTTTTTAAAGTAAGAAGCATAATTATATTCAAATTTAGCATAAGAATTAAATTAACAACATATTTATGTTTTATTTCATTGTAACTAGAGGGCACCACAACAGACTTTGGTTATTTCTTTTTTTTAGTTTGGTGCAATTAAGTGGTGTTTTTGTTTTCAATCTTTATCGCACAAGTGAGTATCATTCTATAACAGCTTATAATGGTATAAAAATGGAAGAAGCAAGCTGTAGTTCACAAGAAGATCAATCTGAAGTGTCGGGATTCTATGAAAATCAGAAAAGTGATGTCACAAATGCGTTGAAGCACTGTAAAATTTTATTGCAAAACAATGGATTTTTTACAAATAATCCAGCATTTGAAATATCTTCGTTTTTTATTGCGATGGGGGATGAATTCTATAATTCGATAGTAAATATGCTGATTTTAGAACGATTTTTGAATTTTTACTAGTCAATAATAGATCCAATTTTTATAATGCTCCTTAAATGATGAGAAATGTTTAATAATGGTTTAAAAATCAAAGATGCTAAATTAAAATTTAATTATGTTAAAAAAAAATTTTATTGAGATTATTAAATTATAATTACAAGTATATTTATTTTTAAAAAAATGAGAAAAACAAACGTAGCGCGCTCCGGCATCGAACTCGGGCCCTCGGAGCAATGAGCAGACGCCATACCAACTGAGCTATGACCAACGCAGTTATTGCGTTACAAAGTAAGAATTTAAGTTATGTTATAATATTAGACCCCCCATTTCTCGAGAACTAAGGAGCGTTGTATAAAATCCATTGAACCTGAGACTAAGGGGCTTCTACCCTACAACATATATAAAAATAATCAAAATCCGTGATTACCAAGCTTGGCACTCTCCTTGTAAGACTAAAATCTTGAAATTGATTTTTCGCAGTTTGCTCTTTTTTCAAAACTTGCTGTATTTAAAAAGCTAATAATGGAACAATTAATTTTTAAATGTTTTTCAATTTTTTATATATTTAGTATGATCTACTTAATAAAATTAGGGATGGGTTTTTTAATATAAAAAGAAAGGAAACAATTTAACAGAATCCATGTTTTTTCTAGCATTTTATCTTAGATATATACGTTTTATTTATTTTTTCAAAAACTAATTAATTACAAAATAGGTTTTTAAAGTTATAGAATAGACTCTTAAAAACATAATTTAAAAAAAACAGTACTTATTGTAAATTGCGGAGAAGAAACAATTTTAAAATCGTTGATTTTTTTTTAATAATAATAAAAAAAAGTACTTATTGTAAATTGCGGAGAAGAAACAATTTTAAAATCGTTGATTTTTTTTTTCTTTACTAACAAAATTATTTTTTTTCTACTTAGATGAGTTAAATAGTGATAATTTCTAATAATATGCATAAGAGATATGTGAAAATATTTTATTTTTAAAAAAAAGGTTCAAAGGATACCGAATCCCTTTATAGTACTTATTTATTTACAGAATTTTGTGATTCAATTAGGCGAATCATTTTGCGAAATTGCATTGCACGCAAATAATAACATTGAAAAACTTTTTCAGAGGGAATTATCAAATAGTCGGGAAATATGAAAAAGGTGGTTAAAAATGAAGAAAATGAACAAAATTTCGCAAAAACCAGATGTAAAGGTATCGAGAGAGTATGAGAGGTAGATGTAATGGTATCAAGGGAGCATAGTGTATAGGTAGGTTTTCTATCTCAGCCCTTCAGTTCATACACATCAGATTTGTAAAAATCACATTGTTCTATCTTTGCGCCACGATAATCATAGAGTATTATGAGATATTGGTATTCCACTGATAAAAATTTCACCGTTGGATTACGGGAAAAACTTGGCAGCACAGACTCCAAGATTTTCCTGTAATATTACAGTTTGTACCGTAATCTATTTAGACTGTATTAGACCGTAAATGGCAGTAAATTTCAAGAACGTATCTGACCGTAAACCACAGTAACTTTCAAAAACGTATCTGACCGTAAATAACCGTTACTTTCAAGAACGTATCTGACCGTAAACAACCGTTACTTTCAAGAATGTATCTGACCGTAAATAACCGTTACTTTCAAGAATGTATCTGACCGTAAATAACCGTTACTTTCAAGAATGTGTCTGACTGTAAATCACAGTAATATACAGGGTGTCCCAAAAGCCTCCGTACAACTTCAAAAATTGATTAAAAAAATAATAGGCCTACCGCAAAAATATTTACAACAGTACACAGAGTAACTTAAAAAGTTTTTTTCTACTACCTTAGTATACTTGTACATGAGATCCTTCCGTTGCACGAAGAATATCAAGTCGATATTCCAATTCCCTTCACGTGCGTTTCAGCATGCTAACATCAACAGTAGTTACAACTGTTTGATGAAATAAAATGTTGAAACAAAAGATCCAAACAGCAGTAGCTACTGTTGATGTTAGCATGAAAAACATTTGTGGATTGAATTGAAATACAGTCTTGATATTCTTCGTGCTACGCAAGTATCTCATTTTGAAGTTTACTAAGGCTGTAAAAAAAAACTTTTTAAGTTACTATATGCACTGTTCTAATTATTTTTGCTGTAGGCCTATTACTTTTTTTAAAATAAATTTATGAAGTTGTACGGAGACTTTTGGGACACCCTGTAGATTATAAATTATCGTATATGACTGTAATATCAAGATTGTAAATAAGCATAAATGCCCATCATTTTCTACTCATTTACATATATCGCTGTAAATTGCAGTAGTTATCAGAACTGCAAATGACCATGAAACTTTTATTTCAAGAATTCGCATGATTACTTCCAACAGTAACTGTATATTTATACATAGGATGTCAAGAAATGCAACATTTTATTTCTGTAAAGAGATAAATAGTATAAATTGCAAAAATGTCCATAAGGTACAAAATTTCAATTCTATACTTTTCATCTCCATGGAGATATTTCCAAAATTAGTTTTTATACATTCTTTGTAACCAAACAGGTGGCTTCAGTACCTCCAAAAATCAGGAATTATCTCACTTTGCCATGCAATTCGAAACATGGAATCTAATCATTATTGGAGAATAATGTCTACAAATCTGATATTTAAATGTATTGATTAATAATAATGTGTTGATGTAATTGATGGCATATTAAATCTTAGTTTGTAAACATTCGCCAGGCTTGAACAGATTTCACTTTTCAAATTGCATGCAAAGTGAAGCAAGTCACAATTTTTGACTCTCTGCAACTTCATAATGTTTGGAGATGATTAAAACCAATCCACATTTTTGCAGATTACATTTTTTATCCATCTCATATAGATACAAAAATAAACTGTATAGCTTTTTTTAGACAGCCTGTATATTTAAAACTTGATAATATTTCTAAGATTATTCTACCACTACATATATATGGTGGTTTGCATATAATTTTTTTAAACAATTAGAGACTTTCTCAATATTACATATTTTTTCTATTTACAACACTATACAGCTTACAAAATAAAATTATATTTAGCATTGAAAAATGACATGTGTATAAGTTTTATTAAACATGATTGTTTCATATTTCCGAAAAAAAAATTACGTAAAACTTCATATACAAGTGTAGTAATTTTTGCCAACATCTAAGTAAAATAAAAATTAACTTAAGCAATATTAACCAGGCAGAGTAACAAACACTTATCAAATTTGTTACAAATCACAGGCTAAATTTGTCCAAACCCTAACAGAATATCAAGTATAACTCTTAGCTCAACAATGCACACCTTTGAAAAATATAGAAAAAATCAGAAATTTTTTTAGTACTTATCTCTTATTTAATATCATACTCTGAATATTTACGATTATGTATTCGTAACAACAAATGAACTTATTCATGATTTTTTTTAATGTAATGAGGAAGGTGATTATAATAAACTTTTGCATAATAATGTATCAAAGACATAATTTAATGAATATCAAAATGTTAAAATTATTTCTATTTCTTTCAATATAACTTTTGTTTTAAGTTTTTTGAGAATCACTTCGGTATTTATCTACTTGCACATTCTTTTGCATTTTGATGCCTGGGTTTTTTTGGTTTCTACCCAAACCCAAGTGAGATTAATATCGTTTTAGCTAATAATGCAGGAATAGAGTATAATATTTGCCTTTTTAAAAAATCACAAAAACACTTCAGTTTTGTGTTAAACATTTTACTTGGAGATAGTATAAAACATGGATTTATCTGTAAAAATGGGAAATTGTTCAGGATCACCGGAGAAAAAAAAATTCTTGGTTGAAAATACTACAGCCAAAATAAACTATTTGTAAAAATGCAAATAACTTAACCACTTCAACGGCCGTTTAGATAGGGAAACAGTGTTATTACCCCCGATTTAACTCGGGTCAGCTACTGTGGTTAAATAATGAATGTTTACATACTGGGAAGTACTATACAGATTTTCGTGTTTTGGGAAGGACAGGATAGAATGCTGAGTCATCAATTTCATATTTGAGTAACATCCTGCCTTTTGTTCTGTGACTAATTTATCAATGTCCAGAACACCCTGAAATAATGAACAATTTCATCAATTTTCAAAAACTAAAGAAACTCTAAATCCTAATTTCAGGAAAAATTTTAATATAACAAGGAATGATCTTCTAAGAACTGTTCAAGAAAAATCTTTAAAATATGTCATCACACATATTAAAAACAAGCATTTTTTTAAATAATTTAAAAAAATTCACAGACAAAAATAAAAATTTTAATTCAGGAACTCTGAAATTATTTATTCTGTACATATTTTACATAAGATACGACAGGTTTTAAACAATACATCTAAATGCTGCTAATTTTGTCATCAACTTCCTGACTTTATTTATATTACATGATTTTGGATTTTTCTTTGCTTTTGAACTTTTTTCAGGATTGATGTCCAAAAAAGCTCTGAAAATAAAGAAAAAAATATTAATAGTATCACATCTTTTAAAAAATAACATTACTGTAAATACATCAAGCCATAATCGAATGAACAACTAATCTCGTAATTATCAAATTATAACAGATAGCAGATATTAAACTCCTCAATAACACGTGCATAGAATGTCTACAAAATAACATTCATGAAGAAAAACTTTTTGTGCTTTATAAACCCTTTATTGTTTTTCTTATCTTTAAAGCCAGAACAAAATGGATTAATTAGCATATATGACAGAACTCAATAGCCCACTAGTGTCAATAAGTGGTAAGAAATTTCATTTGAGCTCATTCATTACTGAATACATGTTATCTAACAGGTTATAAGTAACATTTGTTGTAGGCAACTACACTGCACCATGAATTTAAATTTTTTGATTTGATTACCAAGATCTGCAAAGTATGTGAAGAAAATAGTGTTGACACTAGACCAAAAGTTCTTTTAACTGATCGACAAATTTTGCATTTTTTTCTGCAACTGATCAACAAATTTTGCATTTTTTTTTTTTGCAACTGGCTAAAGGATTTCATGATTTTCCCCCACAATCAACTGACAAATTTCGTGACTTTCTCTCACGATAAATCGACAATTTTTGTATTTTTTCCATGCGACTGATTTAAGAATTTCGTGATTTTTCCTTGCATTCAATTGACGAATTTCGCAACATTTTTTAGATTTTCTCCTCAATTAACTAGCAATTTTTCCGATATTTTTTCGTACCAATCGAGGAATTTCGAAATTTTTTTCGCCATAATCATGCCTTTTTACCCTCAACTGATTGGCAAATTTTGAGATATTTTCCATCAACTGATCTGGTCATAAAAAAAAAAGAAAAATTAAAGTTTTTGATTTGTTGGAATTTTCCAAAGTTTTTAGTTTGTCTTAGTATCTTAAACACTATTATGCCAAATATAAAGTATATAGAGCTGTAAAGTAATATAGGACAAAATTAGCACTCGCCATCCGGCGAGTAATACTGAAAATTTGGCGACTGACTTTATTATATTACCACTGGCCAAACTTAATAGCCACACTCACCAACTGTGATGATTGAATGGAAACAGATTTTATTTCCTGCTGTCGCTCGTCGAATATCGAAACCATTTGGCGAATTTCATGATTTTTCCCCTGAAACCATTTGACGAATTGAGATTCTTTTTTCTCGAAGCCAATCGACGATATTCACACCCCCCCCCTCCCCGAGACAATTTGATGAATTTTGCGAGTTTTCTGCTATTAATTGTTGAATTTCGTGATTTATCGATTATCGATTAACGAATTTCACGACAAACTTTGCAGTTTTTCCGCGACAGATCCATGAACTTTGTGTTTTTTCAACCACAGATCGACGAACTTTGTGTTTTTTCAACCACAGATCGACGAACTTTGTGTTTTTTCAACCACAGATCGACGAATTTTGCATTTTTTTTCACGACTGATCGACGAACTTTTCGCTTTTTAAGCGACTGGTCGACGAACTTTTCGCTTTTTAAGCGACTGGTCGACGAACTTTTCGCTTTTTAAGCGACTGGTCGACGAACTTTTCGCTTTTAAAGCGACTGGTCGACGAACTTTTCGCTTTTTAAGCGACTGGTCGACGAACTTTTCGCTTTTTAAGCGACTGGTCGACGAACTTTGCATTTTTTCTGCGACAGATCGACGAACATTGTGTTTTTTAAGCGACTGATCGACGAACCTTGCGTTTTTTGGGGACAGATCGACGAACTTTGCGTTTATTCCGCAATCGATCGACGAAATTTGCTTTTTTTTCGCGACTGATCGACGAACTTTGCTTTTTTTGGTGACAGATCGACGAACTTTTCGCTTTTTAAGCGACTGGTCAACGAACGTTTCGCTTTTTAAGCAACTGGTCGACGAACTTTTCGCTTTTTAAGCGACTGGTCGACGAACTTTTCGCTTTTTAAGCGACTGGTCGACGAACTTTGCATTTTTTAAACGACTGGTCGCCGAACTTTGCATTTTTAAACGACTGATCGACGAACTTTGCGTTTTTTCTGCGACAGATTGACGAACATTGTGTTTTTTAAGCGACTGATCGACGAACCTTGCGTTTTTTGGGGACAGATCGACGAAATTTGCGTTTATTCCGCAATCCATCGACGAAATTTGCTTTTTTTCCACGACTGATCGACGAACTTTGCATTTTTTGGTGACAGATCGACGAACTTTGCATTTTTTGGTGACAGATCCACAAACTTTGCATTTTTTGGTGACAGATCAACGAACTTTGCGTTTTTTCCGTGACAGATCGACGAACTTTGTGGGGTTTTTTCCGCGACAGATCGACAAACTTTACATTTTTTCTGCGACAGATCCACAAACTTTCGTTTTTTCAACCACAGATCGACGAACTTTGCATTTTTTTTCACGACTGATCGACGAACTTAAGGTTTTTAAACGACTGATTGACGAACTTAAGGTTTCTTAAGCGACTGATCGACGAACTTTTCGTTTCTTAAGCGACTGGTCAACGAACTTTTCGTTATTTAAACGACTGATCAACGAACTTTGCATTTTTTAAATGACTGATCAACGAACTTTGCGTTTTTGCTGCGACAGATTGATGATCATTGCATTTTTTAAGCGACTGATCGACGAACCTTGCACTTTTTGGGGACAGATCGATGAACTTTTCATTTTTTAAATGACTGATCAACGAACTTTGCATTTTTTCTGCGACAGATCGACGAACATTGTGTTTTTTAAGCGACTGATCGACGAACCTTGAGTTTTTTGGAGACAGATCGATAAACTTTGCGTTTATTCCACAATCGATCGACGAAATTTGCTTTTTTTCCCCGCAACTGATCGACAAACTTTGCATTTTTTGGTGACAGATCGACGAACTTTGCATTTTTTGGTGACAGATCAACGAACTTTGCGTTTTTTCCCGCGACAGATCGACGAACTTTGTGGGGGTTTTCCGCGACAGATCGACATACTTTGCATTTTTTCTGCGACAGATTCACAAACTTTTGTTTTTCAACCACAGATCGACGAACTTTGCATTTTTTTTTTCACGACTGATCGACGAACTTAAGGTTTTTTAAGTGACTTATCTGACGAACTTTTAGTTTTTTAAGCGACTGGTCGACAAACTTTTCATTTTTTAAACGACTGATCAACGAACTTTGCGTTTTTTAAATGACTGATCAACCAACTTTGCATTTTTTAAATGACTGATCAACGAACTTTGCGTTTTTTAAATGACTGATCAACGAACTTTGAGTTTTTTCTGTGACAGATTGACAAACATTGCGTTTTTTGGGGGACAGATCGACGAACTTTGCATTTATTCCACAATCGATCGACAAAATTTGCTTCTTTTCCGCGATCGATAGGTGAATCTCAATCAAATAAAATCTAAATTCAGAAATTTATTTAACAACCTAATTGTTAAGTGTCCTTAACACATTTAATGGAACTTGAAAAATACACTGCATATATAAAACTTAACTTTCTTCCCTTTTTTATAATAAAAATAAACATTTTACATAATCATTCTCAGTTGACTTAATTTTTTCAATGGTATTTTGTCATGTCTGCATTAATGTAATTCTTTAAAGAGAACGTAAAATAATAGTGGGGTTTAAAGATTTTTTTCTCCCTCCCAAACATTACAACTCCCCTCCATTTAAAAATGTTGGTAGGGAGGCTCCCCTCCTTGTTAAAATTGAATTTCAAGCCCTGTAAAATTGTTTATATGCATTGTTTATATGCTGGGAGGAAAGCAATAATTATACAATGAGTTTAATTAAAAGCAAATTAAAATTAAATTGAATTTAAAGGTATTATAACTCTGTAAATTATATCAAGGGTATTAATACTCTATATGAATGCTTACAAACCAGTATAAAAGATAATTAAATTATGTGCCCATAACTTTACATAAAATTGACATTTAATACAGGATAAACAATAAACAAAAGAAATTAAGATCTATTTAAACTGTAACTTTACTTGTGACTCATAAATAACATTCTCTTTTTTACCATGTCTACCATATACATCCCAATTTTCCATTGTCCAAGCGCTAATTGTACTAAAACTCATATTATAAATCATTACTATCAATGGCCAATTAAAAATCAGCTTTAAAACCCAAATAATGAAAAGATGGAATACGATTGGTCAGGAAAGATTCATAAAAGTTTTCCTCTATCTGTCAAAAGTGCTTGGATACATATCGGGTTCTTTTAAATAGAATATTTATTAATATTTGCTGCAAAAAACAACTAAACTATCTGACTGGAGATATATGTTATCAGGGGGCGATCCAGGCAAAATTTGGGGCCTTTTTAAGGCCCCGTCACAAAAATCAATTTAATAAAATGGGCCCCTTCACAAAAATCAATCTGATAAAATTGACCTCTTCATAAAATTCCTTTTACTAAAATAGGTCCTTTCACAAAATTCAGTTCCATAAAAACTTACCATTTAATATTTATTTATTATTTTGTGATGTTTTAAAATGTGTAATTTGTAAACAAACAAGTTCCCCAGAGAAGAAAACTTCAGTAAAAGGATTTTAAAAAGTTTTTGTTTATAAATGCTTGGTTCAAATTTGAGTATAACTGGATTTCAAATTTCGTTACAAAATGTTATTTTTCAGAAAAATATAATAAATTTCACAAAAATAACCTTTATTTTTCACAAAATGGGCTCCAAGAAAAAAAGCCTGCCTCGACTCCTGGTTATTGCAGAAATGAACTAAGTTGCCCTTTTTGAATTATCAAAACAAATTTTAATTAACAATTAAAAATACAAAATATTAATTTTTTTTTTAAATCCAAAGGAAAATAAAAGTTTAATTCAAGCATGATTTAAATTCCTAAAATAACCAAACAATTAAAAATTTGTATTTTTAATTAATTTATTAAAAAACATCGAAATCAATGTTAAGTGAATGTAAACAACTTTACAAAGTGATATACTCAAAAAATAATTTATTTAAAATATTAAAATGGTTCCATTAATTAAAATTTTAGACAAGATGAGTAAAAGGTTACCCTAACTAAATTAAAAAATATATATACTAAAAAAGATTATATTAAAGATTATAAAAACAATGAAAATTTAACGTAAACAATATAATGTTAAGTCTATGGGGCGCCATTTGCAATTTAGAATAAAAACAGCGTTTACAAAAATATAACTTATACATATTAAAACCCATCAAAACTAAAAATAATGAATACTAAACCCATGTAGGGTAGATGTGCCAGTAATGGACCGCCTTCCAGTATTGGGCCACCTTCAACATTTTTGGTTTATAAAAAAATAAATAATAAAAATTCAGCTTTTTTTATTTCATTAATATGCTTTTTTAAAATTGTAGTTTTAAATACAATCATAATATCAATTATCTATTATTTTTTGTGGGGTGTCCATTACTGGAATTTAGGGTGTTTTGATTTATTTTTGTTATTTATAATTAAATTTCGATTCACATTGGGAAATGTGACTATGAGCATGTTTAAATATTGTTGGTAGATTAATATAATATTAAAAAATATGGAATATAACAATTATAACTATTAACTAAAAAATATTTTTTAAAGAAATTCCTTAAGGGTGTCCATTACTGGCACATCTACCCTACGTATTATAAGCTAAGATGCCATTAATGTTTAAAGTTGTTAAAAGTATGAAAACATATTAAAAAGTGGGTGCACAAAAGGAGGATGTTAAATGAAAACACCACTGGAAAAACATGAGGAAAAAATGAAGTTTTGAAAATTGCATCAATACTATAGGTGCAGATACCCAACATTTGGAAGGAGTCACTGGCTCCTAAACCCAAAAAATCCAGTGGCCACAATTGTAAAACAAATGCATAAAAACAATAGTATTTATATAGGGTAAAAAACTAAAAAAAAAATAATAATAATTAATTCAAAGTGTAAAGTAATTTAATATAAACACGTGTACAACAAAATTTGAATATTAATTAAATCTTAAATCATGTACAGTCAGAACATAAAGTTGGGCAAGATACGGTTTAAAAAACAATATGTAGATAAGCTAAGCAATTATGATAGCGGGGAATATCAGAAAAACAATATTTCTTATTTTGATTTTGCCAGACAAAAGTACATATGACAGAAAATCTGAATTTGTGAGAATATTTTGCACTATAAAAATAAAAACACACTTCAAACATTTGTTTATATATATATATATTTAAATCACAGTCTATGTAAAATAAAATTATCAGATGTTACGAATAACATTGCTATTCGAATATATTTAATAGTTTGCTGTGTTAAACAGATCATTCTGAAATGTTATTAAAAGATAACAATAATGTGTGTTTTGGTCTTAATCTTAAAAAAAAATATCAACATTTCACGATGGGGACTGGGAATACCAGAAATAGATTACTTTTAAATCACATGGCGACTTAAACATCAAAAGTTAGTGGCCACAGCAAAAAATTTAGTCGCCACGTGGTGAATCTGCACCTATAATCAATACATGTACAAAACTTAAAAACAATGATACTAAATTAATCCTCATTAATTTTTTTATGTTTTACATAGTTTTCAATAAGTTAAAAGTATTAAAAATATATGCAAAGAACATGGAATTTTTCAAAATTTAGAAAATGGTATAAAACAGAAACTAAAACAGCATATGTTAAAATGTGAATAACTCATTAAGTAATTGACATAATTACATAAAAAAGGTCTTAAATTGTTCATTAAAGTACAAGCTATTTATATTAAGGCAAGAATGCACAAAAAATTGTAGATTTCTACATGGGAGGGGCTGGTTCAGTTGACAAAAGTCTAATTCGTTAGAGATATGAGAATCTAAAGTAGAGGATGGTTTTTGAGTCATAACTCCTGAACCGAATGAGATGTATGCAGGGGTCGATGCAGGGTTTTTTCCCTTGGGGACCATTTTGTGAAAAATAAAGGTTATTTTTGTGAAATTTATTATATTTTTGTGAAAAATAACATTTTCTAATGAAAGTTGAAATCCAATTACTCAAATTCGAGTCAAGCATTTAATAACAAAAACTTTTTAAAATCCTTTTGCTGAAGTTTTTCTCTCTGGTGAAGTTGTTCACAAATTACACATTTTAGAACATCACAAAATAATAATTAAATAATAAATAGTAAGTTTTTATGGAATAAAATTTTGTGAAAAGGCCTATTTTAGTAAAAAGAATTTTGTGAAGGGGCCCATTTTATCAAATTGGTTTTTGTAAAGGGACCCATTTTATTAAATTGATTTTTGTGAAGGAGCCCTAAATAGGCCCAAATTTTGTCTGTATCAACCCCTGGTATGAGTAGTCAAATTAAACAAAATTTAATAAGGAAGAGATAGACATGTAGAACAGGTTTCCAGCTTACCCCAATCCGGATATTAGTGTTCAATTGATGATCAAAATGTACAGCGATGCTACGATGTTCATGGAAAGAGTGGTTCTACCTAAAATGATACAATATATATCTATATATATACCAGGAAATATTTATTTGAATAATGTCAATTAAAGGTTAAATTTCAATATTTGCATTAGTATGCAGTGGCTGGTCGGTAGAGACTGTATGTTTAGTATCCACTTCTGTTAAGTTAACGGCCACATATTACCGTGTTTTGTAGATTTAAATAGTTTTATATTTATATATAAGTTCGAAAAAATTCATTTTAAATTATTATATTTCTTGTTTTCTAATATTTGGTATGATTAAAAAAAATATATTTGCTTAACAAGAAATTATTTACAACTTTTTTTTTACTCACAATTAAAGTATCAAACATTAAATATTTACCTCAAAAGGGTCTAACATTGCTGTACATAGCAATTATTTATAGTACTAAAGCTATTAATACTGAACAAAAATCATTTTTATAGTTTCTGAAGGATAAATGAAGCACAGATGTTACATTAAGTAAATTTTCATTTTTCTGCGATTATGTATTTTGTCATTTGGTATTTTTTTGAGTATTTTAAAAAAGAGTGCTTAAAAAATGCACAGACATAACAATATTGTAAAATAAAGTTTCACATATGACTTAGATGAAAATTAATCCTTTTTTTACTTACTGTAACAAGAAATTTTATTGTTTAGAATTTTTTTTACTCAAAATTACAGTATCAAACATTGAATATATATTTACCTCAAAAGTATCTAAGTTTGTTGACATTGCAAATATTATTTATAGTAAAGGTATAATACTGAACAAAAATCATTCTTAAGAGTTTCTGCATGATGAATGAAGTGCGGTGTTACATTAAATGACATTTTAATTTTTCTGCGATAATGAATTTTGTGGGAAGAGATCTGTATCCTGTGCTGCTTGGCAGAAAAAATTGCGCCAAAATGCCGTTTTGGCGACATGAAAAATTTTTCAAAGATTGCAGAAAAACATCATTTTTAAATCTGTATGTTATTTATAAATCAATGATTTTGCTTTTTGCAACATTTTTAAAAGTAGAAAATGATGCAAAAACATTGATTTATAAATAACAAAGATTTAAAAACTAAGTTTTTCTGCCATCTTGAAAAATTTATCACGATCCAATTACGCAAATTTTAACAACATTCTAAATAAACTAACGATTAAAAAGCTAAAGAAATGTGATTTTTCAGATGAATATTTGTTATTGTCAGGGGGGCTCTGCCCCCCTGAACCCCCGTTTTAAAAACATTTTGGACAATAAAAAAGAGAAAAAAAACTGACCAGAAATCTTTTGTCAATCTTGATTACACTAAATTCAAAACAATGTTAACTTATAATCTCGCTCACAACTGCCCAAATTTTTTTATTTTTTTTTTTCAAAGTAAAAGTAAAAGGATAAATATAATAAATGCCAATAAATGAGACGGCGATTCAGAAAAAAGGGAAATTGCATACAAAAAATATATAAATAATTACACATAAAAAAAAGTTAATATTTGCAAAAAAAAAAAATTAATTAATTAATTAATTAAAAATAATTTAATGTTTACCAAAAGGGATCCCAGTCAGGGTCTGAAACATCGTCAATGTAAGGCACTTCACCTTCTAACTGAAAAGAATTTAAATTTTGAGAGACTTTTGGTAATGCACCCTCGATGTTTTCAGACTCTGCCGTTGGTCTTTGAAAATCCAAAAGCTTTAGCCCCTCATTTCCGTACCCTGGGTAGACTTGAATAATATCATTTATGAGGACTTGCATTTTCTGGCCCGTCGTTTCTAAATGATCTAGTTTGAGGCGGCGATAAAAATGAAGAGCCATATATTGTGACAACATTTTATCGTTCCTGCGACATTTTAGAGAATTTTTAAACCAACGATTTTCATTTTCTAGATCGTTCGCTTTATTGGTTTTTGACACGAATTCGCCTTTACTATGATTCGTAACTTTGTGTGTTGTCTGACTGGAGAATAATTTTTCTACATCATGGTATTGTTTGGCCGAATCTCAAACAATACCCAGTAATTTTAATAAGTTAGATACTAAAATCAGGACGTCTAACCGTCCTTCAGCTGCATCATTTCACAGGGATTTATAGCTTTATCTGGATAAAAATCTATTAAATTGGGTACGTACAGTTTTGCCATTAATAAATCATTAACAGTATCAGTGGATAAATGGTTACGTGTATCATCTATAAATTTAAAACAGAAAGCGCATTTTGTCAAAATTTCACACGAATATCGTCTCTTTACGCATGCGTCAACTTTTTTTGAAGGATTCTCCCCTCAAAAACGATAAGACTGATTGATTAACCTGTTTAGCGTAGGGGGATGGAAAAGGGTTGATTGAAAACGGATGGAAATATATTTTTGCTCTGAGGTTAAAAGCTAAAGCTTTTTTTTTTTTTTTTTTTTTTTTTTTTAAGAACTCATGTTTTCACTACTAAATATGCATATTTTTCACAAAATTTTAAAGAGAGCTTGGAGATGGTTGTATTTATAACTGATTGAAATGTCAAAGAGTTCGGAAGATGAGGACTATTTTTTATTGCTATGTTAAAGGAGCCGACGAGAAAACAAACAAAAAAGCGAGAAGAAAGCATCTCTTTTACAACTGGATAACAATATTTTTTCCCGAAATTTGTACACGGGCTGTAAAACCGTTTTATTTATCACCCATAAAGATTTTAAAGAGTTAGGACAAAAATAACTTTTTATTTTAAAACTATGAAACGATACTGCGTAAAAAAAAAACAAGAAAATGAGTGCTAATCACTAAATATCAATATTTTTTCACGAATTTTTCTTCTTAAAATATAATTTCATACAAAATCGGGTTAAAGATGTAAAATAATAAAAACTTGATTATTATTATTATTTATTTATTTATTATCACGGGCCCGGGCAACGCCGGGCGGGGGTCAGCTAGTTTTTTATTAAATTAAACAGACTAATTCCCTTTTCACTTTCAGCAGTGCTAAATGGCAGGTTCACTATAAAGTTTAGAAGTTTGCATAAATTAATAAATTCATTTGGATTTTTACACTCTGCTAAAATTCACCGTCTAACTGTCCAACATTAGAATTTATGTTTGGTGTGAGACTAAATTTTCAAAATCGGGTGATTGGCAAAAACTAAGTGTTAAAAAAGCTAGGCCTAGGCGTAAAATTTCACATCCAGGAATAATTTTGTAGTCGTCAAATGCTATAATGTAATTAGTTGCATTTGACGACTAACGACTGCAAATTTCGAACACTGTCTACTCTACATAAACTTTGATATTAAAATTCATTTTTAAATTAATAAGGTTAGATAACCAGATAAATAAATACCTGAATAAATCCGGTATTGGTACAGCCAGGGCAGGCGTGCTTCCTCATCGCGTTTTCCTCTTTCCTCGTGCGAAAATAAACAAACATGGCGCCGCGCGTTCGTTGCCATTTTCCAAAATCAAACTACTCAGATGAGATGGCTGTAATCCACTGTTCCTTTACGGTTTGCGGTAGCGAATAACGGTGATTTACTAAAATTGCCCGTGATCTGCCGTAAAAGACTGTAACAACCTGTATTTCTTTCTCTCTTGGCCGTAAATGACTGTTGGACCAGGGATAATTCTGTAAAAATGATCAGTTACGGTCAATGACAGAATTTTACAGCCAATAACTGATTTTTAACGGGTAAGGGCAATATTTACAGTAATACGGTAATGTACAGTAAATTATGCAGTAAAGCACCGTAAAGCAACGGCTATTTTTAACAGTGTCCATATAACCAAACATTGTCGCTTTGGGAAAATATTACTCTATGTTTATTGGTGTGAATCGCGAGCTAAAAAACGAGTATTATATCATAAACTATTAATATTTCGTTGCACATTATGCATAATTTCAGTTTTAAAATGCTCCTTCTAATAATGAATAAAAAAATTGAAAAATATCTCCCGAAACTTTCCAAAGATGAAAAACAAATATTTATTCACATAACGAATTCTGATGCCCACCGACGAAATGTACGTTCTTCGGGGCATTCTGGAAACATTTTTAAGTAGTTTATGACTGTCGCTTGGTTGGTTGCATAAGGTTTAATGGCACAACATTGTCGCTTGGTGGCAGCACTTTACCAAACCATTATTCCATAATACCCGAAGTTCCTCTACATTGCCGATGTGTACTACAAGATGCTTACCATAGACTACGGAATGCATAGCAAATTTTGTTGAAAGATAGATCTTTTTTCGATGCTTCTAGTAATAAAAACACCCTTTTTTAATTAGATGAAACCATTTTTAATCCTTTCCAACATAGTTGAAAAGTATTTAAGACTTAAATAAGTCAGGCCGTCTGTCTAGCCATGTTCTATCTGACGTAAATATGCTTGGATTACCACGAGTTTGGTATCTATTATTGAGGTTTAACATAAGACATTCCCTGTGGAAAATGGAGTGATTATATAGTTCTTTTGAAGACGAAACATTTTTTTACACTTTCAAACCTAATAGAAAAGTGTTTATGACTGAGGTTTATCTGTATAGTCGTATTCTAACTCACGTTACATGTTTTAAAATGGGCAGTACTACAGAGTGTACAATACAATGCGATCATCTTAACAATTTCAAAATACCTTAGCGACGAAACTGTGCTTTTGTAACGCAGAATAAAAGAAATACCGGGTTCTTTGTATACCTTTACATAGTATATTTTGATATCATTATCATAAGAAATTGTGATGACTGATAATTTTTCTAAATGTTGTTTCCGTTTAAAATTCACTTTTTAAAAATTATATTCATCAATACCTATAATTATTTATTATATCTTAGAATTATTGTGGAATTATTTTGAATATGTAGAGAGAGAGAGAGAGGTGGAATTTTATTTATAGCTAGAAAAAACATCCACATCATGTTACAGGTAACATATGAATACTTATTTTTTTCAAGTTCATGTTTTAATTAAGTCGTACCTACTATATTATAAAAAGAAGAACTTTTACAATCTCGGAAGAAATTGGAAAAATTGATAACTTTTCCGAATATTGTTTCCTTTAAAAATTTGATTCATGAATACATAGAATTATTTTATTATATTTTAGAATTAGTTTGGAATTATTTTATATATATATATAGAGAGAGAGAGAGAGAATTTTGTTTATAGCTAATAAATTTATCTACGCCAGGTTACACGTAACATATGTCTATTTAAGTATTTTTCTTTTAATTTCATTTTTTTTTAATTAAGTCATACTATATTATAAAAAGAAGAAATTTTATCAGAGAGAATATTTTAAGTAAAATATTGTAGTATGTAAAATATATTTAGAAATAACGTTCATACCCGTCTTACAATTTTTTTTGTTACTCGTAACGTAAAATATTGTTTCCAAAAACGATGTTCCAATATTTATTTTAAAAGAGAAAATATACGTACATCTGTAAAAGTTAATCAAGAGAATTTCGGAAAATCTGACAAGAGAAAACGTAACAAATGACATGAATCTACCTTATATCTGGTCATTTATTTTTATCTGAAAACATAACAATGTGTAATATGATACATTGTGGATCTTGAAAGGGAATGTCCTGTGAACAGAATGAAATAAAAGATAACATGACAGTCGATAAGGAAGAAAAATGATATTGCAAAAGTAAACTTCTATAAATTTTTTCTAGCAGTTCGTATTTGTACATATACATGTCTGAATGTCTGTGTGTGTATGTAGAAATCTCTTTCTTTCTCTCTCTCTCTCTCTCTCTCCCTCTCTCTCTCTATATATATATATATATATATATATGTGTGTGTGTGTGTGTGTGTGTGTGTGTGTGTGTGTGTGTGTGTGTGTGTGTAGTATATATATTTATATGTGTAAGAATTCTTATTTATAGTTCCACAGTTACTTGAATATCTACTTGACTTATAATTATGAAATGATTATAGCTCTTCAATGTAAGTTTTAAACAGTTTTTATTACTTACTTAACCAAATCATTCGATGATGACACCACTCAATAAAATAATATATTTGTATACAACAGATGAATTACACTTCTAATTACTTAAACAGCACGTATTTCTCGCTCTCTTTTTATCTATCACGAGTCTTGTAAATATCTTGCGATATCAGGTATCTATTAATTAAAACATTGAGTTTGTATTATTGTGAGAATTGATGCATAGATGGGTATTATTTAATTTTTACCCCCCCCCCCCATACATACACACACACACATATGTATATATATAAAGAAATATAATTGAAAAATTTATTTCTGTTTTAATTAAAAACTATGTATTTTATCTTTGCGAAGAAATTTTCAGAAAATATGAACACATATTATCAGGCGCAAGACAGATGTGGAAATTAAACGTAATAATCATACAAATAACATCTAGTGTCACATTATATGTATATTTCGGTGAATTGTATAATCGTATATTATTACTTTTTCTAAATATCAACATACTTTTATGATACATGATTCGTGTTAAGAGTAGAAATACTAAAAACGCACTGAAAGTAAAATCATATCTCGTATATAGATTATAGTATACCTTCCAACATACTGGCAATGTATTTTAAACACAGATATTTTTTAGCACAAATCTTTTAAAATCACAAATCTTATTCCACTAAATTTGCTTTAGGAAAAGAAGTTGAAAAAGCTGTTAACGTTTTGTGAAGTACGATTTCAAAAATCCTCCAGTTTGAACGAGCCAAAATTTGAAGAGTTTTTTCCTGAAATAATTTAAAATATTTTAATTTATAATACTTTAACAGTAATATATCCCAAAATGCTTTTTTGGATTAAATGATTTAAAATATATTTTGTTTCAAAAATGTGACATTGCAAATCCTAGTCCAGTAAATAAACAGAAAAAGAAGTGGCTAATGTCGGAAAAATCGTATAAAGCTGATTATTTTTTTTTTCTTATATTAGAGAATTATGAAAGGGACATTTTCTCTAAAGTTCTTACCTTTGGCATCGGGCTCCTGCCTTTAGATCCCCAAACATAAAAGTATGCAGTTTTTAGGGAAAATGCACTTAGTGTAAACAGTAAAGGCAGTAACGCCTTTAGTAATTTAATTCATTTTCTGTACTGTTTCTAAATAAATCTGCTACAATTTTTCAAATTACAACTTTTCTCTAAAGTCAATATTTACAGCACTAAAAAATTATAAATCTTAAAAATCGGATTTTATTACACGAGATACATTTTTCGAAATTTTCTTCATCCTTATCAAACGTAAAAAAATATAAAAAAAGTTTTAAACAGAAAATTTACCCTTTTAACTGATATTAGGGGTCAATATTGTTATATGAATTAGGAGGGTATAGGGGGTGGGTAGTTGATATTTGACGCGCAGTATGTTGCAAAAATTTCACAGTGACATGTACTTCAATTGTTTTATTTGAGCGGTATTGATATTATGGTATTGCAGTTTTAATGAGATTTTCTTTAATAAAATCTAACATGTATTGCTTACTGATTTTTAATCTGCAATTTTAAAATACATTTTTAAAAAACATTAAAAAAAACATTTTAAAAAGTTCAAGTTTAAATTCTTTTCATATTATTTATGATAAAAAAATTGCTGTTTTACATTAGCTATTTTATTCGTTCTCTTAATTTATACAAAACATTGGAATTATTTTAGCTCTATACATCTATTCGGCATTCTAATGCTAATCCTGGTTAAAGCAAGAGAAGTCATATTTGATAATTTATGTATGTTGTTAAATTATCTGCCTCCAATGTAATAACCGTATTCTAGACGCATATAATTGGATACTACTAGATCTTTTTACTACCGGATTATGAAACTTCATTAGTTAAAAAGTACGATCACGTGATCAAAGTTCCAGTTTCGTTTTCAATTGCCATTGGCTAACTTTTGGCGAGTTTTTAAGACTATCAAGCAGTTTGTTTAAAATTTTATTCTAAGGTGTTTCGGAATGAGCGCGTGGTAGCTCAGTGTTATGTCGTCTGTCTCCAGTTCTGTAGACCCGAGTTCGGATTCAAGCATCGGCAAGTTAAAAAAAAAAGAATTTTTATTTTCAATATTTAATTTAGTTATAAAAAGTTATTCGACTGAAAATTTGGAAAGTTTTCGTTTAATACATAATTAAATTAAAAAAATATTGTTTAGTAATAGTAACAATATATATAATGTGAATTTTTTAAATATTCACTATAATGATTGCGGTTTTAAAGAATTTCCCATTTTTAGTGATTCCTTTTTACCGACACTTTTTTATGTGCAAATAATTGAAAGAAATTAGGAAATAGAAAGATCCATACATACTATTTACTAGGATGAGTTACGTCTGTATGTAAATGAGTCTGTTTACAACAGATACGGAAATCTACGCACGCTATTTTTATGTGCATACATCCTATCAGAGGAATACTTTTAATTGGAAAATTCAAACACAGTTATAAAAAGAAAAAAGTATCTTCCACTACGATTATTAAGAAAGCATTTTTTCTAAAGGGAAATGAAACAAGTTAATACACATAATGTATTTTGCAAAAATGTGAAAAAAAACACCATCATTTCCGTCTGATGAAACGGTATACACAAACACATCTAGAGTTTAATTTCTTTTGTTTTAAGCCGGGACTAGGTCCAATCACAAAAGGGCGAAGCGTGGAGAAAAACTAAATCAAACCCATAGAGACGGTCAGTGCAAAAAATAAATATGTAAATTATATTTGATGAAAAATTATATAAAAGAAAAGTAGTAACGAAGATTAAAAAACGGAGATAACAAGATAGTATATATTCAGATACTAACTATTTGCGAGTTCCGAATCTAAACTTTTATTTTTACCAGAAAGAGATATCGATATTGACTTTGTGAATATACAGGGTGATTTTTTTTTAAAGTTGTGAAAGTAAAACCCTATAACAAAAGAACCACTGATCCAAATGACCTAAAATTTCACCAGTATGCTCCCAAAGCAATGGGAATTTTTTAGGCATGGTTAAAAAAATTTAAAATCGCACCGATAGATGGCGCTGTACATGCAGTAAAGTCGGGAGACGAACTTACGCCCGGCACACGCACATTGGCGATAAAAATGTGAAGTACGCACATCTCGTGTTCATTATTCTACGCAAATCCCCGCAATGACTGCGCCATTGACAGACCGTGCGTTGTTAGTGAAACTGTATTATAAGAATAATGACAGCGCAGCAACTGCTCTTAGGAGATTTAGGACACTTAAGAATTTAAGAAAAGGTCCAATGACGACAGAGGGTCTACGGAAGATGATTTCTCAAAGTATCGTCCATTGTTTTCCTCCCGCAGACGATATTTTTGTTTCTGCTACCTTACAGCGCCATCTGTCAGTGCGATTTTAAGTTTTTTTAAGCCATGCCTAAAAAATACCCATTGCTTTGGGAGCATACTGGGGAAATTTTAGGTCATTTGGATCAGTGTTTCTTTTTTTTATATAATGTTTTACTTTCACAACTTTAAAAAAAATCACACTGTAGATCTTGCAATTTTTAAAGCAGAATAATTATATATGAGACAGAAGTTTTGATTTTCTTGTTGTTAAGATCTCTAATCTAACAACGAAATGAATACGATTTCTTGGTAATTGCAATGTAACTTACCACAATTATAGATTATAATAAGACAGAGTTAATAACGTTGAATAATTTTTAGAATTTCGATGTTTAGCTTGTGTAATTATAGGCCAAAGTTCCAGTGAAAAACCTATGCGCAAAAATATTTCGTAGTCGGGCTAGCCATTTCTGCGGTGTGTAACAGGCATTGGACGGAATGAATAAGCTAGGAGATGCCTCAATCGCTGTTGTATTAAACGCTTCAAACTACCAAACTTGCTCTTTGATGTCTTTTTTTTTTTAAATGAAAAACGGTTTTGTGAACGGTTCCGTAGTCGAACTACGCATTGCCGCAATGTATACAGGCGTCAGTCATTATTAGCAATGTGATAAATATTTTAGCAATGGAATTTAATTGTAGTATTTATTTTTCTAAAGTATTTTCTTTTGAATTCGGTATTCTCTTAAGAGATACAGGTTCACCTTTGGTACGGTAAGTTCTCTAAATTTCATAGATACATTAACCAGCTGCGCCTCAGTTACGAATGATTCAGCCTTGTATCTCTTTGAAACTAAAACATATTCTTTAAAACGTAGAAAAGGGGCAAAATACTTTTAGTAAAAATTTGCTTTACTCAGAATTTAACAGAATGTTTGTTCCTTGCCTATTTTATCAATTCAGGTAATACACGGTGCCACACCAGTATGAGAAAATTAAAATCAATTGAAAATACTAAATCGTCTCAAGAATCTGAAGTTTAAGTATTGAGTTTCGCAGAAAAGGGAGAAAAATTTAATAAGTGAATTCAAAATGAATGTAATAAGATAAATGAAATCAAATGGCACAATGTATGTTATTTTATGGACTCTCTAGTTGCAGTGAAGCTTTACATTTTTAATACTACATAAAATATTAATAAAAAAATAAGTAATATTTAAAAATAAATAAATTTTACAGTTCAAAACACGTTTATTTGATTTAGAAAAACAAGGGAGGTTAGCAACTGTGACTTCTTAAGGCCTCTCAGTATTTTTAAGCATTCACAGTGCTTACGAAAAGTGCATCTTCTTCGGCTGATCAGGTTTTTAAGTACTTATTGAAATTGCGCAGGGATTTTTAAGGTAATCAATATAGTTTTCAACTGATAGAAAATTCCAAAATAAGCACTCTTAAGGAGAAGTTCTCTCGATATGGCTTGAAGTTTAGAGCATTTTTGGGGATTTTTTTTAAAAATAATACACATAAGAAAATGAAATTTGGTATTAAATTTATTTTACCTTCCCTTAAGGTGTAATTATTTTAATATAAAATTGTTGATATATTTAAATTCCTCCAAAGTTGACCATTTACAGCAAAACAAAATATTCCTTTGGAATCATAAAATACATTCAGTTAGCTAAAGGCCAAGCATAAAAGTTTTAAGGTAAATAAAAGTTGTACAAAATGATGGATTCAATAAAAAGTTAAAATTTCAGTGCAAATTCACCTTATTTTACAATTAAAATTCATAAAGATACAAATAAATGTAAACATATTGCTTGAAGGTGCATAAAAACATACATAAAATACATACATCCCACCTTATATTCAACACCCTTGAAGTAAAATGGTTTGTTCCGAGCAAGCTAGAAGACGCGAAAAGACAACAACTCAACTTAACTATTATTTTTTCACTGATGATGACCGACTAAGTTCGGTTGAAAACGTTTTGATTTTAAAAGGACTTTAATGTGCTTCTAAATGTTTTTATGTATGTTTTTACATACCTTCAAGCAATATATTTACATTTATTTGTATCTATATGAATTTTAAAATGGTGGATGTTTGAAATTTGAGGTCAATTTTTGGTACTCATTTCTCATTTTCGAAATTCTTTAAAATATATAAATCATAATTCATTTTATATTTTCATATGTTTGTCTTCCAAGTAAAACGTCTAATTTATATAAAAAAAAAAAAAAAAAAAAACATCGATAACTTGAACGAAGCTTCAAGTTATCTTCAAGGTTTAAACGTGATTACTTAAACACATTCACAAAACTTGATTCAAGAAAAACATGCTTAAAGCTTCTGTTGAGCCCTTTTGTCAGCCGGGATGCCCATACGTTAATCTGGTTGTCATAACTTAAATATTGGACGGGTCAAAAATAGTTTTAAGTTCAAAATTTAGACACTTTAAGGATTCAAAAAATTCAAAAGGTACAAAGGAAAACGATTTTTTGAAAGTCTTCCTGAAGCCTTAAATAAATACATTAACAGAATAAAAGTGCGTATAATAGCAGGATTATTATATTAGAATTTTAAAATAATTAGATTTTGTATCACAATCCATAAGATGGATTGCATGTATTAACAATTTATTTTAGTAACATTAACAATTAATATACAAATTGTTTAAAATTATTTAAAAATAGTATTCTTAGAGAAAAAATTCATTATGACAGAATTTTTTTTTAATAAATACTATTTAAAAAACGAATCTAAGTTTGAAAAAAAAATATTGAATTTATAATTTAATCATTAAAATTAATTTGTATGTTTAATTATTTCAAAGATATTACTTTATTCTATACATAATATAACCATATATACAAAGGACAAATTTCAGGCTATTTCATTGAATAGATTTCTTTTTTAAATCTTATAAAAAATTGTGCTTAAATTTAGAATCAATATACCTTATTTGTTAAGTTATACATCACGTACAATATACACAAGTTTTTCTCGATTCCCTATATGCATATTTTTTCGTTAAATTGTTCAATCGATGCGACTATGCAATTAAAGTATAAGCAATAACAGTGAAAGTCATAGCGCAGGTCGTTCCAAACATCGTGATAGGTATCTAAAAATAGCAGCGGTTTTTTGATAATCGTCCAAAAGTGGACTACAATATTTTGAGGACGACAGAAGAGACCATAATGAAAGAATTAGGATTGTCTTAAACTAAAAACTCGGAAAGCAACATCATTTTGATTAAAATCACGTTTTATGAAAAAAAAAATAAGTTGAAACTGGTGTGAAACACTAAGAACTAAAATAACTTCTTAAAACACCATCAAAACGTTAAAATGCGCTAGGCCTTTCGAAAGATCTGAGTCTTCACGTTTTATGATCAAAAAATATTTTTTATTCCTAATGCTTTAATTTTTCTGTAAAGCTTACTAGCAGACACTCCCGGCGTTGCTTGTGCTAATCTAGGGGAAATGAGTCTTCCGAGTAAAATAAGCAAAATTAAGATAACCAAAAAAGCATAGCGGTCATTGTAACTGAACACTATGCGATCTGCGACAATAAATTGTTAATACGGATCAAAATAATAGAACTCTGTGCGCTTCGCAGCCATAAATCGTTAATATGACGATCACTATAACGAGGCCCTGTGTGATTCGCGCCTCAAAAATCATAAAAAAAGGAATCACTATAACGGGGCCCTGTGCACTTACAAAGAACTTACATCTTGCGTACATAAACCGTTAAAAATACAATCATTTTAACAAAACCCTCTGCTTTTCACGTCTATAAAAAGTTTATATGGCACTATACCAGGTATCTACGTTCCTTAAGCCCATAAATCGTTTATATAACAATCAGTATGAAAATCGTAAATCTCCACTTCAAAAAAAAAATTTTGAGATCAGGAGAAAGTGAAAAAAGATTGAAATATGATCGCTAAAATACGAAAAGGTTAAAAGCTATTTTTAAAACATGAAATTAAAAAGAAATTACTAAACAAAAATTCATTAGGAAAAATGTGTTACACAAAATATGTAATCAAAAATCTGCATCCGTTGACTCTATTCGCCCTTTGTTGCCCTTTGCGTTGACTCTATTCCTCTATTCGCCCATAATCGGGTCCATAACTGAGGTTTACGAAAAACATGCGCGATACTGGCAACAGTGTAGTTTCAAGACCACGACAATGGGCACAACAATAAAATTAGTTTTGTGAAAAAAAAAGAAAAAAACATGCTAGCTAAATTACAGAAATTGTCCATAGACCCGATTACGGAAGAATCTCTTGTTTTTTATATTCAGTATCCCTTTTCAACCCCTTAAGAGTTGAATTTCGAAAATCTCTGAAATATGTGATTAGACATAGGAGCTGTGCTTTTCTTACTGAGTGAATATACTCCAAAAATACACCCAACTGAAAATACAGCCAAGTGTACATGTTCCTAGCTTCAATAGTTTTGCTTGTGCATTGATGAATCAGTCAGTCAGACAGTCAGTAGAAAGCATCTTACAGGTATAGGTACCACATTTAATATTTATTACAAAACTCCTTAAACAACAACACAAGGAAAATCTAACGATATAAACATCTAAACAAGAGAAAAGAGTCAAGAACAAGTATGATTAACAATAGACAGCACAGCACATTTACTTTTCTATTATAGGGTTGACCTTAGCGATGAAGTTGGCAAAATTCTTGTCGACCATTTTGGTCATCAAATACCTACTAAAATTAGAACCTAAAATTACCTAAAATTAGAAAAATGAAAGCCCTAGGATGAAGAATACAGGAAATATGCAGAATGTTCTGGGAAAGTGAAACATGTCCTGGAAACAAGAAAAACATCACAATTTACGTTAAACTGACGTCATCTAGAGAGGCTGTATAAAAAATAGACGGCTAGTTAGACGGGAAGTTAATTAGTTTTCAGTTACCAGTCTCAATCAATTCTAGTTTGAGAGCGGCATGTGACTATTGCTATTTGTTATTGTATTTTTTTTATTTTATTACGCTGTTTACTTGTTAGTTATAGTACGAAATGAAATTTTTACATTGAGTGTCTGGAACATTCGTCTGATAAATAGCATTCATCGACTTAGAACCTACTATTTTAATTATAAATCTACATTAATTAGGCTGAAAGTCGGTGATTTTATATTTAATGAAATAGGGGGAAAATGCGAGAGGTTTTTACCTGTTATTTGAGAAAAAAATTACAAAAGTACAAAGTTTACCGTTCACGCTTTGAATTCTTTCCCAGGATTAAATGTATTGTCTTTTTCCACTGTGAGGGCAAATAAAAAAAAAGAAATAGGCAATCAAATCATTGGAAGCTTTTTTTCTTGAAAATCGATATATCCGAAGAGAATATATTGTAAAGGAAAGAAAAAGAGATAATCGATCACACTCAACTCACTTTATTGCATCCGTTATAGATCCTTCGCACTTTTATTCACTGATTATATTATTTTTACTTTTGTTGCCTGGATATCATTTCGAGTTGTCTCATTCTCTGGTTAAAATAAAAAGCAAAACAAAAGGTTATGATAACGATATTCACATAATTTTCTATTAGATTTGTGCACTATTTGTTAGAAATATACATAAATACAATATGTTAATCTTTTTTCTCTTGCACTCGTTAATTTTTAACTTCAGAGATTTTAAATTAAGTGGATACGTGAATATATATTTTATAGGTTCTAAGTTTTAAATATTTAAAAATAATTATTTGTAACCGTTCTAACTTTTCTAAATAATGTCTATAATCATTATCTAGTTTATGAGAGTGATTTGCTTTCTACCTTTTTAAAATAATTATCTGTTTGCCAAAATTACCATCCGTCATTGGAATTAATAAAGATATGATTGTTAGATATAAAAAAATTAATGCTAAGCTAATACTTTCATATACTTACCAAAATCAAATAAAATGAATATTAGAGTCAGGTAAGAGCTACTTTAATAATTCATAATTTGTTTTCATATAATTGTATCTATCTCCGTAGTTTTGCACTACATGCTCTGTTTAGCAACATTACAGTACACAATTCATTTTGAGGTTTCCTTGAATCATTTAACTGTCTTTTTAATCGATATTTTAATGATTAAAATTTGAATTTTTTATTAAAAATTTGAATTTTATGATTATTTTCTAATTTGAAAGTTTAATTTGTAAAGCAATAATTTGTATAGTTTAAAATATATGATATTTTGACTAAAAGGTTCCGCATGCGTATGCAAAGCCCCCTGTGAAGCCGATTTGGCCGCATGAAAAATATTTGGCCCCATACCTAACAACGGCGACTAATAAGTGGTTATTTCACGAAAACCTATAAAATGAGAAAATTTTCATTAAAATATTTCAAATGTAATTTTGACAATCTATTAAATAATCAATTAAATATGCTTTAAAATATATATCATTCAAATGTTTCATTTTTGAGTGAATGTGTTTTAATTGCATGGATTTTTGAGCATAATACCAGAGATAAAACTTTTAATGAAGTTACCCAACGAATAATTTCGCTAATCAACATATACTCAGCATAATTATATAAAAATGGTTTTATAATAAAATGCAACGTCTATTTCTACAGAATTTCTTTTTGATATAATAGCAACCACACATTAAATCGTTCGTATTTCCATTCATTCCAGAATTTTCCTCAAGATTTTTGTCTGTAATGTTTCAACATTAAATTATGAGCATACGAGCACGCATTGAGTTGTTTCTGTCGCTTAAAAATTTATATATATGCGAAGGTTTTTTTCGAAAAGCAAAGATACACCTCAGACAGCAGGAAAGAAAAAGTTTTAACCCCTTGGGGACGAGCGACACGTATATGTGATGCTCAGAATCCTTGATTATTCCCACCAGTTATTTTTTATTGTAAGCTTTGCCTTATTTAATGTCAGCATTTCTGCGATTCAATTAGACGAAAATTTCTGTTTTGAGAAACCGGTGGTAAAAGATTAAAAATTTAGTAAAGAACGCTCGTCGTGAAGGGGTTAATGAGCTCATTCGCAACACATATTGTAAAAAAGGTGCTATCACAAATTATCATTACAACGAGAAGGAAACTCTCTTATTCCCATTTTCAAAAGTCAAATTATTTTTCAGACTAAAAATAGTCACAGATTGGCAGCAAGATTGGTCATATTCATTAAAAGGCCGAGATACTTATGAAATTTTACGAAAAGTGGATCTGAATATTTGTAAATAACCAGTCATAGCTTACTACATTAGCGGACACGGTAGCTTCCCATCATTTAAAAATAAAATAGGAAAATGCTCCTCCCCAACATGTATATATCAAAAAAGCTCAGGAACGGTTCTACATTACATATATGGTAATTGTCCTCTAATGAGACCTACTTTCAATTTCAATAAAATTGTCGCAGAGAGACAAAATATGAATAAAACTCTGTTTGATCCTTTAAACTATGATAAACTAAAAGAAAATTGCAACATTCTGAATAAACATTTATCCTTTATTAAAAAGGATCTATGATCTTTTTTCCTACATTTATAAAGTACTTTTTAATAGAATATATTTTGTTTTTGTAATTTGTATATTATAGTTCACATACTGATCATATGTTTGTACTCATACTGTTCCTATTTCAGCTTACTGTTTGAACCATGCATAATGACTGTTGTGTTATTATTAAGTATTCTTTTCATAAATTTTCTAATTACTTTCTTTTATACTTTTTCTTTTATCATTTTTTTCAATATTAAGAAATGTTGTAATCTGAACCAGTATTGTAAAAGCTAACTTTGTACTACTCTTATTTTAATCTCTAATGTAATTCTAAAATCGCTCAATAAGCATTTCCCCTCGTGGCGAAAAGTTCCAATGCTTAACGGCTGGATCTCCACGAGAGGGTGATTTCATTTCATTTATTTTAACATTTAACCTTTCCCTAGCAGTCATTCGTTGTTTAGACGGTGAGTCTGTTTCGTGTAGCACGTGTTTATAATGGCTGCGTCAATTCAGAATCCCGCCAAACGTAAAGTACGTTCAGTCATACGTATTCTTTATGCAAAATGTGAGCGTCCAGCGAATATTTGTCAAGAAATTGTTTCCGTCTATGGAACTTTATGAATCGACAAAATGTAACGAAATGGCGATGTGTTTTCTAAGCAGGTAGGACCATTGTTCATGCAGAATACAGAACAGGTAGGCCATCTGTGCAACCAGAGCTTGCATCCAGCGGCTACCACTTATTCCTTTACCTGAAGAAACATCTTGCAGTGTTAAAAGTCCATAACTTCCAAAATCGAAGTTTAAATGTGTTTCGACAACAGGCGGAAAAAGTTCTATGACAGTGGGATACAACAGCTTGTACCCAGACTTAAAAAATGCTTCGACAATGTCGGCAACTAAAAAATAAAGCATATGCCATTAAGTAATTTTCAAAGGGCATTTTATCAATTAAAAGTTATTTGAATGAGTATGTGGCATTGTATCTTTTCTTTTCGAAAACACTTCGTATATGGATGTAATCTCTTACTTTTCTTTTAAAAAAAACAACAACTTATGACTTTTTAAAAGTTTCTTTTTTAATATGGATTGGCATGTTTTCGGTGTGATTTGGTTACCACATTCATTTTCTAGCTTAAGAACTAATGGAATATTTTTTACTTTATTTTTTGTTCGATTTTTGTACTTTAAATTTAACTGTAAATGTATTTATTTATTCTGCTAAATTATTCTGTATTTTTCTTATATTTCATTTTTTTTTAATTTAAAAATTTAGTTATTTATCATATAGTTTTATACTACGGTTAAACTTAATTTGTCAGTGGATCCCGTATGTCTTGGCAAGTCGCTTACATATTTCCTGGAAATAAAGTACCACCGCAACTAGGATGTCCTTCAAAGAGATGAATTTGTTTTGTCATTCCATTGAACCTACAGAGTTTAAACCTAAAGCACTTTGCACCCTTCTAAAGCACCCTTCGCGCACGAGCAGTTGATGTATAACACAGCTACGGAAAATCTAGAAAATCGATATCACAGCGCCCTCTTTCGGCGGAATAGCCGCAAATTGAAGTTGGGCCTACAGGAAATAGTCAAAAACCTATAAATAAAATTTGGTGCGATTCTATGCTTCGAATACACATACACGTTTTGATGATACAATAATGAAAATGGGACAAAAATCGCTATTCTGGTGGAATAGCCTCGAATTCAACTGGAACCTGCTGTCCATAGTCAAAAACATACAAATGAAATTTGGTATATAACTTGACAGAATAATGAAAATAGCATAAAAAACACTATTACAGAGTCCTCTTTCGGCGGAATATCCCTACATTCAAGTGAAACCTGCTGGCAATTGCCAAAAACCTATAAATGAAATTTGGTTCAACTCTATGCACAACTTAATACACTTTCTGATGATACAATGAGGATGGACACACGAACAGATGGGTAGACAGACATTTTGTATATACATGTTTTTGGGGATTTAACGTGTAAATCCACCAAAATTCGATTACGCTACTTTCTTCTATAATAGATAGAAGAAAGTAAGCAAAATAGTGGCAATCAAGAAATTTATTTCTTTTTAAGTAGCGGGCTGGCAACATTGAACTAAACGATAGCATATACAAAATGCTGTCATCCATGGTCACCAAAAATAAAATTTAAAAATTCTATACATTATTTCTAGCTTTTTAACATAATATTTTCTTTAAAAAAATTATGTTTAATACAAGTGCCCTCCGAAAGAAGTGTTTCTTAATAATTTTTACGCTGATATACGTTGCACAAAAAGTAGAAAAAATATATACCTTATTAATATAAATTAGACAATAGCATGGAACTGACCAATATAAAAGTTAACTATAGAAACAGAACAAAATGTATGTAATATGAAAGTTTAAAATATTTTGCATCTTTCGTGGATTGTTAAATCAACCGCAATGATTGCAGGTTGATCAATATATATCGGATAATATTCGAAACTCTATAAAACATCTGTGCTGGATATATAAAACTAATATATGAATATAAAGTACATTAGCTTAATTTTTAAGTGGATATTTGAAGTTCTGAAATTAAAGTCATAAAGAACATAATGACACATAAAATTATACAAACAATATATGAATCACAGAAAAATACATTAATCCCTCTATCCGTAAGCAGTATACACTTTTAAACTAATATATTTTATGTAAAATGAAACGTTATTTTTTGTTTCATTTCTTCAATTTTCAATTAGGGCATGCGTTAATACGGAAACAGAATTCCTTATGCTTATTACCTGTTAAAATTAAAAAAATAAGTACCCCAATGTTACATGTCATAGAGTAAAAATAGCATAGAGGCAATTAAAAACCTTACATCTTGATTACACATCCAGTAGAGATGAGATGGGCTCATCTCGAGCATGTGTCATAAACGAGTTCGGAATTGATTTTTATACCAGTTTTCGGGATCGGCATCAAAGTTAAAATTTGTTTATTTACAAATTGAACACAGGAACTTGCTATCTGATAAACAGTATTGTAGTATAATAACTTAAAGTGTTTTACAATCCTTTAAAAATCAGTTTGAAATCGAACTGAATTGTTATTGATAGGATATAAGAAGAAATATTCTATCTGATTCTAAAACCTTTGCACGGACAGTGTCAGTAACAAAAACAAGCCGTGAGATATTCCTTGTCTATCCTCGCTTTTTGTTTGACGTCCTTTTCCAGAATTACTGGAAAACAGAATTCATGTCTTCCTGCCGTAGTTGTACTTTGTAAAATTGTGTATATTGTAAAAAAAAAGTAAGAATTGTGACTTTTGCAGATATCTGTCGTCGGTTGAGTATTAATAAAAAATTTGTTATTTCAATCAGACTTTCAGGGACATGAAAATCATGAAACGTTTCTATGGTGGAGTATTTAGGATTAATAGTTATTTCTATATAACAAGGGATTTTTAAATGAGGAAATTAATATTGAAACAATTATAAAATGTTATTAATAATTTCCACTGCGTTCTTTCGATATCGGGCTTGGCTAGGCTCTGGCTCAGATGACAAAAAGTTTTTTAAGGCTCGGATTTGAAATTGTTGTACTCTGTCTGGTTCGGGCTCCAGAAAAGGAGCCCGAACATATCTCTAATAGTCAGTTATTTTCAGTGTATTTAGTTTCGTTCATTTAAGAGATTATATGAGGTAAAACAAATTAAAATACACGAATCTTTATTTACCTTTTATTTGGAGACATATTACTATGTCACAAAATTTAAGGAATTAATTAATATACAGAGTGCCCAATTATGTTCACATTTCAAAAAATTACAGGGGAAAATTGTCGTATTGGAGACTTGTCAAATATTTGTAAAAATGTCTAAATTTTGTGCTGAAATAAATATAAATACGTCGATTTTTTGATGAACTATATATTGTTACAATAATTGCAACACTGCTAAATCATGAAGCAATCCTCACTCTGTTAAGACAGTTTGTTATTTTTTATGAATTTTCGATATATGAATGGTTTTATGGCAAACCTGTATTTAAAATTAAGTAAACATATGAAAATCACCCCATTAAAATATAGAATCTTCATGCAGTGCGTATATTATATACATTCCATTGCTTAATTCATATAAAATAAACAAATGGGCACATATACCAAGAATTTATTTGACACAATTATTTATTTTACAGCTGTAATGAGCATCATGTGATTAATACACATAAACTATTTTCGAAGAATTGTGTATGACTTCTAGGCTTTGATAAGGAAACAAAAAGGTGTTTTTAATGTAAGTATAACGAAGTACAATATTAATTTTCTAAGAAAATACGTTTAAATAAATTTTTTTTTTACAAACAATGAACTAACTTAAGATGCCAATGTGACTGCTTATCAATACACTAGCAGACTACGCCCGCTGCGCTGATCGGTTTCTCCAAAAGAACCTTGAATAAAACGAAATATATCGGTGAATTTAACCTTATATTTTAAAGTAATCTGTACCTTTACCTAGATATCCTATAATAACATAAAAACGGATACTTATTTCACTAAGTTATGTTTTTTTAATACGGTTTATTATTACGTTTACAATTTTTTACCTACCGTTTTCCATTGATTTATATGTTTTATAGCTACATTTTTTAATAACGGAAATAAACCTATATTATTCACAACTAAATAGAAATGGCGCATCTAGTATTTGTCGAGAATTAAAGAAAAATCATGCACTCGTAACATCATAATTCACTTTTATAATTTAACAGAATAATACGGTTACTATAATTTGTGACTCGTGCTGACATATTGCTGTTATTATTATTTTTTTACGCGTGAAGTTTTCGCTATGGTAATGCATTGTGAAATTTGGTCATTTTTGAAATTCAATATTTGAAAAATGGCATAATCAGTGGATTAGAAATTTATATCAAGAAAAATACAATTTTTTACCTTTCTAACGCAGTTTGTCTAACAATTTTCTGACAAATACTATTCGAGCAATTAATTTTTTCATTAACTTCAAATGTTTCATTTTCTGAGATTAATCTGTGGCAACGATCCCAGTCGTCAGCAACACATACCTTTTTATTAAAGAGGATTAGTATCTTCAACCCCGTAGAATTACGCAGGAACGAAATATACATTGCTATTTTTGTTAAAGTGTGGTTATTTTTTTCTCATTTTTAGCAAATTACTTAAAGCAATCATGTTGCAAAGTATATCCTTTTTTTGGGATTAAAGTATATCAAATATTTATTAATTAGTTTAAAAACATTTATAAACAACTTTGGGGAGAATTAAAATTAAGAATGTTATTCACAGTTGTGACGTATTATAACCATACGTAATATTCTTCACTCTTGTAAAACATCGAAAAATTCTATATGTAACACTGGCGTTAAGAGGAGTATTTATCATTTTTTTTACTTTTCAACTATGTTGAAAAGTGTTTAAAAAAGTTTTAAAAAGTATAAAGTTAAAAAAAGTGAAAAGCGTTAAAAAAGTATTCATAAACACTTTTCAACATAGTTGAAAAGTGTTTATGAGTTCGGTTTGTACTATCTGGCTGTCTGGTCGTGGTTTGACTCTCGGATTGTCATGTAACTTTTATATATTATTGATGTTTAATACAGAATGTCCTGTATTGAAAATGAAGTTTGTAACATTTATATTTCGTTTATAGGACACGCAAAGTATTTCGTTACATTATGGTCTATGAAGAAAAATCGTCTAAGATTTAATTTTACTGATGTTACAATACTACAAACATAATGAAATTAATATGCATCCCTGAGGTGAACCTAAATATGCTTTCTCAGGGGTATAGAATAGGTAGTATTTATAATTCGTTTATAAAGACGCACTTCGGTTCAGGACGGACTATGATCGATTTCATTGCATTAAAAAATGAAATTTTTTAATATATCCTGTTAGTTTTGGAAAGTGTTCATAATCTATGCCTGATGCATGTTTTTCGTTCTTGTTAGGTGCGTTCGTAATTATATAAATACGTAGCACACACGTATCTATAGTCGTGTATCATCTATAATCGTCGTCTGGTCCGTCCGTCTGTCCGCATGTAACAGCGCAGAAACTACCCAACCAAATGGTTTGAAAGTTAATATATGTAATCGTTGGCGAAGTTTGGGGAGTCATTTCAAATATTAAGAAAAACTTAAAAAGATATTAGTAAAAGTTTACTTCATTCTATTAAATCCTATCATACGTGATTAATTCAATGATATCCCATCATATTTAATGTTTCTAGGTTGCCATGGTGATTACGTCCTGTTTAAGACGGAGTCATATTATTACCGTGAATTTAAAAACCGAATTTGTATACTAAAATTGTTTAATTATAGCAATTATATTATCTACCGACGCTTTTTTGTATAGATATGTGCGGAGAAATAGATATCAGGTTGAGTAAAAAGTTTTCCGCCAAAAAATGTTTTATTGTAAAATGATAAATACATACGAAATCACCAAAGCTAATGAGGATAGTAATCTCCGTTTAAATCTACAATCGTTTACCGACGTTTTGGCAACATTTCAATCTCTTCTGCGAAAAATTGTGGCGCGCGCGAGTCCCGAAAGAGACCTCATTTACGACCTCCTCATTTGAATGGAAGATTGTACCATCAAGATGCAGCTGCAGATGTGAAAAGAGATAGAACTCTGTAGGGGCCATGTCGAGGCTGTATGGTGGATGTTGCATCAAATCCCACTCCAGCTTGTAGAGCGTCCAGCCGGTTATCGTACTAACGTGTGGCCGGGCGTTATCTTAATGAAAGAGAACCAGCTTCCCTCTGAACTCGTTTCTTCGTTTTTCGCGAATGGTATTGCAAACTTTGATTAGCATGTTGCGGTACATTGCACTGTTGATAGTTTGTCCGCTTTTCAGGTACTCTTTGTACAGAATTCCACAACAATCCCACTAAATGCAGAGGAGCACCTTCTTGTTTGTTAAGGCACGTCTTGCAACCGAGCCAGCTGATTCCCCAGATTCTAACCACCTTCGTTTATGGCTTGTATTGTTGTGGTACACCCATTTTTCCTCACAGGTCACAATTCTGTCCAGAATGTTCTCTTTTCTTTGATCTCTGACCAGAGCCAAACAACAGTTTTTTCTCCTGCGCTTGGTCTTCAGCAGTCCATTCGTGAGGCACCCAGCGGTTGAATTTAAACGTTTGGTTTATGCGTTTTAGAGCGTGAAGTATTGTTTTTTGGCAAATATTAAGCTCTAACGCAATAGTTTGTGTTGATACATTTCTGTCTTGATCAATGATTTGCTTTAACTGCTCACAATCAACTTCAATAGGGCGGTCAGAACTTGGTTCATCTTCACTGCCAAAATTTCCAGCTTTAAACTACCGGAACCAAACTTTGACTGTATCATAAGAAACAGTATTGATTCCTAAACTTTCACACATCTTTCTGTTTCATTCAGTCGCACTGAGTTCTTTACGGAACTCATAGTAAATAATCGTTCTGATATGCTGACTTGATAGCTCTATTTTAAACACTTTTTTGAAGCACAAGATAATAAATTTTTAACAAAAAAATATAGGCCCTGTGCTCTGCTTTCGAATGCGAAAATTGGTTGGCTTAAAAGTTAACAACTGCACGAATGACAGCTGTTTGCGCGAAGGTATCTCCCCTTGGCGGAAAACTTTTTACTCAACGTTATATTAAATGGAAAAAGTCTAAATATGGATTTCAAGTGTTCTAATTTTTCTAAGCTAGGCTTAATTTCCCATTGGAATGTTCAGTAAATATCAACAAAAGATAAGATGTTCCCAACTTAAAATGTACTAATTTTATTACGGAAATTAATCATATCATAATAACAGACGGTATAATTCATTTCACTGAAATAAAAACGAGGATATTTTTACATTGTCTTGTATTCAGTATTTGCGCATTGCATAATTTTAATGTAACATAATTGTAATTAATTGTTTGTAAAAGTATATTTAAACTTAAATTGATAAAATAAAATTAATATCTATAATATGAAAATCTGCCCATAAATTAAATTTTGTATTCATGCATTTTTGTATAAGAGTGCAACAGCTATTGCACCAAGATCTGAATGTTTATAAAACTAGTTATAGTACGAACACAACACATTTGTCACGTTTGACGTACATTTTCTAACTTGTTTCTTATCTGATATAGATTCAACTAAAAAAAAAAAAAAAAACAAGACATTTTTAAAAACTGTTTTAGTTATTACCGAAGATTTTACGAGTAAAGCGAACTTCGTAGTACTCCAAATTCTTTCTAGATTTTATAATATTTACATATCCGAACAATTTCTATGTGCTCTAAAAATCTCTGAATCCAACTGCTCAGATTTTTGTCGCGTATTTGCTTTCCCCGGTGCGTCTGATTAAGATTCAAATAGAGTGAGTAGGAAAAGGAAAATTGTGGAAATAGTATATGCTTTACATAAAAATGAATACTAACAATAAAAAGAATCTGCAACTAAAAGCTTTTAGTAAATATAATATTCAAATGTAACAGTTTTAGATTGTATGTTTGGTTGTAAGAAACTTTTTGCGAAAATTTGTAGCATAAAAATAAAGTGTAACGTGTATTTTAGTTTCATTGCGTGTGGAATTTAAAAGTTTTTTCCAAATATATAAATATAGAGTATTTTATTCATTTTGGAATACGAATGTGTAGTTTACGGTGCAATAAATTCAGGAATGTGTTTAAAATTGGGATATATGAGTTGCACAGTTATAGATATGAAAATGATTTCTTCTTTTTTGTTTGTTTTTTACATTTAATTTACTGAATTAATTTTTATTCTAAGAATATGTATTCTTTTTATTTTGAAAGAACACTTATAATTCAATGATTATAATAATCATTTGAAAACATTCATAAAATTTTCATAAAAAATAAAATAAAATACAGCAGAAAAGCTGGAAATGATCCAGAAATATATATATATATATATATATATATATATATATATATATATATATTTTCTAATAAGTGGATAGAAGAGGATTTTTACATTTATAAAGGAACATTGCAATTACTATGCACTTTACACTTTATAGTAAACATTATAAAGTGATACACATACAAAAAAAATATCAAAGTGCAATAAAAAAATCGACACAGAAAACTATTTATAAATATTTTGAAATAGTGTCTGTTTATAAGAAATTCTGTCAAATGCAAATAATACTGCCACATATTGTTAATTTAATGTAATTTTGCAGAATGCAAAATACACCCACAAAAAAAAAAAAAAAAAAAAAACCAAAAAAAAACCAAAAAAAAAAATGTGCTAAAATAAAAAATGTGTAAGAATATCTTTGCGGTTCGACCCCAATTTCTATTAAAAGGTAAAGCCAGACGGCATTAAAAAAAATTACTGTGTTGAAATTAAGAGTGAATTGTTATCGTGTTTAATATTTTTTTTCAATCGATGAAATAAGATATTTATTTACCATACTGCTTAATGAAAATCTTTCTATTTAAAATAGATATATGAGCTAATGATATAACAAATAAACCATAGCCGAACTGCGGCTGAATTTTGTAAGCGCACTGTTTTTCGACTAGGTGAACTAACCCCCTCAGTTCGTTAAGAAAGCCTTCTTGTCCGCTCGGCAAACGGCCTCTCGACCACAGAATATTGACCAGTTGTCCAGAGATTTTGGGGGCTTTGAACATGTTTTCGACTTTTTTTCGACTATTGAGTCGTAAGTTATTTCCACGTTGTTGTTTCTCCTTACTCCCCCAACTAAGATGTTGCCTTCTTGCGCTCGTGGTTTCCTAGCAGTAAAAACTCTAACTTTTTTTTCTCTTTGTATTTGTAGTAATTGGTTAAAAATTACCGCACTTTTTTTTCACGCGAAATACTAATCTATGATATTTACTTTTACATTAATTAATTCTTTTGTAATAAAATACACGCGCAGAAGAAATTTGTTGGTGAGTATAAATTGCTTAGCATTTTCTATACAAATTAGTAAACGCTCATCTCTTAAAAAGGAAAAGATAGTCCAAGAAATATTGTAAAAATGTCTAGATATTAGCAGAAATTTATGTATTAATTTATTTGTATTACAAATAGTCATTCATACTTAAAAAAAATAATTTGATGAATAGAACATATTAAATTAAATTGTTTGTTCTACTTGTATTCCAAATATTTTGGTATAAAGATTAAATTGTTCTTGGTGCTTTAAATGAATAAATAAAAAATAAAGAATATTAGATGATAACAGAAATTCTGAATATTAAAAGAACTATTTGTGGTAAATTCGTTATAACGTATAATTTATAACGTTATGGTTCTTGTGAAATCTAAACTCGTAACTTTCAGAAGTTTTCATAAAGTCGTTTTTATTTTTAAATGCGCAAAATTTACCTGATATTCTTATTTATATACTAAGGAATCGAATATAGTTTCTCTTTTTCCAATACATGCAAAATATCTTTCAAAAATGGTATGAAATTTGGTGGTTAAAAAGTTTCTAGAAATGTGATTCCCAAAGAAAGATCACCAGCTCAGAGCAAACGATTACAACTCAAGATACAGTACTTTTTAGAAAATGATACACGTTTTTATTTCTACTTCAGTAGTAATGCTTAAAAATGCCGTGCTTTAATATGTAAAAAATGACTTTGGAAATTTCTTTTCTTTCTTTTTTTATAGAATAATCTTAAAACCTGTAAATAATAAACAAAATTTTTTAATATAATTTCAAACGTTACGTAAACTTATATTTTTCAACAAACTGAAAAACGGTTAGTAATGTTATGCCCAACGGATATTGAATGATATTTCTTACAAATATGTTCGCTTTAAAACATTTTTTTAAAAATATGTTTCACTTTTCCAGCAATACATGAAATGAACGTAAAAAAGCAATTTTTTTTAATACTTTTTAATGCATCGAAATTTATTGCTATTAAATAGGGTTTCGATAAATCTCGACTGCTCCTAAGATGAAATTCGCAGATTCTAGTCTTTCCATTATATAAAAGTTTTGGCACGATAACATATTTAGTATTTGCGTCATTGGCGTGTACCATTCGTGCTTTCTCACGAAGACGATTTCTTAACAATATATCCACCTTTTCAAGTACTGTCTAATTTTTACTTTAAAAGATAAATTTATCGCAAATAATGTTTCTACTATTCTAAATTCATTATCTAATGTGCTTTATTTTAAATTTAATCACTTAAATAAACAAAAATTTGTAGTTTAACCGACGTAATTTAAACATAACAGTGTAAATTATTATATTCGAATTATTAAAGTACCTTTATGAATGACTAGTCGTTATTCCAAAAATTAGTGCATAAATACCTTCTAATTTCTAGATTTTTTTAACAATATTTATCGAAATATCGTCAATATTTTAAGAGATAAGGGCGTAATACTTGGAAAGAATAAATTTACTATGTAATACCACCAGACATCACTTATACACATGTCCTTACTCTTTGACCTGTTTCCTGTATCTGGTTAAACGTCACATTTCTTGGAAATAAATGTAGCACTTTGATGGGTTTGGTCAGATGTAAACAAACTTTCTTGAACTTCCTTGACTGTGGTGACTAGCAATGTGATAGGTCAATGGATCGAAACTGAAGGTGATATTATAATATGGACAGAAATTGATGGATACGTGTCGTCTTATGATGTCGGTTCGCTATTACTTTTGTAATGCGTATCAAATAGTGAAATCCTTCGGTTAGTGCGATTCCCTGCCGATATTGGCATTGAACAACATGAAAATAATTTTTGTAAAAAGAATATTTGTATAATAAAAATATCATTGAGCGATTACTAACATTCTTCCAACAATTCAAGTAATCGTCTAAACTGATTTTGAGATATTTCGCACTGTGGTATATTTTTCAAATATACAGAAATGATTTGAAGTCGACTAGCAAGAGCCAAAATCCAATCCAAAGAAATTTGGGCTGACAGAAAATCTACCCGTAGGTTAAGTCGGGTATGGGAAATATCATGTTCTCTGATGAGATGCAGGATTCCATATCACAGTGAAATAAATAACATATCGGCTGGTAAGTTCCCGATCTGGCACACAGATGGCGTTGCAATCGCCGAACCGATGCTTTTTTAGTAAATACTAACCTTTAAAAGGTAGCAGAAAAATGTCATGACGATTCGGCGTGTGGATAAAACGTTAGAGTGGTTTTAGTTGAACGACTTTGTTGATAAACAAAAAAATGGATAAACAAGAATTTAAAGAATCGTTATTTGATGGGAATAAACACCGTTCAAACAAAAGGTTGGCTTGATAAGCGTTATCCGGACACTGCACTAGGTAAATCAACAATTATTGACTGGTTTGCTGAATTTTAACGTGGTCGTACGGACACCAGTGATGCACCACGCAAAAGAGGTGGTTACTCCGGAAAACATAAAAAAAGTCCACAAAATCGTTTTGTAGAACCGTAAAGGAAGTTGCAGGAGATAGCTCAGACTCTGAAGATATCCAAGAAACGTATAGGTTTTATTTTGAATGAATATTTGTCTATGAAAAAGCTGTTGTCAAAGTCGGTGCCGCGCGTTGACTTTTGACCAAAAACAACGAGTCGATGATTCCCAGCATTGTTTGGAGCTTTATCGTTATAAAGTTAATGTTATTTATTATTAAATTATTATTACTCTTTATTTATTAAATTATTATTACTATTTATTTATTAAATTATTATTACTATTTATTTATTAAATTATTATTATTAAATTATTATTACTAAATTATTATTATTAAATTATTATTTATTAAATTATTATTATTTTTTATTAAACTTATGTTATTTATTAAAGTTATAAAGTTATAAAGTTAAAGTTGTTTTCTTTATTAGACCGGGAACTTATCAGCCCATGTGTTAGTTTTAGCTTCGAGCAAGCGTTTTAGAGTTTTCCAAAGTTGTTCTTTCAGTACCATGATAATGATATCACGGTTACCGTTTGTTACTCCGATGATTGGAGAGGTGGAAGAATAATGTTCTACATTTACTATAAGTGGGGCTATTTAATTCACTTCCATTATTTCGACTAAATAAATTACCAACAACGAAGTGTTACAATGTGAATAAATTACCAACAACCACTGTGTCAAACTGTTTAACATAGAGATGACATTCCTTTTTAGAATGGGATAATATTGCAGTGTGCACGATAATGCGGTGATGTTGGTGTAATCACGAATACATTTTCTGAGAAGATATATTTTTGTATCGCAAAATCATAAAAATATCTTTTTCCTGAAGCTGCATTTTTCATACAGTTATGACGATTTGCATTTTATATCAATTTCACCAATTATACCTATACACACCCCCCTTCAAAATAAGATGCAAAATAGAATCTTTAAACTTAAAATAGTAAAATACAAAAATAGAACAACTTATGTAGCATATACTGAACACAATAGAAAAATTGAAATAAAAATAACAGAAGAGGTGGCACAAAGATTGTCACAAAACTTATTTCTTCCCCCTTATAAGCTGTGTAAACTCACAAAATCATAAGCACATGCATTTGATGATAGTACATGCTAGACATGTCCTTTGGCATGGTTCATACTATTACTATATTAAAAAAAAAAGATGAAAATCAAATTTTCAGTATACTTTCTTTAAATTTAATAATGTTGCATTTTTTTTGTTTTTTAATTTATTATAGGCTAACTTAAGGTTTCGGACTTCTTCCCCTATAAAGTATTTTGAGATACGACCCCCCCCCCCTCCACCCCACTTTTAGAACAGTGTAATTGTAAATTATGTGTTGTATTTTCTGCAAATTATTTTTGAGTAAAGTTTCTGAATCGCAGAGGCCTTATGGCTACCGCTGTTTGATATATGTGAATTATATAAGACGTGTGTGTATAGCCACCACTACCAACAATGAACATATTGTTGCATGTTATGCGTCAGGTGAATGATGGACGCCCTTGATTGTTTGTCAACGTGTTACTGAAAGAATGGGCAGGTCTGGTATGGTCTTAAGTATTAGTTTTGAATGTAAAAATATTTTCTGTGATATCTACAAAGTACACGATAAAGTTGTGAATTAGTAGGGGAACGTTGGGTATTATGGAATGCCATATACGTTTGAGGTAATATCACAGACCCCAATAAAACCCAAAAAACGAATATAATCACAAACTTCAACTATCTGTGATTAGTTATTTGTAGACAAAACATTGGAGGGTATTATGAGGTTGTCGCCCGGGAAATATGGATTATGGAGGGGGGGGGGTTACAAATAAAGAAAACGAACAGAATTTGGTAGACCCCAGATGTAATGGTATCAAGAGAGCATGATCAAAAGGTAGTCAGCCAATATACTGCAGTCCATGCTTCAGATTTACGCCAATCACAAATATAAGGATCTGTCTTTGCGCCAACATAATCATTATGAGATATTGGTATTCCATATAAACCAACACCACCGGTTTGGAAAAAAGTAACTCTGTATTTATTGATGTGAATCATGAGCTAAAAAATGAGTATTACATCAAAATCTGTTAGTATTTCGGTGTACATTGTACTAAATTTTAATGTAAAAATATTACTTCTAATAATGAATAAAAATTATTGAAAAATTATCTTCTGAAATTTTCCAAAGACGAAAAACAAATATTTATTCACACAACGCGCCTTGGCGCCAACCAACGAACTTGGTGTCCTGAGGAACATTCTGGAAAAGTTCTTAAGTAGTTTATAATATTACCGCTTGGTGGCAGCACCTTACCAAACAGAAACCTTGCTATTGAAAATTACACGACTATTCCATAATACCCGAAGTTCCTCTATAATATAAGTAAAAACAAAATTGCTAATGCGATTTTTGACAAAATTTAAAAATATGTTTTAAATTAATAAAAATGAAATGCGTGTAACGTACAACAAAGAAGAACAAACCTGGAAGTGTATGACTTTGTATCTTACCGTTGTAGGGCAGTTTCTTTTGAGTTTAAAAAAATTGAAATTATTATTTTGCACTTATATAGGTAGTAAAAATTCTCCATATAAGTTTATAGTGTCAACGTCATCTTTTAATTTCTACTATTAGAAAATCCAAACCAATTTTACAAATTTTAATTTAGAGTTTTAAAAGAAACTTTCTGTTCAGCGCAAAATAATTATCCCCAAAACATATGATTGAGTGGAGAACAAATAAAACTGCACTATAACTATAGAAACATTAAATACATACAAATTTACGATATATGCAGTTCACTTCATCTAATCTTGAATAACAGATTCAGTTTATTTGAGAATAAACTAAAAGTTGTCATGGTTAATGTGAAAAGAAAACATTCCATAGGAAGCCAGGATTACTAGCCACTTATTAAGATGAAAATACAGGGTATCTCACTTTAAGCCGATCCCACGTTTTCGCTCGGAGACTTAACAATAATAACTATAATACAACGAAATTATCCAAGGACTTACCCTTTTGTGTGTGCAGTGTACTAACATGACAAGATTTGATGGTTGTACACAGTAATTCGGCCAGTGACACCTTTTGCAGTGACAGTCAAAATTGAAATACTTAGTAGTGGTGTTTGTACGCTGACGGTCTCTATTTCCAGTACTTGTTATGATGTTGATATATTACAAACAAGGAAGGAATGTGGAAAAGTTTGCTACAATATCATAAATGTTGTGAAAGTAAAAAATCAAAATTCTGGTCCTCGCTTGGCGTGAGACACCGTGTTTATTATTTCTTAACATTGTGGATTGTAACACTGGGTTTCACAGTAAAATTTAATTGTCTTGGCGTGCACTACTAAGTCTGTCAGTTTGTCGCAGTCTTACCTGAACACCCTGAATACGTATCTTAATTTTCGAGAAAAGTGTTTTTAAAGTCAACTTTCAATTTCTACTATTTTTATTTCCACCAGGATATTCATAAATACTTTACAAATATTATTATACTTTACGAAACTGTGAAAAATGTGGATAGATTTTTTTTCAATTGTAGTCGTACAATAAATATCAAAAATCCAAAAAGGCCATATATGCTTTGAACATTTTTTAGATGCAAATGTATTGGTATTTTCTCCATAGCATGAATGACGAAAAAAGCATTGAAAATCATATGTGCGGAAACTTTTCTATTTGGAAAATCAACAAACTGCAGAAAAAGTATCAGCAGAAAATATATTACGGATAAAAGAAAAAGAAATAATCAATCACAGTGAAGTCATTTTATTTCATGCGATATGGATCCTTCACATTTTCATTTCCTGATCATTACATTTGTATTTGTAGTGAATGCTTATCAATACGAATTGTCATATTCTTAGGAGATAAGCGACAAATATGAAACGATATATAACCTTTCGCATGGAATTCGTAGTATTTACCAAATAACAATTAAAATATTGATTTTTATTCTCATTTAATGATTTTTGCTTCAAAATCACTTTCCGTAAAATTTGATTAGATCTTTTAAAAATTATTTTGGTTATATTATATAGATTTGAACTATTTACGTGTGTAATGTGACATCGCCCGTAATATATATATTAATTCAATGCGCTTTACGATATTCAAAAACTCAAAACAATTAACTGAACCTACAACAAATTACAATCACTTTCACAATACACAATATGAAAAATCTAAACTATGAATAAATAACAACTTAGAAAACCAGCTGAAGACAGACGTCATGCTATCGACATACCCTGCGGTGTTATATGTATATATATAACTCAAATGAAATCACATGCACAAAAATCAAAGGAAAATACAATACAAAAATAAACACAGCAAATAGAAGATGCAAGTATTAGAAACAATGAATATCTTATAGATATTGTTGGGGATCTTCATAAGAATGATTCATAGTAAATATATATTATTTCGTCGAATATTGTCAGCATTAAGCATAAAAAGAACAATATTCAGCTCCTTATAACATATCGAAAACCAATTATTGAAAGAAATCAAGACAACCAAGCAATAATTCAAAATTCAACAAAAGAAGATAATAAACTTAAAGATATATTGAACAACTCAACAATCAAAACAGAAATGTCAAAGATTTAACAGAATCAGATCGACTCTTTGAGCAATGGACAAGCAAGTTATCATGTACCATGTTGGAGAAAAAGTAAAAAATTACATGGCTAAATGTGCTGCCATCTAGAATTGGTATGAATAATTTACATTACCTAAATGTAAGCTAAAAGGAAAATCATTTCATTAAAAATTGGCAAATGAAATTGCATTAACTTTATAAAAAATTATAACGTCATGTAATAATATACTAGTTTTCATTGCTGAATGGTGTAAAGTAAAATCTTTAAAAACAGTAAAAAAGGTATTTTAACAGACTGGTTTACACGTTTAGACTACATCGAAGCCATTATCAAAATAAATAAGAATATTCTAATATTCTAATAAAGATCGTGTACGCGATCTATGATGGAATGATTTGAAACGCCATCATTTAATTTTTCACGTATGCCTTTAGATTACGCAAGTTATTTTTTATTTTTACAAATGTGGATATATACATATATCGTATGTAAGGAACAGAATATATATTTAATCGCAGAAATCCTGGGAATTTGAAAATGACAATCCTGTAGGAATTTTCACTCAGGATAAATTTATCTGAGCTCAATTAAAGTATTTACAGACATATGTTGCGTTTCCTTATTAAAATCCCACGAATTTAAAATTTTTACAATGTGTACTTTTTTACTACTGAAAAGTTTGTTTTAAATATGTTATCGCTACTAGTAATATAATGAATGCTATTAAATATGCGCTATATGCAACCTACATTGTTATTTTCTGTTCTGCGACATGTGCATCCCCGCAATGTAATTAAACCACTAATGTTTCTTTTTCTATGAAAATATTATATAACCACTGACAAAAATATACAATAATTTTTTTCGAGTTTTCTATGATTGCAAAAATGTCTTTTATCCTTTGAAACGTAAGAAACTAATATATTTTAGAGATTAAAAAAGACATTTATAAAAACAATGTCTTTTTTTTTCGGAAACGCTTCTTAGTAGTTTTTTTAGTGCATTAACAAGTTTTTTCAAACCGGAATAGCAGCTTTTAAGATGTTATCAATTCTGAATTAAACATTTTCAGCTGTGTAATTGAATTTATACATGCAAGAGTATCAAAATATTATTAATGTTAATGTTAATATTGGTAATATATAATGTTTGCCTGTAAAAAATGTTTGTTGAACATAAAATGTTTACTTGAGAATGGATAGCATTCGAAAAACCTATATTCCGAATTTAGAAAACTCATTAATATGCTATATAAACTACTGGGAAGCGTTTCCGAAAACTAATGGCAGCAAAAAAAAAAAAACTTTGTTTTTACAAATCCTTCTTTAAATCTTGACTATATCTTGTTTTCTGAGGTTTGTAAAGAAAGCTTTTCGGAATCGTAAGTACCTCCGAAGGGGTTATTGTATATTTTCGTTTCTGAATATATTATGCTTTCCTAAATTGAGAAATATCTGTCTTTTTTTACAGGGTGATCTAATAAAAATGCATGAGGTATTTCTTTTTGCAAGTTTTGACTTTATATTCAGATAGTGATTTTATATAAATTATCCTGTAATTGCATTGGAATTTCAGAAATGGTTTTAATGTAATCTTTCAATTTTTATTGCTGTTATTTCTACTAAAAAAATCCGAAATCCGTTAGAGATTTAATTTTGCATAAAATGTGAAATACATATAAATATTTCGTTAAAAAAAAAAAAAAAAAACTTTTACTCGTAAATAAATAGCAAAGAGTAAAAAATGCCGCATAGGCTTTGAACATTTTTTCAGATACAAATGTATTGGCATTTTTTTCGTGACCATAAATGACAAAAAGCATAGACAATCATATCAGCGGAAACTTTTCTATCTGGAAAATCAACGAAGTGGATATATCAGCAGAAAATGTATTACAAAGAAAATAAAAAGAAATAATCAATCACAGGCAAGTCATTTTATTTTTATGCGCTATGGATCCTTCACATTTTCATTTCCTGATCATCGTATGTTTATTTCTAGTGAATGCGTATCAATATGAATTGTCGTATTTTTCGTAGAAAAGCAAAAAATATGAAAATATATGTAATCTTTCTTGTACATTTCCAAGTATATATGAAATAATATTTAAAATGAATACATCAAATAACATTTTAAACTTTTATTTTCAGTCACTGAGTTTTATTTGAAAGTCAGTTTTTGCCATGTTTGATAAGACGTTTTAAAAACCATTTTAGTCATATACAGTTAAGAACTAGTTGCTTTATTTATTTGCTCTTGTGTGATACGCATCTTTTTGGTTTGAAAAAAACTAAGGCAAAATTATATATCGTTTATAGCGCGCACCATACTCATTTAACAGCATAAATCTTGGGAATTTGAAAATGAAAAATTGTGTAGTAATTCTCATTCTGAATTAAAATTCTCTGGCCTTAATTACAGTATTTTCCAACGTATTTTATTCCCCTAATCAAAGTACCACAAATTTAAGGTTTTTAAAGCGTGTATTTTTCCCCGTTTGAAAAATGTCATTGATGCTGCAAATATAATTTTACTAGCATACACGCTATCTGCAACATACGTTGTTAGCTTATGCTGTGCGACACATGCGACACAAGTCTAATAAAAACCCATAATGAAGCTTTGTTTGGCAAAATTCGAGTTTGCATTCATTTATGCTAATTTAGCCCGTACGTGTTAACTCGCAAGTTAGCTCGCAAGCGCAGTGTCAAATTTTACACCCTGTACATGTTTTAAAATTTGAGAAATAGATGTATTTATTTTATATATTTTCGATTTTTATGTTGTATTAATTCTTACGAATATTGGATATAGCGAATGCTTTTCAAAGCCGTCTCAATTTCGTAATATGCGGGCTCAACTGTTTAAAAAACCGATTTCGCTCACATTTTGCACAAAAATTCACTGTCAATGTCAAAGCAATAATCGCGTGTTTTCAGAGTCGTACCACATAAGGACCAAGGTTCAGTTTCAAAAACATACTTATTCGTTTTTTGATGAAAACTACTATTTAACAAAAATGTTTCGCTCAATTTTGCACACAAATTCTCTGTCGATGCCAGTGCAATGTTCAAGTGTTTTCAGAGTCATACGCAAAAGAAATAAGCTCCTGGGTCAAATACACTCTTAACCTTTTTTTTTATTATAAATTAATATTTAATAAACCAGTTTCGGTCCAGTTTTGCACACAAATTCACTGTCGATGACGCTGCAACTATTCAAATCTTTTAACAAAAATACCGCAAAAGGGACAAGCTCTAGGGTCAAAAACATTCTTATTCTTTTTTGATTGTAAAACAATATTTAATAAATCAGTTTAGGTCAAATTTTACACACAAATTCACTGCCGATGACAATGCAATATTCGAGAATATTCAAGAACACATCGCAGAATCATACCGCAAAAATAACAAGCTCTAGGGTCAAACACATTCTTATTCATTTTTTTTTTCATGATAAAAAAACAAATTTTATTTACCAAATTGATACATTTTGAGTATAATTTATTGCTTGTTACAACGCATATTTAAATATTTTCAGGTCTTACCTTATTGGGGGTAGGGTTCAAAGGCGATTTTTGATAGAAATCCCATGACTAACGAACTGATTTTTTTCAAACTTTTCATGAGTAAATTGCCGATGGCAATTCCTATTTTATGCATTAAATTTTGATAAAAAATGCGCTAGCTAAATGTTTTGTTATCTTTTTTGTTTAAATAGGAAAAGTGTAAATAGGATTTTTTTTTTTTTTTTTTTTTTTTACACAATCACAACCAATTCTAATTATGCAACAATATTTCATTATATTTCTTCAGTAAATATATTATCAAACTAGCTCTCATATTAATTGTGTTTATTAGCGAAAGCTTTTATATAAAAGCATATTGCACTCTGTTGTTACATATAACTTTAATTAATCATTTTACCATTGTTAACAATATAGCACTCAGTTATTCTAGATTAAATCTCTCTCTTCAAGTTCATATAAGTAAAAAGTCATTGCATTTTTAAACCTTTATCTACAATTATCTTATTTGAGGTACTAATGTTCCCTTGCTCTTTATAGATATATCTACATTTCATGTATTAGAGTTCTTTGAAAGATATACGAACTTATCTAACACAAGAAATAAGTCTTCAAAATATACATTAGATAGATGAGGATAAAAAGAATAATTTATATTAAGATAATATTAAAAATAAAGTAAATAAAAGTAAGAATTAAGAATTGCATTGGAATTAGAAAAATGTTTTATAATTTTAAAATCTTATTTTTACTACGCAAACATGTTTTTATTGCATATAAATTATACGGTTGCAATATGAATATACGTGACCACACGCTTATTCATAGTAAGTATGTATACACATAAGTAGATTGAATTGTAATAGATGGTTACTTAGAGGACTCACATAAGAAAGAGATTTAACATTGACAAAATATCTGCCATTGTTGTTGAAAAAAAGATGAAACCCCGTAGAAAACAATACATTTTCATCAGCATCTAACAGTTTTTATTCTATTAAGGTAATGCAAAATTCGTTTTATATGCCTTCAGAGAGTCATAAAAAAAAGTGCATTTTCACTTTAGTCAATAAGAATTCTTAGAAGATATTGTCTAAGAATTCTTATCCACCGGCAGCTTTTGTCATCACGATAAAGTCCAAAATACTCAACCACTTTGAACCTATTTAGGACACTGTATTCATCTTGAAAGTATCATTAATTTGTTTGTCAATCAATTATGCAGCTCTTGTAGTTTGTTTACAGGAGCACACGAAACAAAATATTCCAAACTCGTCATCATGATAGCGTCCGAAATACTGAACCAATTCGAATCTTATTGGAACAGTGTATTTATTGACGAGCTTGTTAGTATTTTATTTATTGGTGAGTTTGAGTATCTTGCATCAGTTTGTTAATAAAATGTGTAGTTTTTATAGTTATTCTGCAGGAACACACACACACACACACACACGAGGTGTTTTCGTGGCATTTATTGAATGGTTTGAGTTAAAGACACTTCTCAGCGTAGAAGGCGCAGTTAAGCAAAGAAATAATTGTTTTAACGTTTTTTTATATAATTTCCTTATACCCGTTAATAATATTTGATATGTCACATTTAAAATTTCCCTGCAAATTACCTTTCTGACCAAAATAGCGAATTTACAAGAAGAGAAGTCACTTTGTTTAATTTATATTAAATTTTTTGTTTGTAATTTAAAATAAATAAAACAAAGAAATCAATATTACGACAGAGCTATAAGGACTCGTTTTCGAATGTACACACATACTTTAAGCAAGACACAATTTACATTATTAATTTTTAATAAGTTCATACGCTATTTCTTTCAGTTTTTTTTCTGTAATCTTTCGTGCCAAATCCGCACGTCGGAAGAAAATAATTGACCCGACTTAATGCCAACACAATCCTATATAAAACTGAGTTTTCACGTCCCGATAGGTCGGCAGATCAACACCAGTTTTGGACCGATTACATTAAATCTTTCTGCAACTTTCCTAGTTGTTTACTATTGCTCTAACATTTTAAAAAGTAAGTTGTTTGCTATTTAAAAAGTTGGCATTTAAAGAAGAAAACTGTTGGCTGTTTTCAGAAAATAGAATTTTAAGAATAAGCACTTTAAAAAGTAAGATGTTTGCTATTTAAGAACTTAGAAATTTAAGAAGTAAGGTGTAAGAAGTAATTAAAATATGTCTATTGCATTGGTTTAAAATAAGTCAAACTGTGAAACTTAATACAGGGGATTTGGTTGATATATATCTGGGATAAAAATATATTTATTTATAAACAAAAAAAATGCCATGGATAGAAATGTACAATCTTGAGTATTAGAAGCCTAAAAACTAAAATTTTCTAGTTATAACATTTCTTATTTATCTTACAAAAATCATAAGAAAATTTCGCTTTTATCAATTCCACATACAAATGCATGTTTAATAATTAAAATTTAATTTTTGCATTTGCCTCTCATGAAGAAATTTTTTAAATTTTTTTAAATTTTCAAAATATTTTCTTCTAATCAATTTTTTAAAAAAATACGATCAACCATACATGCTCAATTTATTCGGTTATTGTGATTCTTTCATTTTTCAAAGACGAAAATGAAAATTTAAAACTCATAAATCAGCATTATAAAAACTATCGATATTGTCTGGTTGGGCCATAATCCTTCCGACACGCGTAGCAGCAATCCATTAATTCCAAGAAATAATACAAGGAATTTCGTTAAATATTAGGTTGACATTTATTTGAAATGTAACATGTACATTTTGACAAAAAAAAATGCCATTGAATTAAATGTACAATCTTGAGATTCAGAATAATACATTTTCGAGTTTTGACATTGCTTATTTATCTTAAAAAAAGAAAAGAAAAAGAGAGAATTTAACTTTTATCACGACCACATAAAAATACATGTTTAATAAATAAAATTTAATATTTTCATTTGCATATCATGAAAGGTATTTTATAGATATTTTTTAAATTTTCAAAAATATTTCCTCCAAACAGTTTAAAAAATTACGATTAACCATAGACAATAAATTTATTCAGATACCGTGATTCTTTGATTTTTTCAAAAATAAAATTTAAAATTTAAAACTTATAATTCAGCAATAAAAAAAACAGATTGTTTGGTTGGCCATAATCTTTCCGAGGACTAGCAGCAATCCATTAATTCTAAGAAATAATACAAGGAATTTGGTTTAATATTAGGTTGACATTTATTTGGAATGTAAATGTGTGCATTTTGTGACAAACAAAATGTCATGGAATGAAATATTCAATCATGAGTATTAGAAGCATAAATTTTCTAGTTATACCATTACTTAATTATCTTAAACAAGTAAGAGAATTTAACTTTTATCACTACCATACAAAAATATATGTTTAATAATTAAAATTTAATCTTCGGATTTGCATATCCTGAAAGAAATTTTATAGATATTTTTAAATTTTCAAAATATTTCCTCCAAAACGTATTAAAAATTACGATTAACCATAGACGCTCAATTTATTCAGATACTGCGATTTTTTCATTTTCCAAAAACAAAAGTTAAACTTTAAAACTTATAAATCAGCAATAATAAAAACCTCGAGAATGGTTGTTTGGACCATAATCCTTCCGATACTGACTAGCAGCAATCTATTTCATTTTCAGTTTTTCATCTTTTGGAAAGCCAAATTTTGCTATATTATGTTATTTTTTAAAATTAAGCTTTAAAAGGTTACAAAGCATTTGTGCATCTTTTTAAAAACTCATAAAATCATAAATAAAATTTATTACAATGAATTTCCAAAGCTAATGTACAGCGGCACGAATGTATGTATAAATTAAAAATGTCGACCGATCCACAACTACGTTATATAATTTAGTGTTGGTAGACCAGAGGCATTATCTGTAGAATGGTGTTGCTTATGCCTGCCCTGTCTCAAACGCTCATATCTTCATTTCTATTGCATGTTTATAAATGCATTTCACCGTTATTTAGTACATTATATTACTGAAAAAAGCAGCAGATTGTAATTTTTAAGTAAATATTTATTACAAAACATATTATTCATGCTTTAATTTCTTTTTTTAATATGCTTTGAATTTTTTATTGAGATTTTCTACGCGAGATGCATGAATGAAAAAAAGCACAAAAAAGCACTAGCAATCACATCATTGGAAACTTTTCTCTCTGAAAAATCAATGGAGTGAATATATCGAAAAAATATATTGAAAAACAAAACAAAAATAAACAATCGATCACAGTCAAGTCTTTTTATTTCATCCGCTTTAAATCCTTCACCGTTTCGTTTCCTGATTTCATTATTTTTACTTCAGGTACCTAAGATATAAATTCGAATTGTCGTATTTTTCTGAAAAAAGAAAGATCGAAGAATATGTGACCTTTATTGACACTTACAGTTTTATAGTAGATTTCGAAGTATTCATGAGAGAGATACACGTAATGCGTTAAAGTTTTTCCTTGCTCTCATTGATTTTCCGCCTCACAATTTCTTTCGTAAATTTTGTTTTTCTCTTTTTCTTTTTTTAGGGAGTTCAATTAAGTACCATTAACAAATATTAATCAAAACTGGCAATATGATGATATGAAGGCTTTATTCAATTATACATGTAGTATTTCAGTTTAAACACTTCATTTCCTTTATGACGTGCTTAATCATCAAATTAACTGACGCTCTAGTACTATTATTATCCATGATTTAAATGCACGAATTATAAATATTTCGGATCGCGAGACAATGGATTCGGATGCGCCGTTGTCAGTGCTTAATTGTTGGCAACGGCGCTGTTAGGCCTAGTTGGACTCTTGTAAAATAAATATATTGTATATGTTGGGCGTGAAGTGTATTAGCTGTGAAGAAATTATTAGTAAAGTATTGTAGAATTATCTGTCTAGGACTGTATTATAGTTTATATTTTATTATTCAACGTCTAGCCGTTCATATAATTCCAGTAAATCAACTGTTTACATATCTTCTTACATACATCTTCTTACATACAGTCCCTGGCCAAATTATTAGACGCAGTTGTTTTTATTATAATTTATTAAATATCTGGAAAGATAGAAGAGGAATTATCCTGAAACTTCAGGAGTGTAAACAACATGATAAACATCATATATTTCCACGAAGATTTTTTCCCGAAACCACATAAGGGGCCGTCAACAAATTGAAGAAAAACGAATATCTTTTGCATAACATTGTAAAAACTAATATTGCAAAAAGCATTCAAACTGTAGATTATGCTTAAGTGGCTTATTGTAATAATTTGGGTTCATTTTTATGAAGATAGCATGTATACTCGAAGAGAAATTCATGTTTTTATAAAAACAGTCCCAAATTTTACCAAGTTTTTTGCTTATAATTTGCAGAGTTTTTAATATAAAAACAAGTTATTTTCAGAAAATATGACAAACAAAATTATACACAATACCCTGCAATCAGAATTAAAAAATAATACAAATTGTATGAAAAATGAGCAGGTTTACTAAATATTGTTTCACTGCGCATGCGCGCATTCAATCAAAATATACTGTGCATAATATATTAGCTAAATGTATAGACCAACTTTTATGAAAGTCTAAAAAACATGGCTTGAAAATTCTGATAGTAATCGTCGATCGAATAAGCTCGAATTTCGCGGTTCCCAAAAGGAAGCAAAAAGATGAGGGGTTGTATCCAAATATAGTAGCTTATGAAAGTTGACATAATAAGAATGAAGTGTCTCTCATTCTATATTTGATACAACCCCTCATCTTTTTGCTTCCTTTTGGGAACAGCAAAATTCGAGCTTATTCGATCGACGATTACTATCAGAATTTTTAAGCTATGTTTTTGAGACTTTCATAAAAGTTGGTCTATACATTTAGCTAATATATTATGCACAGTATATTTTGATTGAATTCGCGCATGCGCAGTGAAACAATATTTAGTAAACCTGCTCATTTTTCATACAATTTTTAGTATTTTTTTATTTTGATTGTAGGGTATTGTGTATAATTTTGTTTGTCATATTTTCTGAAAATAACTTGTTTTTATATTAAAAACTCTGCAAATTATAAGCAAAAAACTTGGTAAAATTTGGGACTGTTTTTATAAAAACGTGAATTCCTCTTCGAGTATACACGCTATCTTCATAAAAATGAACCCAAATTATTACAATAAGCCACTTAATCACAATCTACAGTTTGAATGCTTTTTGCAATATTAGTTTTTACAGGGTTATCCAAAAGATATTCGTTTTTCTTCAATTTGTTGACGGCCCCTTATGGGGTTTCGGAAATAAATCTTCGCGGAAATATATGATGTTTAGCATGTTGTTTACACTCCTGAAGTTTCAGGATAATTCCTCATGTATCTTTCCAGATATTTAATAAATTATAATAAAAACAACTGCGTCTAATAATTTGGCCAGGGACTGTATATATATGTATACCGGGTGAACCAAAGTTCCTTAAAACTTTAAAAATTCATAAAAAAGAAGAAATTAAGATAAAGAAGTGCGGTTTGAAAGAAAGGACTCACAAGGCAATCTTATTTTTTTTAGCAGCAAAATCAGTTTTAGTTAAAAAAAGTCACCTGTAAATGGTGCTAACATGCGAGAGATTCAGCAGAATTATGCAAATTAATCCTGCAATAAAAGACCGGGATATACGAGGATTTCTCATTCGCTTTCAGAATGTTATCATTACGTGATCGAGCGTTGGTGGTGAAGTTGTTCTATTTGAATAGAGAGTCAGTAACTGTTGCGTTGCAAAAATTTCGCACAGCAAAAGGAATGAAGACGAAGCATGTGGTCTGGAGGTCATGTTGAACAATTGTTATTGCAATAATAAATGGCTGGGGCGTACTGTTGCCTTGTTCATTGTGTTTCGGGCCGTCAGCGCCCTCTACCAGTGACATTTTTCACTGAAACGTTTTTTGCTGCTAAAAAAATTCCGACTACCTAGTGAGCCTTTTCTTGCCAACCGCACTTCTTTATCACAATTTCTTCTTTTTTTATGAATTTTTAAAGTTTTAACGGACTTTTGGTTCACCCGGTATATATATACATAATTAAAATGAAATCATGAAAATAAATGCAAAATAAAAGATAAAGAGGCATTAAGCGAGAGAGTGAAAATACAAAAATAAAAACTATGAATGTGATATGGAATCATCAGAGGAACCTCATATCCACATTTCACAGTGAAGATATCGTATTTCATTGAATATTATCGGCTTAAGGCCTAAAATCGACAGTATTAGGTTCCTTGCAACGTATAAAAAAAACCCTGGATGATTGAAATAAATTAAGATATAAATGAAAATACAAAAAAAAAGACAAAAAAACTTAAATTAAAAAAACAGATCATCACGCCGAAAATTTAGCAAAGATAAAAAGGGTTAGATACCGACACTATGTGCTATGAGGTACATATGTAATACGAGTCAAGTTGGACAGAGAATGAAAAGGGAAACGATAAAAGAATGTGTGCTGCCATGTACAAACGGTATAAATAACTACATAAAATGTTCCTAAATGTAAGCAGATATGTGATTCCGCTGGGTAAGAAAATGACAAAGGAAATTACATTATTAAAAATTTAATAGAAATAAAATGATATGAGGATAAAAGAAGGGTAAGGCAAAAAAGAAAATAATAAAGGACAAATTCATTAATATTATTAAAAAATTATAGAATGATGGTTATAAATGTTAAACTAGTATTAAATAATAAAAAAAAAATAAATGGGATACAAGTATGGCCAAGAAATGTGGTGCCATTAACGTATAGTTAGATAGTCAGTTATAAAGTTAGATAGATATGCAGATAAATAATAAATCCGCGTACAAATTTTGAAGAGAGGTAGATAAAATCGATATGATCCATACTAACATACAAAAGCACCTCCAAAACCAATCATTTTAACTATTGAGCATCCATATTCAATCTGCAGCCTGCCGGCTTTTAATTTGCGGTCCGAGTCATTTATCGTAAATCATTCACTGAGAAAAATGACACTTTGAAATGTGAGTAAATCTATATTTTCATTTTTTCATGAAAATTTTTGTTTCAAATATGACAACCCAATGCTTTCAATTCTTAAATACTAGAAATACTCAGAATATTGAAACATGGGCATAATCAAAACTGTTCACATAGAGGTCATTTCATACTCATTTTTGAAACATGGACCTACTCAAAAATGATTAGAATCAGTTCAAACTCATTTTTGAAATATCGCAATATTCAAAAATGAGCACGTAGAAGTCAGTTCCTACCCATTTGAATTAAATGCAATACTTCCATTTTTCAAGAGAAAAATAATTGTGATGTTAATGGGTTAAAATGCGTCAAAAAGAAAATTTAGTCAGTTAAATTTCAATATCCAGAGCTTTTTCATTTAAGAAATATACTGATAACAATTGAAAATTTGTATAATTCATGTCTCCCCTTCTCCACATCTCTATCTCTATAAAAGAGTAAGTGTCTGTCTGCCTGCCTGCCCGCGGATTTCTCCGTATTTATAACACCTAGGACTCAGAAATTTTTGCCATGTGTAGATGTTGTCACCGGATAGTATACCTCGCGGCCTGATTTTAAAATTTTAATTTAGATTTAAAAAAAAAATTAAAACGTGTATATGGAATTTTGGGTTCGAGGCTATTTCAAGCTCCTCCCATGAAATAGCCTCGGCAACGCCATTCGTGGCAACGAAGCAGCCAGCCAATGAGAGCAGGTGCAGGATCTAGGATCTAGCGACCAGCGACGACAGTTTATTAGTCGTAGCACAGTGTTTATTTTTTAGATTTATTTTAAAGAAAGGGAATTGAGATTAATTTTTGCCTGATTGAGATTAAAGTAGGTTAGTTTTGATTGTATTCATTCTTTGTATGTTTAGTTGCCCCCCATATATTATGTTTTATGTAAGAATATAACTTGCATTTTACTGAATGGTTTCAAAACGTTCACATATTTGCTCATGTTCTGAAATGAAACAAACTGTTTTCAATAACAAATCTTAATGAATCAAATTAATCTTACACTTTACTATAAAATGTACAGTTCGGGAACTAAAAATGTAGTCAAAAGCTGTAACAGAAAGATTGTAAATTAACAAACTCATATATATAAATCAAACAGCAGTTTTTACTGTTGAGCTATAGTTTTCTATTTTTAAACAGTTTAGTATTGTAAAATATATTTTTTACTAATTTAAATTCCCGTAAGTTAGTTTCTTTAGTTTCTGTTCCTTTATATATATTTATTTTAAGTTTCCGTAAGTTAGTTTATTTACTTTCTGTTTAGTGAAGTGTAAGATGAAATTGGCCTAAACCCAGTGACAGAACTATTTTCGTGTGTCTGCAATGCTAATAATATTTCAAAAATAGTTTGAAATATGCAATATATATCATATTAAGTTCCCGATAGTTAGTTTTGTCACTGGGGTTTAGGCCTATTTCATCTTACACTTCACTGAACAGAAAGTATATCTTCATGTATCTGCAATGCTTATAATATTTAAAAAAAACTAATCTTGACTGTATTTTTAGTTAGTTTGTCTCATTGTTTAACATTTTTAGTATGAAAATATTCAGTAAATAATTTGTGCAACGCTTATAATATTTAAAAAAACTGTTTTTGACTGTATTTTTAGTTAGTTTGTTTCATTTTTAACATTTCTAGTATGAACATATTCAGTAAATAATTTGAGTTCTTGGGCGGTTAGGAATCCATTGTGATTTATTTTTTACCTCATACTTACAAATTAAATATTTTTGATGGAAACAAACAATTTACATAAAATTTTTGAGTATTTATTTATTGTTTACAATTTTTTTTCTGAATTGTTTTGGACTACATTTTTAGTTCCCGAGAATGGTGAATTCATAACATGCGATAAATTGTTAAGATGTATGTTCTCATTAAGATTTGTTATTGAACTCCATTTAAGAATCATTTTTAACTCCATTTAAGAAGTTTCATTTAAGAACTTTTTTAGTCGCCCAAGAATGTAATGTTTTATTCAGTAAATAATTATTAAATCTTAATCAATTGACCTGAGAATGGAAATTATTTGCTGAATGTTTTCATTTTATAGAAAGTAAAGTTCAAGAAAAGCAGTCGATTCTTGGGCGACTAAAAATATTCTTAATGAAACAGATTTTCTGAGCTGTTTCTATATATTCATTATTTTTTTGTTTGGGCGTTTTTGAGTGATATTTATGATTTAAGAACTTTTTTAGTTGCCCAAGAATCTAATGTTTTTCTTGAACTTTACTTTGAATAAAATGAAAACATTCAGTAAATAATTATTAAATCTTAATCACCTAAGAACGGAAATTATTTGCTGAATGTTTTCATTTTATAGAAAGTAAAGTTCAAGAAAAGCAGTCGATTCTTGGGCAACTACAAATTTCAACTGCAATTTCTCGTTGTTTTTTAATTATTTTAAATTATTTTGTTTTATTTTTCTGTTACCATATTAATGACAGATATTAGTGTTATTATTAATCTAAATGCATTCCAGTTTCAAAGCTTCTGAAATCCAGAATTTTTTATAATCTGAAATCGCCATTAATAGTAAAGTTATACTGTTTTTCTATTTTGTATATAATTTTTTTTCAAATTTGTTTCTTTTGTCACTTTATAGAATGCATACTTTGCGACGATCGGCCGGTAGCATCCAACCACCACCACCACCCATAAATATCATATACTACAATTCTAATACCGTGCAACCGCCCCCCCCCTGGTTATTTTACGATTTTCCGTCGCATTTAGGGGGGCGGATTAACGGGATTTTACGGTAATTATTAAATTGTTTTGATGAACTGATTATAAATTCCCAGTCCGTGAAATATTTTTGATGTGCATTTTGTGACATGAGTTTCATAAGAATCACTTACATATAGGACAAAATTAGCACTCTCCAATCTGCAAGTAATACTAAAAATTTGTCGATTGACTGTTTTGCCAACACTGGCCATCTTAATAGTCACACTCGCCAATTGTGATGATTGATTGAAAAAAGTTTTTTCCCCGTGCTGTCGTTTGATGATTTTCAAAACCATTTGGTACATTTCACAATTACCCCCCCCCCCAAATCATTTGACAAATTGTGATTTTTTTTTAAAGCTGTTTGCCGATATTTGCATTTTCCCCCCGAGACCATTTGATCATTTTTGAGATTTTTTTCAACTATTGATTGATGAATTTTGTGATTTTCCGTTTTCTCACATTATGAGTTTTATCAGAAAGTAAAACAATAAATAAATATGAATGATTTGCGCAGCTGTTTCAAAATAATTATAAAGAATAAGTCTTTACAAATGTAAAATCAATGTTATTTCTGGCCGAGTTTTTTTAAATAATTATAAACCATTTTAATTTGTAAGCATGTTGTAAAAAAAATCACCATTTTGTGACAAATTTTGTGTTTATAAGAATCGCCAAAGAACGGACATGCAATGCGGACATGCAAATTTATGTTGTCATCGCACTCTTTATAATTATTTTTGTTGGGGGTTTTTGGGTGATGTTATTGAATTAGTGATAGAAACAGCTCCGCAAATCATTCATATTTACTTATTGTTTAACTTGCTGATAAAACTCATAATATGTGAGAAAACAGTGATTTTTTTTCTTTTTTTTTTTTTGCTTCATATATACAAATTAAATTATTTTGAGGATTGTAAGTATGAGGTAAAAAAAATCACTGTTTTCTCACATAATGAGTTTCATCAGAAAGTAAAACAATAAATAAATATGAATGATTTGCAGAGCTGTTTCAAAATAATTATAAAGAAGTATGTCTTTAAAAATGTAAAATCAATGTTATTTCTGGCCGAGTTTTTAAAAAAATAATTATAAACCATTTTAATTTGTAAGCATGTTGTAAAAAAATCACCATTTTGTGACAAATTTTGTGTTTTATAAGAATCGCCCAAGTACTGACATGCAAATTTATGTTGTCATCGCACTCTTTATAATTATTTTTATTGAGGGTTTTTGGGCGATGTGATTGAATTTTTGATAGAAACAGCTCCGCAAATCATTCATATTAACTTAATGTTTTAACTTGCTGATAAAACTCATAATATGTGAGAAAACGGGAGAATTTTTTTTTTAACTTCATGTTTACAAATTAAATTGCTTTGAGGAAAAAATACATCCTACACTGCACTGAATGTTTTAATTTCTTATCAAACTCATAATGTTTAAGAATTATTTACATTATATTGATTTCGACAACAGTTGATGGGGCATATCAGTTTAAAGTTGTATCTTATATATGAGTTTGTTAATTCAATGATATGAAGTTTATGATTATTTATTTATTGTTATTTACAATTTTTCTTTCTGTTACTGTTATTGGACTACATTTTTAGTTCCCAAGAACGTTGTAATATGCGATAAATTGTAGAACTGTAAATTTTATAGTAAAGTGTAAGATTAATTTGATTCATTAAGATTTGTTATTGAAAACAGTTTGTTTCATTTGAGAACATGAGCTGATATGTCTAACGCTACGAAAACATTCAATAAAGTGCAAAATATATTCTTACCAAACACATAATATATGGGGGCAACTACGTTTGTTTCATTTAAGAACATGAGCTGATATGTCTAACGCTACGAAAACATTCAATAAAGTGCAAAATATATTCTTACCAAACACATAATATATGGGGGCAACTACGCATACAAAGAATGAAGACAATTGCAACTAACTTATGTGAACCTCAATTAGCCAAAAGTATATACCTTTTCTTTAAAATAAAACTCAAACATAAACAAAACAATGAAATCTGTGGCTAGCCGCTTTCAGCTGTGAACATGAACTGCCGTCGCTGGATCCTGGATCATCCCATATTCACACCTGCTCTCATTGGCTGTCTGCTTTGTTGTTGTGGATTGGCGGAGAGCATGGAATAGCCTCGAATCCAGAATTCCGTATGCACGTTTTAATAATTAAAAAAAATCTAAATTGAAATAAAAAAATCAGGCCTAGGTGTTATAATTACGGTGCTTTCCTCAGGCAGGAAGACAGAATAGGTTTGTGTGTGTAGAGGTTTGTGCGTGTGCTGTTTTTAATAAAGACAGTTGCATTTTTTCCGCGACCCTTTCACGAAAGTTTTTTCTGTGAACCTTTCACAAAATCTGCATTTTTTCCGCAATCCTTTGACGAATTTCGTATTTTTTCTGCGATCCTTCGATGAAATTCAAGTTTTTCCTGCAATCATTTGACGAAATTTGCTTTTTTGTGATCATTTAACGAAATTTGTGTTTTTCCACATACTTATGTCGAGATTCATGTTTTTTCAGTGATCCTACGACGTAATTCGTGTTTTTTTTCAGCGATACTTTGACGAAATTCACATTTTTCCTGTGATCATTTGGTAAAATTTGCGTTTTCCCCGCGATCCTTTGATGAAATTCGCATTGTCCGTGATCCTTTGATGAAATTTGCTTTTTTAATGATCGTTTGAGAATATTCGTGTTTTCTTTGCTGCCTTTTGACGAGATTCATGTTTTTTTAGCAATCCTTTTACAAAATTCATGTTTTTTCAGCGATTATTTGATAAAATTCGTGTTTTTCTTGCGAACCTTTGACGAAATTCGCCTTTGCCAGCGATTCTTTCATAAAATATGCTTTTTTCTATTATGATAGGGAAAAGCGGATTAGGATAGGTAGATAGGGAAACCCCATTATCAGATCGGGACATTAGATATAATTAAGAAACATTTGTATATTTGTAATAAATAGCGAAAATGGCGAGATAAAGGGGGTGGGGTGGGAACGACTTTTTATTAAATATCACATTTATTCTACATCAACTTCCTCTCATCACCAGGGGGTGCTTTGCTGTCTCTGTTTCTATGGGCTGGATCACGACGGGGTATGACTCTTTCCACCCGACATCAATAGAGCTTACTGATTTTAGTTCGGATTTTCACCACAGGGGGCTCTTTCATATCTTTGGTTCTATGGGCTGGATCATGACGGTGTATGCCTCATTCGACTCGACATCGATAACTTTAATGAATTCAGTTATGTTCGTATAGAACATATTGTACTCCCTTGCGGTGGAAAGTGTAACTAAAGGATTTTGCAGCTAACTCGGGTTCTATGGGTCACATCACGACACGGTTTGGCTCATTCGACACAACATCAATAGAGCTTACCTATTTTAGTTCTGAATTTCACCACCAAGGGGTGCTTTCCTATCTCTGTTTCTATGGGCTGGATCACAATGGGGTATGGCTCTTTCCACTTGACATCGATAGAGCTGACTGATTTTAGTTCGGATTTTCACCACAAGGGGTGCTTTCCTATATCTGGTTCTATAGGCTGGATCACGACGGGGTATGGCTCATTCGACTCTACATAGATAGAGCTTTTCGATTTTCACCACCAGGGGTGCTTTTCTATCTCTGGTTCTATGGGCTGGATCATGAAGGGGTATGGCTCTTTCGACTCGACTTATGGTAATACATGGGAGTGTATATGGCACGCCCAGTGTTTGCTGTCTAAGGTAGTGGGGCCTCCAACATTAGATTTGTTTAAAAATAAAAAAAATGTTCAACACTGATTTCAGGTACATTTAAGGTTGTTGACACGGGCAACGCCGGGCGGGTAAGCTAGTAAATAATAAAATTGTACAATCTTAACCATCATCTCAAATTGACCAAATCTATCCGAAATCCCGTTAAATATTTTCAATTTTCGCAGCAACAAATTAATGAATCCTATAAAAATATCAACATGCGTCCAAATCATTGGATGACTTGCATTTAAAATAACCCGCTCATGTGATCTGGATGGCGAAGTAGATAAGGCAATGGACTTGTAACTAGTAGGACTCGGGTTCGATGCTGGCTATGGGTAAAAACGTAAATTTAGTTTATCCTCCCATAATCGTAAATAGAACCAGAGATGGCAGCACTAGCTCTTTATTTTCTGGCTGTTGTTTGCACATGGCCATACTCAAATATGAGCACATGATGTTTTATTCTTGAGTGCGTGCATGTTTTCAGAAATGAGTATATACATATTTCAAAATTGAGTAATTTTGATTCGGAGCCATTTTGACTATGCGACATACTCAGATTTGAGTATTTTTTGCTCAGTTTTGAAAATGTCGTTTTTAGAGTGTTAACCCCTTGGGGACGAGAGACACGTATACGTGACGCATAAGATACTCAGAATCCTCGATTATTCCCACCAGTTATTTTTTATTGTAAACTTTGCCTCATTAAATCTTAGCATTTTTTAGATTCAATTAGGTGAAAATTTCGGTTTTGAAAAACCGGTGGTAAAAGATTAAAAATTCTGTAAAGGGCGCTCGTCACGAAGGGGTTAATGGAAAGACAAAATGTCCTCTATTATTTGTAATTAATTTTAAATTTACAATAAAACATTCTAAATGTCATTTGCTTAGTAAAAATACAATGAGTCCTACACTGAGAAAAATGACACTTTCAAATCTGAATAAATCAATGTTTTCATTTTGTTGTGAAACTTTTTGTTTCAAATATAACGACCCGATGCTTTCAATTCTAAAATACCAGAAATACTCAGAATATTGAAGCATGGAGATACTCAAAACTGAGCCCATAGCGGTCAGTTCATACTCATTTTTGAAACATGGACATAATCAAAAAGGATTACAATCAGTTCAAACAAATTTTTAAAACATGGAATCACTCAAAAATGAGCACATAGAAGTCAGTTCAAACTCACTTTGAAACATGGACATACTCAAATATGAACACATGATTTTTTATTCTTGAGTGTGTGCATGTTTTCAGAAATGAGTATATACATGTTTCAAACTTGAGTAATTTTGATTCTGAGCCATTTTGACTATGCTACATACTCATATTAGAGTATTTTTTAATAAGTTTTGAAAATGTCGTTTTTAGAGTGTATCTATATAGGAATTAAAGTGCTGTATAATAATAATAAATTTTTATATTAAAAAAGTCTCTATTGAGTAAATTTCGGATTTAATACAGAGATTCAATAACTCTTGATTTTTATTTTTAGAACTTGGAAACTGTGCATTATTTAATGGTTACGCTTTATAATTATATAAGTATTACCGATAATATTAATTTTGTTATATTGCTTCGCTACAATGTTTTGTTATTATATTATATTAGTCAACTTTTTTTTACTTATAATTACTTTTTTTAGCATACTGTATTGCGGCCCATCTAACCCAGCAAACATATGTTTGCGGACCGCGAGAAATTTTTTTTGAGTATATCTGCCATAGAATCTGGATATGGCATGGAAGACATGCCACATGCAATGCACCCACTTTAATTTCATTAATTGTTACTTTTCAATAAAGTAACATTTTCAAAAGAAGAATATTGTAGCGTTATCACAACTGGCAAATGACTGCGTGATTCCCGAGCACTGCTTTTTTACCTTTCTCACATAACCAAAAAAAAAAAAATGCATTTTCTTTCATAAAATGGAAAACTGGTTAAAATAATTCCTTTGAAATTTTTGTATAGAGATAGATTACATACGAAATACACAGACTGATTATTTCATTGTGGTATGAAAACAGCTTGAGCATGGTTACAGATTAAGAAAGTGAAGTGTCATTTATTTGTTTAAAAGTGAACAATTTTTCTAATTACAGTGGAACCTGCCTAATGTGACCACCCTTGGGACAGACAAAAGCGGTCACTTTATGAAAGTGGTCACTTTACTGGACAAAGTTATCCTTTCGCATTTAATAAATGTTATGGGATCTTTTGTAAAGTAAAATAAAGAAATACATTAATATATATTCTAAATGAGATTAAAATAAAGGCATATTGGAACATTTGAATAATGTTTTTGATTTACCTCTAATTTCAATGGATTGCATTTTTTTCTAACTAGAATGTACTTTAAAAAATTTTACTGAATGATACACTTTGCATATGTATGTTTTCAAAATTTTAATGTAAATGCATTCTACAATGAAAATAAATAATAATGATGATGATAACAATTTTATATTTCAAAATTTAAAAAAAAATCAGTAGTTTGTTGCTTTAAATTTCTTTTCCTCATAATTGTCTCTTCAGTCATTTTTTCAATATTTCTTACTGAATTTATCATTTCTGGGCAGTTTTTTAATGCATATGTTTGCATTTTTTTACACATATGCAACATCTCATTTTCAGAAGGACTATCAATTGTTTGCTTTTCTATGTCATTTTCATTATCAGAAACAGATTCACTTTGACTGTAATTTAATAAAATTTCGGTTTTGAAACTTTCGGGATCAAGAAAATTGTTACATGATGAAACATCATTATCGAAATTCAAAAACATTTCTGCATTTATTATTTCATCATCCGAATGCATCTAGTCAATAAGATGTTGTACGTTGGAAATGCTATCTGCATCAGATTTGTCATCGTGCGCATCACTATCACTAGCATCTCCTGAAGCTTTTGGGAGAAACCCATATTTACCAAAACACGTAGAAATTGTAGATGTGCGTACAAGCTCCCAGGACTCTTTTATCGACATAATAGCGTCTAAAACACTTATGCACTTAGCTATTTCATTTGCAGATTTACATTCATCACACCTGGATATCACAGTTTGTAGCAAGAATTTTTTATAATAGAGCTTGAAGGCTTTCATTACACCTTGGTCAAGTGGTTGTAAATGCAATGTTTTGTTAACTGGAAGAAACTGAACTTTCACATTGGAAAATGATAAATCCTAAGGATAAAAAGGGTAGTTATCTATAATCAATAGAATTTTTCTCTTTTCCTGTTTCATCTGTTTGTTTATTAAGCCTACCCATTCTGAGAAAATAGTGGCTGTCATCCAAGCTTTACTGTTTGCATACCACCAAACAGGTAAGTTTTCAGAATTGACAGATTTAAAACAACGCAGTCTTTTAACTTTACCAATCACCAGCAGTTTCAATTTTTCTCCAGTTGCACTACATGCTAACAACACTGATAACCTTTCTTTTGAAAATTTCTCATCTTTACATTTATCACCAACCAGCACTAGACTTTTAATGGGCATTGCTCGAAAAAATAACCCACACTCATCAGCATTAAAAATGTTTTTCACTTCATAGTTTCCTACGAAATTAGCAATTTTTCCATAAAATTATGCACTGTTTCAATGTCAACATCATTTGATTCACCACACAAATTTTTCTCTGTATATCTAATATTGTGCCTTTTTTTTAAAAGATTCAAGCCATCCATTTGAATCTGTAAATTCTTCTATTCCATTTTTTTTAATCTAATGCTACTTCCTTTAGCATTGGAACTGAAACACGTTTATTCATTCCCCGCATTCTTTTGAACCACATAAAAATTGCATGGTTTACTTCAGACTTATTAGTTTTACGAATTTTACGGGTCCGAGAAATGTTTTCATCATCTTCATATCGTTGTAGATACTCAGATTTTTACTTGCTGATGCTGGTAATACAAGTTTTAGTAATTAGAAAATTTTCTGTAGCTGCTGTATGACTATTTGTTTTAAGAAATTTTAAAAGTTCAATTTTTTTTCAAACATAATTCCTTATAAGCTTTCACCTTTTTGAGTGCCAGTTTTAAGTTATAAAAATTAATTTCAGTAGTTTTTGCAACATATAAGATGCACAGAATATTCATGCACAGGCATTGGGAGAATGAGGAAAATATGCCCCAAATATTGTCCAATTGACATACGTTGTAGTCCTATTTGCATGCACAGAACTTTTATTTCAGCTCCAAGACTGGAAAAAAAATCTAATTTGATAATCATTTGCACAGCAATTTTCCAGGATTTCTAATTCATAATTCGTTCACACAGACTGAAAGGCAACAGTAAATAAAGCCACAAGGATTTTTTGTGACAGTGAATTACTCGAGAATGCCAACTTTACTTGAGGGCGTGAACTTTCAAGTTTTCTGCTGAACTCTATCATTTAGTGATACCACCCTTGAACACATTCTTCACATTTGTAACAATGAAAGTAACAATGAAAGGTAAGATATGGCATTGTGTGCATTTTTCTTTATCTAGAAAAAAGTGAGAGAATGCTTGAGATAAACTTTTAATCCCCATACAAGTATGATTAGTATAACTGAACTTCTTGGTTAGTCCCCAAACATTCACACACTATATAAGTTACTCAAGTTCTAAAATGTACATTCTGTCATGAATCCAACAACCCATTTGTTTAGACAGGTTTTTTCGCTTCTGTAAACAGACTATTTAGTGGTCAGGAAACACATTTTTGTATTGCTTTTCGTTTCTTTGTGTTCAAACAAAAAACTCTCTTATTCAAATGATTTTCTCAGCACTGCAAATGTTTCTTTCTTTCCCTCTCTTATTGTGTCTTTATAAGAAATGTTTTTTCATCTCAGTATATTGAATGAGTTTGTATAGTTTAAAATTTTTCTGCATGCAGAAATATTGATGGTCACATTTTAAAGGTTCATATAACATTGGCAATGACAGGTTATCTGGTCACCTTACACTATAGACAGGTGGTCACATTACCGGACAATTTTCATATTATTTTATATGAGCAAAAACAAAATTTTGCAAAAGCGGTCACTTTAGCCAGGTGGTCACTTTACCAAAGTGGTCACTTTAGCAGGTTCCACTGTCCTTTGAACGTATTTTATGAATTGTCTTATAACGATGTCACCTAATTTATCATTGGACTTATTTGCATTAATTAAATATTGAATTTTAAGATAAAGAACTCTTTTTATAACACTCTGTATACATAGGAAACAATCGGAAACAATCTGGCAAAATTTCAAAGGATGTTAGAGGGGACCAAAACAAGCGTTTTCTTTTTAATCATAGAATGTGTGTCCGGAAATGACGCTGGTCTATCATTGCACCTCTCACATTCTTCGTCCTCTGCAGCGCTTGAAAACGCCATTTCTGGTCACACATTCTATGATGAAAAATGCTTGTTCAGGTTTCCTCTACCACCATTTCAAATTTTGCCAGTCATTTTCCGATCACCACATACTCACAGACACACACACACACATTAAAACACACACACATATATATATATACATAGGTGTGTGTGTGTGTAATACCATTCAAATCAAAATACATCAAAAAATTTCTATCTACAAATCAATCGAAATCTTCAATTTAAATATGGCAAGTATTTAGTTAGTATTTATGCGAATACCTTTGAGTTAATAACGCACTATAAAATTCAAACAACAAAATTACCGAAACTCCAATTTAGAGATGTCATGTAGTTATACATTCATTATAGATAGACAAAAAAAAAGCAGAAAAATTATATAAGTATATAAAATGATAAAAAATGCCAAATAAATGAAATAAAGATAATTTAATCACATATTTGAATAAAATGGAATTTAGACAACATTACTATATGAGAATAAAATGAAATTAGAAAACGACATATGAACATGTATAATCGTCATCTGGTAGTACATCTGAGATATAGAAAAAACAGCCGAACTCGTCTAATAAGAGCACGACTAAAACGAGAAAGTTGAACTTTAAGAATGGATCATCACTTAAACAATATTAATATTTTAATGCATTTTAGGAGCTACAAAGACAGGATCACGCCTAATACAAGCAAGACATATGTTCATTTCTATGTAATTTCTGTTCATTTCAATGTGTGGAAAAAAAATATTAGGAAATTAGGAAAAAAAGACTTTTCTTATCTAGCACTATTTTAACTCAGCTGTAATGTGTTTGCAATACAATTGTCTGTAAAAATGTTTAAATTTATCAGTTTAACACGACAAACTTTAAACCTTTAGGAAGACTCCCAAGAAAATTCAAAAGAAAATGTTCTGAGGTTTTGAAAGAAAGAAAAGCAGAAGGGATACATTCAAATACCGCCCATACGTTTCAAATACCGCCCTTTTGTAAATTTTAAAACTGAGCTATAGAAAGGAAGGAGCATAGAAGAAAGCCTTTATTTATTTATATCTTTAAATTCTGACTATAGGCCATATTAGCCAACCTTTTCATGTATTTTCTTCAACTATTAAAATGAAAAGGATATGCCAATTCAAGTATCGTGAGAATTGTAATGACTATTGCAATAATAGTCGAATTGTTTATGTAGAAAAACAGGAATTGCATTACTGCGCGTTGTTCATGTCCTTTCAAATTAATAGTTCTTTAGAGGTTTTGACTTCAATACCGTCATTTTGTCTAAAGAAAAGACCCATTCTGAGAATATGACACTCGAAAAGACAAAATGGAATATTTAATATTAACTTCATGATATTAAGTAAATTTTAACATCCAGATAATTAAGCAGGTCTGTAAAAGTTAAATTACTACAAAAAAAAAAAAAAAGTAGCAAAATGCTTTATTTCACAAGTTTTCCTACAAAAAAATAATACTGTAAAACTCACAGAAAAAACAGCTGAGATAATATGAAAAAAAAACATTTTATTTTACGAAAAAATTATGTTATTTTTGCAGACTTTCTCTTTTGGAAATCAAATACAATTTTTACGGGTAGAAACAGAATTTTTGTGGCAAAATACACACACTTTTTATGATAATTTGTTCTAACAGTTTTTTTGCCAGATTTATAGAGGTTTTTTTTTTACATTTTTACAGTGCATGTATATTTCATTTCATTTATTTTCTTTTGTTTTAAACTTGTTTATTTAGGGAATTATATTAAGAATTTTTTCTTTTCTAAATTAGTTATTCTTTTACACAAGATATATTTTTTTTTGTCTTCAATTAGCGTTGAAAACAAATAATCCGTTATCTGAATTGTTTAAGAAGTGTTATTTTTCTGCCTGCATAATTATCGTTGAAGATTTTACATTTTGTACGCTATACGAAATAGATTAATTCTTTTATATGGGTAATTGAGTTACAGCGACGCGGGTGATTTGTCATGAATTCATGATTTCATATTTTTTAATTATTTTTACGAATATATATATTTTTCTACGTGTGGCTTGGTATTTTAGTATTTAACTTAAAAGTCTCACCTTGAAATATTGAGGTTGAATTATTTTATTATTTTTAGATCTGTGTTTTTTTCTAGGTATAATTTTATGTTTTAATTTTTAAATTATCACATGAAATATTCGTAAACAATATTTAAAATTGAATTCTTACAAATAAGTAAAGTGTATTCCATTTTGAATATTTAATTGACTTATAATAACTCCGAGCAATTAAGTCTCATTTTTAAAATCAGACATACTTTTTATTATTTTTATTTTTGTAGTATAATACTTCGCTTCCGCATAGACTCGCTACTATATAACTTTCCTTTCAGGAATGTGAATTTGGCATATCACTGCATAACAAAAAGTGTAAATAAAGCAAGACACATATAGTCACACGTATTCAAAGTTAAATACGATAAGATTTATTTCTTTATGTTTAAAAAAGCATTTTGTTTTCAAAATATTTGGACAAATTATTGATAACAATACAATATCAACATGAAAACAATTTCTCTTGGAATCCATAATATTTAAAATGGGTTTGCGAGATTTTGGTCGTACTCTGACGCATGAAAGCACTCTACGAGTGCTCTTCTTAAACGTTTTGTTTTCGTATGTAAACCTGTGTGCGAAAATGAACGTTCCTTCCCTACCATGATCTTTAAGTTTCCGAAGTTGGATAATGAGCTCGACTGAATGTGAGTTTTTAAAAGACTACGTGACATGCTGATTGCTATTGCAGTTACACCACGGTGTTGTTTGGTTTCTAATTACACTGTAAAAATGACCAATGTTTCTTATTTTATGAAAGTATACTATAACCACGAACGAAAATATAATATAATCTTCTGAGTTATCCGAACTTCCGAATAGCGTGTTCCATTGACTTTTGAATCCCCCGAAACCGTTTTATACATAAACTTTTCCAAATTTAATTTTCAAATTTCCATTTCCAAAATTTAAAGAATTATTTATAAAAACGAAGTAGTTTTCGCTGCCCGTATTTTTCAGAAACGTTTCCGAAGGGGTTTTATAGTGTATTAATTAGTGTCCTCAGCCTGGAATACCTGTTTTTCGAATGCTGTCCGTTCCCAAGTAAACATTTTCATGCTCAGAAATTATGTTTTACAGACAAACATGCAAAATTAACAGCGTTAACAATAACATTAAAATTAAGATTATTTCTTAAACTCTTTCATGTATAAATTAACTTATGCGGCTGCAAACATTTACTTGAGAATTGATGACATTCGAAAAACAGGTATTCCAGGCTGAAGACACTAATTAATACACTATAAATCCCTTCGGAAACGTTTCTGAAAAATACGGTCAGCGAAAAATACTTTGTTTTTATAAATAATTCTTTAAATTTTGGAAATGTATTGGTTTCTGGGGATTCAAAAGACAATGGAACACGCTATTTGGAATTTCGGATAACTCAGAAGATTATATTATATTTTCGTTCGTGGTTATAGTATATTTTCATAGAATAAGAAACATTGACCACTGACAATTTTTTGAGTTATGCAATGCTACCTGGTTCCGTTATTAAAAGTTGTATGCATGTAATTATGTAATGTAATAAAAATTTATAGATATAAATTATGTATTGAAAATGCACCATTTTGTGAATTATGTATGTAAATTATGTAATGCAATAAAAATCTGCAATTACATAAATACTCGAGCTATTGTCATAGCTTGCTTTTAATAATGTGTTATTACTTTTTTTATCTCTCCATGATCAAAGATTTAATTAGGCTCACGAAAACCTTGAGTTCTAACATTTTTTTTAATCTACGAAGTAAATAATTTTTATTTATATTGAAATGCAGCGTTTTTGTAAGAAGTTAAAGTGGAGTGTATTAGTTTACTGCGTAAGTTTAATTTTGGAAAATACACTTTGGATTTATAAAAGTTGACACAACTGACAACACCTATTCTACATTAAGGGACTTTAATAAAATTATTAAATATTTTTATATTTGTGTACTAATTTAACCTTTAGGTTATTTTTTATGATATGTGGTTGCTTATAGGGTAATGCGGAATAAGTTGGTGCTTAATTTTTAAAAAAAACTATAGGTCTTTAAAATGATTGAAATGTACATAAGGCTACATTCTGTACATATCATTTTCAGGAACAAATTCATAAAAGAAAGGAGTTTTAGTCAGTACTTAGTAAGTTAGAGCTATTAGTTTTAAAATAAAAACAGGAAATAATTTGGTGTCAATACCCTCAAGGGGTAACATGGTGTCACATTTTTAACTGCCACACCACCTATCGTATATTTTGGGGTAATAATGTGCATGCCATTTTGTATCTTTAAGAATGTGCTATTCAGAACACTCATATATATATATATATATATATATATATATATATATATATATATATATATTTAATCAGATAACATTTGAGAGCATACGTTTTTTAAAGAGACAATTTAAAATAGTAATTACATGAAGAATTTTAAAGGTTCTGTTGAAATTCATATTGTTTCATACTCTTTGAAAGATGTCCTTTCAAACTATAAACAATTAATACAACATGGTTAGTTGAAATAAAAGTTTTAATACACACGTTTTTATACATCAGTGAAAGCATAAATGATAATTAGAAAGTTTTAATACAGCTCAGTAAAATTAGGGAAACAACTTAAATGGAATCTTATGATATTTTAGATAAGACACTTTTTGAATAATAATAATAGAAAAACATTTTGAACCAATTTCTTAAATTAAAGCTATATACATTTTTGTACTAGACAAAGACTACAAAATGAACCCCACGCAATGATATGGGGTAGCGTGAAACATTTTAGAATGGAAATAATTATATTTTAGTTATTACACAATCTTCTGAATAATAAGCCTATATATAAAAAAAACTTTTTCCAACAGTTTCTTAATAAAAGGCTATGCCATACCTTAAACATTTTAAACACAAGTTAAGTCTTATGTCTTACACATTTCTGTAGCCTAATTTCTATCTGAATCAATCTGGAATAAAGAAATCAGGTGTATACTTCTGAAAACGGATTAATAAATGAAATATTTGAGACAATCAGAAAACACAATAAAAATAAAGTAAAAATAAATCAATCTATAAGTAAAATACAGTGGCATCAAATTACCCCGTTATTTTTTTACGCGGGGCAATTTGGTGCTTGCTCCAATATTATTTCTCTTCTGGGTCATTTTCAAAGATGAGAAGGAAGAAATGCAATACTTATTAGAGTGCGCTTTCAACATGCCAGTATGATTTTTTTTCATACATACATCATCTCGCTTTTTCTGTGGCTTCATGTATGTACAGAGATATTGAAACTTTGGAAGGTGGTCATTTTGCACAGTTTTTGATAAATTCAAGAAAATATTTTTTTTTCTTCCTGAAAATGTGCTACTTACATAATAGGGATATATTTAATGCACAGAACACATATTCAAGTACTTGCAAAAAAATTTAACGATTCAAACCATACAATAAGATTATTATAACGAAATTTGAAAATGACACACCACCCCGGCTTACTCTATTTGAGTATATCACGGACTCATTTATTGCACATTTTATTTTAAAACCATAAAATGTTTAGGTTATTTTTTAAGTTTTTTTAATAGTGTAAAATGAATATTGGTTTATTTTAAGTTGCCTAATAACATCAAAATTTGTCAGTAAGTTTGTATTTGTCAATAACAAAAGGAGACAGCCTGTATAAATAGTCTTTAAATTTTAAATTACACATGCCTATTCTGAAATGCGGCTGAACACGCCATAGTTAATGCATTATCTCAACGATTCCATACATCATTTCTTTACATTTAATATAATCTACATATACCTTACACACCTTATAAGAAACAAGCATACTTATGTACAACAATTTTCAGTACATACAATAGATATGTTGTTATCACTTGAAATTCATAGTAAGTAATGAAAGAAATTAAGTCATCTCAATTTAACTAAAATTTAAGAAATTTAATTAGATTCATGAAAATATTGATGTGTTATTTTTACTTGAGATGAGCAAGGTAAATATAACACAATTAACCTACGAACACATTTTCCTACGCAATACAACAATGTAGTGCTGCAATATTTTTTTTTCAATGACTGCTATGATTTTATCGTAAATGAGACGACGTGAATGATAACAAACTAACAGACTAAAAACTTACATTTATTTAATATTTTTATAAGTTTATTACATCAGTACTTTTGAATATTACCAGTGCACTTTTCTGATTTGTAATAAAAGTAAAATGTAACAGATTCAAGTACATTCTGAATAAAAAAAAAGTACTAAATAACCATATAAAAATTAATCCTTTTAAAGAATCTTTTTAATACTGCATTCTTTTCAACAAAACTGCCTGTAAGGAATCTTCCAACAAAAAATATCTCACATTAATTTGACAAGATTGTGTTAAAAGGGTGAAAGAAGACCTTTTGCTTTTTAATTTAATTACATAATGGTCGATTCTAGCCACAAAAGCAAAAAAGTGGCATTATTATTTTTTATAAATAGGGCATAAATTTAATGAATAGTATACTTTATTTTTTCAAAGTACATCATTAAGGTTTTCCACCAAGCAGTCGTTTAATAATAAGGAAAAAACAGGCTTGATGTTTTAACATAATAACGAAATATGTCATATATTGGATTAATTATTTTTTTGAAGATATAAATTGTCAATTAGAGGGTTAGGAATATATATATATATATATATATATATATACGAAAGAAAAGGGAATTGATAATAATTAAGGAAATATGACCTATCTTAAGAAATATTATAAGATATTAAAATCTTCTTCAAAAAATTTTTTTTATGTAATTAATACATTCAGGGGACATGTATCAAAAGAACAGAACTGTTGTAAATAATAAGAATTTCAAGTTGTTGCTATATTTATTTATTTATTTTTTTGTTACCAACAATGATTTCCAAATAAACCTTTTATATTTAAAAAAAAGTTCAACATAAAAAACACTACATTTTACAATACAGAATAAATGGTAAAAATGGGAATTGAGAGTATATTATATTAAGAATAAAGAAATATTTCCAATTAACTTTTAAAATATCCTTTGTTTTCTAAAAATAAGAATGACTACACTGTTAAAAACTTTCAACAAACTGTCCAGTCATTTGACCGTTTTTATAGAAAACGGTTACATAATCCCAATTTAACGCTATTTTGACCATATTATTGCCCATATTATGGTCTGAATAGAATTTGATTACGTGTTGATTATGTAACCGTTTTCGATAAAAACGGTCAAATGACTGGACAGTTTGCTGCAAATTTTTAACAGTGTAGGATGAAATTTATAATCCTTTTGAAAAGCATACAAATTATATTTAACATTCCTACTACTAATAATTTAAAAATAATAATGAAGGAAATGTCTACATATGCACGCACATGCACAAAATTGATGAATATGATACAAGGTTGATGCATACCATTTTAGTTTCGAATGCAGGTTCTTTTGAAATCGAATGTCTTTCATTCTATCAATCGAGATTCAAAACTTGATCAAATAAGTTAAACTTTCACTTATTGTAAAATATTTCTACAGATAATCAAACTTCTTCTTTAAAAACTTAATAACATTTTATTTACATATTAACAGAATGATATTATTTTATAATACTTGTTTGAGCGTTCAAATTATCAGCGTAAACAAAAAAGTTATCAGAGCAAACAAAAAAGCCGTTGCCACAGAAACCGACAAAATCGTCTGCTTTCAAATAACCAAGGAGGCATTCGCAACAAAGGTGTCCCTTTTCAAATACCCATTTTCCAGATGTTTCAATCCATAGAATTCAAAGTATCATCACTCTCAGTAAATAATAATGACACATAAATTGTTACTGTTTTACTTCTTAAAGGATGAAGAAAGTTTTTCAAACTATAACTTATATGATCCCATGACCGTATAAAAATTTCAAGATTGTAACTTTTAAAAAAATAACTATTTTGAGATAAATGTTTTTTCATATGATAAAGAACAATATTCGAAAATATTTTGCAACTGTAACTGTATCTCTAAAACTAACGTTTTAAGAATAAGCTATTGGCCAATAAGTTGAATATAATACTATAAAACCACTTAATCTGAAATTTCTAATTAATGAAAATTTGCTCCAAACGGAAAATGTTTATAGTCCTGGCAAAAAAAAAAAAAAAAAAAAAAAAAAAAACGCTATTTTACAAATTTGATTATCTATTTAAAACTCTGCTCGACGAGATAATATACTTTAAATCTATTAATATTTCTTGCTAGTAACCTTTTAAAATGAACAGGAAAATGCTGGAATCAGTACACTGTAAAAAAAACAGACAAATGTTTCCTAATCTACGAAAATCTATACTAATAAAAGAGAGTTTCGCTCTGTGTGTGTGTGTGATGGCTAGCGAAATCTAGCGCACCTAGAAGTCTGAAAATTTAGGTGAAGATAGCCCAAAACCTCTCCTGATGCACCTGAGTCTCAGAATTTTAATATTTTAATAATTAAAAAAATATTAATTAAAAACTCATCGATAACTCATCTCTTTCTTTGCAAGCCGGCTTTCAGCATTCGCCCAGAACCCGATTTACACATCGGGTGGAAATGGAAGAATCAAACGGGCAGTTTTTTTGTGTTATTTTGTAGTTTTAAATCGGCTTAAATCAACCAAACCACTTGGTACGGTTAAAATTGGAAGACATATTCAAAAAGATCGTTCTCTTACGTCTCCAGTGCCGCAATAAATTTAAAAATATATCGTTGTTAAACCTTTTAAAAAAATCCAAAAAGGGTCGTTTTCCCAAAGGATGTTTTCCATCTTATGGCAACGCCCCTCTAGGACGTGATTTTAGAGATAGTGACAAACAAAAAAATGCATTTAAAGCTGAATCCCTTTTTTAATTGACGGTGCGATTGGTTTTAAAAATGTACGTATTTTAATCCATTCAGAAGCACTGACCAACGCAGGTCACTTCGCACCTCTCGAGGACGATCTATTTTCTACCCTAAAAGTAACTAAACGTCCGTATTTCGATACAACCTTTTTGGAGCATCTCGGTAGATCATATTTACATTACCTATAAAATTAATTTTAGAAAAAATCGGACGTTTACAATGAGGAAAAAAAGCCTGCATCGCTCTGTTCATGTTTTCACTATTAAATATGGATATTTTTTCACGAAATTTGAAAGACAGCTTGGATACAGATATATGTATAAACGATTAAAATTAAATAGAGTTCGGAAGATGAGAACTATTTGTTTATTGTTATGTTAAACGATTCAAACGATATGTCAAAGCCGACGCGAAAACAAACAAAAAAGCGAGAAGGAAACACATTTGTTTTACAATTAGGTAACAATATTTTTTCACGAACTTTATATAAGAGATAGAAAATTTAAAGAGTTCGGGAAACAAGGAGTTTTTTTAAACTATGAAACGACCCTACGTGAAAAAACAAGAAGTGTATACTTACGAGCGCTTTCTTCTTTTAAAAAATAATTTCATATAAAACCGGGTAAAGATATAAAATCATAGGTCTAGAGGTTTGTTTTAACTAATCAGAGGCTCGGGCAACGCCGGGTCAGCTAATATAATATAACAACGGACGAATATATAATATAACCACGAACGAAAATATACGATAACCACTTCCGAGTTACCCATGATTACAAAAAGTGTTCTTTGTTTCTAGAAATCTTAGAAACCTATGCATGCATTCGAGATTTACTAAAAATTTATAAAAACAGTTTTTTTTTCCTGAGTAGATTTTATAGTGTAACAGTGAATTTTCTCATACCGGAATATCAGGATTTAGGATACTATGAATTCTCAATTAAACATTTTCAGCTGCGTAATTGAATTTAAACATGCAATAAGTAACAAAATAACATATATTTTAATGTCAGCGTTAATCTTTAATTTATCTTGTTTGTCTCTAAACATGTTTGTTGAACATGAAAATGTTTACTTGAGAAATTATAACTTCCGAAAAACCTATATTCCGGGTTGAGAAAATTGATTATTACACTATAAAATCTATTTATAAACGTTTCCAAAAATCAGTGGCAGCGAAAGGAAATTTGTTTTTATAAATGTTTCTTTAAATCTCGAAAATATATTTGTTTCTGGGGTTTCTAAAGATAAATACCACTTTACTGAATTTTGGATACCTTGAAGGAGATTATTGTATCTTTTTTACGTGGTTTTATTTTAGTTTCCTAGATTAAAAACCTTTGTCTTTTTAAAAGTATACCGAGATTTGTCTTTCTGTTGTAGATGTCCCATCATCAAAAGTGGAAACTGCACTATAAATCCAGAGCAGTTTTCATGAATGAAAATGAACAGTTTTTCTTTTTTTTAAATTTCTGAATCAGTTTCAAATTCCTAACTATAAACATATGACGAGTTGCGGATATTAAAGACGAACTGAACAAACGGAAATTTTTTTAAATATACCATGGAAGCTTAAGTTGATAGGATTGGTCTTTGTGCAGATATATTAAAAAACGAATAATCAACGTGACAAGATCACAAATAAAATTATGAATGTTAAAAAGCAGACAGCTTTTTCGGAGCTCCATAAGCAGTGAAATGGTTAAAAATACCAAAACCAATGAATACAAATATGGAGGGAGTAAGTAATGTAGCTCACGGTCAAAAGTGTGCATTTCAAGCGACGATGCACCAAACAGAATCACAATTGACGGACATTTACTAGATGGCATTTAGAACATTTTTCTTTATCTGATTAAGAATCTTTTGCTTATGAACACATCCACAGAACATTATCATCATAAGTTGCAGCATATATTATAATGAAATAGGTTGTTAAAGTTTGATACTTTGGAAAAATTATAGCATTTTAAAATTTTAGTTTTATTTTTCAGTTAAAGTATCGATTTCAAAAACTGCAATATTTTTCTTTCATTTTAATAAAAAAATAAAATATATGTTATAACTTATATATTTTTTATAAGAAATTTAACTTTATGTTATTTAAATTATCTTAGGTACCTCAAGTAAATATTTCATATTTCCAGATAACTTGATTGTACCGCATAGCCTCATTTTCTTCCATACATCTGTTTAAAAATCCATTCCTTTTTGCATAATCACTGTTTAAATTAACTTCTGAAAAATGCTAAAAATACAAGTTTTTGTTATAGCGCGTTCATTGTAACCTACAGATAAACACCTAGTATCCCTTAAAAAAAGTGTCGTGAAATTTGTTTTAAATAAACAATATCTGAAAGTCCCAGGAAATATAGAAAATCGATTCTTTTGAATATGTAGAACTACTTAAAAAATGAATTGAAATATTGACTTTAAAGTACTAAGAAGAAAACGTTGCTATAAAATACTACTTGAAGCTTTTATTTTGATTACGATTTTATCCATTTTTATATATTTTTTATTCTATTTTATTCTCATATTAGTTTGAATAAACATGTAAATGTTTCGAATTTTTATTTTGGTCAGCTTTTATAAAGTATCAACTTAAAATTATGTACGATACATATTTTTTTAATTCCATGCTGTATATTTCTAATCAATTCATTATTATTATAATTTTTACAATTATTATAATTACTAATTGTACTATGAAATTACCTTAATCCAAGCTTAAGATATTTTTTTTTACTTTTTTGTACCAGTCTTAATTTTATTTTATCAGAAGATTCTTTTTTAAATACGCTTCATTTTTATAATCTTACTTAAGTAGTATGGACGCTTTGTTTCATGTTAAAAACATAAACAAATTACAGCTGAATTTTCAATACGCATGAATATAGAACTCCCAGAAACATTTTCCGATTGACAAAAACATAATTTTGCTACTCAACCGCACATTGGTATAAAAAAATATGCATTACCATTGTTAGTTCACTTTTGTTGTATTTTTTGTTTAAGAAAATTGCTGAAAGTCCACCTTAAAGGTGTTTAAAGAGTTTTCCATACCCGATAAAAGCGTACTTCTTAAAAAATATATTACACTCATTTCTTTTATATACGTTTTATTTTCTACTTTTTAGTGTTTAAAATATTTCATTGTTGCAATTTCACGACCAGTTGGCATATTCTAGTGAGTATGGTTTGGTTCATAATAAACTACATTGTTGTATCTCGTATACAGTGTAACCATATTGTTTATATGACAGAATATTTAAAAAAAATTTACTTGCGTCGGCTAATGAAAAAATACTTTAACATTAATTTAATAATTTATAAACAAGTTCTAAAAGTATTAAAAGGTTGCATTGTCATCAAAAATACACATGTGTATGTAATTCTTATAATTATAATAGATCAGGAAGAGAGGGTAAAATCGATTAGAAATTCCTATCTTTATACGCATGAACAAAGTTTTAAGTTACATAAAAAGAAGTATAAACCATGTCTTCGAATAGAATTTGTTTTTCTTATCTAATGGGAAAGTGGGATTTCTCTTCCTCGTGTTCCTCACTCGGCCCCGTAAGTGGAGAAGATGACGGTTTACCAAACAGTGCATAGTGCGCTTGTAAAACTAGACTACAGCACACATGAATTAAATTACCACAGAATTGAATCCTCAAAGAATTAAATTAGCTGACATCTGGACGCTGCGACATAACCCAACAAAATAACTAAGAGGGGGCAGACCAGGACCAGCTCCCAAGCTGAGGCTGTCACATCATCACTCTGCGGAACCTTCGTCCCTCATCCAAGAATTACTCTACCACCAGTTCCAATCCTGTAGCCCCTGAAGACCGATGGGAGCAAATTTTATTAGTATATTTTCTTTGATAGTTATACCTGGAAATTTCAAAGATGTTAATACATTTGTACGAGGGTAAGTCATGAAGTAAGTCACAAAGATAATTGTCCTGGTCCTGGTCCCCCTCTCAGTTATTTTGTTGGGTTATGTTGCATCGTCCAGATGTAAGCTAATTTACTTCTTTGATGATTCAATTCTGTGGTAATTTAATTCTTGTGTGCTGTAGTCTAGTTTTACAAGCGCACTTTGCACTGTTTGGTAAACCGTCATCTTCTCCACTTACAGGAAAGTGAGGAACACAAGGAAGAGAAATACCACTTTCCCATTAGATAAGAAAAACAAATTCTATTCGAAGACATGATTTATACTTCTTTTTATGTAACTTAAAACTTTGTTCATGCGTATAAAGATAGGAATTTCTAATCGATTTTACCCTCACTTCCTGATCTATTATAATTATAAGAATTACATACACAGGTGTATTTTTTATGACAATGCAACCTTTTAATACTTTTAGAACTTATTTATTAATAACTAAATTTATTTATTAATATTTAATAATAACTAAACTTATTTAATAATAACTAAATAATAACTTACAATGATATTCACTTCAAAACTATTTTTATTTCTCAACATATTCTCCATCAGTATTTATGCACTTATATCACCGTTTTATCAGTGACCCAACTCAAAGAATGTTATGCAGCTCGTGTTGGGGTATTGATAAAACGGTGATATAAGTGCATAAATATTGGTGGAGAATATGTTGAGAAATAAAAATAGTTTTGAAGTGAATATCATTGTAAGTTATTATTTAATTATCTTTTGTGACTTACTTAATGACTTTCCCTCGTAATTATATAATATTCTGCTGTTTTTGCGCAAATATTTATGGAATCTATCTGTTATATTTAGATTTTTTCTGAGCATTCTTTTATTTTATACTATATCTACCATTCTCATAGTCCTAAGCTATTTTTTTATAACTAATTGTAAGAAATGTAAATACAGAATGCCCTAAAATAATGTCCTATTTGTATTATTTTCAAATTAGGTTTATATTTTATTGTATCTATGCCGTTTTTTATAATACATATTCTATCAATAATTTATAAAGTTATAATCGAATGATAAAGCAAGAAATTGAGAACTATACACGAATCGTTTGACTTTTTCTTGCATTTTTTATTATTTTTTTTTGCACGATGAACTATCTTCCTGAAATTACATTCAAATATTTCCCTTTTTTGGCAAAACAATCTCTTTTAAATATTTCTGACGAATCCAGTCCTCCGCAATGCAGGTGCTTTATGGGTAATAGGGGCTCTTCTCTCGGTATTCGCTGCCGGCGAATTCTATTTCCGGCACCACGATTGTGCGGCACATTGTGCAGACTTATATTTCATCTACATATTAGTATATATATTATATAGTATGCCAAAATTTAGTTCACTTAGGAAACGCATAACACAGCTGAGAATTCCCCTTCGGCAAATTCCGTCTATAAGCGGAAATGTACGCGAATTCTTTTCTGCAGCTCTGTATATGATCTATAGAATTTATGCATACCAAGTAATATGGTGCCATGCCTGCGGCTGTCGTTCGTAGATAGAATTCAGCCTTTCAGCGTGAGAAAGTCCTGTGTGTCGATCTCAGTCCCCAGTTCCAGGTTGGGTGACTCTGGGAGAAGACTAGCTAAGAGGAATAGGACAGTACCAACAACTTTGTTCTGGAGGTAAGAAGGTAGTGAAAGTTCACCCACTAAGTACGCTTTTTGTGTTGTTATATAGTGTTGTCGAGGCGGCATGGTATGTCTCAACCGTCGGTATGTGCAAATGCCAAGGAAGGTATACGCCTCTGCGTTCCGCAGAAGTACACTGTTTTCCTTGTAGCGCACGCTGCACGGTGGGAGATTTGCCGATTCTAGCTGGCCAAAATTATTTTTCAACTTCTATTTGTTGAAATCTATTTTTCGTTTATATAAACGATATATTAGGCTGATTTAAAGAAAATATATGAAATTTTAAACGGTAGTTTAATAAGAAATCATTATATTTAATTAAAAATTATTAATGTAGTACATTAGATGTGAATTTTTTTATTATATTACTATGATCTACCGCTCATTTAAATATTTAAATTATTTAAAGCTTTAAAACATGCAATCAATGAGTTAATATTTTACTTGCTAACTAAAAAGGACAATATTTACGAACTTTTATAATATTATTAAGATTTAAGCTATAGATTTATTTTTTTTATTATATGATACCAAATGATAAAAGTAATTTTTTATAACAATCTTTTAGAAATTGGGATGCAAAATAAATATTAAAGAGTAATACTTATATATACAAAGGAATAAGAAAATTGCTTAGAAAATTTCTGACATTTCACCATCTGATAGTTCTTCATTCTGACTTTCCTCAGAATTAGAAGTTTCTGTTATTTCGGGAGGAAGTAAGAATTCAGAGGCTTCCTTTGAGAAAGTAGCAGTTTTATTTTTTGCTTTTGTTTTTGTATACTATAAGAAATCATCTGAAGTTAATAATAGTCTGTTGATAACATCTAGGTCACACGCTTTTCTGGAGAATTTTCTGGCATAATTAAGTCTATAATCACGAAAATGTTTATTCCTTGCTTCAGCAGCTTCTTCTGATAATTGTCCAATGGGAAGAAGCGCATTTTGTATAATAACAGGTCCATAAATCAGAACTTTATGTAGAGTGGGAGTCATAGGATACCATGGATAAAGTTTTACGTAAAGTTTCGCAGTATCCATAGGGAATTTAGCGAATTTTTCTGTATCAATTTGTAGCCATTTGAAATTATTTTAAAAATTACTTTTAGTCGATAAATTAAATTTACGTCTATTCCAATTATATTAGCTGATAAGTCTGGGTCACTAAAAAATCTTCTACTTATATTGCCATTATTCGTATTTCCAAATCCAGCTTTTGGCAAATCAATAATGATACCCATTCTATTTTTGAATTCATCTTGAATTTTTTTATTTCTGTTCCCAATAATATTTTTTTCGTTATTGTGTAGTCTCTGTTGTCATTTTTTATGGGTAATTTGTATGAAAGATATAACAAATTCTCAAAAAAACCTTATCCTGGCATGTAAGATGGATAGTCCAAATTTGTATGAGTTTTCATCATCAACTATTGCTCTTTGTAAGTCATTGAATTGTTTAGATGTTGCGCCAAGTTTCATACTTTTTCAGAAATTTCTCATGTGCTCTATGTACAGCAGTCCACTTTTGTCTAAACTGTGTCTTCTGTATAATCATTTAAGGCTTGAAAACTTTCATTTGTACTTCGTTATAATTTTCATTTATCAACAAAACATTTTCGACCAATTCGATTTTTTCGTTAAATGTTGAAGCTTGTTGCTGCTGTATAATATTACAAAAGATTATTCGTGTGATTGGTTTAAATTCTGATGACCCTGGTAAAAGAAAAGTGTTCTTAGAATAAAAAAATATAATAATAATTTTAGACTTCATATGATAAAAACAACTTTAAAATCTACGGAAGCAGACAGATGCAGACAAGTAAACGTTTATCCAATACCTAAGACTCTAAACTATTTACTCAAATTAAAAATTGAGATTTATCTAGCTTTTTAATATAACTTTATGAATTTTCAAAATGTAAATTATTAAAAATACATTAAGTCATTATAAACATTAAATGTGAAATAACTACTGACAAAAGAAAAAATTATGCATATAAATAAAAAAAATAAAGTACATACCTTGTTCTAAAGCACTCATAATGTAAAATTTCTTTCAATTTCTTCTACATTCACATATAAAACAATATACTAGAAATCATAGATTTATTCTCCTCTAATAAACGCCAACTTCATACTCACCTTCTGGCAGTGCGGTTGCATTCATATCAAAACATCTGCAGTGTCCATCACCTGCACATTTAAGGTGCACGTGGTTTAAAAAAATCCAGTTGGATAAATTTTGAAAAATCGACTTTTGGCCAGCTAGAATCGGCAAATCTTCCACCGTGCGCTGTCACCTGAGCTGTTCCAAAAACTATTATTTTCTGTCATTAATGTTTGATAAATCACCTCTAAAAATACAACTTTGTATATAAAGAAGAACTGTAAATAACAATTACATTTCTAACTAGCAAATCTGCAGATTAGAATCTTCAACCTCTACAAGTCGCATTTTAAATTCACCGACTTGAAAATTTTTGAACTTTCAAATAACAGTGTCAATTATTTCATATTGGTATTGTTGTGTGCTCGGGGTTCGAAAGGATTGATGCCAATATATAAATCCAATCAACAGGCTTCATTCACTCTAAACAGCTCGATGAGAACACAAGAATCCTCACAATGACACATATATTCGGCAATCTTCAAATAAAATCAAAACAAAGCAAATTTTCACACAGAACAAGACGTTCAATACGGCGTATCAGATACAAAATAGCTCAGAGAAACACAGTCTCAAAGCAAAAGCCTTTCGAATTCAATCACAGCTGATAGTCTACTGAACTCCGTGGAGGTCCCAGCTGGCCCTTATATAGGTTTTAGAGATCATTCTAGAATTTTTGAGAGCTTTCGGATATCCAGAACTTACCAGAAAGTGCTTCAACTTTCGAGAGAGGACCTCAAGCGAGAAAGGACCTCAATGCACAGGCAAAAAGGGGGGTTGCACAAAATGTCGCCAAATTCGTCGCCAACATGGCGACATTTGGCGATATATCGCCAAATTTCGCGACAAAAATAAGTCGCCAAAACCATCGCCAACTTGGCGATAAACCCATTCCTTGGCGATTTTCCCATGACCTCCATTATAAAGACGATGCTGTAAGGTTGCTTTTCTTGCAAAACACCCGAAGCCTTTTGCATTGAGTTACATAATTTTTGATAGGAAATACATTAAATAATGCTGCAATTTCACTATAAAAAAATGGAATATTTACAAATGTACAAAATTCATAACAGTATTATTGGTAAGTAAGATTTCTGTAATTTTAATAGATTTTCCTTTGTCAACAACATTCTAGAAGGATGTAAAAATGGGAACATCCCTCAAAATTATTTGAACTCAACTGGGCAATCGAAAAATCACACCTGTTGCCAGAGAAAAATTCTTCTGTACTTGGGAAAAGGCATTTTCTAGGACCATCTGAAACAGGGACGAAATTTGGTGGCATGGTAACACCAGATACTAATCAGAAATTAAGTTTTTACACTTCCAGTAACAAAAAGTTTTATTGTAAATAAATTTAGAATCGAACTTTAAAACATATATACACTGCTGGCCATCCAAAATGCAACATCTTAAAGGAATGCAAATAACAGAATGATATTTATTGGACAAATACATTATAATGGGAAGGGTAAGTGATTACAGAAGTGATTTTTCAGAAAATTTGGAGGTATAGATCCTGAGAAAACACTACCCAAAGCAGCCACCTCTCGCCAGCATTTATCTGCCTAGCCATGGAGTCGCACAGAGATTAGATGTCATGTATGGGTACATTAATTCATGCAGCTTTAACACTATGCCACAGTTCATCAACCTTAGTGACGGGCGAGTGGTGGCGGGCCAGTATCAAGTGTTCTACATCAAGGAAAGTCAGGATAGTGCGAGCAACATGCGGTCGTGCATTGTTCTGCTAAAATGTAGAGTTGCGGAGGAATCGAAGATAAGGCAGAACCACGGTCCGTAACACATCAGAAATGTAACGGCTGCTGTTGAAATTGCCGGCAATGCGAACAAGATGTTACCGAAACGAGTATCCAGTGGCACTTCATACCGTCACTCCAGGTGATATGGCATTATGACGATTCGAATGCAAGCTGTCAATGTGCGTTTTCCACGATGCCGCCAAACATGGACGCTGCATACAGAGCCTGGATTCATCAAAGACGCGGTGACATGCCATTCCAGCATCATGATGCTTAAAAAATGTTCAGCATGAAAAATGTTCGCTATAAAAAAATTGGTTTTCATAAAAATGTTATTTTTTAAATTTAGTAAATTCATATATGTGTATAATTTTTAACACGCTTCAAAACATACTAATTTTTCAATGGAATATATTGCAGTGAAATGAGTGCAAGTAAAAAAAGAAAACCTTAGAGATTCTAGGTTTATTTTAACCTGAAAATTGAGGTAGTTCATCAGCTTTTGTCTATTTGATTTGGATATGCTAGAAAGGACATTATTAGATCTCTTAATAAGATCTCTTTTGATTTCAAATAAAACAAAATAAGAGAAAGTTTTTTTCTTAAAGTCATTTGTGGTATTTTTAGTTTTAAAGAACATTTTGCTCAACATACACTTTACTTATGCAGTCGGCGAAATTCTTGTGTGCTCTGAAAGTGGCCCTATTTGCTCAGATTTTATAGACTATTTGCTTTCTCGCGAATGCCTGAATTCTATACAAAAAGAATGGACTGGAAGAAGTTTTTAAATTGAAAACACTTTAGATAAAAATGATTTGAGATTCTTTAAAGTGCTTTGAAAAGCTTTATGAAACCTTCTGCGTAACTTTCTTGGGAAATCTTAAAAAAAAGCGTTTTGAACATATAATACATAAATGGAAAACTTCAACATTTTGTGCAGTATTTGGATAATGGTAGAAATACAGTAATCAAAACATGACACGCATTGCAGCATAGTGTTTCATAGAACATTCAAACTTTTACAGGAGATGTTTAAGCAGAACAAGTTCTTTTCTTTTAGAAGATAGGGTATCATATACAGAGAGAAATATAAGTAGATGCTAAATTAAGTTACTTTTATTTCATTCCTGGTAGTTTCAGTTAAGAAAAAGACTAAAATTAGTTTGTAATTTAAAATTTCTTTGCATAAAAATGGTGTGTGATAAAAGAAACGATTTAAAAAATCTTTCTGAACATGTAATACTTTGTTCAAAAATTCAAATGTAGAATTTTTGACAATATTTGAATAATGGAAGAATTACAGAAATTTGAATTACAGAATTGCAGTGTAATGCAGAATATTGAAACTTGTAAAGAAAGTGTTTATGTGGAGCAAGTTCTTTTTCTCAAGAAACTGAGGTGTAAGAAGGTACAAGAAACTATATGTGTAGATAAAATATATATCAGTGTTAAATTATTTTTCTTTTAAACTATTTGCGATACTTTCTGTTTTAAAATAAATTTTGTTTAACTTGCTGTTTGCTTAATATCTATAATATTATTTTAACTGAAGAAGAGAATTTAATGTGTGCCCCAAAACTGGTATAATCTACTTGCTCATATTTTATAGATTATTTGTTTTGCTTTGGTTGCTTGATTTCAATTGATAAAAAGTATTAAACTTTAGTAAACTAAAGGTAGTATTGGAGTTGAAATTATTTTTCGAAAAATTATATGTCATAAAAAGAAATAGTCTTTAAAAACGTTTCTGAGTAATAGATCATAACTTGTACAAATTGTACAATTTATGACAGTCTTTGGATAATGGATGAATCGACGTGATAAAAAGTATCTACATGCATGTAACATAAGAATATTAAATATTTGAAAGGAAATATTGATGTAGAACAAGTAATTTTTCTTATGATGATAATGTATCATTACATACTCACAGAAGTTTGTGACGATGCTATATTAATTTACATTAAGGTAAATTTTGGTAATTTCAGTTTTAAAGCATATTTTACTCCATCTACTGCTTGCTTAAATCTTGTAATATTTATTTAGCTGGATAAGATGCATTCTTGAATGCTTTAAAACGGGTTGAATCGATATTCTCATATTTTATCAAGTATATGTTTTACCTTGGATGCTTGATTTTAATTCATATAGATTAGACTGGAGGTAATTTTTAAGTTGAAATTACTTTATCGAAAAATTATGTGTTGCAAAATGAAATATTCTTTATAAATTATTCTGAATATAGTTATTAAGTGTACAAATTATAGAATTTTTTTAACAGTCTTCGAATAATGGTTGAATTCTCTTGATGAAAAAAAAATAGTCATGCATGTAGCATAGTGTCTTTCTTAAACCTTGTGATGTTTATTTAGCTGGAAAAGATGAATTCTTGAGTGCTTTAAAACAGGCCAAATCTGTTTTCTCAGATTTTCTCGAGAATTTGTTTTTCCTTGTATGCCCCATTTCATTTAATATATAGTAAACTAGAAGTACTTTTTAAGTTGAAATAACTTAATCCAAAATTCATGTGCTCTACTTTGAAAATCTTTCTGAACATATATTATGCAAGTGAACGGATTGAATAATAATTCCTTAACAATCTTTGGATAGTAGTTGGATTGCAATGAGAATAAATTTGATATGCTTTGAAGATTTATGTCTCATAGAAAATTAAAAGTTTCAAAGAAATGATGGGTGATTTTTCTTAAGAAAATAGAGCATCATTACGTACCTACATTAATTTGCGTTGGAACTAAATTAGTTTACGTTCAAGTCATTTGTAGCAGTTTTAATTTTAGAGCATATTTTTCTCCATCTACTGTTTGCTTAAACAATGTAATATTTATTTTAGCTGGAGAAGAGAAATTCTTGTGTGCTCTGCCTGAATCCATTTGCTTAGATTTTATCAAGTTTGCTACCTTGGATGTTTAATTTCATTTAAGAAAAAATAGGCTACAATTAGATTTTTAATTAAAATCTCTTTAGATAAAACTGTTGTCTGATAAGCAAAAATCTTTATAAAAGATTTCCTAAAATACATTGTGGAAAATTTCAGATGTAGAATTTTTGACATATTTGATTAAGAGGAGAATTATAGTAACAAAATCATTTTATGCATGACAGTGATATTCAGAATATTAATATACTTTTAAAGAAAGTGTTGATGTGGAACAAGAGATCTTTTTAAGAAACAGAGATATAGCTATGTATAGATAAAATAGGTATCGGTGTTCAATTCATTTTATATAGACCATTTGTGGTACTTTCAGTTTTGAAACATATTTTGAACCACTTGTTGTTTGATAAAAAATTGATACTTATTTGGATGGAGAAGAGAAATTCTCATATGCTCTGTCTAAATCTATTTGCTGAGGTTTTATTCGGTGTTTCTTTTTCCTTGTATTCGGAATTTCAAGTCAGCAAAAGTAGATTGGAATTTTTTAAATCCAATAGGCTTTTAATATAACAATATCTCGCCCAGTAAAATATTTTTTGAAACTTTTTTTAGAACATTTTTTGTAGTGAATAAAACAAATCTGTTACTTTTCGTGTGAGCAATGATATCGTAATAAATTTCAGGTGCTGGCAGGTTGCCCAAAAAGCCCTTGTTTTATGTTCTTTAGTACAGACTATATGTAGTTAGGATAGTGCGGGGTAACTGGGAGCATAGGGCAATTGCGTGATTTTCTTAATTTTTATCTCTGCTGCCTTATGATGTTAAAACCAAATTATAAATGTAAAAGAATTCAGATATATTACGTATGTTTCCTATGTATTTAAAAACATACCTTTATTTACAGGTAAAAAAAGAATCTAAAGTCACTTTTCTGCCGATATCTAAGCACTTTAACAATAAATAACTTAGACATAATCTAGTTTTATGCTATACTAGCAAGCTACGCCCGCTAGGCTGGTCAATTTCTTATAACGAACTTTTAATCAAAAAAAATATTGACATTTCATAATTCACTTTTATATTTTAACAGAATAATAAGACTACTATAATTTGTGACTCGTCCTATAGCCAATATACACGCCAAGACACGTCGCCCTTATCATTATCTTTTTATGCATGAAAGTTTTGCTATGGTACTCCATTGTGAAATTTGGTAATTTTTCAAATTCAATATTTGAAAAAGGGCATAATCATTATAAATGAAATTTATATAAAGAAAAATACAATTTTTTACCTTTCAAACGCAGTTTGCCTAACAATATTCTGACAACTACTTTCCGAGCTATTATTTTTTTTTTCAGTAATTTCAAATGTTTCATTTTTCGAGATTAATCTGTGGCAACAATTAGCGAAAAACCCAGTCGTCAGCAACGCATAGTTTTTTATTAAAGAGGCTGTTGGAGCAGGGATTGTCACCACCAATTTGCCACCATCACTTTTGAAATCGGTCCTGTAGTTCCAGAGACTCCATAGAAATTATAATTAAGAATGTTTTTAGAACGTTTTTTGCTCATTTCACCCTTTTAAATTTCGAATTTTTTAATTTTGTTCTTAGAGAGCATTTACATCTTATAAGTGACTACAATGCCAAATTTCAAATTTCTAGCTCCTTCAGTATAAAAAAGTTCGCAATTTTAGTACGTTTTTCGCTCCTGCACGCCTTGGGGTCAGTCACACCGACATAAAATATAGCCTATGTTGGAGAAAGGGTTGTCACCATCAATTTGCCACCATCACTTTTGAAATCGGTTCGGTAGTTCTAAAGATTCCATAGAAATTGTAATTTAGAATGTTTTTAGAACGCTTTTCGCTCATTTCACCCTTTTAAATTTCGAATTTTTTTAAATTTGTTCTTAGAGAGGATTTACATCTTATAAGTAACTACAATGCCAAATTTCAAATTTCTAGCTATTTCAGTATAGAAAAGATCGTAATTTTAGAACGTTTTTCGCTCCTGCACCCCCTGGGGTTAGTGACACCGACATAATATAGCCTATGTTGGAGCAGGGGTTGTCACCATCAATTTGCCACCATTACTTTTGAATTGGTTCGGTAGTTCTAGAGATTCCATAGAAATTGTAATTTAGAATGTTTTTAGAACGCTTTTCGCTCATTTCACCCTTTTAAATTTCGATTTTTTTTATTTTGTTCTTAGAGAGCATTTACATCTTATAAGTATCTACAATGCCAAATTTCAAATTTCTATCTCCTTCAGTATAAAACAAATCGCAATTTTAGAACGTTTTTCGCTCCTTCACCCCCCTGGGGTAAGTGGCACCGACATAAAATGTAGCCTATGTTGGAGCAGGGTTGTCCCCATCAATTTGTCACCATCGCTTTTGAAATCGGTTCGGTAGTTCCAGAGATTACACCCTACAAACAAACAAACAAACAAAAAAACAATCTTTACTCCTTTATAATATTAGTATAGATGTATGTGTAACTGTAAAATCATAACTCATAAATTTGAGTCTTGGACAACTTTAAAGTCTATGAAAATTTTTGGGGTAAGATTTTTATTTCAATTCACGTCACACTTGGAAATTATGGAGTTGAAATTGTACCTCCCAATTAATACCATGTGCCAAAATGTGTAGCAATTTTTAAAAACGGAATTTTATAAAAAAATATTTTAAATATTTTAAATATTTTATATGTAACCATATTTAAAATACATGAGTAAAATAGTTAAAACAATTGTTTTCATTATTTATTAAAAATTAAAATTTTGTTTGTTGTTTTAACTTCTTAAAATGCACTTTTTTACTTGACCTATCCTTATTCCTAGTAATATTTTTAAGCTATAAGTAAGTAGGCAATCATTTACTTTTTACTTAAGATTAACTATTAATGACACCTACGTTATTTAATGATCTGGTGTAGGACGGCCAAATTTTGGAAATATAGGGTGTGTTTTTTTAATAGATATAATTTTGAACACATTTTGCGTTAATATGTAGGTTCTTAATAGTTAAAAGTCATAGTTCCGAGTTTGTTTTTGTAGTGATTTGCTTTGTTTATTTTTCAAAGAAAAATTTTGAATTTAGTTACTAAATTATTAAAATTTATGTAACTATCAGAAAAGAATTATAGAAAATTGAAACAAAGTGTAAAATTTAGTTTATATTTCCGATATTGTTATCAGTTTAACATAACAGAAAAACGTTGAAAATCGACAGGGTTTACGCAAAGATCAAGCATTTATCAACTATACTTCATAATTATCCCATTTGGCACATAAGCATGCAACGTTTATTTTGTTAGATTGAAACTAATGAAGGAAACGAACAAGAACATTCAACAAAATCTCTCAACTCAATCTTTCAATTACTCAACTTGGTGCAAATTGCAGTTAAGACATACTTTACTTTTTCACGTTGAAAATTAAGATAAACACAAACTAGGATATGTTGTTTATATGAAACATTTCAGTGCAAAACATTATGTATACTCAAACAGTGGTGTAGCGTATGAGAATCCAGGCAGTGCTTGGCCCTGAGAAGAATTTTAAGGGTGCTAAACATTCTTTGCACATAAAACTATTGTATAAAAAAGTTTAGAACCACTATGGAAGCGACGCCATATTTTGAATTGTCCCAGGCTCCCAAAACCCACATTACGCCATTGTACAATTTTTTTGTCATTTTTAATAGCCTGTTTTTAAATTTCAAAAAGATTCTTCGCAATTTACTCACAGTACTCTATTTTTAAAACTTAATGCTATTCAACTACGTAAGGAAACACCATGAGGAATTAATAACATTGAATCACTTGATGCCCAAATTATAAATAGGTGTTATTTAATTATAGCTCAAAAATATCACCAAGAGCCTATTTTTTATTTAATTAAACAGGAAAGAACAATATTAGATATAATGATGGAAAACATTATGTAGTTAAAATAAAAAACAATTATGAATTTCAGTTATTAATTTTTCTTTTTATTCAATTGTATGCTACATATGTTTCAGTATAAAATTTATAAACCAACACACACACTCGTAAATTCCACAACTGAGATAATACGGATTTTGGCATGTGACTGAGTCGAAATCTTACCCCAGACTTCTGTTGGTCTACTAGTTAACACGACAGTGGATACAGACTACATCTTTAAGAGATAGTGGCATAAGCGTCAGATTAAGTTCTTTTGACTTTACGATTACTATTCGGAAATAGTGGTACTTCCTAAACCCACTGTCCATGCCTTAATCAGGCCCTGAATGTGATCATTTATCAAGTCCAGAATCACTATATAACGGCATTTTAAAGAATTATACATATGGTGGATATATGTGAGATATAGTATTATTAGTAAAATCTCAGAATTCTGGTTCTTGTATATCTTCATTTCTTTTTGTATGTAGCCAGAAGCAAGAACTATTATTTAAAAGTAATGAATAATTTTGATTTCTTTCTGCTATTTTTGAAATCGTGAATATAAATGTTTGGACCGACAATCGTAATAATGCATGGATTTTTCGTTCTGCAATTAATGTTACAAATTCGAATCATTGTATGAAACTTAACTTTTTCATACCTAATTTCAACTTAAAAATAGAACATTTACACATTTGTTCAGATAAACTGCCACATAGGACAGTTGTGAATTAATCTTGAACTGTTGTAATAATTACAAGTCAAAACTATGATCCAGAAGTATGTATTTCCGGTAAATATTATATCGTATTATCGGGTAATTTTAAGTCAGCCGGGCGCCAGTAATATACAGTATCTAAAGTCCCTTGCCACCCTCTTAACTTCGGAACGGCTGCTGCTATATTCATAAAAGTGGTGTCTAGGTATAGTAAAATAGCCATGCGACACTGAATTAAACCACCTACGGCGCCACCTGGCGAAAAACTGCGGAGTTAGCATTCCTAACTTGAAAACGGAAAGAGATAGGTAAAAAAAGTGATTTACAAAGTTGTAGAGCATAACCGATTTCGTACAAAATGGCACTTTGTGGACATTAATGCGAACAATAGAACGGATAAAACGCGCATTTGTGTTTTCGTGATTTCCTACACTGTGACGTGACAAAACGATTTTAGAAAGAAAGAAACATCCAGTTATGAAACAGCAAGTGTATGCGACCTCTCCTCAAACATTGCAGGACCTTAAACGACGCGCATTACGGATGCTTGTGCCAACTTGTCACCATCTATGTCACCATCTTGCTCCAATGTGTGCAACGTAAAATTCAAACAAGGATCAAAATATGCATTGCAGCTGACGGTGAAAATTTGAACATCTAAACTAAAGGTACATTATTATAACTAGTTTTTTTTTCTTTCTAAGATCGTTTTGTCACATCACAGTGTAGGAAATCACGAAAAAACAAATGCGCGTTTTAACCGTTCTATTTTTCGCATTAATGTCCACAAGGTGTCTTTTCGCACTAAATCGATGATGCTCTACAACTTTGTAACTCACTTTTTTTCTATATCTCTTTCCGTTTTTGAGATAGGAATGCTAACTCCGCAGCTTTCCACCAGGTGGCGCCGTAGGCGGTTTCATTGAGTAGCGCATGAGTACTTTACTATACCTAGACACCACTTTTATGAATATAGCAGCAGCCGTTCCGAAGTTAAGAGGGTGGCAAGGCACTTTAGTGGGCATACTGTATGTATATATATATATATATATATATATATACAGGGTGGTTAAAAAATATGTATCCCTATTTGGAGCTGTCTGTAGCTTGAAGGAATAACCCGAATGAAACCAAAATTGATACACATACTATTCAAGCAGGGGGAAGAAGAATGGAACAATAAAAAAAGATAGTTACAATAATCGGCAGCAGATGGCGCTACGGGTCCTGTCGGTGCAAACGCCGTTGTAATCATTAGTAAAATCAAAACATGGTCATTTCTGCCATTAATGTTGTACGACATGGCTCTCAGTTTACCAGATCGCGCTTTAATTTTAAAACTATTCTACGTGAACAGTTCAAATAGTGCAGCTGCTTTACGTGAATTTAGGCGTGTGAAAGGAATGCGTAAAAGAAAAGGTCCTTTGACACCGTGTGCAGTGAGAAGAATGGTAAAAAAATTCGAGGAGACTGGATCGTGTACTGTAAAATGTGGAAGAGGGAGGAAACCAGTTCCTCTCCGCACGCAAGAAGAAATTGGTACTGCGATTGTGGAGTCATCAGGGACTCCGGAAGCCGGTTCTAGTGCACGTGGAGTTGCCCGAAATTTGGATATTCCATATGCTACTGTTCGAAAAGTCCTAAGAAAGGTAATCCAATTTTATCCGTATAAAATTAGTTGTCATCAACAATTGTTACCAGGTGACGCGCAGCAGAAACTGGATTTTGCTTCAACGTTTTTTTGCATGAATGGAGGTGATGATGCCTTCCCATGGAAGATTTTATGGGGAGATGAAGCTCATTTTCATATGAATGGGACAGTCAATACGCAGAACAGTAGAATATGGGCTTCGGAGCCACGAACTGTTATTCACGAAATACCCCTCCACTCTCCAAAAGTCACTGTGTGGTGTGGCTTTACTGCAAGTTTAATTCTTGGTCCTTATTTTTTTGAGGAGTTACGGCCAACAGGCCCTGTAACGTGTTCGGTTACTGCACAAAGATACCTGCGCATGTTACAAACTTTTGTAGTTCCTCAACTGCAGCAAAGACAGTGCATGTCTGAAACAATTTTTATGCAAGATGGAGCCCCGCCCCATATTTGGCGAGCAGTACAACAGTTGTTACGGCAACATTTCACAGATGATAGAGTAATAAGCCGGTATTTTCGTATGACGGGGCCTTCTTGATCCCCTGATCTGACGCCATGTGATTTTTGGCTTTGGGGGCACTTAAAGTCTATTGTGTACCGTGGAGGTGTTGCAAACCTCAATGACTTAAAAGATCGCATATCACAACATGTGCGAAACATCACTCCTGATGCGTTGCATTCTGCAGTCGAGCACGTCGTCCACTGCCTGGATTGTGTCTTGCAGCACAATGGTCATGTGGAACCTGAACTTGATCGGCACCGTCATGCGAAATCTTAACCCCATTCACTGTGAACATTTCCAATAAATTAGGTATGCCATCCGGTTTTGTGCCTTAATTCTTTGTTCTTGTATTGCACATTACATTTCAAACAGAAAAGCGCCATCTGTCGGCGATTATTGCAATTATTTTTTTTATTGTTCCAGTCATCTTCCCCCTTCTCAAATAGTATGTGTACAAATTTTGGTTTCATTCGGGTTATTCCTTCACGCTACAGACAGCTCCAAATAGGGATACTTATTTTATATCCACCCGGTATATATATATATATGTTATAATAATAGCTGAAATCGATGCAATGGATGGTTGTGTATTATAACACCCGAAATTGATACAATGGAATATTGGGATTGGCGATAAACTTTATACAATGGACGAGCATTATATCAGAGTAGACAGTCGGCCATTCGAAGTGTAATACTATGGATACAGTCGTGTCGTGGCTGGACAAGGCAATGAATTAAAATAGGGGGTATTTCTCCAAGATGTAGAAAACAAGGCGATGTATAAGTCTCTGCTTTTGTTCAAACAATCATCATGGAAGCAGTCCACACATGATTTAAATGGCCAATGCCCTCTCTAAGAAATTAGATGTCACAAGCTGTTCTTAAAATACGTCGAACATAACTCTCGAACAAAGCATTAGTTTTAAATCATTTGGAATACATGCTAAGTCAAACGCACAGCCAGGGAAATGTTAACACTTGAAAATTCGACCAAAATCTATCTGAAGATCCAGTGAACCTGTTTTTAGAGAACAAGCGGAGAAATACCAAATCATGGCGTAACGCTCGCTCTAGCCAATGCGAGAATAAGGAATACGCGTACAGTCTACGTCACGACCAATGGGAATGATAAAGCAAAGAGTCCGGACAATTTCAAGCGGACGCATTTTAAAGTAAAAAAAATAACCCAGAGCGCGAAAAATCTCGGGAAAAAAAAGAAAATGGCTCTTGAAAAACATTCGAATTCACAGAAATGATCAGAAATCATGATATAATTTAGGAAGAACTAAAAGCTTTAAAGCTTTAAACTTTAGTAAATCGGTCTAAAGAATAATTAATTTAAGGGGAATTTAATAGAATTAATGATAGATATTATTAGGAATAAGGAATTAGTGAATCTGGTGTTAATTTAGCATGAAACAGGGAAATATCGCGAAGAAAGATTTAATAATGTAACATATATATATATAAATATATATATATACACACATATTGATATAGTATGTATATATGTATATATACGTGTATATATATATATATATATGGGAACTGTATTCCCCTGCATAACATACATGCGTAAGGCATGCAGTCTCCACACGACATTGCTAGCGCCAAATCAGTAGCGTAGCGGAGATTAGTTTGGCACAGCATTCCAGCAGAGAGTTAGAGGAACGCTGCCGACAGAGCAAGACGTAATGGGTGCTTGTGCTGTTCGAATGTAGAAATTTTCTACGAAACTGTGGTGATGAATGTATTAATATGATATAATACTCATTTCAATAGACGAATATCATCAATGTTGTACATAATTCTATCTCTATATAGTATCTTATTTTTTAAATATAATCATTTTAAAAGATTCAGGCCCTGTCGTCCATTAATTTATGTGTATGATTGATTCAATTTCTATATATATACGCATATATATATAGGTGTTAGCTTACACAGGTGTTAGTTTAAACAGGTGTTACTTTAAATAAAAACGTAATTTTAATAAAGATACATAGATGATGTTCTATTAGTTGGAGTTACCAATTTCTTGAAATGTTATAGCGTTAAACACTATTCAAATAGTTTCAGCCTTAAAAGTGCGTCAAATAATTCTAAATGTGTCGATTACCTGGATGTAACTATAGACATATCTAATGGTGAACTGGAAACAAATATTTATGATAAGAGAAATAATTTTAATTTTGATACTATTAAAATGTTACAATTCAGATCACATGTGCATTTGTCTATTTTCAGAAATTTTTATATAAACGGTTTATGCCGTATTGAGAAATTGAGCTCTAGCTATGCAAATACTGCTAGGGATATAGCTGATTTTTATTGTATGGCGATAACACAGGGTTCTCCGGTTCAGTTTTTGACCGATCTGCCAAACAAATTTATAAAAAATAAAGGTTATAGGGACAAATTGATGAGAATGATTAATACGAGAGATGTTTTGTCGAAGCGTTAGTTATGAGAGTGTCTGTGTAGTGGATGTTTGCCATGCTGAATGTTGAGAGCGTGATGGTACAGTGTGTCTATAATTTGCTTCCTTTTGCTATGTGTGTTTCATTCATTTTCAGTCAGTACTTGTCAGGTATGAGTAGTGTTGCATGCGTAAAACTAGTTAAACACAGCAGTACAAGTTTAAGCCATGCCACCTGACACATGTCGTTTTATTCTTTCTCTGTTGCTTTTTGTTTTTTTTTCATTATTGCTGTAATTTTTCGTGTTCTATAGTTTGTGATAAAATAGTTAGTTGTGATTTCGTGTATTTCAAAACCTTTCTATGTACAAACATAAAATTTTTACTGCTCATTAAACAGATTGTGCTTTTTAATATACTACCACTAGAAACTTTCTAGTCTGTTACAGAATTTGTGTATTGTTGAAATTAAAATAGCTCTATTTTTTACTCTGCAAGTCATTACGCGCATATCTTAAAAACGTATGCATGGATTGATACGAAAATTGATTTAAAAATAAGCACATCTGATTTTTAAGATAATCTACTCTTAGGTAAAAATTATTTCATTAAACATGCAAAAACAAATCAAAATTTTGCATTTTTTAAAGAATAAAAATACGTATAACTAAAAATCTTATCACTGCAAATACTTAAATGTAGATCATTTTAAACACAGTTATGTGCTTATTATCTACACCAAATTTAATAACAATCCATATATACATTCTCAAGATATCATCCTCGCAATGACTTACGGGGTAAAAAAATTAGTTATTTTAATTTCAATAATGCGCAAATTCTGTAAAAGACTAGTCATTTTCTAATGGTAGTATATTAAAAAGACCAATATAATTAATCCATGGTCAAAATTTCACGTTTATATATAAAAAGGTTTTCAAGATACACTAATTCAAACTTTGAATGATTTTGTTGATTTTCGTCGTGTTTAAAGTGTACAAGACTCCTTAAACTTTAAGGGATATCAATGAAAAGTATGGTAAAGGTACCATATATATTCGTTTCAAAATTAAAGAAATCTATATTTTATGTATTTTATTAAATATATTTTCCCTTTTCTGCATTATCGTAATTTATATACATTCCCGGCTGTTAAAAGACACACCTAAGTTTTACCTTTCTATCAACGAAAACTTTTAGTCAAAATCATACATATTGTTTTTAAATTATCATTAACTCATGTCTCCCACATATCAATGAAAATGAAATAATACAATGCATAAAATGTTTTCTTTCTCATGGTCAATTTTGACTCCCTAAAGCAACCAGATGCTCATTCAGTCTTTCTGGCGCCTTTACAACATATTTCCAAAATACCTTTAATTGCATTTTCTCAAAACAATTAACCGTCAAATTATAAATCACTCTCTTTTTAGCCATAGTGCACTCTTCGCCAAAAAAAAAAATTCCCTACCCCTGACGTCAGTTATGAAGATGATATGATGTATCTGTAATGGTTACAGCATCTCACGCAAAAATGCAATTCTCTTGTCTCAAAATGTAAATCGCTTGGCGTGTTTTCTAACACACGCTGTCATTATCTCGAAGGACTCTTCTCCTATGAACTCCATCTCCTCAACATCTAAAAAAAATGTCTAGGGCCCCTGTGCAGCACTGAAGAAACTGTGTTTCTGGATCGTCACCCCTCAAAATGTATTGTTCTTACTTGGAATGTCACCCTCACCAAAAATCAACTAACTCCTGTCCAGTCTGAATTTCACTTTGACTGCAAATATTCCTTGTGTACTAATGAGATGTTGAAACTTGATTAAAAGGAAAAAGGTGACAATTTTTGTTCTTCTTTTTTTTCCTAATGCGGACTCCAGTTCACACACTCAGGATGTAGAACCGTCCAATATTGTGGCAACGCTCTTATACCATCAACTTATGTTCACGATCCTCTTTTTCAGCTTTCTGGTCTGCAGGTGTGCATTCCTGCAATCTTTACATGTTCGCTAGCGTCGACGATGTCTCCAATTATCTTTCGTACAATCGGACTATATCTTTTATCTCATCGAATAATTATTTACCTATATATTTTTATTTTTAACTTCATTCATCCAGACGGCCCTATTCTATCAGCATAAAAAGGATGTTTCTAAACAATTTCATTCTTATGATTTATGGTACAATATGTAACACTAGGATTAGAAGTAATTTTTCATTGGTGTGATGAGAAGATTACAAGAGTGTATTTCCTGAAATAATGTAAATTTTTTATTAATTTTTTTATATTTTCCGCAAATTAATGTTTTTGAAAAAAAAAATGTTAGCTTTGTTACAAGAAAGGTTTTTCAAATAAAGTTATGTTTATTTATATGCTTCTAATTTTTCTTGTTTCGTTCTATATAACATGTTCTATGGTTTTTCTGCATTAGAAATATTACAATAAAATAGAAAATATTTTTTAGTACGTTCCATTAAATAACATATATATGTTAGATTTTTACGTGGATTTAATTTTTCACAAGAACCTTGCAGCTGTATAAAGATGATGAATTATTTCAGTCGCTCGATTAAGAATCATGGCGAGGAAGTAAGGCAATGAGGCAAACCAATGAGAAGTTTTCCAATAATACACAGCCAGGTTTCCTGATGATTAGTTTATTGAGAAAAGGAAAGAAGCTGGAACAGTTCCCACACGCTACAGGTATAAACTTATAGCCCTCAGGCTTGACGATAACTCACTACATCATTTAATGGACCTTAAGTAGCTGTTGAGAAATTCTATAAGTCGCAGAACACCAGATAACAATTTGGTCAGCACTTCAAAATACGACCAAAATCTGCTTTCCGGACGCTTGCAGTCGGTTTTTGTTCAATACACGCCGAAAGTTACAGAAACGACGTAACGTGTGCACGAGCCAATCAGTGAGAGGCGGAATTAAGCTAAGCGAATGACGTGCGATGGAGAAGTTTTAACAAGAAATAATCCTGAACCCAGCAGCGTATTGATTTTGAAGTAAAAAACGCAGAGCGCAAAACGAGCCCTGGAATTAAAAAAAAGGCTTTTAAAAAACATTCGAAATGACAAAGCGTCTATCAGAATATTATAGATTGACAAGTTGATAAAAGTTACGAATGGGCTTAAAGATTTAGATTAAGATTTGGAATAAGATAATTATTAATATACGGGTTATTAATTTTGAAAGGACATTAAATAGGAATAAATATGATTAAGAAATAAAGAAATAATGAATAGGTCAGAATTTAGAATAATTTAAAGGAATACTACGAAATAAAATTTTTATATAACATATATATATATATATATATACGAAAGGGAACAAAGGAGAAAATGCCAAAGTAATTTAGCTTTATAATATCATTTTTCATCCTTATCGACTGTCATGTTATCTTTTATTTCAGTCTGTTTGCAGGACATCCCATTTCATGATCTACAATGTATCATATTACACATTGTTATGTTTCCAGATAAAAGAAAATGAAGAGAAATAAGGTAGTTTTATACCATTTGTCATTATTATTTTTTTCTTTTTTATTTTGTTCGATTTCCCAAAACTTACTTGATTTGTTTTTTCTTAGAAAAACCCCATTGAAAAGTCGATTTTCGGATCTTTTCTTCGGATCTAACGTTCCTCGACGTGGTTGAAAAGACGTTTCATTATTATTATTTTATGTTTTATTAATTTCAAAACTCAATTATCGATATAAAATTTTATATACAAATAAATATAGTAATATGTAATGTTTGAATATACGTATATGAAATATATCTTGAGAAATAATTTTTGAAAGAAAACATGCATCAGAAGAAAGAATTAATCTTTATTAATTTCAATGTTCAGAAAACTTCTAAAATGTTTATATTTGCCTAGATTTATTATTTGCTCTTGACATAAACAAATTTTATGTACTTTATACAAATATTCCCAGATTATATAAACTTGATTTTGAAGTCTATCTTGAAAATTAATTTGAAAGAAAAATACAGCAGAATAAATGAGACAAATCAATCTTTATGAATTTCAAAATTCAAAAATGTTTATATTCTTTAATGTTCATGTTATTCTAAACTGTTTATATTTGTCTATATTGATTTATGTGTTCTTGATCTAAATAATTTTTATAGACTTTGTACAAATGAGCCTAGACTATATAATTTTGATTTTGGTAATTATTTATACGCAACAAGCTTCCAGTATTCTTCCACTTCAAATATTCAAAGAAATGTTTTGAAATTCATTAGCGATACTTCCATATTATCTACATGCACAGGATAATAGCCGAAGAATTCGCCAAAAATTTCGCTACTTACAACAGATTTTTTTTTATTCTGATAATTTAAGTTGTTTTAGCACGGGTTTCAATTACATGTCTGTTAAATTTATGTTTTATTTATATTATTTTATTATTTATTTATTTATTGATGAAGGTTTTATTTCGTTATGGAATATTAAACAGAAACAAGTGTTGAACTATTCATGTTGTTTTAAGTGGAAACGGGTTATTCTTTTGTAATTGGGTTGCGCCCGATAGATATAGATTTAAAGAAAATAATGCTTAAAAATTATTTTAAAAACCATAAAAATCAGTAAAGTGAGATACAGATTTCAAACGAATTTTGTTCAAAAAGTACATTTTTTTATATTCGACTGTGTAAAATTTAAAATTGCGCGATATTTAGAAGTTAAAAAAATTCCAGTAAAAGCGAAAATTATTAGTCAGGTGTTGCCACTGTGAGTTTGACGCCAGCGGGCAAGTTTTGCCTTTATAATATACTAGGGCAGCGCTTCCCAACCTTTTTTCTCTCACGTACCCCTTGCTTGGACATTCCATTTCTGCGTACCCCCTTCTCACATTAACCAGTTTCAAATATTGTGTTTACTTTCATTAGTAATGTTCTTATAATAGTAACCAATGTTAGACGCAGTTCTCTGGAAAATTCCAATTTTCAACAATGTATCCACTTTGAACCACAAAACAATAGCAACATAAAGTCACTGAAAACACTAAATATTAGCTAGAAATTTTAAATTAAGTACTCACAAAGAAGGGTTGAAACTACACCCATTAATACACGTTCATGAGTTTATGCTAATGGTGAGCACTCGAACATTAAAATGATGATATTTTTTCAAATGGGTTTTAAATGAAATTCGCGAAACAAGAAGCCTCGATACGATTCATGTTGTTTTCTCTAGATATTTCTAGAATTATTAGAAAGAAAAGAACAATAATAGAAAAGGAGGGACACATACAAAATCGCAAGATGTTTTTAGAACTGGGCAGAAAAAATGGCAAAAAAGTGATCAACCAAGATTTAGTTTAGGCATTTTCCTTCATTTTATGTGATTAGCCTAATTTACTTTTACACAAGTGAAACGAAAAGTTTAAAGTTTTGTTTATCTCTTTTCATTATAATTTTTTTTACGTTATCCGCCATTACCAATGTAATTTTCACGTACCTCCAACTGTCCCGGCACGTACCCCCAGGGGTACGCGTACCACAGGTTGGGAACCGCTGTACTAGGGCATTCAACCCGGGGTTCCCGGGATAGAGACTATATGTGAAAACCGTTTATTTTTTTTATTGAAAACGCTTACAGATTTTTTTTAGATTGTCCACTAACAACACCAATAAGCATTTTTATATGAAATATGTCAATTACCGATTCAAATAAAATTTTGAAATTTCTTAATAGCTGTAATTTTGTATTAGCCTCGTGCCAAAAGTTAATAGCCGAAGAAATCGTTAAAAATTTCGTTATCCACTGTAGTGTTTTTTATTCTGATAATTTAAGCGGTTTTAAGCGCTTATTTCAATTACATGTCTGTTAAATTTCTATTTTATTTATACTATTTGTTTATTGCTTAATCTAGTTTTAATTTCGTTAGTGAATATTGACTGGAAACAAACGCTGAACTTTTTATATTGCTTAAAGTGCAAACGGATTAATATTTTGTAATAGTCTGCAAGCGATAAATATAGATTAGAAAAAAAATCATGCATGAAATTTAATTTAAATGCTATAATACATGAGTAAATTGCAATACAGTTTTCAAACAAATTGTATTTGAAAGTAGAATTTTTTCCCCCTATATAGCGGTGCAAAAATGTAAATTGTGCGATGTTTATAAATTAAAAAAATTGCAGTTGCAAAAATCGCAAAACCGAAATTTCATCATCAAGTGCTGCCATTCGTAAAATGACGTCAGCGTTACGCACAGACACGTTTGTCCTTTATAATATAGATATATTCCATCAAACGACTGGAGCATTATGTTTAAATCTTAAATTTTGAAATAACTTTCAAGCTGTATTTTGGAAGATACAGAATTTGCCAGACGACGTCGGTGGTCGGTCATTTTCGGACAAAATGTTGTTCCGATCCAACTTTTAACTAAAAGTCTTCATCCTATTCAAAACTTTTCATCATTCTCTTCATTAAAACTCTTCTGATTGTTGTAGGGTGTAAATCTGTTTACAAAGTAGCTTTTTCTGCTTTCAGACCAGTTTAATACTGTGTTTACAGAAATTTACAGAGGATTTTATTTATTATCTCCTTTTTCAGAACGTTTTGAGAGTAATTATATGTTTATAACAAAAATCTTATATTTAGCAAAATACATTTTCTGCCAATAAGTCTGTTTTTCTAGTGTATTTCAGCATTAAAAGTAAAGTGGTAAGTGCAATACTTATTTAAAAAAATTATTTATTTATTTATTTATTTTGCAAAACAAAACAAAACAAACTACAATTTGTTTGATTTCTTCCTAAATTCTAATATGAATAGGTAATTATAAAAATTTTAAGATAATTCAGATAATAGATAAGCTTAGTTTTATAAAATTAGCTTCAGAAACATACATTAATAAACTTTTGCAGTAAACTTTATTAGAAGTCTAGATTAAGAAGTGTAATTAAACGTCTTAGAAATAATGCAGGATACTTTAATTCTGCTATTAAGGTGAAAAATAACTAACAGTTGAGATAAATAATAAACTACCTAGACTCCATACTTTTTATGAATTTGTTGGCTATCCAATTTTTTGGGTACAATTATAATTAGTATACTATATCGATATTGTTCATCACAAAGAACTGGCCAGTAATCAGCATCAGAAAACTTGACGCATCAGCAAACTGAATTTTCTTCAAATTAAGAAAAAAAAATCTATGGGTTCCTTTTTTATGCACTCAAGACGTACAAATGAAAAAATGAGAAAAATATAAATAAAACAAAATAACCAAAGAACATAAAATATATATCTCAAAAAGGGATTTTTAACCATTTACCCGCCAATGTTCCAAAAATGGAAGACCAGCTTTGTGATACTGTAAATGTTTAAGCATTTATTTAACCTGTTTTACATTTTAAATGTATCTTTTTGAAGACATTCTATAACATATTGTCATGTTCTGTTTAATATTTGTTTGTGGTTCCAAACTTTATGCTTGTTGAAAAGTAATAAAAAACGTACATGTAGTAGGCTGTATCTTTTACTCTATCTATGTCTTTAGAATTCAAATGTGTGTATCTTGTGATGATTATTATTGTATGGCATACAGTTTTTTATGCATTTTCATGGATAAATGAATGATTTATCTTATGCTGTTTTTGTTTCATATTATTTTGAATGCCAATGTTCCAAATGTGAAATGTTAGCAGTTCATAGTGCAAACATATATATTTTTGGGGGATTTTATCACTTTTATGTAGTTTCCGTCCAAGTATTACTGACAAATGCATTTTAAAAGGTATCTTACAATTAAAGATGCCTTATATTTTATTTTGTATGATTCAGAAGCTAAAGGTAAACCTAAAATTCATATTTTATCAAGAAACGATAGAACAGAAGCATCTGACATTGAAGAAATTGGAGAAAATCAATTGAATATTAGAGATCCAGTTGGTGCAAGTGGCGAGTTGAATGTTCTTTTACACAAGTGGAACATACCTGTATCTCCATTTATATTTTATATAACAGTTTAAATTTTGAACAGAACCTTAGAATTAATCTAAATTACCAGAATAAAAATTTCAAATGAATCTGACATGTAGTTCATGGTGTGGCGGGTTAGGGCATGAATACACTGACCATTTCGAAATTTTAAATTACTCGTATTTCCCCGTTGTATAATACACGTTTATATAGAAAATAAGTCTCAGGCATATCACAGTTGCAATCTTTAAAGAAAAAAACTTTTTAAAATTATATAAGAATTTCCGCAAAATAAAATATATTTTTCCCTTTTACTAGTTTTTACCGTCATTTCTTGTAAAAAATGAAATTGACAAACGTTGTGTTTGCGTATTATGCTATTCTGAAAGCTTTTAGGAAGTTTCTTTTATTGCATTTCTTTTTTACTATTTCTAAGCTTTTACCAACCCCCTCTTACTGAATACTAATCAGGCAAACCAGGGAAAGCAAATACTCAATAAAAAATCTGAGGAGAAGGACTTGCAATTCTGAACAAATTGAAACTCTTCTGTTATGTAAATTTAAACTTTCTAGAAAGAATGAGTTAGAGTGTGCTTTAAAACTCTAACAATTGTCTAAAATGATTTTGGAGAAAGTTTCTCCCACATTATTTTCTGAATAAAGTATCACAGTATAATTCCACGTTTTTGAAACTTATAAATATTTCACATATACGCGTTTATATCATCATAACTACTAGATATTTCTTATATTTCGAAAAAAATATATAGGTCTGAATGTTTTTTTTCTTTTTACGGGTTTTAGCAGACCGGACGTTTCTGGCAAATCAACTAACGTTACATTTCCGCATTATGCTATTCTAAAAGCTTTTAGCGGGTAGTTTTTTTTATTTTTTTATTGACATTGTATTTCTTTTCGAATCTTTAGTGAAATCTATTTCTAAGGTTTTATCTACTTAGCCTTTCTGAATCCAGAACAGGCAAAACAGAAAAAGCAAACACTCGATAAAAATCTAAGAAGACGGACTCGGTTATTTTCAGAGCATCTAGAAATTCTTCGGTTAAGTAAGTTTAAACTTTTAGGGAAAGAAGAGAGGTTTTAATCGGAAAGTGTCTCACTTTATAAAACTTTTTCAGATAAAGTTTCTTCGACAGTATTTCAAAAATATCAAATATCGCAGCCCAAATATGCCTTTTAAATATTTATATAAATATTTAACATTATGTAATACACATGCATGTTGCTATAAATATTATATGTTCCATGTATGTAATTTTTAAAATAAATTTTAAAATTACACAAGTAATTCAGAAAAAAATGTAACGTCGTGAAAAAAAAAAATATATCACCTTACTAACTCCGCCATAAATCATCGCATAATAACGTAACTTATTAATACTGGTTCAAATGTACAATCAATTAGTAATAATATTTACTAATCAATGTTTTATTTTTTGCTTTATCGGAAACTTTTACTTTAAACAAAATTTTAATATTTTGTTTAGGGTGTCATCTATATATAGAACTTGTACCAAGTTTTAATATTTTTAACACTAACATTTAATTTTGACATCATGTTTGGATTCTTTCAAAATTTTTATCTTCGGATAGTAAACGATAAGTCATTTGGTTGAATAGTTTGGGACTTTTGCCTTTCCGTTTGGTATCCGAAGAAACAATTTATCCAAGTATCTAAATATGATATTAAAATTAACTGTTAATATTGAAAATTTTACTGTTTGGTACAATTTTTTATATGTGGAGGACACCCTAACCAAAATTTAAGTGTAGCATTAATTACTAACGTTCTTATTAAGTGATTGGTAATAGTCCATTTTTACACGCTCATTTTTGACAGAGTTACTATGAGGGTATACGTTTCTTTGTCACGTCTGTACATATCCATTCTTTTCCTTTTCTCTGTTTTTGGCGATGTTTCTTATAAATTAACGTTGGATTCATGTAGTAAGCAACGTTGCGTAATATTGTCATATTATGCAACATTTGCAATGTTTTGAAAGTTATTTTAAAAGTTTCCAGGGTGTTTTCTTTAATCACATCTCTTTTATTTTAAACTTTTGTGAATTTTTTTTTATGGTTTTAAAAACCCACTGTTACTGAATCTCAATCACTGAAACTAGGAACAGCAAATACTAGTTAAAATTTAGGCAGATGGTCCCATTTATTATCAGAACACATATCTACTCTTCCGTTAAGTAAATTTAAACTTTCCACAAATGATGTGATAGAGTATGCTCTTAAACTAATAATATTTTCTAAAATTTCTGTGGAGAAAATGCGTCTGATTAAGCCAATATCGCAGTCCAAGTAATGCCTTTTGCGTTTCTATATTATTCTATTATAAAAAAAACCAATTAAGGTAGTTTCTTTTATTGCACCTCTGTCTTTTTTGTAATATTTAATTATTACTGTTTTAGAGGATTTCCTACTTACCATTTCTGAATTCTAATTAGGCAAAGTAGCAAAAGCAAATACTCGATAAAAATTTAGGCAGATGGTCCCATTTATTATCAGAACACATATCTACTCTTATACTTTCCACAAATGATGTGATAGAGTATGCTCTTAAACTAATAATATTTTCTAAAATGTCTGTGGAGAAAATGCGTCTGATTAAGCCAATATCGCAGTCCAAGTAATGCCTTTTGCGTTTCTATATTATTCTATTATAAAAAAAACCAATTAAGGTAGTTTCTTTTATTGCACCTCTGTCTTTTTTGTAATATTTAATTATTACTGTTTTAGAGGATTTCCTACTTACCATTTCTGAATTCTAAGGCAAAGTAGCAAAAGCAAATACTCGATAAAAAATTTAGGCAGATGGTCCCATTTATTATCAGAACATATATCTACTCTTCCGTTAAGTAAATTTAAACTTTCCACAAATGATGTGATAGATTATGCTCTTAAACTAATAATATTTTCTAAAATGTCTGTGGAGAAAATGCGTCTGATTAAGCCAATATCGCAGTCCAAGTAATGCCTTTTGCGTTTCTATATTATTCTATTATAAAAAAAAACAAATTAAGGTAGTTTCTTTTATTGCACCTCTGTCTTTTTTGTAATATTTAATTATTACTGTTTTAGAGGATTTCCTACTTACCATTTCTGAATTCTAATTATGAAAAGTAGCAAAAGCAAATACTCGATAAAAATCTGAGCAGATGGACTCAGTTACTTTCAAGAGACTTACAAACTTTTCTGTTAAAAAGTTTTCCACTTTGAAGGAAGAATGTGGAGGAGTAACTTTAAATCAGAAACTCCAATGTTAAATTTAAAAAAAATCTTTTTACTTTATTTCACAATAGGGTCATTCCATGCAAAATGAGCAAAAATTAAAAAAAAAGTCGTGGCCACATAGTAACCGATTTTAATAAAATTTGGTACACAGATTCAATTCATATTTAAATAGAGCTATTCAAAATATCTTGAAAAAAAAATATGTTTGCAGTTCTAGACATTTTAAAAACTTGTGACATAAAATAGCATGCATGGAATCGTTCAAAGTTGCAAGTTTGCAGTTCCGTATCTCGAAAACTATTTAACATAAATTAAATTTTTTCACAATATTGTAACCCGTGGAAAATTATTATCATATTTGTTTAGTAATAATAATTTCGTAACACCATGGTTAACCTTAAATTGGTTGTAAAAATTTAAAATATGTCAATTTTGAGAAAATTAAAAGCGTTATAAAAATCAAAAGAATTTAAAAACATATGTGAAATTGATGTTTGATGTAGTGTTACATATGAAACCAAATTTCTCAAATTTGGAAGTTGCCATTTATTTACTTCATCTCCAAAATACCTTAGAAACTTTTAAAAAATTACAAAATCACAATTTTTTCTCTTATGTATACTTAAAAAATCAAATGAAGGAAAAATCTGACATTAACAATATTGCATAAGCATAAAGTTCAATAAGCTCATGATATGCTTAAAAAAATTCAAGATTGCCTTTTGAATCCTAACATAACAGAAATGGGTTCAAAAAGGTAATATTTGTTATATTCTATGGGCTCTTTTACTTCAAATTTGTGCGCCTTTTCTAACATCTTTCAAAAAATGTAGTGCTGCCATCTATAAGGAGTTATGGTTACTATATAATTGTTTGTTAAACCACTGCCCCGTTCAAATCAATAATTTATTCTACTCTAATTTAAAATATTGCTGAGGAAAAATAAACCGAAGGCAAGAATGAAAGTTTCTATATTTAAAATATACACTTTTATCTATAACGTCAAATAATTTTGAAATTTTAAGATGTTTTCTTCATGTTCAAACAAGTAATAGAAATATTGAATTTTCACCTCAAAATTTTTCCTTATTTATTTTTTCTCATTGAGGAATAAAAAGGCAAGAATGAAAGTTTCTATATTTAAAATACATATTTTTATCTATAACGTCAAATAATTTCAAAATTTTAAGACCTTTCCTTCATGTTTAAACAAGTAATAGAAATATTGCCAAATGTTTCATTATTTATTTATTTTTCTCATTATGGAATAAAAGGACAATAACTAAATTACTCCAATCTGTTACTTATTATTCATTCTTAATTATAAATAAGTTTTGATGAAGTCTTTCCACTCCTAAGGCTAATAAGGAAAATTGAAATTTCAAGCATGTAGACAAAACCTCGATCTTAATATCAACTTTTAATGTAAGTTTTAATACTTAAATAAACAATCCTGAAATCTATTATTTTACATTTACTCATAAATAAATATGATCTACTTATATGCTGATTTTCATTAAAATCTATGACATGTGAGCCACAGCTGATTTGCTCATTTAGCATGGAATGACCCAATATCAAACATCACATTTTGCATCTTAATTACATCCTTTTAAAAATTTAAATACATATTTATATCGCAATAACTATTTAGATATTCCCTATTTTCATTTTTTTAAGAAAATTTTTAATTACACAAGTAATTTAAAAAAACTGTATTTTTCCTTTTCTCTTTTATGAGGTTTGGCCGCCATTTTTAGCACTTTCCAACCTAGTTGAAAAGTGCTTATGACTTCGGTTTGTCTGCCGTATGGCCGTCTGGCCGTCTGCCGTCTGTCCGTGCTCTAACTCCCGTAAATATGCTCAGATTGCTCTGCAATTTTTATATATTATTGTCGTTATCTATAGCATGTTCCCTATTGCAACGGAAGTGTGTAGCACTGATAGTTTTGTTACAGGGACACTCAAAAGAATTTCGTTACATTGCGGTCTATGAGGAAAAATCATTTGCGGTTTATTTAAATAATGTTTCACTATTGTAAACGCATTGAAATTTATATATATCACTAAGGTGCATTAGAAGAAGCTTAATATGGAATAAGGTGTGCATAGCACTTATAGTTACTTTACAGGGACAGTCAAAAGAATTCCGTCACATTACGTCTATGGATAAAAATCGTCTGCGGTTTATTTAAATAATGTTTCACTATTCTAAACGCATTGAAATTTATATATATTACTAAGGTGCATTACAAGAGGCTTACTACAGAATAGTGTGTGTTTAGCAGTCATCGTTCATTTACAGGGACACACAAAAGAATTCTCTACTGTCTGTTAACAGTAATTCCTGGAAGTGCGTTTTAAGTTACTGAACGCGATTTTAATTTTAACTCGCTTTTTGTCTATTATGTGATGTGTATAAATTCTGTAGATCCTACACAGGGCAGCACAAAAGTTCGCGAACACATTTCCGTTTACTGACATAAACTCCAGAAGGATAATTTTAAACTGTGCTACGCGTTTCCTAACTAAACTAAAATTTAGCATCCTATGTAGTATATATACAAAACTATAGATCCTATACAGGGCTGAATAAAAGTATTCGGATATTTTTCGAATATTGTATCTGTTGGAAATTCCTGAAATTATGTTTTTATATATGTTATGCGTTTTCCAAATTGTTTACTTAGATGTTATCTTTTAGCTTATTAAATGGTATGTTTTGTAAAATTATTTTGGAAGCGTTGGAAAGTGCTACATAATCTATGCTTGAAGCATAATTTTTCGATCTTGTTTGTAATCAGTTAACGCTGCATTCGCATATTATGGTACATTAAAGTGTTTAATCGGGTAGTTTATTTTATTGCATCTCTTTTATTACACTTTAGTGACTTTTATTTCTTAGCTTTTATCAATCATCTCTTACTGAATCCAAATCAGGCAAACCAGAAAAAGTGAATACTCTGTAAAAGTTTGAGCAGATTGACTTCTGAACAAATAGAAACTGTTCGGTTAAAAAAGTTTAAACCTGACTAGAGCAGATGGACTTCTGAATAAATTATTTTCTAAACAAATAGAAACTGTTCGGTTAACAAAATTTAAACCAAACTGGAGCAGATGGACTTCTGAACAAGTTGTTTTCTGAACAAATAGAAAATGTTCGGTTAATAAAGTTTAAATCTTCTATGGTAAATTTACTAGTGTGCGCTTTAAATTTCAAAATATATCATTGTTTAAAATGTTTTGGGTGACAATTTCATCCACATTATTTCAGACCTATCGAATAGCTCAGCTCAAATTAAAAAACCTACCACTTTTTAAACCTACCACTGCAGCCGTGCGAAGGATTCGCATTGCAATTTTATATTATGTAGCAATATCTAATATTTGTTAAACGCAGGTTGAAACTGATAAAGGAAATTTACGGAAAAAAATATCTGAAATCGCAACTAGTCAAGCCAGAATATCATGCTATTTATTTTATAAGAGTTACAATCAAAACTGACAACGATAGTCAAAAGACACACCCGACATCAAAATAATGATAAAATTTAACTGCATTATTTTGTAACGTCATCCGCTTCTGGGAAAACACGAGACAAAAAAAATAAATTACAAATTAATCTAATATTACCAAACATACATTTCAGACTTCGCGTAAAATATCAAAGCTTCGATACCCGATCGATGGTATCTTTTTCTTCTAAACGTTTCAATTTTTCTTTTTAATCATAAATATTAAATAAACGCAAACAGAGACGTCAGGAAATGTTGATACATTTTGATTAATTTTTTAATTAACTGTAATTTTTAATGAAACGACATATTTTATCAAAATGTGAGTGTACTATGTCAGAATCCGATACAAACACCTGTCATATGATATCTCATTCATCGTTCTGTGTTTTGTATGTTCGTAGAAAAAGGGATGTTGACAACAGAAATAATATAAAAGATTTAAAAATTAAAGTTTTTACCATGTATGTGGATGTTGAAAAAAGATATAATATATACCAATGGCTAAAACATGTTAGACTCCAGTGCGAAGATTTCGCACTGCAGTCTAGTATGTTTTAACCATATCTAATATTTTTCAGATGCAGGTTTAAACTTGTATAAATGATATTTAAATTAAAATTTTGCTTTTTAATCACAAATATAAAATAAACCCGTGCAGCAACTGTGTCCCACATTACCTTTATTGATTTTTTTTTATAATCATTGTACCGGTATTTCACTTTTGTGTCAACATTAATTTGAGGAAAAACTTTCATTTCATTTATGGTAATAATGCCTTTTTTTTTAATTAATTGCAATTTTTAATCAGAATACATGTTTTAACGAAATATGAGTGTACTATTTCAGAAGCCGCTTCAAAAGCTTTTCATATGGTATCTCATTTATTGTTCTGCGTGCTTTATTTGCTTAGAAAAAGGTATGTTGACAACAGAAATAACATACAGGGTGAATTTAAACTCTCGCGCAAAACTTTAAGGGGTGATAGTACACATCAAGACAAACAATATTAAATAGGAACTAAGGGTCCCAAACGTCTTCCGAAGGAGATAGGCGCCATTAAAATTTAGGGTCCAAAATTTGAAATGATTATAATAAACGGAAAAGTTGGTCGATTCGTTTGAGGTTTTCGTAAAAACTATTCCTTGTGTCAGTATTTTCTTGAAAATAAATTTTAAAGACAAAGTTAAAAAAAAATGCCGATAGAGGGCACTTTAGACTTTGGAGTAACGAACAACTATTTTTTCCGATATTTTTGTATCTCATTAAATGCTTTCAAAATCTTAGACATAAACTTAAATTTTTAGCTCAAAATTTGAATCCTTGGGAGTGGTTAAGTAGCACAAACTGAACTGTGTTCAGGAGTTGAAATGAGAACGCCCCCCTCCCCCCCCCTGAACACAGTTCAGTTATTCCCGATCTTGGTGTCGTAGACCAGGCAAAAACTACTACCCCCTACACGTAAAATAAACAGTAGAGGGATGAGAAAATTAAATAAAAAAATTATTCATAACAGACATGAGCAATTTCTCCGCGCAAAATAAAAAGAAACAATTTGAAGTTCGCACGTAGTGCGCAATATGAATGAAGATTGACACGTAGAAAAGTGTACACACTTAATGTTCGTGCGGAGTCACAAAAACTGCTCGAAAGAGTGCCCACCAGAAACGATGCAGGCTCCACACCGCCGGCGGAGGGAGTTGCGAACATTAGCGAATACCCCGGGCATCTCCCGGATATCGCCTGCTACGACAGCTATACTCGCAACCAGGTCCTCGTCGGAGTCGACGAGGCTTGCGTAAACAAGACTCTTCATGTGGCCCAGAGGAAGAAGTCTATGAAGGAGAGGTCAGGCGAGCGTGCCGGCCAATTTATCGGACCACCCCGTCCAATCCATCGCTCTGGATATGCCGTATCCTATGCATTTCTCACATCCGCGCTGAAATATGCAGGCGCTCCGTCATGTTGGAACCACATACCAGTCTTTATGTTTGCTGGAATACTTTGCAGTAGAACTGGAAGCACCTCTTGCAGGAATACCAGATGCGTACCGCCGTCCAGGCGCCTTGGCAGAAAATATGGCCCGATCAAATGATCGTGGATAATTCCGGCCCACGCATTGACGTTGAAACGCCGTTAATATGAATGAGGACGGGTGGCGTATGGGTTTGTGTACGCCCAGTTGTGTGCATTGCGCGTATTGAAAATGCCTTCCGACTAATACTGCATTGATCGTTGAATAGAACGTATGCGGCAAAGTCTGGTTGCGCATCCAACTGTTGGAGGAACCATCATGAAAGTTCGACACGTTGCTGATGGTCGGTTGCTTTTAAGGCCTGCACACACTGTGCATGATAGGGTCGAAGGCCTTCGGCTCCTAACAATCGCTAAACCGTCATCTGGCTCACATTTGCGGTGGTGGATACAGCCCGCTTGCTCGTCTCGGATTGCTCCTCGAATTCACGCAACACATGCTCTTCAAGTTCCGTTGTCCTTGCACTCAAGGTACGCCCTGTGTCGTGCATCAAACGAACCAGTTTCTCCGAGACGCCGATGCAAGCGTTCGAAAATTTTTTGATCCGGCAAGCATCTCGAAGGGAATCGCTCCCCGTACAATCGCCGGGCCTCCAGGGCATTCCCATCCGCAGCGCCTTAAGTGAAATGTATATCGGCCATTTCCTGATTAGTGTTGCTGGTCATCCCTTCAGCCGTCAAAGACGAAAATAAGTTGAATGCGGACAACCAGCACTTTTATAGCACTTTCGATCACAGCACCATCTGGAGGTTACATCCTTCTGTACTACACATTTCCGAACAATCGGGTGACGCGGTAATGGCTACGTAACTAAATTATTTCTTGTTATTTTGCGCAGAGAAATTGCTCATGTCTGTTATGAATAATTTTTTATTTAATTTTGTCATTCATCTATCATTCATTTTACGTGTAGGGGGTAGTAGTTTCTGCCTGGACCAAGATCGGTAATAACTGAACTGTATTCAGTGGGGGGGGGAGTCAAATTTCAACTCCTGAACACAGTTCAGTTTGTACTACTTAACCACTCCCAACGATTCAGATTTTGAGCTCAAAATTTAAGTTTAAGTCTAAGCTTTTGAAAGCATTTCATGAGATGCTAAAAATAACGGTAAAAATAGTTGTTTGTTACTCAAGAGTCTAATACCAAGTCTATCGGCATTTTTTGAACTTTATCTTTAAAATTTATTTTCAATAAAATACTGACATAAGGAATAGTTTTAGCGAAAAACACAAACGAATCGACCAATTTTTGCGTTCTTTATAATCATTTGAAATTTCGGACCCTAAACTTAAATGGCGCCTAGGTCCTGCGGAAGACGTTTAGTACCCTTAGTTTCCGATTTAATATTGTTTGTCTTGATGTGTACTATCACCCCTTAAAGTTTTGCCCGAGAGTTTAGATTCACCATTTATAGGTATATATGAATATTTCACGTAGTAATATACGTTTATATCAAACTGACTATCACATATTCCATAATTAGAATTCTTGGGAGATATTTTTAAATGACATAACTACTTTAGAGAAGTATCTATTATTTATTCTTTTTTATTTTGATGTTTTACAGCTGCTCTTTGTAAATCAACTAATGTTACCATGTGCGTACTACGCTTTCAAAAAGCTGTTAAATGATTGTTTATTTTATTGCAACTAATTTTTCTAGTATTTGACAAATACCATTTCAAACGTTTAACTAACCCACTATTACTGAATCCCAATCAGTCAAATTAAGGATATTAATTTTCGATAAAATTCTAAGCAGATGGTCTCGGTTATTTACAGAAACTCTTCGAATAAGTAGAACTATACTTTCTAAAAAGAATGCCTGGAAGTGTGCTTTGAAACTATCTCAGTTGTTTAAAATGTTTTTGACACCTTCTTTCCGACACATATTTCAGACTAGCAAGCATCCTCGCTATGCTGGTCAATTTCTCTTAACGCACCTTTAATCAAGTGAAATATTGACTTTGAATTTGAGCTTGTATTTTAAAACCCTATGGATGGATCTTTACTTGGAATGTTTTTCTGCATTTCTGAAAACGATACAAACGCTATTGCGTTATAAAATTTTTTAATATGTCAGACAACATTTGGGCTGTTAAGGACAAATTAGGCCAATTATCTGTAGACTTTATTATGGAATAGGTCAGTATTAAATAAATGAATAATTGTGTTAAATTATGGTGTCTATGGGTTTTACACATGATGGTGTCTGTGGGGAAAAATCATTTCCGTTGGATTCAAATTGGATTTGAATGAAGTTACAATTTATAATACTTCAAATATAATTAGATTAATGTGCTTCACTGAGGTGGACAAAAATATGCTACTCGTCGAGAATTAAATAAAAAACATGCACTCGCGACATCATAATTCACTTTTATATTTTAACAGAATAATAAGGCTACTATAATTTGTGACTCGTGCTATAGTCAGTATATATACGTCAGGACACGTTGTCGTTATCATTATCTTTTTACGCGTGAAGATTTCGCTGTGGTACTCCATTGTAAAACTTGGTATTTTTTGAAATTCAATATTTGAAAAACGGCATAATCATTAGATTTGAAATTTATATCAAGAAAAATTCAATTATTTACCTTTCAAATGCAGTTTGTCTAACAATTTTCTGACAAATACTTTTCGAGCTATTAATTTTTTCATTAACTTCAAAGGTTTCATTTTCCGAAATTAATCTGTGGCAACGATTAGTGAAAAATCCAGTCGTCAGCAACACTTAGTTTTTTATTAAAGAGGATAAAGCAGAATCCTATTTGAAATAATGGTTCATAAACCTATACTACCAATTCTATTGTGTAATACACGTTTATATCAGAATTACTATCAGATATTCCATACTTGCAATTTTCGGAAGAAATTTTAAAATTATATAAGCACTTTAGGGAAGTAGTTCTGACTTTTTTCTTTTTTATTTAGAGGTTTCACAGCCGTTTCTTGTAAATCAATTAATGTTGCGCTTGCGTATTACGCTTTCTGAAAGCTGTTAAAGGATAGTTTCTTTTATCGCATCTCCTTTTTCTAGTCTTTAGCAAATAACATTTATAATTTTTTACCAACTCACTATTTCTGAATCCTAAACAATCAAAATAAGGATATTAATATTCGGTAAAATCCTTAAGCAGAAGGTCTGGATTATATTAAAAAAATCCTCGAATAAGTAAAACAAAACATTCTAGCAAGAATTTTTGGTAATATGCTTTGTAACTACAGAAAAACTTCGGGTATTATTGAATACTAGTTATATTTGAGGCGATACAACCTCCCGATATTGTTTAAAATCCGAAAACCGAATATATTTACAAACTTCAACTATCTGCGAATAGCTTTTATAGACAAAATTATTTTGCAAAACTTCACCACTTGCAAACAAATAACAATAATAATAAACGTATTTTGAGGGTAGTGTGAGATAGTCGGGAAAATTGAAATAAGGGGTTAAAACTGAAGAAAATGAACAAAAATTGGTGTGCAATGGACAAAACAGATGTAATGGTATCAAGAGAGTATGATCAAAATTAGTGTCTGGATAGTCATCCAATGCACTCCCATTCATACTTCAGATTTGTAGAAATCACAAATATAAGGATCTGCCATTGCACCACCGTAATCATGGAGTATTATGAGATATTGATATTCCATATAACCCTACACCACCAATTTGGGAAAATTACTCTATGTTTATTGGTGTGAATCGCGAGCTAAAAAAGGACTATGACATCATACACTGCAAGTATTTCGATGTACATTATTCTTAATTTAAATGTAAAAATATTACTTGTAATAATTATTAAAAAATATTGAAAAATTATCTCCTGAAACTTTCCAAAGACGAAAAACAAATATTTATTCACGCAACGCGCCCTGAAGCCGACCGACGAACTGCGCGTTTTGGGGGGGCATTCGGGAAACGTTCTTCAGTAGTTTATGATATTGCCGCTTGGTGTCAGCACTTTATCAAACAGAAATCTTGGTATGCCATATTGCTCGACTATTCCATAATACCCGAATTTCCTCTATTGTTTAAAAATTGTTTTGGACAACTTCTTTCCCACGCAAATTATTTCAGATGAATGAAACTTCACAACTGAAATAAATGTTCATAATTTTTAATGAATGTTTTTTACTGTGCAATACGCATTTTTATCAGAATAACTATGAGATATATTTGGAACGTTTTAATTACATAAGTGATTCAGAAAAAGTGTATCTACTTTTTTATCTTTTACGAATTTTCACGGATATTTTTTTGTAATACAGGTTATATTACATTTGCATATTACGCTATTCTAAAACTCTTTATATGGTAGTTTATTTTACTACATCCGTTTGCTCATAGTCTTTAGTAAATAAAACCATTTCTAAGGTTTTACCAAATCAACCTTTCTAAATCATTATCAGGGAAAACAAAAGAAAAAAGCAAATACTCGACTAAATTCTGAACATATGAATTCGGTTATTTGGAGAAGTCATAGACACCCCCGGTTAAATAAATTTAGCATTCTAGAAAGAATGTGCTAGAGTGGGTTAAAATAAGAAACTGTGAGTAAAATATCTTATGAGGAAATTTCTTTTGTATTATTTCAGAGGAATTAAGATCAGATCAGGAAAAACGATAACTTGGCAAATTTGATTCCTGCTGTATTAATTGCACAAAAACAATTTCTTGTCTTTCAAAAGAAACTATGATGCACTATTCAAAAGATACATAAGATTTCAATGTATGTTTGTTGCAAAATCTGATAATTCAGTTACGAAATCTGGCAGCTGATTTATGAAAAGCAACGTATTCATCGACGGGGAGATAAGATATAGACTATGGCCGGCAATGAAATTATTTAGTGGCTACTATGATGCATAGGTAATCTACTCTTTCAGAAATATATATAAACAAATTTGAAAAATAATCTTTATTAGTTATTTAATATGAATTTTGAAGATAACTTTACTTTTGTACTATATACCATTACGGAATTTAAATTCAGAACCTCAATTCAATCTAAATATTTTTTTCTTGTTCCAATTCAATTATAATAAAATATTTCGTCTTGTTTAAAGTTTTCGTTTTTTCATGCTTTCCTGTTTTTTTGTTTGTTTCAGGTCAAAACTCTGATTTTAATAAATGGTCAAATGATGTATATTTACGCTAATCGAGATTTCATTGTATATACAGCTTTTTCTGTACATGTTTTAAATATTACAGCCAAACATTTTATTTTTATGTAACGAAAATGTGTATATGTGTACCATTTTACTCCAATATTAATTAAATATTTCACAATATTAATTAATTTCTGAAAACCCTTTCTAAATCGAAATTAATTTCATTAGTTCCACGCAAGCATCTGCTTGAGAAATGGAGATATCATTGGCACTCGAAGTGATTTGCTCTCCATCCGTCTCATAATTATTTCCCCATTTACCTAGCATAATTAAATCGTCCCAGATCTGAAACACAGAATTCCATGTGCAAAATACTATATATACAACACGGATAGAGGATTATACCGAGTATTTTATGACGATTTCAGCTATATACCGAAGATGTCTTTCCTTTTTTTTTTTTTTAAAGGTTGCATTTTAAGAACTTTTTATTATTAAATGATTATATCGTGTGTATACGTTTCACAATAAATAAATAAATAAATACAAACCGTGATATTTTATTTTTGTTTAAATGTATTAATAATTTGGAAAATAAAAAAAATATTTTTTTTACAGTATTCAGCGAAATTTTACTTTTTAACTAGAATTCAGAAATATTTTTCACCTTGCGGACTCGTGTTTATTTTGGCTGATGACGGGCTGTTAAAAATTTCCAGCTCGAAACGCGTCCTGTGTGTTGTTTGGTTTTTATAGTGATTGATACAAAGTTTAATTATTTAATTACGATTTATTGCCAGTTTGTCGGTGCTGTTTTATCTTATTTTTGTATTTTACTTGACAGAAAAAATACTAATCACATTAAAAAAGAGATATTTTTACATATTTATGAGAAACCAATGTTTCCCTCTTCTAAAGTAAAACATCATATTTTTCATTTAATGTCAACACTATAGTGAAGATAAAACCTTTTTAAATGTCTGAAAATTTCGCTAAAAAGCAAAGTTTTAATTTTTTTTATGCAGTAGACCTTCGTTATATCGCGTTTCGTTACATCGCTTATGCGATACATATCTCTTCTAAATGCCCCCCTCCTCCCAAAAAAAATAATAATTGCTATTTTAATCACACCTTTTAAAAAGATATAAATAATCAGATTAAAATAAGTGTAATTATTTATAGTTTTTTTAAAAATGAAAATTGTAACATACATACAAACTAATATTTTGGAGAAAATATGAAATATGGCCTTGTTTGTTATAATTTTTCTTAATTTTTAAGTGACCTTGCCACGCAGCTTTTTTTTTTTTCTGGGTAACTCCCGTAAATATACTCGGAAAGCCATGAAATTTTTATATGGTATTGAAGTTTACTATAGAATGTTTGGTATTGAAAATGAAGTGTGTAGAATTTATAGTTACATATAGACACATTCAGTAAGTGTTGGAAAGTGCTTCATAATCTATGCTTGATGCATAATTTTGCGTTCATTAAAAAAAAAAAAAAGGTTGGTGCTGAAGCTTGTTTTTGTACATATTGATTCGATGAAATGCTGCCAACTGCTAAAGTTGCATTTAGATGCAGGTAATCCTAAACTTTCTCACCCCTCAAATGTTTACAGAAATGCTCATTGAAAATGAAGTGTGTAGAATTTATAGTTCATTTACAGGGACTCACAAAAGAATTCCCTTACATTACGGTCTATGATGAAAAATCGTTTGCTTTGCATTTTATTTATGTTACTATATTTCAAACATAATGAGATTGATATATATTATTGAGATGGACAGCAACATGCTCTCTCAGGCGTATAGAGTAAGTAGCATTTGTAGTTCATTTACGAGGACGCACAAAAAGGGTTCCATTACATTAATGATCTATGGGGAAAAATCGTTTGCAATGCATTTTAATGATGTCATGATACTTCATACATAACGATTCACTGAAGTACACTGCATGTATTTTACAGATTATAAAATGGATAACAATTATTATTAATTTACAGAGACACACAGGAGAATTCGGTTAAAGGACAAACTAAGATCGATAATTGCTGGAAGTGCGTTTTCCTCTGTGGTATGGATTTTTAAACTGATCTAATTTTGTGTATATAAGGTGGTGTGTACATATTCTATATATCGCACACAGTGCTACACGAAAGAGCTCGCACGCGTTACCGGATATGGACTACATAATATCGAGTAATTGTTATCTTACTTATAATAAAATCCAAAGGCGAGAAAGTGTCTGTAACGGTACCGGGCTGTACCACTCTGATCTGCGAGTCGACCGTAGTTAAACGCCATGTTAGGCTTACTGAAAAATATATGCTAACACATAATAACACTAAATGATAATATCTTCTACTTGAAATAACGTTTGTTCAGCATATTTTCGTATAAAACATGTATATCATATCCAGTTATAATGTTTTAAGTTTTAAATTAAAAATAACAGATTAAACATCCGATTACCTGATGTACATAAACGAATAATGTTGCCATTCAAAAACACAAATCCCATATCTAGAAAAAATAAAAGGAATGACTCTTTGAATGTTTCATTAAAATATCCAATTATGCTCTTAAAATATTTGTAAAAGCATTTTAAAGTCTTTAAATATTTAAAGGATTTTCTCAAATTTATTTCTGTAAGCATTTTATTCCTGAAATCACTTTTTCAGAAATAGCGATGATACCTTTCGAGGCTTTGCAATGCATCTACCAGCATTTTAGATATCGTTCGTAAATACTATTCTGGCGCCATCTTCTGACAATAAATACAAATTATAGGTTTCTGTTAGAAAAAAAAATAATAATACAACTTTATTATAATTTACATAATAATAAAGTTGTAAAATAATATAAAATGTACATAAGCATATTTTTAGAATAAGAAAATTCAGGATTTATTGATTTATTACAATGATATTTTAATGATTTAAATTATTTTTATTATTAATTTTGAAAGGGAAATATTTGACTTTGTGTAAAAATTAATGCATTCTTTCAGATTATGAAGAAGCTAAAAGATCGTTTTCGTATTATTGAGAGTGAAAATTAATATCTATAATTTACTAACCATAGTTAATTATTGAGACCTTAATTAATTATTGAGATCATTATTAGGATTAAAATTTTAATTATTCAGAAAAATATTTGGAAATTTTGAGTTGAAAAACCAAAATAAGGTAAAAGATTACGTTTCGTAAATTTACCATTAACATAAGGTATGTACATTCAGGATGTATTGAATTATTACAAGATCAACTTTTTTTAATGATTTAAATTATTTTTATTATTAATTTTGAAAGGAAAATATTTGACTTTGTGTAAAAATTAATGCATTCTTTTAGATTATGAAGAAGCTAAAAGATCGTTTTCATATCATTGAGAGCGAAAATTAATACCTATAATTTACTAACCATAGTTAATTATTGAGACCTTAATTAATTATTGAGATCATTATTAGGATTAAAATTTTAATTATTGAGAAAAATATTTGGAAATTTTGAGTTGAAAAACCAAAATAAGGGAAAAGATTAGGTTTCGTAAAATTTACCATTAACATAAGGTATGTACATTCAGGATGTATTGAATTATTACAAGATCAACTTTTTTTAATGATTTAAATTATTTTTATCATTAATTTTGAAAGGAAAATATTTGACTTTGTATAAAAATTAATGCATTCTTTTAGATTATGAAGAAGCTAAAAGATCGTTTTCGTATCATTGAGAGCGAAAATTAATACCTATAATTTACTAACCATAGTTAATTATTGAGACCTTAATTAATTATTCAGATCATTATTAGGATTAAAATTTTAATTATTGAGAAAAATATTTGGAAATTTTGAGTTGAAAAACCAAAATAAGGGAAAAGATTACGTTTCGTAAAATTTACCATTAATATAAGGTATGTACATTCAGGATGTATTGAATTATTACAAGATCAACTTTTTTTAATGATTTAAATTATTTTTATTATTAATTTTGAAAGGGAAATATTTGACTTTGTGTAAAAATTAATGCATTCTTTTAGATTATGAAGAAGCTAAAAGATCGTTTTTGTATTATTGAGAGCGAAAATTAATACCTATAATTTACTAACCATAGTTAATTATTGAGACCTTAATTAATTTATTAGATCATTATTAGGATTAAAATTTTAATTATTGAGAAAAATATTTAGAAATTTTGAGTTGAAAAACCAAATTACTTTCTTCTATTATAGATAGAAGAAAGTAAAAAATCGACTTTCTTTACAATTTTTTTCCATCAGTTATTTATTTTTGATTTTTTTTAAATTTTTCCCATACATTCTCTTAAAAAAACAGGGGTAGACGGTATGTAAGGGGGAAAATATATGTTTTTTTCATTTTGTAGGCTTTATAGAACAACTCTACATTGTTGACAAACCTTGGAAAAATACATAAAATTTCCACGTATGTTGTGGAATTTCGCTGTTTTAGCAGACTGTGCGGTGTAAAACATTTACCTATAAATTTCGATCAATTTTCTTATAATAAAGTGCGCGTTATACACCAAAGTGTACAAATATTAAAACTAAAAGATATGATTCCTATCACGTTACTTGAAAAGATTAGTTTAATAAATTAATGCAAATTATGAATAATTCATTTAAAAAAAATTGTTTTCTTTATAAAGGGAATAATTACTCATATCCAATATCAAATTAAACATGTACTTATGTTTCTTAATTCAATTCATGATATATTTATCAACGTCAATCTTGGAAATACTCAATGAATAAAAAAACAGTGCATTCTAACAACTTATTCACCCTTTCTTTTCAAGCTGTGATGGAAAATTTTAATTTTTTTACGTTATATAAAAAAATTACAAGCAACAGCTTTTCCGAAGAAAACATGGAAAATCTACCGTAAATAAAGAAGAAATGCAATATTTTCTTGCTGCATCACTTATTTTCAAAACCACTGAAAGCTTTCGTGTGCTAAAAACACATTTTGATGGGTTCGGCTTTAAATAAGCCCGCAAATCTGTCCTCATTTTCGCGTTGTAATTTTTATATACCCTAATTAGAATCTATGAAGCATGGAATGCGTAAAAAACATGTTTATTTTCGGAAGTTATAATAAATGCATATAGAAATAAAATGTAGGATATTAGGTGTAGCTAAGTACTGTTTAAATTTCTCTTAAAATTTCATTTTTTAATTGTCACATTTCAATTTCTTATACTTTTAATATAAAACGTGAGTTTTATGATGTTGATAGTTATTTTATAAATTTTAATATTGAAAAACATGAATTTAAATAAAATACAAGAAGAACTTCCTATAAATTGTTTAAAATTATTATCAAATTTGTCAAAATCTTGTAAAAAGGTAATCGGTTAGTTACTAATAGATGAAAAATATGCCTGTTTAAGAATATAATGCAATGTAGTTTCTTCAATTATTAAAATTTTATAGAATGTTCCGCCCAAATAATCAGAAAAAAAGCCTAGAATTGTATTAGATAAAGAATGCAATGACTGTGTTTCAATTGTAGCATAAGTTCATGAATTTTTAAAATTACAGACAGATATAATTTTGTTACGCCATGAGTCATGAAAGGCTAAGGTACGATTTCAACTATTAATGACATGTATTGAAACTGATAGAAGTACTTTCATTAGTATGTTTTATAATTGCTATTAAAATGTTAAGTGTTCGTTCAATACTTGAACTAGTGAAACCTAAAAAATTTACGAATACATCGTAAAGTACTTTTCTAATAGTGTAGTGTATCTCAAAGTACTGTTAGGTGAAGAAAGCCTTAGTTTTGAAGCAAATAGAAGAAACAATGGGAGTTAGTTAACCGAGAAGAAATATAAGTCGCAAAAAACATCCCGGGCTGATAAATGATAATAGGAACCTATGTTTAGGCAACAGAAAAAAAAATTATCTCAATATATACAAAATGAAATGACCCACTATAATATGAAGTTGAAATCAAGGACAGTTTTGTGCAGGCTACAGTAATTTGGTTTAAATTAAACATTCATGAAAAAATATTTTTATCAATCAAATAAAAGTTGATATAATTAAACTGGAGAAATATACATGTTAAATGAACAAAGAAATAGCGAGGCCGTGTTACTTGGAATGATCAGATAAAGTATCTCATACAAGTTGTGAATTTCCAACTGGACGAAAAATGTCCGAGCCAGGATTCGAACCTGGGATCGCTTGGCTGAAGCCGCCACGTATCTCATGTTTAATCCTGTATTATAATACGAGCAAATATTGTGCGTGTGTATGTGTATATATTTATAATCTCTATAATAAAACCGTAAGTCATGTGACTGTCATCAACAGTTCCGGAATGTCCGTTTCACTTTTTCATATGCCAGGCGGCCATTTTTATTAAAAATTATTTTTTCGAATAAAACTTCATAAATATGACATTTTTAGAAAGATCGTTCAAAATAAATTAATATTTGAGAGATGACTTACGTTCAATTATGTATATATTCTCCAATAACTTCAGTTGAAATTAGCTTCGCAGTTCAAATTCTCTATCCATGAAAGTAAACAAAAAAAAAAAGATTCATTCGTCGTGAAGGTTTAAAATATTAAACCATTAAACCATGGAGATAATCGTTCGTAAAGTTAGTTTTCCATGAAAGATTTTTTGGAGCGCTGCCTGGTGTCAAAAAAATAATTCGTACCAGTGACACAATCAAAGTTTACCATAATTATGTGCTATACAACTCAACTTCATTCTTTATCTTTTCTTGATGTAAGCTGAATGTAAACAAATACAACTCATGTAATGATATTTAATGAATCAAATTTCGAAACAAATTGTCAGTTAATTTGGTATTTATGTATTATACGTGAAAGGAAGAGAGACCACCGAAAATGATTGTTAATCACCAATCATATTTACCATTATTAATGACCAATCGCTTTCAAAACAGTAATTTAATATACATTTACAAAATACATAACATCATTAAGTACTTTTGTGTTATTTGGGCGCAAATCTCGCCAATAGAATTTTTAAAATCGCCAATACCAGCTTTTATTTTTCGCGTGTGCAAATTAGAAACGATACTTTTATTTTGAAATCAAATGTTCTGATGGAACAGCTGTCGTAGACGCACCGGGGCACTATATTAACTATAGTGTTGCAATATAGAGAGAAAAAACGGGTTGCTATAATTAGAATTATAGGCGGTAATGTTGGTGTGACATATTTACGTGATTATCAAAACTGGCTTCCAAAAGTTCAATGTTTCACCAAACCATACTCGAAAATTACGTGTTATAATATGCACTCCGATTATGTCACATTATTCAAGACGTTTTAAATGAGAATAATGATAGATTTTCTTCTTGATTCTCTCCCGTAATCAAGTCTACAGCCAAAGTTAGCGAGAAACAAACAAACAAACAAAAAAATATTGGCAACAATATGGTTCAGTGTAAATGGTGGATATCATTAAAGACTTTCACAAAATAGACTTCATTGCACCAAATCGTATTAACTAAAATACGCCATTTGGCAATGGATCCAATTACGGAAAACTACTTAATATGTTTAAGAATCTCCTCATTAGCAAGCATATTGCAACTGATAAGCAAACGGATATGAAGCATAAATGCTTAAGTTGGTTAAGCGGTTTTTGTCAAGAAAGATGAAATACATAACAACAAAAAATATGCGAAATGCTACCATGATCGAAAAAGTTTTTGATTTGTCTATTAGAATCTTCCGGTTTGGCGAAGGATTACGGAAAAAAGATAAATTATGAATAAAAGTAACGTGTTACAGTGCTTAACATACATTTAAGGAAGACCAAACTGGTCGCCAGTGGCGGCTAGTAATAAATAAAGAAGTTTGTGTGTGTGTGTCCGCTGTGTTATGAAGAAACCGCTACACGCAGAGCTACAAAATTTGGTGGGAAGGTATCTCTATGTACCCTATGTAGTTTTGCACTTCAAAGCACGATTTTGGCATTTTTGATTAGGGTTTTTTTATTTAATTTTTTATGCAATTTTCAACATTTCTTCCCGTTTAACTTGCTGCAATTTTTCCACATTAGTAACAAGAATCCGGTTCCAATCTTTAATCCTAATTTAAAAATTTCGTCCTCTTTTCAATAAATTTTATTCGAAAATCGTACAGTGATTTTTGAATTTTTGGCGAATTTTTTCCTTTGCCACTAAGAAATTGTCTCCATAATGCTTGATTGGTTCGTTGATTGCTTCCATTTCGACCTCAGTTACCTCCAAAGTCGTAATTTTTTTTTCTCTTATTAGCTTAGAGAGGGTTGATAATTCTTTTAAGATCAAAAATCGTGATTTTAAAACTGAATAATTATCCCGATTTGGATTTTTTTATTAGATTTTGTAAATTTCATTTTTCATGCATTTTTTAACTTTTTTCATGTTCAGCAGCGTTATTGTTTCAAATGACGTCACATATCAGCCATTGGTAGTTAAATACCGTTGGAGGGCAGTTGTGCTTAGTAGCTGAGAGATTTGTAGGACCGACGGAAAGTCAACCGGACAATTGTGATTGGCGGATGAAAAGGTCATCAGCTGATTGCGACTTCTTTGTAGTAAATTTTGTCATCTTTTTAATAAAAAATATTCTGAATTCGAACAGTGATTTGTGCATTTTTCGCGATTTGTTTTATACGATTTCTACAGTGTTTTCATGTACGTGACGTCATTTATGTATTTGATTTCAGATATTGTCAACGATTACTTACTGTATTTGTATGTCAAAAAAAAAAAAAAAAAAAAAAAAAAAAAAAAAGCGATTTTGTTTTTGTCTTAACCGCGCCATTTTGTTTCTGTCTCAAAAGTTAACAATAATTCTTAATGTTAAAGGTCGTATGTTTAATTTTGAGGAGGGATTATTGTCCGGTCGCAGTTTAAATATTGCGTTAATGCTCTGATGGAAACTCCTCCTCCTTCCCCTGACTCTCAAATCAAAAAATTTTAAATATAGGTTTGATTAAAACGAAATCTTTTCAAACATTCATCTCGGGTCCCCCCAGGTACTAAATAAATTTTGATAAAATTTTTTCAACCCTTGGTTACTACTATTTCTGAACATTAATCAGCTGGGGGAGTGGTGGTATATTCTCGGGTTATATGGGGCCGATTTCAATGAGAATTGGTTCATTCAACTTAACAGGAACTAATTAAGATATAGATAACTAATTAAGATACAGATTTGGCGCATCCTGGCGGTAGGAAGTAGAACTAAAAGATTTTCCTGCTCGTGCACAGCACTCCTGCTATATAGTGTTGTAGACAACGGGCACACGCGCCGGATTTTCGTTCGGAAATAGAATTGTTTAGAACAGAGTGCGTCCCTGGTATTAGAAAGTGCAATTAAAATATTTCGGATTTAAAATTGGTCTGATTCAAAAGAAATCTTTTCTAACATTCTTACGACATCTCTCAAGTACTAAATAAACTTTGGTATCATTTTTTCGGCCCTTTGTTACCAGCAATATGAATATTTATCTCTAGGGGAGGTTATATTTTCACGGATTCTATGGACCCGATTTCAACGAAAAGTGATTCATTCAACTTAACAGAACTAATTACGATATCGTCAACTAATTAAGATATAGATTTGGCCCCCCTGGCAGAGGAAAGTGGAACTAAAAGATTTTCAGTGGAAGCACAGCACGCTTACTATACTGTGCCGCGGGGACACGTGCCGGATTTTCGTTTGGAAAAAGTTTATTTAGAACAGTGTATGCCCCTGGCGGTGGAAAAAGGAACTAACTCTTTTTTAACGGTTTATTTCTTATATTTGCGAGAATGAGAAAGGTGGGGGTAAACGATCTTTTAATTAAATATCACATTAATTGTACTTCATCACGATCCCCTGACGGTGGAAACTAAAATATATTGAACGCGTTCTCAGCACTCCTGCTATACAGTGTCGTAGAAAGCAGGCACGCGTGTCGGAGTTCGTTTGGAAAGATGTTTATTTAGAACAGAATGCTCGTCATGATGGTGGTAACTGAAACTAAAAGATTTTGCAGCACGCCTTCTATGCGGCTCTGTAGGCAGTGGGGACATGTTTCGAAAATTTGTTTTGAACTGAATAGGTCACATCGATTAATGGGTCATTTTGGTGTCAGGGTCAAGATCAAGCTAAGTTTATCGAAAAAATGGCTCTAACGATTTTGAATAAATTTTGTATCTTACGGTTTCCGGATACGAGAAGACCACCGCGCTGGGTCACATGTTCGAAAAAATTCGATTAGTGGTTATAATATTTTTTACTGCATTTCTATTTAGTTTAATACATAATAATTGTGTTCCCTAGGAAGCATTATTAATATACATTGCAGAAAATACTTCTTACAAAAGATATCTGGTGCTATTTTGACGTTGTTCTTCACGTGTTTAGAATGTAAGGCAATATCTACATGTTTTGTGAAAAGTGTATATTTTATCTGCAACTTCTGTTACTTTAATTTTAATTTAAATATGGTCTCAAATACTTTTGTCAAATATTTAAGGATAAGTTATTTTGAAATTTTTATAAATATTGAAACACAAATTTTATAAAAACAACAAACTTATTTATTTGCATACAATTACTGAACATTAGACATTTACATATAACCTCTCTTATATGTAAATATTTAATCCTTAGTAATTTACATATAATCTCTGGTACAATTTTTTTTTAATTTTTTCATTCCAAAAAGATAAATTTAAATTTTAAATTGCAGTTTTCCACGCTAATGCTAATTTTAAACAAATTATATATACATTTAAATAATATTACTGTCATTCAGTAAAATCCGTATCTTACGAAAACTATCTTGACAAGCTCGTCCGAAATTTTTTTTCACTTTCATTTTTAATAGCGTAAAACCGATTTTGGGTAACGTAGACTGACGCTTTTAAAATTTTTATTTTCGAATGCAATAGAGATATTTTAAATGCGTAAAAACTGTCAGTATTTTATTTAGATTTACTTTCAGAAAGTGTTGGCCTTTCAGTTTGAAATATTTTCAACCGTAGTATATTCTTAAAAGCTTTAAAAGTTATCGTTTTGATCTGTTTGAAAATAAAAATTCTTTCCACACTCTGTTTTCTTTGATATGAAAATTGATTTTGAAAGTATATAATGTAATAGAATTTTATTTTCTGAATATTTTGTTGCATCCAACTATAAAAGACCCCTTCACACTTCTTTCAAAAAATATATCTGATGAAATCATTTTCGGAAGTGCATCATCGCACGAGAAAAACTCCTATAACATTGCTATCTTGAAAATAAATTTTCATTTTATAATGTAAGTTGCACTAAAATGATGAGATTTTAGAGAATTTTCGTTTTCGCTGGATGAGATAAGGATTGAAAATAAATCACATTTATCATTATTTATTTGCCACTCCATTCAGTCTTAATGATGGAATAAGAGTGTCTATAAGTATACAGGGTCATTCGCTGCTGTGTGTACAAACTTTGAAGGGTGGTACAAATTATTTTAAAAATATCTCATCAGAAAATGAAAATTTTTAAATTATTTTAACTGTGCGCTCTTCTTTTAAGATAATTTTGTCTTTTCTATCTTTAGATGAAAAAACTATTGGATTCATGAAATTTTTCGACTTCCGGTTTTCGACGGATTTATACGTTTTAGAATATCCTGAACACGATTTGACCGTTTTTAGAAAATGTCTGTCTGTGACTCTGTCTGTATGTATGCATGTAATGTATGTGACAAAAATTTTGTGGGCGCTATATCTCAAGAAGTAATGCATGAAATGTAATAAAACTTTATATTCAGTTAGTCTCTGATATAAATTGGTGCTGATTAGTTTTTGATGAAAATCGCCTAACAGGTGGGGCTGCTATGCTGGATTTTTCGCGATTTTCGCAATAGCTCTATCTAAATACTAATGCACTCATTTCCATCGAACTTCAGATTCAGTTAGATCTTGACATAAATAGACGCTGGTTAGGGTTTGATGTAGATACCGAACAGGTGGCCCTGCTATACCACTTTTTTGTGATTTTTACGGATAGCTATATCTCAAGAACAAATGCAAGAAATTTCATAAAACTGCATATTCTGTTAGACCTTGACATAAATAGATGCTGCTTACATTTTGGTGTAAATATCCCAAAGGGTGGCGCTGCTATGCTGCATTTTGAAGGTTTATACGATTTTAGCAATAGTCGTATCTCAAGAACTAGTGCATGGAATTTAATAAAACTTTATATTTAGTTAGAGCTTGGTATAAATTGCTGCTGATTCTTTTTACTGTACGCGAAACCTGTGTGAGATAGAAGAAAGTTTTTTGATTGACACATCCGACTAGTTTAGTTGACAAAATATTTCTAAAATTATATGCTTAATTTCATATTTTATGCGTAAAAATTCTACGGATACTGACGAGCTGTGAGTAAGACTTTAATAAGTCAAATAAAATTAAGTATTTGTATTTTAAAACTATTTTATTAACTAAAAAATAAAAGGAGATTGCTTAATAAGAATACACAGAAAAAAATAATTATAAAATATTAATTTTCTGATGAAATATAAAAATAAGTATGCATTCCACGCTCATAGATTTTAATATTAGTGAGAGGAATCTGAGATCCTCCTCAACATTTCAACGTTTTTAGCTACAGTGATAAATATAGTATCTAGGTATACCAAAGTGATTAAGTGCTCTTTTATGAAACTACTTGTAGCGCCTTCTACCGGTAAAATTAGGAGTTACGGGCCGATATCAAGAACTATACGAGATAACCGGAAAATTGTCAGAAAGTGGTAGAGCAGCATTGGTGTTATATAGGGTGATTCTCTACCACTTGTACAAGCTTTCGTGGGCGGAACAGCCCACTAACACAAACATTTTTGTATAGGAAAGCTCGGTCGCATTCCACTTATTCAGTCGTAAATATAGGGTGGTTTACAGCAAATAGAATGTGAGTTATCGTTCAGACCTTTAAGGGTAATGAAGATATTTTACCGATATATGCAACAGACATACTTTACTTTGTGCAAAATATGACAGATATCATGAGGAGTCCACAATAATTAGGTCAGTAACCCATATATATCGTGAGCTACATTCCAAATTATGAAGTGGCTTGGTCACTGCTATTTGGACGCAGGTCGTAACCATTTTCAGCAATTCTTTGGACATTATCACATTTAATAGAAAGCAAAGTATGCGTATTGAAAATATGACTAACATACTTTCGTTTTGTTTTAAAGCTTAATTTTTTTAAAGATTGCATTGAGACACCCTGTATTTATGACTGTATAACTGGATTGCGCGTAACCTTCCTATACAAAAAATGTTAAATTTAGTGAGCTGTACCACCCTTCCAAGTTTGTGCACGTGATAGCGAATAACCCTGTAGGCATAAATGCAAAATTATAAATAAATATATTTATGTGTGTATGTCATTCACACATCACAAGGGAGATTTCTGCAGTTCCGAAAGGGAGACAGTATTATGGAGTTTCGAGACAGACCAATGATTCTCAAACATTTATGCTTCGTATGCCCTTTGAAGAATTCCACCTACCTAGTGTAAAATTTATTTTCTAATTTCTAAATTTCATATATACCATAATGGAAAAAAACGAATGGGTAGAAATAAACATAATGCTTGTTCTAAATTTAGTGTAAACTTTATGCAGCAATGTTCTACTTTCCGAACGCATAGCGTAAGGAATGTATTTTAATCATGATTTGTGTGTATGTGAGAGTACGTGATAATTCACAAACGATATTCCCGACTGAGCTCAATTTCCCACTTCGCGAATATGTTATAGACTACTGTCACAAGAACTGTAAAGGTTCTTGTAAAAATAAGCCAACTGATTGGGTGTTTCATCCATTTTTAAGCCATTTTCAAACCATTTGAGACCAATTATGTAATGAAAGTCACCAAGAAAATATGACAGGATATGTGATAAATATTGCAGCAAAGTGAAAAAACATTTGAGAGTTGAGATAACGTCTCCAGTTTCAAATCGGGAGGAACAGCGTTCGAAGCCAGACTGTTCCGATATGTCAGAAATTTATAAAATTTTCATGTGCAATTTTATTTTATGTGCAAGAAATAAGTTCGAATCCGCTGCGGTCGTACGATGTATTAAACGCCCCGACCCACCCCAGACAGCCAGTCTGTTTCATAAACATATTTAATTCAGCTTTGACATTTTTCAGGTTTGGTCTTCCGTGATCGGGTCTGCTACCGTTACGGACATCCTAGAAGTTCCCGCGGTTGCACCTATTCCACGAGTAGCGGCTGTTATATTTAAAAGCTAAATTCAACAAGTTTAAGACATACACCAGCAGGCCAGGGCGTGCTGGGCCATTTAATACATCGGACAACTATGGCGGCTTCGAGCTTATTCAATCCTTTTTTTATTTTGCTTGAATCTTTTTTTTTTACACTTATACCAGTGGTGAGAAAGTGGAGTGGAGTTTTTAACGAAACCGGTGCATTTCTGTATCCTTGCACATTTATCGAATATTTAGTGTTATTGAAGAAGAGCCAGACGCCATTTTAAACATTTTGTGTGGATTTTTATTTTTGTTTTCAAAGCAGTCAGTAAGATGAAAACTCCTTCTCACTCACTCATTTAACTATTTCGCGCCCTATCTATTAACTGCTTGGCGTCTATGTGTTATTTGTAGACATAGGCTGATCGTGTAACCCTATGGGAAACGCGTATACCACTATTATTAATAAGCATAAAATTAAAAAGCATATTTTACATTCCGGTCGGGTGCCTCCCTCGCCCCCCCCCGTCTGTTCTTCTCCGGGCCAGCCCTGAATTCTTCAGTGTGTGTGAGTGCGTGCGTGTGTATTTATCTATGGATGTAAAAGCAACTACAAATATGAATGCATGCATAATTAAATTCCCAAGCTGAAATTTATTTTACAGGGTGTCGATAGATTAAAATCTGGATTAAAAATATCTTTTAAACGAAGTTTCATAAAGTAAGAGGAAACATATATATATAGATATATACAGCTTAAATATTTTTATTGTTATGCATGGATACTGCAGAATTTTGTTTTTGTGAAAATGGTGACGCTTTATTTTAGGCATGTGCATATATTTATCATGACTGAACAATGGAAAATGTAATTCACGAATTAGAATTTCTATGATTTTCAGGTTTTATATTTACTTTTTGTGCGCGAAGCAATAGACGTTATGATAGCATCAGCTATAATAATTTAAACTTAAATTCTGTCGCCTAATGAAAATAAACGACATTTTTAAAGGGAGAAAAATCGATGAGGACCGTTTGGAGGAGTATCCGAGGTGAGTTTTATTAGCACGCGCTTAGTGACAAATCAGTTTAACAATGGCTTCGTCATTTGCAAGAGACACTTTTTCTGCAAAAAAAGTTCACGTATGCCTATAATCAACGTTTCGCCTAGACTAGTTCATTCACGCCATTAAGGAAACTGAGCAGCGCAGAAAACAGTATTGCACGGATCGAGTTGTGCCCGACTCAAACCTAACAAAATATTTTTCATTTTTCATAAACTATATCCGAACGTGATAAAATAATTGTCGTCAACCCACAAACGGCCAAAAACCGATATACTCAAACTCGAACACGACTTCAAACTCAATATAACCGACTTGATTCCCGATGAAAGTAAATTAATGTCATATATTAATGTAATTAGGCAAAAGTGATCTGCTGCCAAGTTAATTTTATTTGTTATGACAAAAAATTGACGCATCTGTTCATTCATAATAAAATATACCGGATAATTTAAGATTGAGGTTTTGGAGATACATCATTAAAATGACTGAAACATAATTCCAATTATATAAACTATATAAATGAAAATTAAAGTCATTGTGCCTAAATATGACGGCCTATAAATGCGACAATTTTCCTTTGTTTAAATATTAACGCAAGAATCGTATATAAATGTTATATAATGAAACATTCGAACTTCAGGAACAAAAAGCGAAACATTTCACTGCATTAAAAAGGTTTTCTTTAAAATAATTCCCATTACAATACACATCGTTCGTTATTCATCACCCCCATAACTCCCTAAATGTGACGAAAAATCCAAAAATGGATCACATTTTCGCTTTTTAAACTTTGAATTCAAACAACTGCATCAACGTCAAGGCCTTGAACGTCTGTTTCATTTACCTGAATTGAAAGCTCGTTAAAACACGACAAATTTTCAAATTAAATATCTTAAATATTCTACGCATTCTGGTTAGGAGAGATGGGGGATGAATGGGACAAGGGATGGATGGGACGTTCTCAATATTTCAGGCAATCAACTTTTTTTTAGTTGCTTCCTATCCTCATAGATTTCACTACCATGGTGTACTTCAGAACCAAAAGCAAGAGCACATGGCTGTTTTCAGTTTTCTTCAAATTTGCATTTCCTGAAAACTCTGCTTAAAAGTATTTTTTTTACATTTGAAGTTACTTAAATATCTTATGCAATATAAACAATTAAGATATGTTGTAGTTTTTTATTTCAAGGCTCAATATTGGTAATTAAAATGAATGCATATTAACCATTGTGACAAAATAATTTTTGAGACAAAATAGTTGACAATTGAATATATGCATCATGGGGATTATTGGGACATTTCAAATGGGATGAATGGAACTGTCTCAGATAATGCTGAAAAATATATTTATTAACTAAATAATATTATATAGGTTGATAAATTAATACTTTATGGTAATTATTCTTTTAACATTCCATCCTCATTGTAGCCATCGTCTTCAGCCATTGAATGGTTCGGTTTATGGGCCTTTTACGGCAAATTATATGAGTCCAAGATGATTGGCTAACAAAGAATCCTGGAGATCATATTACAATTTATAATCTCTCAGGTTTTGCCAAGGAGCCATTTTTGTCAGCTTTTAGTCCTTAACATTGAATACGGGGAGGAAAATGTTTGTGTCCCATTCATCCCTGCTGTGGGGATGATTGGGATAGAGAAGAGCTTTTTTTTAAATTTCATTTATATTCCTGTATAATAATAATCTTGAACAAATATTGTGCATAAGACGTAGTCAAACACTTAATGTATGACATGTGATATATAATATTGATAATAACTTAAATAAAATATTTAAAATAAATATTTTTTTGAAAATGTCCCATTCATCTCCCCTACTATTTTTTTAGAGATATATTAGCGACAACTGAATCCCTCAAATTTATAGAGACTTTTACGAGATTTACTGAGGTAAGTTCATATATTATATTAAATTAATGTCTAAAGCAGAAATTGCATTTAATTAAACTTTGTTGAATTAATAAATTTGAACTTTCCAACTTGATCATGCAATGGTATATTTCTTTGACAGGATTATGAAATGTGTGTTTCAAAGGGGCTATATCTAAAACTGAGTGCATCGAGCGCTGGTGCAGGAGTCATACACAGTAGATATGTATACATTATGACATATATATATATATATATATATAACAGTTTACACCAGAAATTATAGAGATGAGAAATCATGTTAATGGAGAAGTGTATTATGGTGGGAAAGAAAATTGGCTAATTGACGGGGTGAGAATGACAGTTGAGTAAGTCAAATATTTTGAAAATCGAAATAATCATATTTTCACAGAACGTATATTAATTTCTGTTCAATGTGCCAGTCAAATAAATCATAGTTCACTTAGTGAATCGCTAGAGGGCAAGGTTTGGACCACTCAATGCAACGGCATTACAACAAGTTTCTCAAAACTCTTCATTTCTCACATTACTAAATAGTGACTTACTCCACTGTCATTCTAACACCTTCAATTAAAATTGATAAAGATAATAATCCAAAAATGCTTCTTGTATATTACAATATTTACAGAGCGATTTTATTATCCAAAAAAAATTTTATTGTTCTTATTTTAGGGCTACAATCAATCATAAAATGTATCATATGGGAGAGTCTCTCTTTAAAAAACAAGAATTATAGAGGAAGATAATAATTTTAGAAATGCTTAGATGGGGCAGGGTTGAAATATGTTTAGGAACCACTGATCTATATCCATACCTTCCAGAAACAGAAATATTTGTAAAATTTATGTAGTATTAGTCATTCATTTGTTACTTCTTGCTTTATACATGGTCAAATTTAAAAGTGATCAAAGTATGAATGTTGAAACATTAATTATTTAATAATAATATATTCAATATTATGTGTCTCAAAGTTACTCTTTTATAAGTTATTATTAAATTAACTTATTAATACGTTGTTTAATATTAAGTGTTTAACTTTCAGTTTTTATCTATTTCAACTCTTTATTAAATATTTGAAAAATTGATAGCAATTAAATTAGTATTTTAAAATGAACTGACATGCATAAAATGCATTGCCACATTTAGGTACTTTGGACGCCTCATTTAGGTTTTGACTACTATAAATGCGACAAAAATTACCTAAATGCGACAATCGTATATTGATTGCTTATATATATATATATATATTACACATAATAATTCAATTTATACAAAAAAGTTAGTTTTGAACTAAAGTCATCGTATTCAATCATTTTATAATTAATAAAATATATATTTATTTAATAAAATGCCAAATATACCCTAAATGCAACAAAAATATGGTAAATCGCGTCTTATTTAGGCACACTGACTTAAGTTTTTAGATATGGTACCTTTTTAAAAGAAATTGTGCACATATTAAAATACTAAATTAATTTTTATACGGTCCCAATTCCTTAAAACTGCTATCTTAAAAAGACATTGCCTTTAAAAAAAAATCTCATTCTTCTATGACAAAACTTGTCAAGTTATGATTTTTTTAATTTTATGAAAATTCTGTGTTTTTTGGCATTAAAAACATAAAATGCCTTTTAAGTCATAAATAACATGTTTTAATTATATTTCGTATGTTTTTCAGGATAGAAGAAATAAATTTATTTTTTCTATTTAATGCAAATTATGCATGGCAAATCGTATAAAATAAATACAGTGGTTCACATTGATGTTTTCGAAGTTCGTTTAAAAATTAATTCGTTACGGATCCTCAAGAAAATTTTACTACTGGGAAAATATAAAATTGTCGTATATGCCAATCCCACATATATGTTATAGTATCACATATATGTTAATACTTCAAATAGCCTAATTTTTTAAAATTCATTTTAGAAACACAAAATGAGCAGATAATATATATGTTATTTATATTTTTACTACACTTCCAGTTTTTTGTCAATAATTTTTTTTTAAACTGTGGGGAGTCGTGGGGGGGGGGAGGACAATTTTTTGTAATGAATTATAATCAACTTGTAATATATAAAAAAATGTGAAATATTTTGTTTATTGCAAATATGCAAATGAAACCTTTATTGAATAATTAGGGCATTTAATACAAGTTTTTAACAGCTACCGTGCCCGTCCAGAAAATCGAACAAAATTCGCTGTCACAGTCGCACCTTGAAACCGATTTTCTCTAAAATATTATACAAGCCTCGGCCTATTACATTACACCTAAATATAAAATTTCGTCGAAAAATATTCATAAATTTTGCACTTAAACTGGAAAAAATCGAGAAAATCGCTGTCACAGAGCCCCGTTCTGGGAGAATATCTCCGATTTCAACTGAGACCTAAATTTTATAGCCATCTTATATATGAAATGTGGTTCAATTCTATGTATAACTTCACACACTTTTCAATGATACAATAATCAAAATGGCACAAAAATTATCACCACAGTGCCTCCTTTCGGCAGAATTTCTCCAACTTCAACTGTGAGATACTGGCCATAGTCAGAAACATATATATGAAATTTGGTTCAAATTTATGCATGACTTCACACCCCTTTCGATGATACAATGAGTACACATACATAGACACACGGACAGACAGACATTTTGTAAAAATTTGTTTTTCGGGATCTCTGACCCCTGAAACGTGTAAATCCGTCGAAAACCGGAAATCAAAAAACAAAAAATTGATATAATACTTTCTTCTATTATAGATTGGAGAAAGTAAAAATAACAAACACGAATTTTGGGAACAAACAGCTCTTTTTTCGATTTTCAAATTATAATTTTCGTTCGAATTTTTTTTTAAGCTTTTGAAACTTTTGGAATAAGCTGAGTGAACAAGCTTTGTAAAATGTTTGTTGTATATTCTTCGCTCGTCTAATATGGTTTTAAGGGTTTCCACAAAAGTCCCTGTCGTATCAAAACACTCTCAATGCCACTTGGCGTGCAAGGAACGATAAGGAAAAATTTTATTATTTATTTTAATTACATTTTAATGAAATTATTTGTGGTATCTAAGTGAAGCAAAGAATGCTTATTTACATATTTTCACCTTTAAAATGTAAACACCTTAACTTCACTTTTTTAACAAAAGATCTTAATACATTATCTTGAGAGTAATTTTAATCTTTTAGTTATTTAAGTTTCTCATGAACAAAGTTCTTCATCTTTTAATGAAATTTATTTAATTAAATATACATTTTTCCTAAAGATTTGCATAAAAAAATCTCGTAAATTAAGCAGAACATGGAATGTTGCATATAAAGAGATTATAAAATTTTAAAATGAAACGTTTTCATTGACAACACAATATTGATGAGTAAAGAAACTGTTTTTTCCTTGCGAGATTTCATAACGGCATTCAAATTGATAAAAATAAATATTTTTTTTAATAATTAAGCAGACGACGAATATTCGCTAACAAAACATAACAAGAACGAAAAATCATGCGTCAAGCATAGATTATGTAACACTTTCCAACGTTTCCAAAATAATTTTACAAATCATTATCGTTTAACACTAGAAAGGCCATGAGCGGTCATTTTGACCATTACCAAATGAATATACTATGATTCGAACGAGAAAATTCTTTTAAAAATAAATTAAATATGTACCTCACAGATATATGTTAAATGAATAAGTTAAATAATTTTAAATAAGAATTCTGCTGTGAAACAGTTTTATAAAACTTGAGTAAAATTTCCGGCCTTTCTAGTGTTAATAAGCTGAAAGATAACATCGAAGTAAACAATTTGGAAAATGCATAACATATTTAAAATCGTAATTTCAGGAATTTCCAACATATATTTCCAACATATACAATATTCGGAAAAATATCCGAATACTTTCATTCAGCCCTGTATATGATCTATAGATTTGTATATGTACTACTTAGGATGCTAAATTTTAGTTTAGTTAGGAAACGCGTAGCACAGTTTAAAATTCTCCTTCTGGAGTTTCTGTCAATAAACGGAAATGTGTTTGTGAACTTTTGTGCCGCTCTGTATAGGATATACAGAATTTATATACACCAAGTAATAGACAAATGTGAGTTAAATTTAAAATCGCGTTCAGCAACTTAAAACGCACTTCCAGGAATTATTTTTAACAGACAGTAGAGAATTCTTTTGTGTGTCCCTGTAAATGAACGATGACTGCTATACACACAATATTCTGTAGTACGCCTCTTGTAATGCACCTTAATGATATGCATAAATTTCAATGCGTTTAAAATAGTGAGACATTATTTAATTAAACCGCAAACGATTTTTCTCCATCTATGGAGAGAAATCGTTTGCGGTTTTTTCGTAATGTAACGGAATTCTTTTGACTGTCGCTGTAAAGTAACTATAAGTGCTATGCACACCCTATTCCATATGAAGCTTTTTGTAATGCACCTTAGTGATACATATCAATTACAATGTACAGGGTGATTTTTTTTAAAGTTGTGAAAGTAAAACACTATAACAAAAGAACCACTGATCCAAATGACCTAAAATTTCAACAGTATGCTCCCAAACCAATGGGAATTTTTTAGGCATGGATAAAAAAAACTTAAAATCGCACCGACAGATGGCACTGTAAGGTAGCAGAAACAAAGAATATGTCTGTGGGAGGAAAACAATGGACGGTACTTTGAGAAACCATCTTCCGTAGACCCCCTGTCGTCATTGGACCTTTTCTTAAATTCTTAAGTGTCCTAAATCGCCTAATAGCCGTTGCTGCGCTGTCATTATTCTGATAATACAGTTTCACTAACAACGCACGGTCCGTCAATGGCGCAGTCGTTGCGAGGATTTCCGTAAAATAATGAACATGTTATGACAGTTGAGTTTTAACTGTTTTATAGTTTTAAATGTACTTTTTCAGTTTTCTTCTACCCCCCCTCCCCCCGTTTTGTAAAAATTATATAAATAAATAAATAAAATATAATAAATAAATAAATAAAATTTAAATAAGTAAATAAATAAAACATTGTGTAAAGTTTAGCCCACAATTTGTATAGCGAGCAAAATTTTTCCTTCTCTCAAAATTGTATTCGTTTTAGATGTTACGGGTGGTGGTCGATGATTTCATCCCCTCCTCATAAAATTTTACTTGTAAACAAGATGTTCTCACGGGAGAGAGTGGGGCTCTTAAAGGACCACACAGTAGATATTTTTCTTTTACAACAGGAGTGGGAGATTTTATTGCAAAAACGTTTCAAGTAACAATCGCCTGTTTCTCTAAAACTCATAAAAATAAGGTTTGTTGTTCGTGTGTATTTAAAAGTGCATCTAACTGCATGTTATTGCTTCAGTAATGGGTAGGAGCTGTCATCATAAATTCAACAAGATTTTTCCATGAAACAGGGACCTACAGGGTTGTTTTATCACGTGGTTCTTCGGGGTGGACCCTAGCAACAACTTTGACTCTGTGTGCACCCTTGACCAATAGGGCACTCTCAGTTAAGTGTATGCAAAGAAGGGTGGAAGACACGGAAGGCTCATTGGTTAGGCAGATGGAAGAGATTTAACGGGGCTGGTGTGTATGCCAGTTAGGAGGTTTGAGACGAAGATGAAAAGGTGATTTTTGACAGAGAACGGGAATAATGAAGTAGGCAGCACAGGCAATGCGGCTGATTTTAAGAAAACGGGGCTGGTACGGCAATATGAAAGTTTCTGGCGGCAGGAGTTATGCATGAGCACCGGTAGATGAATGCGGTGGGCCCTCGTCCCTTGAAAAGTCTCGCAAATTACGGCGACTGCGGTATTTAGCGTAACGTGCCGCAGAATATTCAACCCAAGCGGCAACAGGCTTCATGCATTCGGTGGTCTTCGTCCGAGTTATACGCGGCATGTCGGGGGAGATGTGAGCGTTCCGATGCGGGATAACTTCGATGACTGACGGAAAGGCAACGGGAGAGACGTCAGGAAGGGGTCCCTAGACCTGGTCCTCAGCGGAGAGAATCCTGGTAAATACTGGCGTGGAGAGCGCTACACTAAAATTTGACGGAGACAGGCGGCTAGATGCCTCGGTAATAGACTGATAAAATAAACGCTGTGCCCAGCCGATAAACGGCGAACACCTATCAAGACTGGCTGGTGAGTGCTAATATAAAAAAAAATTATATATATATTAATTGTTGTATTAAATGTTGTTAAGAAAACATCTTGTTCATTAATGTGATAATGTTATTTATGTAATTGTGTGTTTACGTAGGTTTTATTTGAATATTATGGCTCTTATCTCCATTCAAAATATACTTGTCTAGAAAATATGAGCACATTAGTGATGGTGCTCTGGTATAAGCTCATGGCTTCTTGTGTTTATGATCTAATTCTATGATCGACGATTTTGTTTTCAAGAAATAATCATTGTGGTTTACCCTCTAAATTGTGTAGTTGATCTTATAAGAATTGATGAGACTAAAAAATATACTTTCTCTTTTCTTGAATAAATTTTGTCACTTTGTTCATATAAGTGCTTGATTTTTGTCTCTAGACTAATTTATGTAATTGAAGCGTTCTGTTAGTTCACAAGATTTTTAAGGAGGGGTAGTTCCCCCTATTTTGAGAGTCAAGATCAAACTTTGAAGAGTATTATTTTATACTATAAGATGCACTCAGTGTGAGGAACATTGCTAGTTTACTACATACTTTCATGGCTTCTGCAATTTACATTTATTTACTCAAAACTGTCAGATAATGAGATAATTTAACTTAATATTATACTTTAATTTTCACAACGCAAAATTCCTTTTGTACTCATGTTTAAGACTTCAGTAGCACTTATGCAAAATTTTGGATTTTTCATGCTTGCCATCAAACAGAGTGTGCTCTTGTGATTTGCTCTTCTTGTGATCAGGTGCTGTCTTTAGCCACCACTAAATTATTCTCTTCACCTTAATTTCAGGTGGTTTTATTCAAAATTTAAAATCTTGATCGCACCTGTCATCTTAATGTTACTTGTGGATTCTCGGTTGATTATCACAAAAGGACACAATAGATTGTAATCTCAATCTACTATTAGAGGATATTAAGCATACTGACATATTCATGCATGTGAAGGCTACTGCTAATTGTGAGTAAACTTAAAGAAAGGTAATTAGTAACAATTAAAATTAAATTAAGAGAAATAATAAAAAAAAAAGCACACCTAACAAACACGAGATGTGCGTACTTCACGTTTTTATCTTCAATGTGTGTGCGCCGGGCGCAAGTTCGTAGATCGACTTTACTGCATGTACAGCGCCATCTGTCGGTGCGATTTTAAGTTTTTTTTAACCACGCCAAAAAAATTCCCATTGCTTTGGGAGCATACTGGTGAAATTTTAGGTCATTTGAATCAGTGGTTCTTTTGTTATAGAGTTTTACTTTCACAACTTTAAAAAAAATCACCCTGTATTTGAAATTGTGTAACATCATTAAAATAAACCGCAAATGATTTTTCCCCATAGACCGTAATGTAACGGTAATCTTTTGAGTGTCCCTGTAGAAAAACTATAAGTGCTACACACTTCAGTTAAAATAGGGAACATGCTGTATATAACGACAATAACATATAACAATTGCAGGGCAATCTGAGCATATTTACGCGAGTTAGAGCACGGACAGACGGCCATACGGCAGACAAACCGAAGTCATAAATACTTTACAACGAGGTTGGAAAGTGTTAAAAATAAAAATGAATTAGAAAAAGAATCAGCAATAGATATGGTTAATGTACAAAATACTTTTAAACAAGGGGATATTTAAGATTTCAATAATTTGATAATCTAGCCCGGTCCTAGTTTGTCTTATTCTCTATTAGGTGACCCGCCAGGCGTTGCTCGGGTTTACTTTGAATATACTTAAAATTATTTTAAATATAATAATAATAAAAAAAACCTAGTAGTAGCGGCACACGGCCTTCGGTATCGCAGTGAGATTTAACGTTTTTAGGATAAAGTTTTGAAATTTCTTCTTTAAAAACTGGAATTAAAACATTGTTTCGATAATAAATAGAGTTAATTTTGATATATTTCTCAACTTTTTCAGATTTTTTATTTTCCGTTGTAAGAGATTCCAGCAATCACCATAAATCCTTTAGAGAAACATTCTTTGCAGTGTTCGAACCAAAATTGTAAGTCTTTTCAGTCTCTTTTCCGGTAATAAACCGATCTTTTTTATTACAGCCATTTTGATAAATGCACGCTTCATCAATTGTGAAATTTTTTTTTTTATTTATCATCTGCTAAATGATTTTCTTATAACAGTCTGCATCTTGTCTTTCTCTCAACAACATTTTTTTTTTGTTTTGATTAAATTCAAATCTCTATTAATTATTTTATTTACAGTTGCTGTAGATGTAAACAAAGTTTTTCGATCGTTCTTTGAGGTTTTGGATTTTCTATTACAACCATATAGCGCACTTTAGAGATGTTAGAGAAGGTACGTACCTTTTTCGAATAGTTCTTTTGGTGTTTTCTTTTCGATAGCTTTAAAGATTGACGATTGTTCCCTTTGCAATTAATAATATCACGTACTTTGTACTTCGATACTTTAAAACCATGCTTCTTGCAACGTTTTCTAATCACGGAATAGAAATATGAATAATTATCTTCGGAAAGAGCAAATACATAATTTAAAGCCAGTCACTTCTTTCGGGTGCCATTTCAGTAGCAGACGATACTTTTTCATAGCAGCCAAAATTTCAGTTATCACGTTATTGCATGTTGTCAGATTTTTTGCTGTGTTGTTTCTCGTTGTTTTTTGAATTTAACATCAAAATCCTTCCTAATACGTGTAAACACCCTCTGTATTTCAAGTTTTTTTTTTCATTTGAATGAATTCGTTTAGATGTTAATTAATTTTCTTTAATTATATGTGCACGTTTTTACATAGATTTAAAAAGTGTCATCCATAAATTAAGAAGCACATAGAGTGTTTAATATTATAAGATTATAAAATTTAAAAGGAGCATAGTATTTTTCTGAAAACTTTTATAGTGACTTTATATGTAATGATAATTAGATAAATATTTAGTTTAAGTTTGTATGGTTTATCAAATGACGAGTATTCGTTAGACACACACAAAGGATTACAGCATTGTATGAGTTTCTATATATTCTAAAATAAAAGTTACTAACTCTGCCGCTACCGTTGTTAAATCTATTGTGCCCTTTTCACTTTCTCGACTTAATCCTGCAACGTAAAGACATGAAACCGGTAGTTTTATAGAGAAATATATAGTAAATATGTTAAATCAGACAGTTTTTAAATCAAAGATTCATTTTAAGCGCTATTTATTGTTAAACCGGTCAAGATAGTTCAGTTACATAGGTTTATAGGATAAAACACTATGCTTAGAAATTTAACACTCTTTTGAAGGCATATACTTGACGAAGCTGTGGTGTGGAGTGTCCAATCATTTATTTTAAAATTTGTCCATTTTTTTAGTTTATTTTAAATTTCTTTTTAACCCTTTTCCTCCCACATCCCAAAACATACTGAAATGAATAAGTTGATATGAGTCCTGAAGTATCCAATGCATACAAATGTTAAAAAATAATCGGAATTTTGATTATAGAATCTGATTAAACTCTCTCTTTTTAAATAATATTTATTTTTTTAATATGAATAATGGAATTATCTAAATTGGGCCGTTATGTGAATTAAACTGACATATTTTTAATATAATATTTTCGAAAATTACAGAATATTTTTTCGTAAATGCATAAGTGCTAAATCCATAAAAAAAAATATGAATTGGCATAAATGTATTGATTTATCTTGATTTTAAGTACATTGATTGCATTTTGATAATCATAATAAGCATCTTTTTTATATAGCATCTTTATTCTATGAAGTTATGAAAATTATTTCTTTAAGCAGAAATGTATTTAGCAATAACGACATATAATATGTCTGTCTCTGGATTTAACATCTTATGTCCTGTGTTACTCTCTCCTTAAAAAATTGTTTTGGAATCTTATCAGAAAATATATATATATATATAAATATTAAAATAAGGTTATTCATTATTCTAATATTTTGTATACTACTGTACCTTTAACGCTGAAAATAATACTAAGTATTCACTTTTTATTTATCTAAGTCTGCTTCGCAATATAATTAATTGTACAGGCAAGCTATTCACGACGTCTGATTAAGAACTTTTGTCTATATTTAGAACAAAGAAGCTTCCTGAATTGTTTGTGCTAAACAAAGGAATGCCTAGAACAAGCACATTGAATCTGGAATTTGAAATGCACATTCATTTGTAATTACAATAAGTAGATAAATAAAGCAGTATTTTGAACACCTCTTTTCTGAAAATGAGGTCCTAGTATGTTTTGATGAAGAATGTTGAGAAATTGTGTGTATTAATCGATAAAAAATATTGCTAAAAACCAATTATGTGTTTGATAAATTTAATGCTAAATACAAATATGTGTAGCAACAACATTAATTGATACTATAATGAATACTTTTGAAAAGGGATTGTTTATTTTATACAAATAACAATTTTTTCTTGTTTTCTAAGATTATAGAAAAAAAAGGCTTTCAGATATTAATGCGGTTTAGTATTTAAACTACATATCCCCTGTCAGGTAATTAGGATTAGAAAAAAAAAAACAACAACGTTTACATCAAAGTAACGTCATTTTTTCTGATTTTGTCAGTTTAACGATTTACAGCCCAGGAGGAATCGTCACATTTTGGAAACAAATTTTATCGTCGATTATTTTGATATTTGATAGTTTAGATGTGCACTGTAAAAAATGACCAATGTTTCTTATTTTATGAAAATATACTATAACCACGAACGAAAATATATTATAATCATCTGAGTTATCCGAAATTCCGAATAGCGTGTTCCATTGTCTTTTGGATCCCCAGAAACCACTACATTTCCAAAATTTAAAGAATTATTCATAAAAACAAAGTATTTTTCGCTGCCCGTAATTTTCAGAAACGTTTACGAGTAGCTTTTAAAGTGTATAAATCAGTTTTCTGAACCAGGAATAAATTTTTTTCCTATACTATCAATTCTCAAGTCAACATTTTCATGTTCAATAAATATGTTTAACAGACAAACATGCAAAATCAACAGCGTTAACATTGACAGTAAAATTAAGATTATTTCTTTACTCTTTCATGTATAAATTAACGTATGCAGCTGAAAACGTTTACTTGAGAATGGATGACATTCGAAAAACAGGTATTCCAGCCTGAGAAAACTGATTAATACACTATAAAAACTATTCGGAAACGTTTCTGAAAAATATGGGCAGCAAAAAATACTTTGCTTTTATAAATAATTCTTTAAATTTTGGAAATGTATTGGTTTCTGGGGAATCAAAAGGCAATGGAACACGTTTTTCGGAATTTCGGATAACTCAGAAAATTATATAATATTTTCGTTCGTGGTTATAGTATATTTTCATAAAATAAGAAACATTGGACATTTTTTACAGTGTACCAATGTGTTTTAACAAAGAAATATGTGTTTGATTCTTTAACTATACTTAAGTTACCGCTTTATTGATAAATTTAGGTATGTTAAGAAATAAAGAAGACATTTTGTAAGATTATTAATGGAAATTTATTAGACTTAAATTTAAGATTAAGCAGCATACTCTGATTGCTGCAGCATACATTGATAAACCCTTCATGACATGTTTTATTTCCATATTGAGACCATTCCTGTTATATATCATGAGTTTTTTCCTTAAATACGTCCAAAGCATGTCTGAAAAAGAACAACTACATTAGTACTTTAAAGTTTTGTTTCTGGAATTAGACTATTTACGCAAATTACTCTACATTTCAAAAATTTCAGTTATACACTAAGCATTGCCATTTAAGTTTAAACCTCTAAGTAAAAATATTGTTAACAAATGTAATGTAAACAGACCTGCACTAGCAAGCTGTAGATCAGATGATTTTGTAATAATGTGCTTTTGAAATTGATGCAGATTAAGATTAAGCATCCTAATTATACCCAGCACACAGACTAATAAAAAAAAATAGCAGTTAAACGTACTTGGACCAGTTACTATTACTTGGTTATATAAAATCTTTCCACACCGAAACACTGAGACACAAATTATAAAACATATAGTATAAATTAAATATGAATTAAATAATTCTGAAAAAATAATGTTATGTGTTTTATAAAATAAAATCAATTTATACTCAAATTACGACATTATACCTAAATTACCCAGAATACATTATATACGATAATTTATTTCATTTCCAATGTACAATCTGCTACATAATTTTTCTACTCAATTTTACGCCCTGAGAATTAACTCTGTTCTTGAATCCATTAGCGAAAATCCTCTTAATCTCCCTTTTTGGGACAAAAAATTTATTTCATAAAACTCTCTATGTACATAATAATAGACGACATAACTAGATTATCCCGATATATCAGAGTAATCTAAATATTTTATATATCAAAGCGGACTAAATTTTCTTTATACTATATTAGAGTAGCGATTAAATAAATCTAGTACCGGCCATAATTAATATCGGAACCCACTGTCGATGAATCAGCTACTTCGTAAATCCAATGCAATATTTCATAGCTCAACTACTAGAATTCTCAACATCTCTCGACAACATTCTCTCGATCTTTTCTGAAATACGTGGTTTAAAATCATCTTATTGAATTTCGAAATATCGCAGACAACAAGTCAAGTCCGTTTCATGAATTGTAACCAACACTCCTTGAACTAAGTTAACACTTAGCGGCTAGTTGCATTTTTAAAACTCAACTCGAATATTCGGTTTTAAAATTAAAGAATTGCATTCAAAGCAATGAATTATATTGTCAAATCCATTTTAGTAATGTCAACAATATTAACCCATTACCTGTCACGTCAAATTTTCACATTTAGAAGCTCGGTATTGTTGTTATTATTATTATTAGAGAAATTAAAGTTGCTTTGTATCAGGCAGTTTAGTTGTTAAAGATTGCTAAACGCATGAAAAATGTCAAAAATTGTATATATATATTTCTGAATAATATTTTTTATATTTCTCACATTTATGTAGATGAGTTTATTTTTTTTTTAATGTATGATGCTTCCGTGGAGATGTCATGCATCTATATGTTGTTTTTGCTGTGTTATGTTGATAATAGATTTGTATTATGTATGTTTTGTTTAAATTGCATAAGTTGAATATATTTATATAAAATATTACTGCCCCATTTAAATTCATTAACACTTTCAGTTGATGTCTAGTGTATAGTTTCATCTTTCAATATTGCCAAAATATTTATTCTCCCAATAAATATTAAAGCGTTTTTTATTTATCTCAAAAGCATGTATGTAAATGATGAAAAAAAAAAGATAATTTGAATATATGTTCCATAAACTGAATTCGTCTTTATCTTATTATAACAACATTTTATTTTTCTACAAGTGACTTCTGGAGCAAATTATTTTCAATCATTTATAAAACACGCTTTTGAGATGTGTGCTTATACCGCTTTAAAAAATATTTATCCATCTAATACATAAACTTTATTCTCAATAAATAAAAAATATAATTTATATCCAATTTCTTAACACTACTCATTGGAAAATTTTATACTCTTATGTTTTTGTATGCGAAACTTATTCAAAACCTTTCTATTCTACGTATTGAAAATTATATTATCTTGAATATGTCTATCGAAAACATTAGCATATATTTATATAAAACGCTTTAGCCTGACGTTTGAAATCGCTTATACACTCACTTTTTCCTTCTCTCATAGTAGGTTTAAACCTTTTATTATTGTAATTTTTGTGAATTCTCAGACTTCGAATATCATAGGCAATAAAACTGATAAATGATCTCAGCAAACAGATTTATTTTAAATGCCGTTCTTTTTACCATTTTCTTAGCTTACGCTGCTGATTTTTGATGTCGAGGAGGTTTTTCGTTCAGCAGAAAAGCGGCATTATATTTATATCTTTGAAAATTAAACTGTGGTTTCTTGTCATTTTTTGTACCATTTATTGAGAATGTAAATAACTTTTACTTTTCTTTATTTATTTACATACTAGCTAAGTGAAAAATCTATGGGTCACATTTGCATTGAATAAAACACAAAATCTTACAGTTTTGTAAAAAAAAAATTTCTAGTTTAATTTTAGATTTAGGAAAAAAGTGTACATAAAGTTAAGAAATGGATTGCGATTTTACAAAGTATAATTATTAGTTACAATAAATTTTAAAATCTGATAAATTATTAAATAACTTTCAATAGAAAATGTTTACCTTTTAAATAAACTTAATATTAAGACAAAATAAAAATACATAAAACAAAATTCAGACATCGCAGTGTCATAAACTAACTGTGCATTCAATTAAAAAATATAATTAAAAGTTGATGTGTAATGTAGCGAGTAAATGTAAGTTTCAGAAATAAACCAGTATGTAGCTGATCTTTCTTTGATCCAATACTTCACTGCTTCCTTCATTTCTTCATTTGACGTGAAGTAGATTTTTTTACTTGAGGTCGGGGAAACAGGGGAAGTCACAGAGTACCAAATCGGGTGAGCATGGCGGGTGTAGAATGACCTTGAATTTTAATTCTTTTGGGAGCGACACTGGTTGCTTGTGGTTGTGAGGTCGAGCGTTAACATATTACAACAAAATGACCTTCTTTGATCGACAGACGCGACACACTCGCCTCCTTAAGTTTTTCAATGTCTTAATTTACCGCATTCATATTGCGTCTGTATTGTGCTTTAACCTGGCATATGCTGATTAGAAAAGAGTGACGTCATGTTCAAGACAAATTGCAGAGATGTAAATGATGATGCTAGCTATCGTTTGGCGGCAAGAGGAAGTTCTACCTCGTTTTGATCTTGGTTTATACACGATTATTTATCACAATTTATTGTACGAGGGGGGCCTCGTACATTAAATTTGGTAATGCCGCTATCACTGTAATATTAACTTTCACTAACTTTGAACTTCTATTAATATGAAAAACTTGTTCTTTGAGATACTAATCATATTGGGCAGTGCTAAATCTATCAGAGCAGCTGAGCAATTTCTGTCTACGAATTTCTCGGGCAGTTGACCTATATCCTAATTTCAGATTCCTATATATACCTTTTTACTTTCTGAGACATCAGTATCTATATAACTATGTAAAAAAATGTCATTTTTGTAACAAAATATACCTTAGAAATAAATTAGTAAAGTGCGAATATAACTCACGCTCAAAGGGTTCCGTACATTAAATTTATTAATTAACAAACTCCTACTGCTAATGTTTTCATAATTTCAGTTTCAATAGATTCGAAAACAGGACGGGGGGGGGGGGGGGGGGGGTATTTTTCCAGTGTTACTTTTCTCTGAAAATATAATACCTAAAGTTAAAACAAATATATTTTTGAATTCGACGTTACGAGTTCTTTCGAACAATATCCCACACGATACATAAAAAGATTTTTTTCAAGTAACTTAATTAATATCTCTGCTAATTACCGACATTTTTTTCAAAAATCATTATTAAATATCCTTCGGTGATTCTGCATCGATACACACCTCAAGAGCCCGTCAACTACCCCATTCACTGCCCGAAAAGTATAGCTTGTGTGTAATGAAAAAATGCGTTTTTCTCAAAAACTATTTTTCCTAGGAAAATCGCTATAGTTTTTCTGCAAGGTTTAAATAATCTTCTACTGCTCCTATTTTTTTCATAATTTTAGTTTCAGTAGATTCCGAAACAGAGGGGGAACATATTTTTGCAGTGCATTTTCGACGATATCCCTGAAAATATAATACTTAACATTAAAACAAATATATTTTTGAGTTCGGTATTACGAGATCTTTCACACTCTATACAAAAAGAAAACTTTTCTTAAACATATTTGGGAATGGCTAGTAATCTGAAAATATGTGGGTAAAAAGGCTTTATATCTTTCCAAAGTTTGAACTTTCGACGTCCCCCAGTTTACGAGAAAAAGGGCTGTGACAGACGAACGGACAGACATAGGAGTGATCTTATAATGGTTCCGTTTTTAACACTTTCCAACCTAGTTGAAAAGTGTTTATGACTTCGGTTTGGCTGGCCGTATGTCCTTCTGCCGTCTAGCCGCCTGTCCGTGCTCTAACTCCCGTAAATATGCTCGGATTGCCTTGCAATTTTTTATATGTTATTGTCGTTATCTATAGCACGTTACCTATTTCAACTGAAGTGTGTAGCACTTACAGTTTTCTTACAGGGACACTCAAAATAATTTCGTTACATTACGGTCTATGGGGAAAAATAATGTGCGGTTTATTTTAATGATGTTACACAATTGCAAATACATTGTAATTGATATATATCACTAAGGTGTATTACAAAAAGCTTAATATGGAATAGGGTGTGCATAGCACTTCTAGTTAATTTACAGGGACAATCAAAAGAATTCCGTTACATTACGTCTATGGAGAAAAATCGTCTGCGGTTTATTTAAATAATGTTTCACTATTTTAAACGCATTGAAATTTATATAGATCACTAAGGTGCATTAAAAGAGGCTTACTACAGAATATTGTGTGTATAGCAGTCATCGTTTATTTACAGGGACACACAAAAGAATTCTCTACTGTGTTTTAATAATAATTCCTGGAAGTGCGTTTTAAGTTACTGAACGCGATTTTAAATTTAACTCACTTTTTATTTATTACGTGGTGTGTATAAATTCTGTAGATCATATACAGGAAAGCACAAAAGTTCGCGAACACATTTCCGTTTATTGACAGAAACTCCAGAAGGACAATTTTAAACTGTTCTACGCGTTTCTTAACTGAACTAAAATTTAGCATCCTATGTAGTATCTATACAAATCTATAGATCATATACAGGGCTGAATAAAAGTTTTCGGATATTTTTCCGAATATTGTATACGTTGGAAATTCCTGAAATTATGTTTTTAAATATGTTATGCGTTTTCCAAATTGTTTACTTAGATGTTATCTTTCAGCTAATTAAACGGTATGATTTGTAAAATTATTTTGGAAGCGTTGGAAAGTGTTACATAATCTATGCTTGACGCATTATTTTTCGTTCTTGTTACATTTGAAGTACGGAATTCTAAAAAAGGTAAAGTTGAGCGTAATAACTGCGGCCCATATGCTTTTTCCTTAACGTTCATGAGATGGCTAACAGTAAATATGCTTTTGAAAACAGTTAAAAGTGTAATGAAAGTAAGAATCAATCAAACATTTAAGCAAATGCGTAAGACATGCAAATATATATACATTTAAATGAGTCCTATCTATAAATAGTTAAAAGAAAAAAAAAAACAGGGTTTATGAACTATAGATAAAAATGCCATGTTTTTGTTATTTACACAGTGAATAAAACTAAATGTGTTACAAAATGTAAACTTTAATTTGTCATTGTTTGTTTCAAGATTTGTTTTGTTTATAAATAAATGAATAAGCGCCTCTTTAATTCAGTATTGATATTTCATTAATCTTAATGTAGCTTTTGCATATGATAAAAATGTGTTTTTTATTTAAATTTAATTACATTTTGGGTCTTAATGGGATACAAAATTTTACTGACATAATTATTCTGTAATTGGTAGCACTTTGTTATTCAAATGTATTAATAATCATTAACGGAAATGTTTATTACTTTAATATACATTGATTAAACTCTTAAAATGTGATTATATATATATAATATATATTTAATAGCTTGTTTTTAACTTTTATCTTTAATGAAATAGGCTTACTGCAGTAATCACTGATAAACCCCAGTAGTTAATCAGTTACTATGTCAGTTACGTCTTCAAGAATATCATACAGGTATTGATAAATCTCATACTTTAATAATGCAAAGATTTTGCTGTAGAACAAGTATGTAAATATAGGTGGATTAACTAGTAATATACCTTATAACACCCTTTATCAAATACAGTCTTGTACGTACGGTTTTAAGTGTAGTTATACACTGCCGGAATTGTATATTATTAACAACTATTCTAGGATTAACTAACTAATAGAAGTAGGCGATCAACTACTAACAAAACTTGTATTATTTGTACTTAGAACAGAATCATGAATTAATGATAGTGTATAGATAAATCTGCTATATACAGATATATACGTTCTACTATATACGTTTTATTTATCATGAAAAACGAAGAATATCATTGTTTGTTTTTGGTGATTTAGAAACCGAAAATATTCTAATTTGATCAGTTTCTGATGCACCTGCCTATATTAACATAATTGTTCTACTGTACAAACTTCTCATTATTAAAGTATGGGATTTATGAATACCTGGATTATAAAATTGACGACATATTGATTTGATTTTAATCATCGAAAAATAATGTCCTTATGATTCATTCTACACAATTTCTTATAGTAGGGGAGATAGGGGATGAATGGGACATTTTCACAAAAATATTTATTTTAAATATTTTATTTAATTTGTTATCAATATTGTATATCACATGTTGTAAAGAAATTAATTGTTCAGGTAAGTTTCCTATTGCTCGTGATTGCCGAAATATCCAAGTGGGTTACCAGGTTCATGATGTATATTAAAGAAAAAACTCCAGTGTAGAAGTCATATCATTTATTCAGAAAATTGTCATTACGTAAAAAGGTCTGAAGGCAGAAGAGGGGGAAACATGGGAGCTGTTCTCAAACGGTCATGACAAGCAGAAGACAGGAGTCGAAGAGAAGTTGTTTCCGCGACTCGATTTCGAGTCCGAGTGACAAATATCTCGCCAAATAGGGTTGCTAACAGTGTTGTCTAGCGAGAACACTTTCAGATGGAGCCCGCATAATTAATGGTATTTGTCGAGCAAGGGTGCCAGATTGTTGGCATAAGAACGTATTTCATTTCGAAATTTAATATGGCCAAGAAGACTGCAACGGCCGAATGCTTTCCCATGCGAATGGAATCTTTGAAGTCAAAACAGTTTAGCCTTTTTAACGACCAGAATATATTTTTAGAACTGGGTGTGAGTGATTGAGTTATTAATAAGACCAAATAAGGACATGTATCTGATTTGGATGAGATGCTAGACATAATTTTACTTGATTCACTGGCCGCAAAAATGCATTAAGAATATATCATGTTTTAAGCTTGGTTTCGAAAAGTAACTTACAAAGGGCATCTGTGCAGATTTAATTCTTTTCTTTTTATTTTAATCAAAAGAGCGTGAGATATTGGTGATCCAGTACAAGTGACCGTGAAAAGGGAAAGAGTTTAAATTACGGCGGGATTAGTACTTGAAATTATAGATAACACAATTAAATTTTGAAAAAAGCCGGGGAAAAATATAATTTACATAAAGAGTAGGGAGGTTACAATTTAATCTATGATTCTCATATCATATATTTCCCCCGTTTGCTCAGATAAAAGAATAATTTGATAGGGTTTAAATTGCAGGTATGCTCCGTCTGAAAGTTTACATATAATCAATGCACTATATAAGATAAAAATAAACACATACAAATATCATAAAAATAGTATACTAAAAAACATTTTTTTTTGTTCTGCAACTGGTCATCATAGTGTACACAAACGTATATTTTCTTCAGTCCATGGCTTATTAACAGTTTTTTTGTCCTTGTAGATGTAGTAGTTGTTGCTGTTGTTTTTGCTGTTCCGGAACATATAGTAGTTTAACTACTCTACATATATTGATGACCCAATTATTACCAGAAAAGATGCATTCTCGTTAACTCTTATTTATTTTATTGACAACTGGTCGTAAGCATGCTAAATGAATTTAAAAAATGTTCATAATTATGAACATATAAGTTTTTGTTAAGTTGCAACTACAATACAATAAAATTTTCTTTGTTCGAACAGAATGCAAGATAATGCTATATATATAATCTTACATAAAATAAACATCAAATATATAAATGCAAATACAGGATATAAAATATAAGATACAGTTACACATGTGTTAAAAAAATGAAGTATGAAAAAAAAAGAGATGAAGGTAAAAAAAATGGATGATATTTGGGTTTAAAATGTTAAAAAAAATTGTGCATTCGCACAGGACAGGATAGGGAAAGTGACGCACGATCCGAAGAAAAATTCCTGCCCTAAATCTTGTCTAAGGACAAGTGTAATGACGCAAGTTTATGACTATTGCCTAATTTGTAGAGGGAATATTTAGGGAGAGGTCCACATTGTTGTCACAACATAGACCCCGTTGCTCCCGCAGCAGTAATGCAACAAACTGAGGAGCAGTCTCGTATACTCATTTTGACAGGGGATTTAAGGTGAATTGGAATACCAATTCGAATGTGTCGCTCATTACAATGGGGTGGAAGATCCTAAGGGCTATAATTTTGAACAGATCACCACTCCGAAAAGGAATAATTAGAAATATAAAAAAATGTATACATCTAGTGTATGTTGAATAAAAGTCAATCCTAGAGTAATGAGAGAGAGTTTTGTCAAGTTCGGTAAAAATGTTAAGTCATGAGGTAAAAAAAATCACATAATTAACATTATTAAAATAAAGGGAAAATTGACTTGAAGAGGAAAAAATATTTTAGTGCAATTAATATTACTATTATTATGTTTGTAAATCTTTATTTGAGATAAAAAAAAAATAAATATGACATGTCAAAAATTCAAGAAATAAAAAAAATTAAATTAAACAAAATGTGTATTTGTGCAAACACCCCATAAATATAAAAGATAATGTTCACAAAAAGATTGCCATATTTGAAATTCCCCTGATGAAACAAACTTGGACCAGCCGAGAACTTTCACAAGGAAACATCAGACATAACATCCGTATATTGTATGCATCGCAATATACACAAGTGTGAACAAAACCAAAAATTTGCACAAAATACAACAATTATAAAATTATAAGCTATTGTCTAGGTCTTGAATTATAACGTGTTGAATGATTTGGAAAGTTAATATTATTATAACCATCATGACTTGTAAGTAAGTGATCGCTTCTTGGTGGAGCGATAATTAACCTATCAATGTGTACTCTAAAAGCAGAGTAATCAGGTGCATGTAAGCGTTTGATGGAAACAGAGACAGGTGAATATTTGTGTATAACAATGTAAGGTCCAGAATATTTTGACTTAAACATATCTACTGATTTTAAATACACAATATCTTTATTCATAATTTTTCTTAGTTTAGCACGTTTTTGAAAATGATCATTCCTTTTGTTTTGAGAGTCTTTGATATTATTGTATGCTTTCCTGTAAATAGAATTTAAATCTTGTAACAATTTGTAAGCTTCAAAATCTTTGTCTAGAACTTGATTGACATTATGGTCAAAAGTATAAAATATTAAGGACAGTTCTCTTCCAAAGTGAAGCAAGTTGGGAGAATATTTTGTGGAGGAATGTAGAGATCCATTATAAAGAGATTTATGAATTGATAAAGCATTTTCAAAAGTGTGACCTTCTTGAAGTAAAGTTGAAACAGAGTATTTAATTGATTTATTAACTCGCTCAGACACGGCATTGCTTAGTGGCCTCGCAACGCTGGAATGACGTACTTTCATACCTAATGTGTCATTAAATTTGCCGTATATGTGTGAAGTGAATTGTTTTCTCAAATCTGATAATATTACAGAAGGTCGTCCAGAGGTAGTTATGTAACTGAATAAACATTTAATTATCTTTTCAGAAGTGATTGTACGTAAAGGGAAGAGTTCTAGGTGTCGAGAAAAATGGTCAGTTACTGTCAATACCGACTATCCATTACTAAAGTGACCGACCAAATCAACACTGACTGTGTCTCCGGGATGCGTAGGTGTGTATGTAGGTTGTAGTGGAACAAGTGGAGTTTTGTGATGTTTTGCCTGTAAACATTTTGTGCAAGACGCTACAAATGATTCTCATATCATACATGTCATACATTAAGTGTTTGGCTACATATTATGCACAACATTTGTTAAAGATTATTATTGTACAGAAATATAAATGAAATAAAAAAAAATAGTTTTTCTGTATCAAAATGAATGGGACACAAACATTTTTCTCCCCGTATTTAATGTTAAGGACTAAAAGCTGTCAAAAAGCTTCCTTGGCAAAAGCTGAAAGATTATAAATTGTAATATCATCTCCAGGATTATTTGTTAGCCAATCCTCTTGGACTCATCTCAGCTTTGCCTTAAAAGGTCCATAAACGGAAGCATTCAATGGCTCCAGTCGATGGCTACAATGGGGATGAAATGTTAAAAGAATAATTACCATAAAGTGTTAATTTATCAACCTATATAATATTATTTAGTTAATAAATATATTTTTCAGCATCTTCTAGGGATGAATGAGACAGTTCCATTCATCCCGTTTCAAATGTCCCAATCATCCCCATGATGCATATATTCATTTGTCAGCCATTTTGTCTCAAAAATTATTTTGTCAAAATGTTTAATATGCATTCATTTTAATTACCAATATTGAGCCTTGAAATAAAAAACTACAACATATCTTAATTGTTTATATTGCGTCAGATATTTAAGTAACTTCAAATGTAAAAAAAAAAATACTTTTAAGCAGAGTTTTCAGAAAATGCAAATTTGAAGAAAACTAAAAACAGCCATGTGCTCTTGCTTTTGGTTCTGAAGTACACTATGGTAGTGAAATCTATGAGGATAGAAAGCAGCTAAAAAAAAGTTTATTGCCTAAAATATTGAGAACATCCCATCCATCCCTTGTCCCATTCATCCCCCATCTATCCTATAGATAGACTAAAAGTAAAAATGAAGAGCTTATCAAAATAATTAAAATCGTTATATGACAATATACAGGGTTTCCCAAAAAGGTTGGAACGCAGTTTAATTTTTTACCTGTTGAAGATTAGTAGGTCTTGTAAATTGCAAAATTGTTCAAAATAAAATATAAATAAGATTATGGTAATAAAAAAGGAATGTAATTTTTTTTAATTGATACTTTTTTATTTCTTGTACGACTTCCATAGAACCTATTGGTCAATTATTATTATTCCTTTTCCTCTCAATAAGATTATTGACGAAACTACAAAGCTGTACCTTTGATATTGAATGAGTTATGCTTAATAGAAAATTTATGATTGTGAATGGAGATACATTAAGTTAGAAGTATAAATGTATGAGGTAACATAAGAAAGAGGAAACATGGACAGCAGTATATGCGCAGTTGACCGTAAACAACACTAATCGTTGTTTTTAACAATATTGGTGGCAAAATATTTCTTATTATTAGTACTCACAATTGTATATTGGAGTTGTGAGAAAAAATTTGAGTATGCTTTGTGAATGGCATTTTTTAAAATTATATTTATAGGATTTAACACTGCACATTTCTCTCTACAGAATCGTAGGCTGTTTAAAAATTTATTTAAATGAACTGCGAGTGAATTTTTGTGAATTGCGTCTTTTTAATTAAATTTAATTTACGTTTTTCTCTTTATAAGATCTTTGACTGTGTTATGCTTTATTTAGATATATATGCAGTGAAATATTTTCGCAGTTATTAATATGCTTTTGATCTAAAGAACTTCACGAATAATTTGTATATGGTCGTTAGGCTTGTATAGTGTTCACTGATGATACGCAAAAGTTGTATAATTCAGTTTTTCCCATTTATTATAATTGAGTTAATTTTAAATAGATAGATATGCAGTTTTTAGGTAATGAACTTGTTACAGTTTAAGGGGAAATTTCTAATCGATTAGTTTTGTTTAAGAAAAAGTATAAGAATATAAAATTGCAAATTTTTGAAAATAAATGGAGGATTATTTCATTTACATAACTCTATTTCCAATTTTGTTTCGAATACTTTTGCAATTTACATTGAATACTTATATTCAACATGTAAAACGTAAAAGCGTGTTTCAAACGTTCCCGGACACCCTGTATAGCATTAATATATATATATATATATATATATATATATATATATATATATATATGATTATAAATATATATATATGGTGAAGCGACAAATTAGAGTTGAGAAAAGGTTGTTGGCACACATCTTGTTGAATTGGGTTTCCGTATTCTAAACACAGGCATAACGGATGGTTGCGTGGCTGAGTAGTTACGATGGATGTGTTTGGACTCCATAAATTAAGCAGTCAGACGTTGAAAAACCATGTTTATTTCCATACTCAGAAATCACTCAGGAAAAATGCTGCAGCATGCCAATTTAACTGATTACTCCTTCATCGTTAATTTACAGTCGGGATTTGAATAACTCTGTGCATTTTGATGTTTTAAAAAAAAGCTTCGAATAATAATTTTAACTCTCCGAAAGAAACATCTCTTGTTCTCGTCTCACTCTACTGTTCATCGTCTAAAAAAGCTCAAAGAGCCGTTCGATTCTGCTATTTATTTTTATCAGGCACAAATTGACAAAAAAGTTCCCTATTCCAATAATAAACGATTTAAGAGGGACTCTTATTACATATGATTTCCGGTGCTTCAATCTTGAAGCAAATTGACCTCCGCGCGGGAAAGAAAAATTCTGGAACCTTCGAAAGCCTCGAAAAAGGTATACTTCAAGTAAACAAAATTTAAGATCTGATTTCGAGAATTGCTAAAAATAAATTTCAGACGATATTTTTACGCAAAACAGAGAGAAAAAGAAATGAATTTATTGATGCGGAATAAAAATTAGAATATTAAAACATTGAAATATTGTAAGATACCTTTTGATATTTTATTAAAAGAATGAATTTAAATAAATAAGTTTTTTTAAAACGGGATAATTTAAGATTATGATGTTTTAGCAAACTAAGAAAAGAATTTAGAGGGATTTGATGATACGGGAAATAATAGTGAAATTTAATAGGGGATTAAATAGTAAAAGGGGTTATATTTAAGGAATATAAATATTTAACGCCATTTTGTATTTAAGCAATTTGGAATAAAATATTACTAAGTGGATTAATATTTTATACATTTACATATAGAGATTGGTTGTTTAATTAAGATGGGATATTAATTTAATAAGCCGGTATAATAGATGGAATATTATTAAAATGAAATTTCATATATAATAATGTTAATCTTGGCGGAATAAATTTTAAATATTGTAATATATATATATATACATATATATTATTCCGACAAAACTATTACGCCATTCAATTAGCAATTTAAAACAATTTTGATAAATAAACGCAGTAAATAATTAATATCTATAATATTCGAATTAGGATGTATCTAAATACAGTACCAAATATATAGTTCTGACAAACCGAAAGTAAAATTTCATTTAATGATTACGAAATGAATGCGAGCGATTAGCAAAACAAAAAAAAAAATGAATTCATGAGATACTAGCATTAATTTAAATGAAAAGAAACCATTGTGGTTTTCGCTTAAATAGAAACCACATTATCGAAAAAAGAGTTAATATATAAATAAATACGGCAGTTATTTGGAATGTGTATATGAAACATTAATACGGAAGAAATCGATTTTTCAATTTTAGGAGGAAACTACTAATGACCATATTTTAAATTCCTTTAGGATATATTTAGTGGGAAAGCGTCTCAGTGGTGTAATTTATTTTATTAAAACATTTATTCAAAGAGGGATGATTCACAACACTACTGAAATTTTCTCGGTAATTTTGCATCCGGAGAAGGTAAATGAAATGCCCAATATTTCTGTGCTGTATAATTCATTTTCATTGCCCGGATGCAAAAATATCCGTTTGAAAATTTCACAGTTGTAGGAAATAGGAGTTTGCGGGATTTAATTATGTGAATTATTAATTATAGAGAAGCATGTATCTTTTAAATGTTAAAATAGTACGTTGTCGCTGGAAAGCGTTTATAAAGATAAATATGTTAGGTATAAATGAAGATTAAAACATTTTAACACACAGCCATACAACGCATAACATTTTTTTTAATGTATTATGGATAAAAGTTAGCTTCTTAACTCTTTTTTATTTGTAAAAACAACCATTGTTAAACTTTTTTATTTAAGATAAATTGGATTCTGTGTGTAAAAAGGGAATTTTGTAATCGATATTTCGCTCGCATCCTGATATGGTAGAATTATACAATTTTTATACTCAGGTCTGTTTCCAATGATAATACAACATTTTAATATTTTTAGAATTTAATAATAAAATGATAAATTAATTTTATGCCATTTTTCCAATGTGCCGGGTACAAGTGATATATCGTCAAACTTTGTTTATGATTTGCTACTGTGTACGAAAAAAAATGAGTTAAATGAAAAATTCGGGCGTAAATTTCACTGGATTATATGGGAATTCCCCCCAAATTTGTCAATTAGCTCACGGTATTGCTGGTATCTTTCTGAGTTTGCAGAATATTTGACTGGTCTTTTTATATAAGTTACATTATAGAATTGACTACCAAATGATGAAAAAATGACTTTATATAATATTTATAAAATTTAATATAGTTCGTTCATGCACAGTTATAAATTGTTTCATACAAATATCCATATCTGATCAGATATATTAATTTTTTAATTGTAGTATGCTGTTTCTATAGTTCTTGAAGTCAAACATGCGCTTTACATCCTCGAATTTCAAGTACAATTTGTCAAAAATTTCAGTAGTTATTCGATTAACTGTGTAGTAAGCAAAAGCGTCCGGTCACTGCCCTTTAATGTTTGGACAGCAGTGTATATAAACTATGATTATACGTTGAGAAATCAATATAGAAATTATGAATAGTTTGAAAATAGTTATCGATATGTTTGAATATATAGTTTGAATTGTTTTTTATCATTTCCTGTTGTCATATGTTAAAAAAAATAAGAGCAAAAATTATAATTTTTATAGTAAATTTATCAATTCAAACTTTGTATCAAGCGTAAATCAAAGCTGCGGATTTTCCATGTAATCGGGGCTTAACTCATCGGCTGACAAGTTCTCGGTCTGGCACACAGATGGCATTGCAATCGCCGAACCGATGCTTTTTTTCTATATACTAATCTTGAAAAGGCAGCAGAAAAAATGTCATGATGATTCGCCGTGTGGATAAAAGTTAGAGTGGTTTTAGTTGAACGACTTTATTGACAAACAAAAAAATGGATAAACAAGAATTTCAAGAATTTTTATTTGATGGGAAAAAACACCGTTCAAAAAAAAGCTTGGCTTGATAAACGTTATCCGGACACTGCACCAGGTAAAATAACCATTATTGACTGGTTTGCTGAATTTAAACGTGGTCGTACGGACACCAGTGATGCACCACGCAAAAGAGATGGTTACTCCGGAAAACAAAAAAAATCCACAAAATCGTTTTTAGGAACCATAAAGTGAAGTTGAAGGAGATAGCTCAGACTCTCAAGATATCCAAAGAACGTGTAGGTTTTATTTTGAATGAACATTTGTCTATGAAAAAGCTGTTGTCAAAGTGGGTGCCGCGCGTGTTGACTTTTGACCAAAAACAACAAGGAGTCGATGATTCTCAGCACTGTTTGGAGCTTTTTCGTTATAAAGTTAATGTTATTTATTATTAAATTATTATTACTATTTATTTATTAAATTATTATTACTAAATTATTATTATTAAATTATTATTTATTAAATTATTATTACTAAATTATTATTATTAAATTATTATTTATTAAATTATTATTATTTACTATTAAACATATGTTTTTTATTAAAGTTATACAGTTATAGAGTTATGTTAAAAAGTTGCGTTTTCTTTATTAGACCGGGAACTTATCAGCTCATGTGTTAATGCCAAAGCCATGTATTGTTACGGATTGTTTTTGGAACAACATAAATTGCTATCATGAAATTAGGTGCGATTTTTTAGATAAACACTGAATGCTTATAAAAGAGTGCTTTACTTTTATACTTACTGTTAAAATAAGTTTAGATGAAGAACATGCGCTAATTCAAATATGTTACTTGTTCTTAAAAGACTATGTGGATTAATATATTACTCGTTCACGAACGTTGTACCTGAAGAAGAAATTTCCAGTAAATTATTTCTTATGCTATGACATGCCTATTATTTTTCAATTTTTAATTATCTAGACAGTTTTTTCCAAGGAATAATTCTAAAGGGATTGACACTGTAAATAGAAAACCTGTATTTTGTCAGCATAATTTGCGTATACATACAGGAAAACATTTTGCCGATGAAATATATTTCATGGATGTGTCAGAAAGTACTGAATGTGGATTATAAAGAGATTAAAATTTGAATTTTATGAAATTTCGGAGGTTCCCGGCACTAAAAACGGACAAAGGACTTTTTTGCGCCAGAAAGTTCCGAAATTTCCTAAAATTAAAAGCATTATAACTAGGTCAGAATTTGTAATGTTCCTTTATCGGAGAATGCAGCATATTTTAATACAATTTATAGGGCCCATGCACGGTATAAAAATATTAAAAAGTGCATCTTTTTGAATATTAGTGGCAAAACTATTTTATCTATATAATCCTAAGTCCTACTTTATTTTGAGTACTTTGCAATTTACATTGTCTAGGTATCTCTAACAGGTAAAAAATTAAAGCATTGATGTACATTAATCAGAAATTGTAAAGTGATTGAATATCTTCTTCTTTATCATTTCTTTATTGTGCTAAATAGAAATACAAAATTCCATCCCTTTTTTATATAGTTAAACTTTTTTGCACTTTATCGTTTTTTTTTTCTTTCTGAGCTCTAATTTCCTTAATTTCATGTTTATTTTTTTGTTATTATAACACCGTTGTTCCGTTATTGGAGCTAAACAAAATTACTTATTAATTTCAGCTCTTTTAACAAGTTACAGAGCCAATATAATGACTTGGTTTCAAATAATGAACTAAAGTTGAGTGTTTTTTGAAGTGAATTTTTCTTATGATTGATACATAATAAATTTGATATATTAAAAATAATAAATAAAGCACGTCTGAAGAAGTCGAATGTTCCATAATTTTTAATGAAACTAACATTAGGATGCTCTGGAAAAATTGTGTACTTAAATTTTTTAATACGTTACTAATGTTATTTTAGAAACGATTATGTTATAATGATAACTACATAGTTGCCAACCTCCCGATGTTTTTCATACCAGTATTTTTATGAAAAAATATTTGTTTTATTTAATCATGCAATTTCTGCTATTCAATAAAAAGAAAATTTTTGTATGATTTTACTGGTATTAAAAAAATTGGGAGGTTGGCAACTATGTAACTACAATTCAAAATGCGATTAGGATTTTTGAAGAAAATGTCACTAAATAATAATGATACATAAAAATAATTTAAAATGAAACAAGAAAGAAAAATCATGCGTCACGCATATATTAGGAAACACTCTGCAACACTACCAGAACATTTTTACGAAACAGCAGTTCAGAAAACAATTAAACAATTTAGAAAACAATTAAACAATTTAGAAAACGCATAACGTAAATGAAAGCCCTTTGTTATCAACTAGTGCTAATAGACAGTGCTGTATTCAAAATCCTTTGTGTACTGTTTATGCTTTGTTGGTCTTTAAACACACCACATAGCATACTAAAACTTCATTTAGATTAAAAACGCATTAACACAACGGTAAATTCGCATTCAGCAATCATCATCCATTGAAATCAGTTTATTCATGTTTATTTTTTGTTGTTGTTGTTGAACACTATATATGAAATTATTTGTATTACAGACACACGTGTCGTAAAATTTAGTTCAACTTAGCAACACATACTACAGTAGAACGCACACTCAGAAAGTCCAGCAGATAGACGGTGATACGTCGTAATACATTTAGTGCAAGAAATTTGAAAATATAAAATAATGGGTACTTTTATGTTGTCGGGCGCCAATGATATATATATCTATATGTATGTATGTATGTGTGTATGTATGTATGTATGTGTGTGCATGTATCTATGTATATATATATATGTGTGTATGTGTATACATCGCAGGCACCCGGCTAACATAAAAGTACCGAAAAACGAAATCACTCTCCATCACCCTGTTAGAAATTCTGAAAAATAAAAAGAGGATTTCGTATAATTGCATTGAAAGTTGTTTATGTATTATACACAAATTCTAGGGGATCCAACCCGGTCTTTCCGGGTTACAGAACACAGATGTAAATAATTTTTGCTATGAAAAATCTAATAATTGTTTTACATTTAATACATTTTATTTAGATTGCCTTTTAATTACATCAAAAAGCATTTTATTCGAAAAATCTCAATTATGTATTCAAATAAAGTTTTGAAATTTATTAAAAGCGATATTTCCATATTAGCCGCATGCCAGGAGTTAATAGCCGAAGAAATCGGAAAACATCATACACATCGGATAATTTCAGTAGTTTAATCACGTAGTTCGATTACATGTCTGTTAAATTGTGTTTTACTTATACTATTTTATTTATTTATTGATGAAGTTTTAATTTCGTTACGAAATATTAGCCAGAAACAATGCTGAACTATTTATGATGTTTTAAGTGCAAACGGGTTATTCTTTCGTAATCAAGCTACACGCAATAAATAGATTTTAAAAACATCATGCTTGAAAATTATTTTAAAAAGCAAAAAATTAGTAAATTGCGATACAATATTCAATCAAATTGCATTTTAAATAACATTATCTCTCCTAGTCGACAGAGTAAAAATTGAAATTATGCAAAGTTTAGAAGTTTAAAAAATTGCATTAAAAGCTAAATTTATCGGTCATGTGTTGCCACCTTCATATGACGTCAGCGTAACTCACGGACATGTTTTCGCTTTATAATCTAAATGTATATATATACTGACGGAGAAACCTTTTATATGCAGTTAATTAATCTCCACGTGCAGCGAACGATTGAAAAAACATGTTAAAAACCAGACCCCAATTACCAATAAGTACTTCAAGTGCCGCAGCTGAAAAACATAGTGAACAAAACCAGAGACTGTCGAAACTAACTAATTGGAGAAATACTGCAGATGTCCCTCCTTCAAAGTACAGCTGTTTGTCCCGCGCGTGTGCACAGAACTCAAATAACAATCTCCCTTCAGTTTCCAAAATGTTTCCGAACAGTTAAGACGCTCTTGTATATATATGATGTAAATATATTTAATATAATGTAAAATTGGAGCACTTATACGCAGCCTCCAAAATGCGATTTTAAACATGTACATCTAGACAAGAATTATATTATATTCAAAGGAAAATGAATCTTCTGTTTATTTCACACAATTGTCATTTTCTACTAATACTATTTATTATTCTTCCAATATAAGTGAATCAATGGATCAGATAAATATCGCTACAACACTTTGGATTACTACTGTGGGTATATTCAGCGCATAAGGAAAATCTCAGGTAAGCTGAACAAACTTCTTTAACATATCAAAGGATGAAAATGTATATTAAATTTGAAGACTGATTTAACTATTTATAAAAATAAGAAAATTTATTATGCTACCGACGGTTCCCCAACAAAGATTATGAAAGACTGAAAAAAGAATATCCCAGTAAAACGATAATTTAACAAATTTCTAAAAATATAATAATAAATAAAAGAACACTAAAAAAGTAATAATGAATGCGATAAAAAAAATACTCAATTTATTGAAAAACTCAATTCTACAAATTATAGTACATGGAAGTTCAAGATGCAGATGTTCCTGATTAAAGAGGAACTCGACGATATTATAGTACAAGATCCACCAGCTCCACCCGACCCCGCATGGCACAAAAGAGACCGCAAGACTAGAGCTTTAATTAACTTAAGCATTGATGATTCTCAAATCGTAAATGTAAAAAACTTAGAAACTGCCAAATTAACATGGGAAGCTCTGAAAAATATACATGAGAGAAGCAATTTATCTAGTAAGCTTTACCTGTTACGAAAATTATACAGTACTAAATTAGCGGAGGGCGGAAACATGATCTCACATATCACTAATATCTTGCAAATTATAGATAAACTTAATGCCATTGGAGAAAATATTAGCGATTCACATATTTCCGCGCTATTTCTGTGTTCTCTTCCCCCCAGTTACAATACTTTGATAACTGCGTTGGAGGCGAGACCGGAAAATGAGCTCACCCCTGATTTTATCAAAAACAAATTAACAGATGAATATAATCGTAGACATGAAATGTCAGAACAATCACATAGCGGATATAACAACAACGAGAGAGCATTTAAAACAAATAGGAGATATACACACACTGAAAATAGAAGAGAACAAAAATATTGCAACAACTGTAAAATGAAAAATCATTCGACTTACGAATGCTGGCACTACAAGAGCAGAAACACGGTACAATCCGGAAATCCTCGTAACAATCAATTCAAAAATAAAAAGAATTTCTCATCTTCATTATGTTATGAAAAAAACGAAACTCATAGGGAAAACAAAGTTCCAAACGAAAGAAAATACGCAAATGATCATACGCAAAATAAAGCATTAATCACTCAAAAAGTAGGCAAAAATAACTGGATTCTCGATTCAGGATCTACCTCGCACATTTGTAACGATAAAAGCCTATTTAGTAAATTTATTGATTATAATAAAACTTCAGTAACGATCGCGAATGGTAATAAACTGACAGCGTTAGGTTCAGGAGAAGTTTTTATAAAAACATTAACCCCCGAAGGAAAAGAAAAACTAACGAAATTACGCGAAGTGCTTTATGTCCCAGACTTAGAGTCGAACCTAATTTCAGTTAGTAAAGCCGCTAAAAACGGGTGTAAACTAATCTTCGACGATAATAAATGCGATTTGATCTTTGATGAAGAAATATATATTAGGGCGAAAAATGAGAAAAACTTATACATTATTGAGGAAATGGACGATGTGGAAGAACCACAAAATTATGTAAACATAACGTATAACTGTGACAGCAAACAATGCATAGATCTCTGGCATCGCAGACTAGGTCACAGAGATTATGACGCGATTAAATCAATGATAACAAATCAACTTGCGGACGGAATAAAGATAGGAAAATGTAAACATCAAAATAAAACATGCGTAACTTGTATCGAAACTAAATTAACTAACATGCCGTATCCTAAATCAGCAACAAATCGAGCTACTAATATTGCGGATTTGATCCACAGTGACGTGTGTGGACCTCTAGATACACCGACCTTAGGCGGAAAAATATATTTTATGACTCTTATTGATGATTATTCCCGATATACTACTATATATTTATTATCTAAAAAGAGCGAAGTTGCTGAAAAGATAAAAGAGTATATAACGATGATATACAATCAGTTCGGTAAAAAACCTAAGGAAATTAGATCGGATAACGGTCGTGAATATGTAAATCAAGAGATCGATGAATACTTAAAACAGAACGGAATTTTACACCAATTGACTGTCCCGCATAATCCGAGCCAGAATGGAGTTGCGGAGAGAAAAAATAAAAGTTTATTAGATATGATTAGAAGCATGCTATCACAAGCAAAATTAAGCAAACACTTTTGGGGTGAAGCCATAAACACTGCAACATATTTACAAAACCGACTCCCAACCAAAGCAAACAACAACAGAACACCTTACGAATTATGGAAAGGAGTTAAACCGAATTTAAAACACTTAAGAACATTCGGTTGTAAAGCGCTATTTTACGTCGATAAAGTAAATAGAGGAAAACTCGATAACAGGGCTCAAACCGGAACGTTTGTAGGTTATGATACACGATCGACTGGTTATAGAATTCACACACAAGGAAAACAAATTATAATAGCGAGAACGGTAAAATTTCTTGAGAATGAAAATGTACACTCAGATAACATTGAGGAGATACAAATCACCACAAAAACATCAGATGACAATACACAATTACCGGATAGACATGAAAATCACTTAGAAATAAAACTTGACAGTGAGGAGACACCATTCGTGCCCAAACAGCAACCAATTGAACCAAGAAGGTCTAATAGGACAAATAGAGGCGTTCCTCCTGACAGATATGTTTGTCTCATAAATAGTTCATCTGAAAACATTCCCGAAAATTGGGAAGATATCGAAAAAATGGAAAATACTAATGATAAACAAAATTGGATAAGAGCAACTCAAAATGAAATCCAATGCCTAAGAAAAAATAACACTTGGACTTTAACAGATCCACCACCCGGAACAAAAATTATCGGTTCAAAATGGACCTTTAAACTAAAAAAGGACAATTTAGGAAATATTCAAAGCTATAAAGCGCGTTTAGTAGCACAAGGATATAGTCAAAAATTCGGGATTAACTATGATCAAACTTTCGCACCTGTAGTTTCGCACGCTACAATACGTGCATTTCTCATCTCTGCATTGCACAAAAATTTGAACGTGAAACATGTTGACATAACCACAGCATTTTTGCACGGTGAATTAACTGAAACTGTTTATATGAGTCAACCAGACGGGTATATTAAACCCGGCGATGAAAGAAAAGTTTGTAAACTTCAAAAAGCCATCTACGGTCTTAAGCAAGCCGCAAAGTCCTGGTACACCAAAATATCGGAAACACTCAAAAACAATAATTTCATACAGAGCAAAAATGATCCATGTCTGTACTTTAAATCAAATCAAGAAAATCCGATATACATCATCATTTATGTAGATGATATCCTGATAGCAGGAAAGGACAGTGATATCGAAGAAACAATAAACCAACTTAAGAAAGAATATGAACTAAAAAACTTAGGAGAAGTGAATAATTACGTAGGAATAAACATTAATAAAATCAACGATACATATTACCTAAATCAAAACAATAAAATACAGGAACTAGTGAAAAAACTGAATTTAAACGACATGAAACCTCATTACACACCCATGATTGCAGGATTCAACAGACTTGAGGACGATGATAATCTTTTACCTAATAACACGAAATATCGACAAGCCACAGGCACATTACTTTACATATCAACAATCACGCGTCCTGACATATCCGCAGCAGTCAATATATTATGTCGTAGAAATGAAACACCACGCCAAAAGGACTGGACAGCAGTAAAAAAATCATTTCATACCTTAAAACTACAGAAAATTTGAATTTAACTCTTAGCGCAAACAGCAAGCCCATCCTAACAGCATACGCCGATGCCGACTGGGCAGGTGACTTGAAAACACGTAAATCAACATCAGGAAATCTATTCATGCTAGGAAAATTGCCGATTTACTGGATTACAAAAAGGCAAAATTGCATTGCACTTTCGTCAGCCGAAGCTGAATACGTTTCAGCTAGCAACGCAGCACAAGAATTAAGTTGGATAACAAACTTGCTTAGCGATCTCAACATTCCACAAAAATTACCCATCACGATTTTTGAGGATAATATGTCCTGTATAAAAATGACTGAAAACGATAAAGATACTAAGCGATCCAAGCATATCGACATACGTTTCCACAACATCAAACTTATGAAAGAATAAGGAAAAATCGATCTACAATACTGCCCCACTGAAGAAATGACAGCCGACACTCTCACGAAGCCCACTCCCAAACCTGTGTACGAGAAACACCGTAAGAAACTGAATCTTCAACCATTCCCCACACAGGAGATTACGGGGGAGTGACGGAGAAACCTTTTATATGCAGTTAATTAATCTCCACGTGCAGCGAACGATTGAAAAAACATGTTAAAAACCAGACCCCAATTACCAATAAGTACTTCAAGTGCCGCAGCTGAAAAACATAGTGAACAAAACCAGAGACTGTCGAAACTAACTAATTGGAGAAATACTGCAGATGTCCCTCCTTCAAAGTACAGCTGTTTGTCCCGCGCGTGTGCACAGAACTCAAATAACAATCTCCCTTCAGTTTCCAAAATGTTTCCGAACAGTTAAGACGCTCTTGTATATATATGATGTAAATATATTTAATATAATGTAAAATTGGAGCACTTATACGCAGCCTCCAAAATGCGATTTTAAACATGTACATCTAGCCAAGAATTATATTATATTCAAAGGAAAATGAATCTTCTGTTTATTTCACACAATTGTCATTTTCTACTAATACTATTTATTATTCTTCCAATATAAGTGAATCAATGGATCAGATAAATATCGCTACAACACTTTGGATTACTACTGTGGGTATATTCAGTGCATAAGGAAAATCTCAGGTAAGCTGAACAAACTTCTTTAACATATCAAAGGATGAAAATGTATATTAAATTTGAAGACTGATTTAACTATTTATAAAAATAAGAAAATTTATTACGCTACCGACGGTTCCCCAACATATACATATGGCACATAATAATTTTACGCAATAATAACACATAATAATTTTACGCAATAATAACACATAATTGTTTTAACTAATAATCTCATATTTATCATATTCTCATACTTCCAATTATTTTAAAAATCAAAAAATTGGTAAATTGCGATACATTATTCAATCAAATTGCATTTTAAATAACATTATCTCTCCTAGTCGACAGAGTAAAAATTGAAATTATGTAAAGTTTAGAAGTTTAAAAAATTGCATTAAAAGCTAAATTTATTGGTCATGTGTTGCCACCGTCATATGACGTCAGCGTAACTCATGCTCACGTCTAATTAGATCATTTGTTTGTTCATTTTTAACTTTCTTTAAAACATGATATGATTCAAAAATATTATTTTTCTTGGATTTAAAACCTTTAATATTTTATACTACAGATTAGAAAACTATTTCATTGTATTCCCATTCAATTTTATTTCACCGCTCTTTTTTAACTGTGCTTTTGTTTCTTAAACTTCCTGAATTGAATTTTCTAAATTTTGTGCCTGGTAACTTTTCCGGTAATTACTGATAGTGAAGTCATCATTTCAGGTCTTCTTCTAACATTTCACAAAGGCGGTGTAATGACTTTGCGCCGGATGACTAACATTAAGCTGATATGCGAAGAAAAATGAATTTCTTTTTTGTTCGATTCTCTAATGTGTTGGTAATACTAAAAGCTATTTAGATTACATTTTACATTATGTCGCTAACGAAATTAAAGCAGGAAATAGGGATTTTTAACATTTGCAGAGGAAAGTGTAAATGTAGATTTTAAAATAGCGCATAATAACTTGCCATTAATTTTTCATAATTTTAAATCTGTGTAATTATAGAGATTAGTTATTTTTCATTCTTAAGCAAAAGTAACATTTTGTAGACGCAAATGTCAGAAAACAATTTTACAATTTGCTTTCATATCCGCAACACTACATTTCCCGTTCCCAACATATCGGAGTGCGGTTTGCACAAGAAAACTTGTCAAATGGTCAGATAATTTGTGGGAAAAAATGGGTAAAAATAATTGTACTTATTTTCCTTTTGCTACAAATTATACGACACTTATTTGATGTCATTATTGGTGCAGACCGCGCTTTGAAACGACAATTTGATAATTGGCATTCATTAAAACTGCTAAATGGTCTTTAAACTGCAATTTGTTTGAATATCCCAATTTACTAATTTTTTATGCTTTTTAAAATAATTTTCAAAGTTGATTTTTTATAAATATATCTATGCCGTGCAGTTCGATTACGAAAGAATAACCCGTTTGCACTTAAAACAAAATAAATAGTTCACCATTATTTTTCGGCTAATATTCCATAACTAAATCTGAAACTTCAAACTTGAAACATGAATGGACTTATGGAACATCCTGAATTATTCTCAAATAACACACAAAATTCAACTGTATTGCAACGAACTTTTATCCGCGCTTTGTAAAAATTGCCTTTTTTTCTCAAAAATTCTGGATTCTCAGTACCGGAATTTCATGCATGAAATTTACTCTAATGGAACTGAATCTGCCTATAATATCAGACCGTCTAAGAGGCGATAAGCTGGTGTAATGACTTTGTGCTGGATAATATAAAATGCTATTCTATTATCCACTGAAGAAAAATACTGAAGAAAAATAAAATTCCTCCCGATAAAATGTTTTTTCTCTAATATGACAGTAAGGACATTTTATATTATTTTACGTTTCACATTATATTTTCGCGTAGTCATCCGTAAATATTCATTATAAGCTGTTACACGTTTGCATTATTTTATATTTAATTGTTATTAAATAGAATAATTTATTTTTAAGATAATTTAATTTCGATTTAAATTACGAAACTTCTGATTTTTAAAATTTTATATATTTGATCTAACTACTTATATTTCTTTGAATTATTTCTTCAAACCGGTAAGTCAACTTTAATATTATTTCAAATAATTCAAAATAAATAAATATTTTTAGTGTTAATTCAAAATAAAAACAATAATGTATAAAATACGAGATAAGTTTTATAAAGTTCGTGAAAGGGAATAAGAAAGACTTCTTAAGCTTTTCTCATTAAATATATTTAAGTGTGAATCCTAATGATTTAAATATGCTCATAACAATTAGTTTTGAAAATAATCCTTTTATTAAAAAATATATTGTTAATATTTTTTCTTATTTAAACGAAAAAAAGGATGTATCGCAGACTTAGGTTAAGTAAAACTAACATTCATCATTCTAGATACACTCTAAAAAAAATCCGTGAAAATACAAGAGATTTTCCGTGAAATTTCACGGAGAAGTTTCATTTTTCCAAAACAACAGTATAATTTCCGTAAATGACATTAGTTCCGTAAAGGAGATTTCAAATCCTTAAATATGCAAAAAGTTTTCCGTAAATTTAATGGATTTTGTCCGTATTTCTTTCGAAACAGTACAATGTGCGTATTTCTTCCAAAACAGTGCAATTTCCATAAATAACTTTTAGAGGTTTGCGTACAGAAATCGCTTTGTTTGAAATGGGAATTAAGATTGTTGTATTTACTCGAGTTCTTCAAGGATCCAGGCCTGACCCGGCTCGACATACTGGCCCATTCTAACCGGGGCCGTGTCTGGGCAGTAATTTTTTTGTGAAAATAATAGCAATATTTTTATTTTTTTAATGAAATAGTTAGAAATTGATTTTGTTTTTATAATTTTTATAATTTTTTTTAATCTGTTTTTTTTTTATTTTTATTATTGATAGTGCTTCAAAATTAGAACTTTTTTTGTCACTAATTTTTTAAAATTTTATTTTAACTTTTCTAACGTGAGGCAATATTGGGTTATTTAAAGGTTTCATAACACAATATCTCTGCAAGTTATCGCTACGTAAATTGTATTAAACTAAACTGATTTGGCTTATAAATTTATGAATTAAACTAAAATTTATTATTCTATAAATTATAATTTTACAGCGTTAAATTTTTTTCTTTAAATTATAAAAATAGTTAATATTTTTCTTTACTTTTATAAAAATGAAGTTTATAATTTTATTAACTTTATAATTTATTTCTTTAGTTTTAATTATTTTATTTATTTATTATATTATTTATTATTATTTTATTATTTTATTTATTTTTAATTATTTATTTATTTTATAAATTAAACTAAATTAATTTAAACTAAATCAAAAGCAAGTCCAAATTTAAATCTTACTTATCACAAGATCATTAATTTCGAAATTGTCTTTAAGAATCAATTTTTTGTTTTAATATTATTAAAAATATTCAGTTTGCAGAACCGTACACAAAAGTTCTCAGCATAGCTCAAATATAATAACTTAATTTATTATAAAATTTTTTATTTACGTATGTTTTTTAAAATAAGAGATAACGAGAAGTTATTTTAATAGCATGTAATAAATACGTATCCTTCAGGTAATTATTATTTTTATTGGAATTGATAAATAGATCATGAGACAAATAATTAAAAAAAGTATATGTTCAAAAAAAGAAAATGTTGTACCATTACAAAAGGATGCAATCATACAATGACTCTTAATACAATGTCTCTTAATACAATGTTTTACGCATATGATACATAATAAGTTAAAAGTTATCTGTTATAAAGCATCAAATAATAAACAAAATACTGAAAAATATGAAAAGAAAATATTGAAAAATATGAATAGAAAATATTAAAAACTTTGAAACTGAAAGAAATCCATGGAACCATGAACCTCTATAGAAGTTCATGCATGGAACCTTCAAACTTTTGCATCATAAAAAGTGGCTGCAATAAGTAGCAACGCTTGAGTAAGCCGAACATCTAATCATGGCGTAGGGGTTGGGACCTCCGGTTCAGTAAACGAAAGATTGCGGGTTCGATTCATACCGAGGGAAGGGTTGGTTATTTACACAAAACTCACTCGGAAGTGAGAAAAAAAATCAGTATATCTGTATAAAGTTGTTCTTGAGAAGAAACTTTTTTTTTGTCCTATAATGTTTATACATTATAAAAATTTCTAAAAAATGCGGAAGATATCTGTTATAAAACGGAAATTTAAAAACGGATATTTCAGAAGTCACGGAAAATTTCCTGGAATTTACGGATTTTTTTTCCGTTAAAAAACGGAAATAGTACTGGCGTCTCGATTGCCAGTACAATTTCCGTTTTTTTCAGGAATTTTTTTTTACAGTGAGTCCTTGACATTTTAATATTTCTTAAAGTATGTAACGATGTCACCGCATTTCCATATTGTTATATATTTCTTTTATTTACATTATTTGTGTTTGTTTCTTGCAATTCCAGACATTTTTGTTTGAAAATTACTGATTTAGAAGTAGATTTATTCTATAAAATCAGTTAATAAAATTAGACACATAGTCGGTGTGATGACTTTTAGCGAAATGATGGTCTAACGAGGAGTTTATAATCAAAGAGAAATGAAATTTCCTTGAACCAATTCTTACGTTCGCGATTTGAAAAGCTTTTTCCATTGTACTTTTGACGAAGTTTATTCATTCATGTATGTGCAAAACTTAAGCGTTTTGCACATTTGTATTACAAAGTTTAATTTTAAATTAAAAATATCTCACGGTAGTGTTTTTCTAAAAATAATGTATTTTTAGTATGTGAATTCAAAATGGTGAACATTTTGCTATATCTTAATTGGTAAAGAAGCTCACTTAATATTGAGGCATTTAAATTTTTGGATCTCCATTGAAAAAAAAAATGAAGTAAATGTTTAAGGATCGACTTCTAATCTTTTTGCATGTGCTCTTATATATGTAACTCAAGATTTATTATTTCTTAAATAAATACATTCGCAACGTTTTCGAAAAATAAACTCGTATATTCAAAAAGTACTGAAAGTAAGACACATAAGAATTTGAACACCCATAAATTTTTTCAATTTTCGTTAGTAATCTATTATTAAATTTCACCATACATTTACATTTTATGTAAATATACGGCATAGAAAAGTGTATTAAAGATTTTAGTTAACTGTTTTTGGCAAAATATTTTTCAGATTCCAGTTTGTGGTAAGTATGCCGGATTGATACAAAGTGACTGAGGATTCAACTAGAAATCCAACAAAAAGCATTATAATCCCATACAACCACAATAATCCTGCGGACACCCTGTACTGAACCCAGATATTCCGTAGTTCTCATACCCTATGAAGACAATCCTCTTGAAATCCGTATGATATGGAGATCGAATTACATTCTCAAAAAAGATCGTTTATTCTGTAATCAAACGCATCTTCATTGAATTATATCCATCGCCTTCCGTCCTATAATTGTCCGAAAATGTCATAAAATATCCGTAGAAGACATTTTGTGATTCAAGTTTTAACCATTCAGAGGATATTGGACATCCGGAATGTGATATATTTTGGTTGTCAGTGTGTTGATTAGAATGCTGGTAAAAGTAGTAGAAGTTTTGCAAAAATTGTTTTTGTATACCTTTCAAATTTATTTAAATCTACAAAGCAGTATAAATCGCATGAAATATCTGATGCTCTTTTAAAGCTATCCGAAAGATATTGAAGACGAATCATAAAGACATTCTGGGGAAAATCACCCATATCACAGAACATTTTAGCGGTAAAACCTTCAATGTTTTAAATCAAAGTTTGTTCTGAGAAAATCAGATTTGCCATTTAAACAAATGGGTACAATAGACAAGAAATGCGAAGAAAATTATAGGCTTGTTGGTTTCAGATCTTGGTTGGATTTTCACCAAACAACAATTTTCCTTTCAACCTGAAGATATTCAATTTTGATTTGTTTCAAATATAACGTTATTCCAGAAAAAAAACATACATTGATTACACGAGAGCAAAATTTGTTCATTTTCATATTTGCCAACATGGTAAGATGGCAAATCTGTTATTCTCGGGACAAACTTTGGTTCCAAAACTTTTTTTCTACATTAGTTGAAGATTTTACTGCTGGACTATTCTGGGATTTGTTTGATTTTTCTTAGATTAAATATCCAATGTCATTGGGGGTAGCTTAAAACGTAGTCCCCATTTTTAAGAAGAAAAACAATATTCTATGTGATTTCTATCATTTTATAGCATTTATTAACGCTATGATAAGAATGAAAGAAATATAAATGCAAAAGACCGTTATAAAGATGAAAGTTATACTGAAATATATTTTGATAATTTTCTAATACTTTAACCAGTATTATAATGTTTCATTATCAGATTTCTAGTGGGATACATACTACATCTTCATATTTTGAACTATCCAATGTTTGCCAAAGTTTTCATTCATTGTTTCAAAATATTTTATAATTAATATATATATTTTTTTAAGTTTTGAATTTATTTACTATATTTTCATATTTTGAACTATCTCATGTTCTTTAAATTTGAAATACGTCATTGAAATTATTACGAATAAATCAGAATAAATTTATTACTAAATATCATTTAACAAATGACAAAGCCTGTGTGATGACTTTGTGCTGGATGATGATTAAATGTTATGAAGATGCTTGAAAGAAAAATATTTTTTTATCTATTTGTTATAAGGTTGCAATTCTAAAATATGTTTACTACATTCAAAAAGCTTTTAGTTTTTTTTACTGCATCTTCCTTTTTCAATTTGTCTAATGTTCGTTGAGTCAGCAGAGGTACCATAAATGATTCATCGGGTTTCAAAACACTTTTCATTTTGAAGTATAAGACATATAAAGATCGGCGATAAATGTCAATCTCACTAAGTTTTAGGTACATATCACAAATGTTCAGTGTGTGTACCATTCGCTGTAATAAAATAATAATGGTATATAACCCATGGTTCATGTAGGGTAGCTCTGTATTTCATAGAAATTACTAGCACTAAACCTATTACTAGCATAAAACCTTATCTACATAAAAACCATTTAAAATGATTAATATTTATCTATATATGTTAGGAAAAGAAGCTCATTCTCTCTTTGCTTTGAAAGTGAATGTATTATTTTTATGACCCATAATTACTTTTCACTCTATAGAATAACCTCCCATTCAAAGTGTTTGAATTTGACAAAAGTGATAAATTCTCTTTTACATATTCAGTGCGATTTTAAATATAATATATTTGTGAAAATCAAATTATTTTATTTTTTAGTGTCTGGAACGTTTTTATATTATGTTAAAAATGATCTAAATAGTTATTTAGTTTCCTTTTATAGTTATTATGTTAATACATTTGTGAAACCCATTTAATTTTGTGAATTATTGCCTGAAAAGATTTTATGTTAAATGTTAAAATTCAGGTAAAAAGTAACTGAGTTTCAATTTATTGTTACTTTGTTTCTCAAACGTAATCAATTTTATGATTTATATTTCCTCCGCGAGAACGATTAGCGAATGTAAAACTTTGCATAATTTTATGTCATATGACAAATGAGAAAACTGATGCACAGTCGCAGGATGAACTGAATTTCAGCAGGTGTGAAAAGAAAAATAACTATCATCTATTCTATTCATTAATGCATTTGAGAAATTAAAAATCTTTTAATACTGTTTTACATTTTTTTATTATACTTCTCAAGAAAATTATCATTAATAAAATATTCCAAAATAAGCAAATAAATGGAAGAGGCTTCAGGTCAATTTACGTTGAAAAGTGGATAAATATTTCTTATTGTGGCCTTCTACATTACACGGACAAATTTTGAAAATGTGTTATTATTTTTGTATTCATATCCACCGGTTTATTCTTTGATCATCTTTTCCAGAGAAATCTTGACACTATCAAAAATTTTAGAAGATTTTCCTAATATAGTGGAAACGTTTGCAACAGATTTGTACGTTTTCACGTACCCATGATTCCTGAAATATTTCGCAGATCTTCATAAACCGCTTGAAGAAACAATAATCAAGAAGAATATAACAGGATTTTGAGTGAACTCTTACGGAATCGGAAGTTGAGATGCTTTTTTAAACCCCTGAAAATAACTTTTAGAGAAGAGATTAAATTGAAGTATCGTTCGAATGACTTTTTAATTAAAGTTAAATACATTATGATTGTAATGTAGCATGAACATAAGAAACTTAAAAAAAATGAACGTCATTACATATTTATTTAAACAAAGAAGTGGAAATGCAATAACAAAGAACAGCGATTACCTCGAAAATTAGATTCAGTTAGATAGGCTATTTGTCATATGGCCACAAATGATGCATAGAAACTTTCGTTGCGTAGAATGTGTTTTCTTTTATACGAAGCTATGTATTTGTTTTTATTACCAAGTTTATTTTCAATTTGATATGTTAAAAATGAAAATTCAAACTGCGTATAATACCCTATATTTAAGTATTCTAATGTATTTCAAATTGCTAAATGTTTCTCATCGTTTTAAATTAAACAAAATTATAAGAAATCTAAACAAATTTATAGAAACGTGCAAAATATATAATAAATATGCAAAATCCTAAACTAAATTTTAAATTAAACAGATAGCTATTCTTTTGCAATTGAAAAAAAAATACATATTTTGCTTTATTGTTACTTTATTGCCTAATCTTAGTCGGAATGTAAAGAGTTCCTAATTTGTTAATCCAGAAATTTCCATTCGTGGCATTAAAAGAGATGTTCTTTTTCAATCATAAAAACAAAATGCTATACATTTCTTCAAAGTTGAAACTTTTCATTCTCGAAGTATTATTAAATTACGGGTTATATACAGTGGAAACTTTGCTATCACAACCTCAGAAACGGAAAATAGGCATAAGACTCACACGTACTTTTATAATTGTATCTCACTATTTCAGAATAGTAATTTTAGCCTTATTTAATTTCAGAATATCTGCTGTTAAATGAGGCATACGTAACTAATTAGAAATAATTGTACTCAACAGTAGGAATCGTGGGAACTCTGCTTTTATTTTACAGCTCTGTAGCTTTTATAAACAATCACGAACCAGCCATATTTCGTCATAGTTGAAATACTTTCTTTAAAAACAGAGAAAAGTTGTGAAACTGTAGAAGTAGATGCTCCTACAACTAGATCGGATATTTGCCGTCCGGCACAGTGGTCCCACACAGGGCACATCTAATTTTAATTCCGAACTTGCATACAGCACCAAGAATATTTTAATAAATCTTTGTTTCTAAAATGAAAGCTTAAAATAAGGAGTTCTTATTTTCTAAAAAAGTCGTTTGTAAATTCCGGTGTCAGTCAGTAATTTCTCATTTTATGAACAGAATTTGTCTGTGCCGGGAAGGGTTAAACCATTAAGTTGTGATTCTTTGTCCAAATTGTGTTCCTAACGTTGGAACTGTAAAGTAATCTTTAAATACTTAGCCAGTTGCTGAAACTGCATATCCATGAAAATAATCGATATACCAGAAAGAAGAAATCACAATTTTGCGAGCTGAAAATTTTACTTATATTCTATATTTTCTTCGTGGTTTCAAAATTTGGAACTTTCTATTGTGCGATTGTGAGTGAGGGCGCATTTCAATTCTGTATATATCCATTCTGTATAAAATGGCAACTGTGGCCAGCCAGTGACGGCAAGAGGGTTATTGAAATGGAGGTTCATAATACATAAACAGTCAAAATAAACTCTGGAAATACGACTAGATATATGCACATGTTGAAATACATTTCTTTTTCAAAAGTTAAAAGAAAATAATGCAACTAAAAGAAATAACTAGTACTAATAGATAGAAAACAAGTAATATTTTAATTTCTATGAAAGAAGATAGTACAATCAAACAAATACAAATAAAGAATGTAGCATACCAAGAGATGTTTCGCATAAACAAGTACAAAACAGCCAAATCCGCGAATTCTCGCTAATTGTAGGTTGCGGGAATTGAAAGATATGAGCAGTGTCTTACCCCTTGTGTGCTTACGTCCACATAAACGCTCTCTGCAAGTAGTAATGTTGAAAATTTACATTCTTACAGTGAAGTTTTCTCACGGATGTATTTAATAGAATGAATGAATGAAGCTCTTCTTGGAAATTGACAAAAATCTAGAAATGTGTTTAATGTTATTTTATTTTTCTTGTTAATTTATTTCTACGTTTTCTATGGGGCTTCACGTATTCGTGGGCACCAATAAAGGAGCTGCCCCTGACCGTAGTGTACAACTGTATAAAGTAGTTATCATATATTGTATCAATTTTTTTTACATCATGTGAGCAGTCTGAGCAATAAAAATGTTAATACTTAATGTCAGTTTTTCTTTTAATTTCAAATATTCCGTTAAAATAAATATGATCATTTCATGAATACAAGCATTACAGTAAACACCCATTAGTGCTTAATATGAAATCATGACACGCCTTTAGATTTTCATACCATTATTTTAGTTACGAGAGCTATTCAAGCTGCATTTTAAGGAATCAAAATAAAAATAGATTAATTCAAACAAACAAAAAAGGGGCACATGATATTACATTTAGTTATTTTTATATAATTTTTTATCGATTGATTAAAAACAATTTGGTTGTATGTACAGCAGTATGTATTAGTATTATTTCAGTATTTATTATTTAAATATTTATTAATAAACAAAAGAAAAATTCAGTTTTAAAGCAAATCTATATTATTCAGGGGACTTTAAAAATTATGTACTTTATTTGTTGTACGTATTTCTCTCACGCTTCGAAAAAATATATATTTTGAAATTATGTTTCGAAAAAATATTAATAGTGACCTATGAATTTTTTAACTGAGACAAATTTCCGGAAACTTCAAAATGCAAATCCAATATTACAGCACATTCCGACAAGTAATATTTGAATTACTTGGCTTTTACTTATTATTTCTATAAAATAAAACTGTGAATATATATATATATATATATATATATATATATATATATATAATAGAATATAGTATTTGTGAAGAATATTGTATAGGTAAATTTAAAATTCTATATTAAAATACGAATAAGGAATTGCCATAAGAAGAAAACGATATTAAGAATATGACAATTTAATATATTTCACGATTTATTTAAAGAAGAGATTGAAACTCAATCGCGAAGTTCGTAAAACGTTATTTATCATGGAACAAAAACGAGAACTGTACAAAAAATTGTTATTTTTAGAAGAACGAGAACTGGAACCGAAGCGAGATATTTTATGGTATTGAAAAGTATTGTACCAGTCAAAAGTTCGTAACAGCTTTAAAAATGTCACAATAAAAAATGCCCTATTGTAATGCGATATGCATCTAGGCAAGACATCTCAAAGAGTCGGATTTCTTGTGGCAACAAAAATTCAAATAGTTCATAGAGATCCAAAATAATTTCATATTTCAAAAATTCATGAACATTGAACACATTTTCTTATCAGAATGGTTTTTACATCATCAGCCTTGTAAAAAAATGGAATATTCTGTGGTAAACGAAAACATAATTCAAAGAGACTCAAAAGTCCGTTTACATTTCAAAAATTCATCAAAATGTAACAAATTGTCGTGTCAGAGTACAGTTTACACCCTAAAATTTGGCAAATGGTTCGGATTTCTGTAGACAAAATTTGTTTAAAGAATATTTTAACTACATTTTTTTTCTACGAACAATCCGACAGTTTGAGATGTCTTATGCTTTAAACAGCACTCAAATACGACACTGTAGTGATTTATAATGACTTTTTTTAATTGCAACTAAAATTGATGCACCCGATAAGTTACTTTCTCATGTTTTCTGAATAGACATTCATAGAAACAAACACTTCAGTTTTTTTCCCTTTTGTTCAGAAAAACCTTTTCCATATAGAAATGTTTGGAGTAAAGAAATATTATTTAATGGCAGAAGTTCTACAATAAAATAGCACGACGATTACCATTCAAACATGGTGGTACCAAAAATGACAGAAACTGGCAACCCTGGACTTCATTTAAAATTTTCATTGTTAGGGTTTAATATCGATCGAATTTTATTCCAAAAATGCTGTCGCGAAATTTGCTCAAAGTAATTGCGAAAAGTGTGTATGATATCGTTTCCATAACACATATAATACATACAGGGCTATTATAACAAAAACTATCCCGACATTTGGGCCCCTAACTATCATACCATTCACAGAAACTGAATGAAATTTTGGCAAAAGGTATTTTGAGGTATCCGCTCAAGAATGATATGTAAAACAACAATGTAACTCAAACAGTTACGGTTACAGTGAGAAAATTTCGAAAAAATCAAATATCAACACCCAGTTTTTTGCATTGGAATGTGATCTCCATTGTAAAAAACCCTAAATAGCATTGGAACGGCAACTGTAGCATGAAAATCACCGGAACTAAGCAAGGGAAAAGTAAAAAGGACTTTGCAGTGCACCAGAGCATTAATTTTCGTTTCATTTACGTCACACGTCGCATCGTTTCTTTGGCTGATATCCCAGCCTGATTAGTTCCCCACAAAACGAGAAGAAGAAACCAAGAAACGCAAATTTTGGGTTTTACGTAAGACACAGTCATGACTGACGTCGTCACGCTAGGTGAAAGAAAAGGCACTGCGAAATGCGAGCCGCGAATGTTCCTTTCTGCCATTCCGAACAAGATGCCGCTTTCAGGGAAAAAACGCGGGGAAATCGAAAGATTTATTACCTGAATGGACAAAATGCCGCAGAGACATTGCGTGTTTACTGCAGAAACTATGGATAACGGCGAGGCCCGTGCACTGTCAAAGCTGTACGGGACATGATTCATAAATTTGAAGAAACTGGTTGCACATGCGATCGACCTCGGTCTGGACGACCTTCCTTTCCTGTGGAAGCTGTTGCAGAAGTCCATCAGACGATAAGCACAGTTCGTCCCGCAACTGCACGCGGTGTTTCACGTGTTCTGGATCTGCCGAATTCAACAGTACGCAAGATTCTGCGCTCTGTTCTAAACATGTTTCCGTATCGATTCCAGCGTGTCCAGATGTTGGAAGCGGGAGACTATCAATTACGGCTGGATTTTGCATATCAATTCCTTATCTGGTACGATGAAGATAACAACTGGCCTTTACGCATTCTGTGGACAGATGAGGCGCATTTCTCGTTATCTGGTAACGTGAATTCGAAAAATTGTTTGCACTGGGCAGAGAATAATCCACATGATGTGCATGCACGTCCATTACACGAGGAAAAATGAACTGTGTGGTGTGGTATAACGAGTACGTTCATCCTCGGCCCTTACTTTTTTGAAGAGGTTACTGCCGGTGATCGGCAAACGTGTACAGTAACGAGTGCACGCTATCTGGACATGTTACCTCATTACGCGATTCCCTCATTGCAACGGCAAAATGCTCTATCTGAAGTTGTGTGGATGCAAGATGGCGCTCCTACACATGTCGGGTCTTCAGTCAAACGTGTCTTAACTCAACAGTTTGGTGACAGAGTTATCTCCTGTTCCGTCGCTACCAAGGTCTCCTGATCTGACACCAATGGATTTCTGGCTGTGGGGATATCTGAAATCCAAAGTGTATCAGTTTCGTCCTCAAACTGCATCTGATTTGAAAGATGCCATCAGAACTGCGATTCAAAAGATTCCTATTGCCATGATACATGCTGTAGTGCTATCCACCATCAGCCGCATGCAAAGTGTCATCGTGTGTGAAGGAAGTCATGTGGAAAATTTGTGAAACACAATAAAATGCTTTATTTTATGCTGCTTCTCTGTCCTTATTGGTTGTCCTGAATTTCAGCCTATCTACCGCCGGTGACTTTCATGCTACAGTTGCCGTTCCAACGCTATTTAGGGTTTTTCACAATGGAGATCACATTCCAATACAAAAAACTGGGTGTTGCTATTTGATTTTTTCGAAATTTTCTCACTGTAACCGTAATTGTTTGAGTGACACTGTTGTTTTCCATATCATTCTTGAGCGCATACCTCAAAATACCTTTTGCCAAAATTTCATTCAGTTTCTGTGAATGGTATGATAGTTAGGGGCCCAAATGTCGGGATAGTTTTTTTTATAATCACCCTGTATATATAAATATGTATTAAACTCAGCTCATTTGGATATGAATGCTTATTTTGCTCCCCTCTCAAGAGAGTAGTGTTTTATAAATTTATAAAATATTCACGTTTTCAAATGTAATTTCTTCTGAATTATTTAGAATTTTTTTGAAATGCACAAGAGAACTTATATCCGGAATTCATTAGTTTCAAAACATATATCCAAATATAAGATATTCACCAAAAACAGAGCAATTCTTCAGCCTAATAACGTTTTTTGAATTGAATTAGTTATTTATGAGAAAAATTAAACATTTTCCTCCAAATAAATATTTGTTATTTCGATTGCATTAATTATTAGATGCTTTCCTACTGTAGAATTTCAAATTTTAGTAACTATTATAATTAACTTTCATAAACTTATATATGTTTTTAATTATGTAATTATGAATTAATAAGAAACTATTTAATGGTTTAAGATTTTACGAATATTATATCAAAAGATCACACAGCTCGTCAACGTTTTACATACCACGGGCACTTTTGAATTTTTTAACCATCTTTGTGGATACATAAACTCATATTTATATATGTTACGTGTACGCTAAAATTCTGTAAATATTAACAGTCCAATATACAGGGTAGTCATAAAACAACTTTGCTTATATATGAGCCCCCAGTGACCATACCGTTCAAGGAAACGGAATACCATTTAGTATGTAGTTATTTTATGGCATGGGCTGAAGAATGAGGTAAAGAAACACAATAGAACTCTCACAATTACGATTACAGAGACAAAATGTTGAAAATTTCAAACAGCAACACCCGACAATTTTCATCGCAAAACCATGTTCACGGTGAAAAACAATGAATGGCGTTAAAACACTAATTTTAATAGAAAAAATGGCGGCATAAAACAAACGCAGGGAAAAGCAACGAGAAGAACGATTACGTTCACACAAGCGACCAAAACAAATAATTTTATTCGGATTTCAAAATTTGCAAGTGTTTGCGTTACAGACGATGATACATCGCATGCGGGAAGCTCTGGGTAACAATAAATCATGGAAAAAAGACAATGCAGAATCTCACGCTTGATGGCATTTTTCATGTAGGATGTGTTTGTTTTAGGTAGTCTTTTCTACTGCTAAAGTGAGTTTTATAACGTCGTTTATGATTTTGCGCTGTGATTACTTTTTATGGCGGAAAAAACTGGGTGTTTTGAAATTCTCGAAATTTTATCACTGAAACTCTATCTACAAGAGCTCGATTGTTCTTCTTTACATCATTCTCGAGCGCATGCCGTAAAATGCATCCCAAATCCCATCCCGTTTTCTTGAAAGGATACTGTCATAAACGGCTTAAGTGATGACCGTAAAGTGTTTAAGCAAAGTAAACTGGCAAAGGCTTTTTATGACCACCCTGTATATGGTATTATATGAAGACCGTATAAACTCTGCAGAGCGGGAATACGGGCTTGAAGAACATAATTGACAAAAGAACCATTTTTCAACGACGCATTGTTTTAGTGATAAATGCAAAATATAGACTGTGACCAATGTTGGTTCTTATATGTAAAGAATAGAAATCAGGAATAAAGAAGAAAAACTTTACGTTTTCAAAATTAAGCTTCCTAATAAACATTATTTAAAATTTTTAATGTTAGCGATTAATAGCAATTGAATTTTAATTAAAATTAACTGACGGAAAAAAAATTCCAACACCAAGAAAGACTTATGTTAGATAAACGAAATTTGGTAGGCATGTTTATACATCTGAAAGATGACATCGATTCAAATTTCGAGATTCGCGCGTAAGTGTGGCGCTAGTGGCGCCACTCAGACCTTACAAATCAGGTTTGCTTTAAATACGTACTGTAAAGTTCGTGAGCGTTATTTATCTTCGAAATATGAAGTATTTAGTTGATGTTAGCCGAGAATGCCTTTAAGAAGACGAAGAAGGCATTATCAACAGCTCACCGAGGTTAAATGAGGTCGTATAATAGGGCTACCTGAAGCTGGATTTTCTTTCCGCGATATTGCATAAAGACTTGGCCCGAATGTATTCACTGTGCATGATTGTTGGAAACAGTGGTCAAGGGATGGTACTGCCTCAAGAAGACCTTTGCCGGGTAGCCACATGGCACTACTGAGAGGGAAAACCGTCGTATTCGGCCTACGGCTACGGCGCATCGTACTGCGTCAGCGGCAGAAATTCGAGCTGCAGTTGGTACCACAATGACACAGTGAACTGTTAAAACTCGGTTACTTCAAAGACAGCTACGAGCCAGGCACCCTGTAGCGTGCATTCCACTGACTTGCGACGCCAGTGGTGTCAATTCAAAGGTCATTGGAAGATGCAGTGGAGATCTGTTGCGTTTTCTGATGAAAGCAGGTTCTGCCTTGGTGCCAGTGATGGCCGTGTGTTGGTCAGAAGGATGCCAGGGGAACGCCTGCAACTAAACTGTCTTCGGGCTAGACACACTGGACTTGCACCTGGAGTCATGGTCTGGGGAACAATTTCCTATGACAGCAAGAGCATTCTAGTGGTTTTTCCCAAACACACTGACTGCAAATTTGTACTTCTGTCTGGTAATTACACCTGTAGTGCTGCCATTCATGAACAGCATTCAAGGGGAAGTTTTCCAACAGGATAACGCTCGCCCTCATACCGCTGTTGTAATGCAACATGCTTTACAGAATGTCGACATGTTACCTTGGCCTGCGAGATCACCAGATCTGTCTCCAATTGCGCACGTATGGGATATCATGGGACGACAACTCTAGCATCATCCACAGCCAGCACTGACCGTCCCAGTATTGACGCAACAAGTACAACAAGTATGAAACTCCATACAACAAAGTGACATTCGGCACCTGTATGACACAATGCATGCACGTTTGCAGGTTTGGATTCAAAATTCTGGAGGCTACACCGGCTATTAATGTAACAGCATTTCACATCTGAAATGCATTTTCTTAAGCTTAAATTAACCTGTGATCTTGAAAATCTAATCAATTAAACATGTTAACTAGACAAATGCATTGTCCAAATTTCATTACTCTACAATAATTTTTTCCTGGTGTTCGGATTTTTTTTCCGTCAGTGTATATTCCCAGGAACTTTTCTCAGGGTATTTGAGAAAACTGTGTGTAATATCATTTCTATATTTGATGAGTATGCTAAATTGCGTTTTCTGTATGGACTGTTTCAAGTTAAAATAATATGATATTAGTCCAATAATGAGAATGACTAACAAAAGACTTTATATATATTATTTACATTTACAAGAGATTTAAATCAGAAAGAAGGACATCATAATCAGTTGCTGACTATACAGCCATACATAACTATACATTACATAACTATACATTACATAACTATACATTCTTCTATACGGACAGAAGCACTTAAAGGAAAAACGTAATTGATATTATGGTTGACATTAGTAAAACTATTAACCATTATTAGTTAAAAGTAACGACCTTGTGGCCATATTAGGCAACAAAAAGGCTAAGTAAATGTGGACAATCCCACCCAAAAAACTATATGCTACAACAACAAGAAAGAGAACGATACTGACTCTTTCCCATTGGTAAAACCAAAATTATACGAGGCTGTGCCAAGGAGGCACGCTTCAGCCAACTTGAAGGGAAGTTGTAACTGTGAATACATATTTTTAATGAGAAACCTATCTTAACTTATTCTAAATTTTTCTCACCTAATTCTACTATTTTTCGTCTATAAAAAATGCTATTATACTTTTTCTTCCTTTTCAAAAGATCGATAGTTTAAGGCTGCTCGTCAATAAACTTCCCGATTCCCCTCGCTAATGTTAATCCAATGGGCGTAGGATGTATTCGTATTTTTAAAATATCTCCTCGGGAAATTTATATTTTTAACTTCTGTTTCCTGTGTACTGTTCTTAACGGATGTCTCTTTTTTTTCTTAGTTATCAAAATATTTCTAAACTATGTGCTTAATTCATATTTCTACATGTCAAAATCTTAGCGAAACTGAATACGATTTTAACATTTCATATAAAATTAAGTATATATTTTAGAAAAAAATTGACAACTAAGAAAAAAAGAGACATTCTTTGAGAATACTACAAAGAAAACAGAAGTTAAAAATATTAATTTTCTGAGGAGATATTTTAAAAATACTAATGCATCCTACGCCCATAGGAATAACATTAGCGAGGGGAATCGGGAAGTTTACTGACGAGCAGCCTTAACGCGTCTATTTTGTAAGATTTTCATTCTTCTAAAAGCTACTAGAAACTATCTTCCAACGTTTTTCGGGAACCGAATTGCTCAGTTTTGTTTAATCCGCAGTCATTCCGAAAACTCTAAGTTTTGATTGTGTAAAATCAATGTGTAGTTCGCATTTGTGGTTTTCAGCGAAAAGGGTTTTAAAACCAATTGCATGACTTTACCGCTAGAGTGGGACTGCTCAGACTAGCAACCAAGACTGTAGAGCATAGATGTCCCTCCCGTATTGTTGAATGATCGGTTATTTGTTACGGCAGATTATCTGCGCTAGGGATATAGGCCGGCTGGGAAGTGCCCTTCGTGGGTGTCTTTCTCAAAGATCCTAACCCATATTTAGGCAAGGTTAGAATAAAACTACGAAAAACTTCGAACGGTTAGGTCGACGAGCGCGACAGAGTTTTGATGCCAGCACTTCCCGTTTACCAGCTTTGAGAGTAAACCTCTTAATGAGAAGTGGGGCTGGTGGTCTCTACTAGTGGGGCGTCTCTCCTGGAATGGTACGACTTCCGAACAGAACTTTTTCAGTGATATCGTCAGTTAAAAAATAACCGCGACATCAGAAGCGTTTACTTCTCACTTTTTGAAATTTCGCCTTCAAAATGTGTTTCATTAAATGCCGTGCTGACTAATTCGAGAGTGCTCAATTTTTTTGTGATGAACATCTCAATAAAGAAGTTGGACTCAAACTGTTTGATTCTATCTCGGCGAAAACACTCAGGATTTTTGACGATTGCCGCTACTGTTTTCGACTTGCTCGGTTCTAAACTGATATGACTTTATTCTTACCAATTTTGGTCGTTCATTTAAATGACTGCACGTTTCTGTTTTTGCTAGGCAATGTTCGCAGGTATGACCGAAAATTAGCATTATTTTTCTTCCACAATGTCATTGAATATGTGATCATTTGGAGTGTACCATCCTTAATTCATTGGCTTTAAAATATTCTTCATGGCTTTTCACCGAAATCAAATAACTTCTGCAATCAAATAATTGCTGCACACTGATTAAATAGAATCTCGTCATATATATTTTACATACATATGTAGTTATTTAATTTAACCCTTTATATCCTGAATTAATTTTCCAGCTACTTTTTAATTGTATTTTTGCATTATTGGATAAGTTTTGGTGCAGAATAAACATAGGAAAGAGGAAAATAATTTTTATAGTGTTTTAGTGGTTAATTATGCAACTGTAACCACCATAAATTTTTTACCCTATGATATAAAATAAAATAGTAAATTTCAAATAGTAAACTTCAAATAAAATATAAAAAATGTTCACCTGTAGAGTATAGAAAACAATAGAAAATAATAGTACTAAATAACCGGTAATAAACCACTAAAATTACTCAAACGAAGAACAACATGCATGTCAATTCTATTGCAAAATGGATTTCGAATGTAGCGTGGCAAATGTAAAATCCCTGCAATGCAAAGAAAGAGGATATGTGCTTGAATTTGCCATCTCCTGCCTGCTGTCAGAAATACACTCTTTGTGCCATTGTGAATACCGTTAGGGAAAACGGTCATATTACGAATATATAGGTGTTTTACTAAAGTGGTACTTATAAGTACCGTCAGTATAAAAAGGGTTAAGAAAGAACCTCATAAATAATAAATATTTTACTATAAGTAAAGCTAAAAAACAATAATACAGCACGTTTTAATTGAGATAAACTTAATTTGCTAATTTATAAATCTTGAAGTGGCAACTCAATTGAAAATAACTCAATTTCTTATGTTTACCTAATTATCAATACTTAAAATTTCTATTATTAGCGTTTAAAAGCTATCGAATTTTATTTAAAATGCACTCAAAGTATTTGCGAAAATTGTGTATAAGACCGTTTCCGTAAAATATATGACATAGGTGATTTACGTCAGCTAATTTACATATCCATGTCCTTTTTGATCATCTGTCAAAAAAGTATTGTTTTACATGCTTATAAAATATTCATGTTTTCAAAAGTACTTTCTCCTGAATTCTTTAGGAGACTGCTGACATGCAAGAATGGTAGTATATCCGAAATGCATTATTTCTCAAGCAGAAGTAATTCGAAACATTATATATCCAAATGGAAGATAATGTAGCTTGCTATTCACGAAAAACTATCCAACTATTACGTCTTATAGCTTTTCTTGAAATGAATTATTCATTTGTGAGCGTAAATAAGCATTTTCTTCGTAATAAGATTTGTTATTTGGATGACATTAAATATTAGGTATTTTCCGGATGTATGGTTTCTAACTTTAAAAATCGGAATAATTAACCTTCCATAACCTTACAAATATTTTACGATCGCGTTTATGAATGACGTAATTTTTGACTATGAACGTGTATGGATAGTGTATAAAGTGGATAAGGTGTAATAGTATATATAAATAGGATAATAAATATGTATAAGGTGTATATAGACGATATAGAGGACGTCAAAATTTTTCTTGCATGGTCGCTTTTGAATTTTTTAACCAACTTTGTGGAGACTAAAACTGTTATTTGTATGCATGTTGTGTGTTTGCTACAATTTCATAAGCATAGATGCACAATTTATGCAAAAATATACGATAAATTATCAAATTCAAAAGAAATATCACCTATGTGTAAAATATATATATATATATATATATATATTAAAAATGAGTATTTTTATTTTCTTTAGTAGACATTATTTAAAATTTTTATTGTAAGAGATAACTGTGATCGCATTTTATTTTAAATACACTTGCATGACATTTACATAAATGTGTATGATATCGTTTCCATAAAATATGTATGATATAGGTGATTTAAGTCATTTCATTTACATATATATTTTCTTTTCGCTTGTCTTTTATTTTATAAGGCTCATTTACAGCCTTATAAAATAGTCATGCTTTCGAATGAAATTTCTCCTGAATTACTTAGGTAAGTGTCGACATACAAAAACAAAACTATTTCCGAAAGATATTATAAAACAATACTAATTCAAAGCATTATGCATCCAAATAGATGATAATGTAGCATTCTATTAACCAAATCTTTCTAATTTACTAATCTTATAATATAACTTTTCTGGAAATGAATTATTCTTTTGTAGGAGTACATAAACATTTTTGTCCTAATAACATTTATTATTTCAATGTTAATTAATTATTAGATTTTTTTCCAGATATATTGTTTCTAATTTGAATAACGAAAATTAATAAACTTGCTGAATCTTGCATATATTTTTTATTGTGCCATTGACAAATTAATCAGGAAGAAAAATTTAGTAATAAATGGTAGCATGTATCTTTTATTTTAACTTGCAATAAATGTTACAGTGGTCGTCAATCTTCCTTATACGGCGCATTTGATTATTTAGCCATCTTTGTTTGTACACAAATGCGTATATTGTTTAAAGGTGTGCTTGTAGGGCACGATTAAACAAACATAGACAGTGGAACATATTATACATAATATTCTTTGAATAGCTTTTAAACTCTGCAGCACGATAATATTCGAGAGGATTTCATTTAAGTTGTTTAGAAAACAAATCTTTACAATGCATCGTTATCCTGAAAAATGCAAAAAAAGGGCTGTACTATGTTGACCTTTACTTGTGAAAAATGAAAACAAAATGAACCTTTGAGTTTCAAACTTCAGTTAAATTTCTATGTTTGTTTCTCTAATAGACATTACATAAACTTTTATGGTTACCGTCTATTATTGATAAATTTTTGTTTGAAATACGTTCACATGGAATTTACTCACAATATTTTTGAAAATTGAGTATAATACTGTTTCTATAAAATACATGAAAGGGGTTATTTAAGTCAGCTGTTGAAATATCAACGTTCTTTTTGCTCATCTCTCAACAGAGTATTGTTTTACAGTCACCTACAACTATTTTTTTCATAATAGTTATATTTACTTACCAACTTTTTGTAAATCTGAACATATTTATTTTCTATCCATAGTGTTGGTTCCAGTGTTTAATTTAACAGGAACAAAATTTCTTCAGCGAATTTTGTTATATTGTATATGGTACAGTCGCAGGAATAAAAGGATCGTCTACCTACTAACCCTGCCGCAAATCATTGTATGAAAATTATACTGGTACCAAGCGATTGGTAATATTGTGTACTAAACTAATGCTATACTTAAATTATTCTTTGGAAACCATCGGCATTAATATCTACATTGAAATTAAACAAACTTTAATATGTTGAATAATAATACCAAATTTTCACATCGTATTTGGATTCTTTGGTAAAACTAAGCTGCGCCGCCAGGCGCCGAGTGGCACCCGTCAGGCGCGTCAACCATCGAACCCACCACCCACCGTCTCACCGTCGACTTTTAACGCGCACGACCAGGAAGGGCCTCCTGTATGCGATGCGACTGGTAGGAGCACCGCCACCTGCGCATCACTCCCATTGAACCCACATGTTGGACGACAGAAGTCGTTGCGATATGTGGTGGAGCTCAAGCTACAACGACACCACCACAAAACACCTGGTGAGACATTGGAGTCCTCCAACGGCTTCGTAGCTGGAACCCTAAATAGTGAACCGGGTCCTAGGCCATATGCCGAACTTCCCCAACGACCCTTAAGAGGCTACTTCACTCAGTTGAAAGATCGAAATAGCCGAAAAAAGAAAAACCGTTGCCATCTGTAAGGCGTATCCTGTGACTAAGATTGACACTTTTAAAGTCCAATGATATTTACTAGGCTTGCGATTGACAAACAGAAAGGTCATCCCACAACATAAAACAAGACACATTTTGCCTCAGGCGGATAGTAAGGGAGAGTGATACCCCACCGCGAGAAAAGTGATTAGCAAACAGGAGATAGGTTTCCAATCACACTTTCTCAGATAGCTCCGCTGGGCTCAAGTCTAAACTTTATTTTCTAACACATTCTTAAAATCAATTCTATATCTTTTTAAATGCACGAAATTATTTACAGATATTCAGATGCTATTTTTTTCCCCTATGAAGGCAAAACATTATTCGGAAAACGATGGCAAAGATGGCGTTTTGTATTGATTTTATACACAACAGGAAAAAGTTGTATTCGAGTAGCCATTCTTTTATAATTCAAATTATATTAAAATAAAAATGTAAAAAAAAAAACGATATTCGATTCCAAAGTGATTGAGTAATAATGTCAGCAAAGATTCACGCTGTTGAGCGAGTCTCTGTTCTTTATTTTTAACATTTTCCTACATAGTTGAAAAATGTTTATGAATTCGGTTTGTCTATCTGTCTGTCCGTGCTCTAACTCACGTAAATATACTCAGATTGTCCCGCAATTGATAAATGTTATTGATGTTCACTATGGCATGTTCGGCATTGAAAATGAAGTGTGTCGCGCTTATAGTTACTTTAAAGGGACACTCAAAAGAGTTCTGTTATATTACGGTCTATAGAGGAAAACTCTTTGCGTATTATTTAAATGATGTTATACAATTTGAAATATATTGAAATTGATGTATATCACTGAGAGTTGCATTACATGGGACTTTCTTACTATAGATTGCTGTGTGCATATTATTCATTATTCATTTACAGGGACACACAAAAGAATTCTGTTAAAGTTCTGTCTGTTAACAATAATTGCTGGAAGTGTGTTTTCAGTTGCGGTGCGCTATTTTAAATTTAACTAATCTTTTGTGTATTACTTGGTGTGTATATAAATTCTACAGATCATACACAAAATATCTCGATCACATATTCGTTTATTGACGGAAATTTCAGAAGGGGGATTTTAAACTGCGCTGTGTTTACAAACTAAACAAAATTTTATCATTCTATTATATATATTCTAATACGAGGAAATCTTGTGTGTGGTTATATATATATATATGCAAACTTTATTTTAAAAATGGCTCTAACGATTTTGACGAAATTTTGTATCTTACCGTTTTGGGGCACCAGAAAACCATTGGGCTAGGTCACATGTTCGAGAATTTTCGATTAGTAGGTCACCATGGGTCAGGGTCAAGCTAATTGTATCTAAATAATGGCTCAGACCATTTGACTGAATTTTTTATATCCTGAGAGTTTCGCGCACGAGAAAACAATTGGCTTGGTCACATGTTCGGGAAAATTTGATTAGTGGATCATTTTGGTCATGGTTCATGATATTTAAACTCAAAGCTAATTTTTACCGAGCATAGCTCGGTCTTCCCTGCTCGTGCATTACATATACAAATCTATTTATTATATACAGGAATGCACGAAAGAATTCGAATATTTTTTTAATGTTGTTGGTAATTCCTGAAATTGGGTTTTTAAATATGTTATGCTTATTCCAATTTATTTACGTAGACATCATCTTTCATCTTATTAAACGGTAAAGATTTGTTAAAGTATATTGGAAGTGTTGGAAAGTTTTATATAACCTATATCTTGATGCATGAGTTTTCCTATTTCTTTTTTTTAAAACAGCTTTAAATAATGTAATGAAACAATAGAATTAGAAATTTTATTTCCTCTTTTAAACATTCACTTCATATGAAAAAGTAATAGTTCAAACATTCTTTTTCAGATATTAATAATAATATATTTTTCACATATTCTTTTCGTATAGTTTCATTCACTGTAATTCGGAAATTAGTAAGTTTTTAGAGCAGAAGTGTTTGCCACATTTTTAAGAACATTTATTATATATGTGAGCGAGCATTTGTGATGTTTGTTTGAAATGCGTAAATTTTCACTAACTTTAAGGCTCGATCCATGCAAAAATCAGTAAAATGTGTCGATCCAGCCCTGCAATTAGACGGGGAGACATAGCTCCTTCTTTTTTTTTTTTTTTTTTTTTTTGGAGGGGGGGGGGGGTTCACATCTTTTAATAAGCAACTTTTATAAAGGCTGGCAGTTGCCATATCCAAAATGGCTACTTTTCTGAAACTTTTAGAAAGTCATTTTCCTTAGTAAAAATATAAAATTTACACATTTTATTGAGATACCATGAAGAATTTCCCATTTTTTTTTTTTATAAAGGCAAAGAATCATACCTAAAATGAGCATTTTAAGACAATTTTTAAGACTTGGCAGTTACAGAAATGCCGTCACGAGGAAGCAATTGGCTGATGTGGCCTGAAATTCAGATTAAAACACCTGTTTTACGGATATTTCCCCGAAAGTTTATTTGCCTTTATCGAAAAATGGAAAACGCTATTCAATTATATTTGTTCTGAATACGTGCACTTGTAATTGTCTTGCATCTGGTATTAAAAATGATTTCATGGATCTTTCAGAAATTGCCTAATTTGGATTTGAGTAGAGCTTCAGACAGTCGCAAAGATTCTCTTAGTTGAGCAACGGGAAAATTTAAAAGAATTTAATACATATTTTTAAAATATTCTTTAGAAGTTTTTTTTGTTCAAGGGGGCGGTCATGAACCCATGACCACTTCCTTGGATCAGCCGTTGGCAACAATCTTTGTAAAAAGTACAGATAATTTATTCGTAGAATAATGATGATTTGAAACTATTTTTAATACTTTATGTCCCAAAATATGAATTCATGAAAATTTCATCTTCTAAAGTATTTTTCGTGAATTTTTGAAACCACGTTAGAGGATTTACATAATCATTCAATCAATTTTAGAAGGATTTTGCCAATTAAAATTAATAAACCAAAGCTAAATGTGTAGGAATTACGTACAATATTTATATCTCCATTCAAATTTTTTAATAAAAATATATATATTTTTTAATTTATAGAACTAGGAAATGTACAAATATTAGAATATAAATACAAAAAATTTTCAGAACTGAAACTTTTAACTCACCATCTTCCAGCATCAAGAAAGCTGAAAAGATGCAAATGAAAGAGAAATCATCCTTTTAAATATATTTTTGTTTTGTGCAATCAACAATGCTTTTGGAATAAGATAAAGGAAAGTATCTTTAACTCATTGTATACTGTATTATTACTAATCGATGTATTAAATGAATTTTATAACAAGTTTTTTTCAATGATACTTTAAAGTACTGTTGGGGCATAAAGTGTTAAAGAATAGTATAATTATTTTTATAGTCTTTGTTTATAGTCCCTTTATTTATAGTCTTTGAAGCATGATAAACATTTTGATATTGTTGATGGATCTACAGCTACTAAAAGTGTAGCACTGCGAAATAAAAATACAATACATATATGATGGTTAAAGGGGGTTTTTTTTTCTACTTATTTTCTTCATTTTTGAACCTTTATTCTCCACCACGTTTTAATTTCTCTTTTAAATATCATATAACTTCAATTTGTTTTCAAAGATGTGAAGGGTTTTGGAATAGAAACATAATTTATGTTGATTTTTAGATTATTTCAATCAAATAAAAATCATATCAAAAGTGATATGTTAATTAACAAATTTCCTCAAAAATATTCACTAATATAATCATTTTAAAAAGTTTTCTTCGACACGAAAACTTAAATCAATTTCCGTGAACGGAATAAATGTAAAAAAGAATAAATAGAAATACTAATATAGAATAACAAAGAAAATTTTTTGTTCAAGACTGAATTTTATTGAAAAAGTATGAAATTTCAAGCTTATCAAAAAAATTTAAAGAATCATATTATACATAAAAAAAATACGCAAATTGTGATTATCAAAACTATTTTATTGATTGTTCACATACTACACTAACGATTACACGACACAAAAGAGAATAAATACCCTGTTTATTAATGATTTCAATGATATATACATAATATAAAAAATATACGAGTGATATAAAGATACTACAAATTTTATTTGCACAATTTGCGCGCACAAAAGCATACTTACTACTCTTTTCAAAATCAAATTAGACTACTTAAAATATTATTAGTAAATTCTAAGAATTGACACTTTCTTCATATAAAAGAAATAAAACATCTTTGACTTGCAAACAGTACTTAAAATATTGTACACTGAAAGAATTTTTGTAATTTAAAAGATTATCAAAATGTAAATATTTTTATATTAAAAACTAGGGGGCCTACCCCCTGCGAGCTACGCTCGCCAACCCCCACTCAGACTTCGAGGCCTCTAAAAACATGACAGCGTGCTTTGTTTTAAACATATTGGTAAATCTGTAATTGGGTTGCCATGCTTTTAACTATTTAATGGGACCTTTTTTGATTATCATGGCCTCATACACAGCTGTTGCGACAACTGACGACTGTTTTCGGGATTGATAAGTAAAATCAATTACAACTTGAAAACCAGCTTGTATAAAATGCTTAGGTTTAAATTGTGGCTACCTCTCGGACTTTTATAACAGCGATCTGTTTTCTAGTCTTCCTTTGCGTTTAAGGATGAGAAAAATTCCATCTGCTTGTGAATAACATTAAGAACCACGGTATTGAAAAGTACTATGTTATAGACGTTTTCAGTAACAGGTTTTAATTTTCTCTCTATTTTAGTGCACCATCAAGCATATTTTCATGTTATTTTAAATATGTAAATTATTTATTTTAATTAATATGTATATACGAATTTTCTAATAATTATTTATCATACAAAATTAATTAAATATTTTGTGCATGCATGCCTGCATTTATTCGGCATCAATTGATGAGATATTTAAACAAATTTGCTATCCGCGGTAATTTTACACCATGTTATGTCACTTGAATATTGTCCATAAGAAAATCGGGTGCTTTTCCAGTATAGGATCCTTTGCTTTTAGGTTTGGCATAATTCGAGCTTCAAAAAGGGATAGATTCGTTAATATACATAGATTTGTTGCCAAAAGTTATGAAAACAAACCCAATGAACTTTTGGTGCTTTTCTATTATACGGGTCTTGCCGCTTTTTTAAAAAGCTTGGCGGAAAAAACCAAGCAGGATATTTTATTCTCCTTCCGTTCAGTTGGGCAATTATTATTTTATATATTCGTTTCAAATATCCGAATTAGTGATTTTATAAATTCGTTTAATTAAATTTTACAAAAAAAAATAACAAAATGATATCCATAAATAATAATTACTATTAATTACTTTTCCCCCCTTTCTTTTGCGTTTACATAAATGACGTCATTTGGACGAATTTATTCAAAATATTTTCAGTTTATAAATTAAATTAAATGCTGAAAGACGATTGAATCCTGACGATAGAAATGTGATTTTTTTTTTCAAATTTTCCTGAAAAACATAATTTAATCACAATCTTGTCTTCATTATCGATTTAAATAAAATATAAATTCAATTTCAATTTGACAATGACGAATAAAAAGAAATCAATAATCCCTATCGGGATCCTGTTCAATTTTTTCCCTTTTTTGTCACAAAAAAACTGTCTAATTAGTTGCCATCATTACATAAATGTCATTAAAATTAGAAAAATATTAATATCTCGAAAACTAATTCCAATTTCAAAATTCTATTACCAGTTTTGACATCCGCGGATTTTTATGGACAATTGGTATTAATTTCACCATCAAGCGTTTAATATTTTATTAAAAATAGCCCTGAAACATAATCAGTCGTTTAATCAGGCGTTTCATAAAATCGTTTCATAAATTCGTTTCATAAAATCGTTTTACAAATTCGTTTCATTAGGATTTTATATATATAGGGTAGATTGGTATTAATTTCACCATCAAGCGTTTAATATTTTATTAAAAATAGCCCTGAAACATAATCAGTCGTTTAATCAGGCGTTTCATAAAATCGTTTCATAAATTCGTTTCATAAAATCGTTTCACAAATTCGTTTCATTAGGATTTTATATATATAGGGTAGATTAATTTCCTTTACAATTATGAGATTTTCAAAACCAAAACAATAAATAAAAAGAAAAGCATTATGACTTAAAATAAAATGTTGTATATTTTTCGAACGAATGAACCAAAAACTATACAGCTAATTCCGGGTACCTCGCCAACATACCCACCAAAAATCAACCTAATCGGACCCTTTTTGCGGCAGTTATCGCGGAACAGACAGACAGACAGACAAAGAGACAGAAACCAAAAACTTTTCGGGTCTCAACAGAGAGCATTCACTGACGTTTCGGTAATTACGTTTACAAAATAACTGAACTGTTATTATGTTATTTATAGGAAAAACATTGCTAAAACAAAACTATGCCAAAATAATATTGATGATCAAATGCGATCTTGCGACCGCATTTGTCAAGCCCTGCACACACATATATGCACACACATTTACACAAATAATAAATAAAAAAATATATTTTAGTTTCCTTTATAATTCTGAGACTTTCACTTTGAGCAGGCGTTTTTAACTTTTTATAATACAGTTATTTTTTTTTTTTTATTGCATTAACTGTTACGAAATTACAATTATAGGGACATTATTTCTGACCTTTTTTTCAATATTCAAATTTTGAACAATAACTTACATTTTGATAAGTCTCATTTAAAACTTTTAATCTTTAATTGAAAACAATAAAGGTTTTAAGATTCATGATTCATAGATAGGTATCATATCCTGGCTTTAAAGATCCTGAATATCGGAATTGGGTAAGCATTTATTTATTTATTTTTACTAACTCTATATACGTCGACCCCCCAACTCCCAAATTTTGATGAAGAATGAAAATCCCTTCAAATGACCAGGATAGAAAAAAAAATTCCCACGCACACACCTGAAAATGATAGGTAAAATTTGTTGGTTTATCCATCACTTTGTGTCGATCTTAGAGTAACGCAGATGTGCTACCCTCTTAGAATATGCCAATGGCACTAATTTGTTTCTGTTGATTCACGGATAATTCGGTAATCACTAAGCTAGTGCACATGTGTTTGCCACATTTTTAAGGTAGTTCTAAAATAACCTGCTCAACGACCCGAAGCTTTCTGACACATTTTCGGGCTCATTTTTAAACACAAAATTATAAAATTGGCAGGCCTGACTATTGAAGCGATTTGGAATAGAAATGAGTTTCCATTTTTTTCCAAACAAAAACGAATTAAATAATATGTCATAAAGTAGTCAGTTTGGATTTGAGAAAGCCAAAAACATTTGTTACATATGGAGGAGTGAGCATTTATAACGCTTGTTTGAAATGCAGAAATTTTCACAAACTTTGAGGTAGTTCTCAAAATATCTGATCAACAAACGCGAAACTTTCTTTTAAACATAAATTGGCAGGTCTGACTATTAAAGCGATTTGAAATCGAATACGTTTTCCATGTTTTGCTAAACAAGTTACTTATTGATTTATAAGCGATTTTTGTCATCTGGCGACAGGTTTTTCTTCTTTCCCGGTCTGTCGCGTCCGGAAATCGGTTCAAAACGCCGAATTCGATAGTATTTTCTGAAAGACTTTTGCCTTTACCAAAAAATGGAAAACGCTATTCGATTGCATAGTTTCTGAATAAGAACAAGTGCCAATTTCATGTGTTTCCGAAGAAAAATGAATTCTGAAATGTGTCAGAAAGTAAGTCCTCTGGATTTGAAAACAGCTTTAAACAAAATATACGTCTGACAAAAAATTGATTACTGGCACATTTATTTAAATTCTTGCATGTAAAATAAATAATGCTTCATTTATAGTAACTAATAATAAATAGCACTGAAATATTTTTTTTTTTTTTTTTTTTTTTTTTTTAAATCTTTGAAGTATAATTTTAAAATGTTTCATTTGTGAAAGGAGAATCACGAAATTTACCGAAATAGAGAACCCGTATAATCTCATCATTTCTGAGTTTTAAATTAGTGTAACAAATTTTAATAATAAAGCTATACAATAGTTATTTTTTAGTTAATCTACCGCATAAATATTTAATATTTTCGAAATAAACGTTAAAACTAACTCAGTAAGAGTTACGTAATAAATAATAGAAAAAAGGTATTGTAGAAAGTTTAAATACAACTGTATTTATTCTCTGGATATGTCTATTGTCTATCTATTCATTTTAATGATACTTGCCACTGTATGTTTGTTTTTTTCCGAGAAAGAGTGAATAAATGATAGTTCTAGTATTTTTGTTTAGCAAATAAACGCTTTTTCATTTTACTATTGTAGGCAATTAAAAAATATATCGGGTATTAAACTTCAGAGGTGAGAGGTGAAAAAAAAATCTTTATTGATCCCAAATCAATAACGTTTTTTAAAAATCTGTATGATGCCTAGTAAAACAAATAATCAGCATCTATTTACATCATTTCAAAATACCATTTTTTAAACTTTCTTCTCCGCTCTTAAAATGAAATTTGCAGCTTTACAAGTTGCATACTGATAGCCAAAGGCAAAATTTCACACATTAGGTGGTCTTTCTTATCGCTCAATGAAGATTTTTCCCGTTTGACTTCCCGTTGAGTTCCCGGAAAGAAAGGGAGGTAACTTGTTTGGGGCGGTCATTTTACTGTTTTCGGCTGTTTTAAAAAAGGCAGTACAATTTTTTTAGGATTGTAGCATCGATTAAATTTTTTTTTAAATCGAAATAAAAAGCATTTTTGGAAAGCTAAATAATCAGGCTACGATTGTGTCTTTACCAAATTTTAAAATGTCAAACAGATTTTTCGCGATAAGACACTAAACATGAATCTTCAAAATAACGCACTTATATCACATTAAAAAAAATAATAATAAAATAAAATTTGAAAGGAGCATGCATAATTTAAATGTACAGGTTTTGAAAGCTACAAAAATTACTAAATTCGAGCAAAATGCGAAAAGATGACACTTCTAAATTTCTCCCATTGAAATAACATTAGCTGCTCTGTCTGGGAGAGCCAGTGAAGTAGCCCCTTAATGTAGCGAGGATTCCAATCATCGAGTCCTAGGAATGGAGGAAACGACTTGCTCATCGTCCACGATGAGCAGGAGAGGCCTCTCGCCAACCGGGACTTCGAGGAAAAGAGTCCGTGAAGCATAGACACGCCCTGGCTAAAGTTGCCACCCCCCCCCCAGAGGTTTTGCTTCCGACTAACCCTGCAGCGAAATGCAGGTGATACCAGATCGACTAAACTGGGGCATCATTCACATATAAAAATAAACACACAAAAACACAAAACAAAAACAAAACAAATGTTAAGACAACAGCGGAAAGTTATGTGAAGAACCACTATTGGACTCTGAAGGCCAAAGAGGCGGTCTCGATCGAGTTTAGTAGATTGAAAGTTATTAGACTCGTGTTTATCCAACCATCAGGCGCAGCAAGCTCCGATTACACGCTGAATTGGTTTTCGCCTTGAGGATATTATTTTGACTTGATCGCCGCCGCGTTAATCCGCGAGCCACCGGTCCGAATGCTCATAGTCAAACAGTCTAGTGAGAGGTTGATCCCTCTCAAGATATGGCTTCCGCCACCGCGACCTGAGGGGCCGCCTTCGGACTTACGCCATACTCCCTTTTCTTTTCAAACATTTATGTTGACACACAACTACTCCAGCTGCAGAGGATGACGTGATAGTTGCGGACTACGCGTGTTATACCCACATGCCGGTAACTACGCTCTGCCGCTTGCCAGTAATGAGGGCCGCTGTACGCCGCACAGTGTAAGACTTCGCAAATCTAGCGGGAAAAAATTCAGAATATCGATTTTCACTAAATTCAGTTTTAGACATTTTAAATTACATCTAACACATTGGAGAGAAAATAGATATAGTGAAAGGAGTTTAAATCCACAACAACACCATAAAAAGTCAGCTCAAAACCATGTTTTATTTAAGCCTTTTTAGAGCGGCGATTGTTGGAAATGTAATTGCAAGTGATATTTATGGCTAAAAATATACGTATTTTGTAAATATTGTTTTATGATAGTATGGAATCGTTAGAACAAAGTATGTACATTGTATTTTACAATTACGATAGTTATTTAAAAGTGTTACTTTTTAAAAATAAATTTGTAAGTTAATATGTAAATTATTTAAAAATTTAATGGCATAAGATAAATTAAAAAACCTTCCAAAAGTTTTGAACACGCTAGTACATTGTAAAGTAATGTTTTTTGTAATTATATATGCATATAGATATAAAATAAATCAATTTCAGCTGCAACTATTTGCAACTTTTGAATATAAGTAATTTTTTACAGGAACTGAAGTGTTAATTTCGAAAAGAGAATTCTATGAGATATTTATAAATGATGTTACTGGACATTATTCGTTTCCAGTGAATTCAAAAAATATCTTGATAAACAATGTATTACACAAATATAAACTTCAACATTGCTCATCTGTTATGTTAGACCAGATTAAGCGGCTGATCCATTCGTTTATGATTGACATTAATCGAAGATGGAGAAACTGCCATCGCATAAAGAAATTTTTAAAGAAAAATAAGAGATTGTTAGATTTGAGTATAGCAATAAGTAAGCTCTCTTTACCAGAAAGAAGTAATAATGACTACGCGAAAAAAGTCAGACGTCCAAAGAAAAATTTTTGTTCAAGTGGACCAAAATCGAAAAAAAAAATAAAGGTTCATCCATTATTCTCAGAACACTCACTAAATGAACTAACACATGCCACGTGTTTAAAGTTACGACAATTTGGACGAAAGGAAGCTGCGGGTATGTTAAAGCAAATATCTGAAACCCCTAAAAAAGCAACTAAATTTTAAAAAATCGTTCAAAAAGCAGGATGCCAGATATTTAAATATTCTCTTGAAGAAGCGTTGATTTTAATAACCACTATGAAATTAAGTTGCCGACAATACAGGAATATGAGAAACTTTGCGTTACAAAAAGTTTTGAACATTTATCCAACCTATGAGCAGGTAAAATATGCGAAAAAACGTACTCTCCATCCCAAGAAAACTGCATATTTCTTAATCATTTGCAGAACTTAAATTACAATCTATTGTTGATTTAACGATAAAAAGACTTTGTATTATACAAAAACAGATGTTAAATATTATTACTAAAGAAAAAGAATCTGTGTTAAAAAAAATAACAATGATTTTTAAATGAGTGGGGGGGGGGGGGGGGTCGATGGAAGCGGTAGACAAAGTAGATACAAGCAAAAATCAAATGAAAACAACTTTGAAGATGCAAATATTGTAATCCCATCTATGGTTCCTTTAAACTATATGGTTGAAATGGAGAAAATGAAAAATTTATATTATGGCAAAATCTACACCTGTCATCTACTTCTTACTGTAGACCCATAAAATTTAAGTTCATCAAGGAAACTGATCAGTCAGTAACGGAAGAATTTGAAAGTGTCAGAAATCAAATTTCTGTTCTTGTGCCAAGTATAGTAGCATTAGATGATCAAACAAAATAAAATAGAGCACAGATTTGAAGAAACAATGGTAGATGGTAAAGTGTGCAATGTTCTATCTTCAAATAAAGCAATCCAAAAATGCTATATCTGAAATGCAACTTCCAAGGTTATGAATAACTTGAAATTGATTTGAACATATATGAGTAACGCTCACACATTTTCTTGGGGCTTATCGACACTCACATGCACAGATAATATTTATGAATGCCTTTTACATATTGGTTCTTGATTGGATGTAAAAAAAAGCAGTGCCGGAAACATTAATGATGACACTGACAGCGATGGCAGTATGTAATAACTTAATTACTATTTACTAAAATAAACTCTTCTTGTTGTAAAATATAGGATATTATATATTTTTTAAATCTGCACCGAATAAAATAACTCTGCGTAAAAGTCAATGTATGAAAATGACGAAAACTCTTTCTATTATGATTATGATAATGTAATAATAATAACGTAAAATGTACAATGTAACGAGTAAATATATATTTTTTCCATAGTATAGAGCCATTTTATCTATAGTAAATACAATTTTATTTCATTAATATCAATAATTCCTAAATTGAATTTTGACCCGCTAGATTCGCAAATTTTACACTGTGCGCCGCCTCACGCATTGACCATACGTCCCAACAGAGCCAACACACACCGTGCTCTTCAGAGTTCGATCTCGTCTCCACCAATTCCTCAGATAAACTTTTGGAAATGGTCTGGCCTTCGTTAGCTAGCCGTTGCTCAGCGTTACCTACCCTCATCGCAGGGTGAAGGGCCCACCCAAGCAACTGAGTTTGGCCTACGAGATGTCACGTCCTTCCACCACCTACGGAGGAGGCTCTGAGATAGGTCGAGTCTTCACGCCGCAGAAAACCTGCGCTTATGAGGGGGAGACTCAAACTTAGTGGCCCGCCTCACCAAGTCTTTGAGGCGTCTTCGGCTTTTTCGGACGTCCCTTTCCTACTTTCGTACACGGTGAGGTGGCGATCCATCAGTCTCCTGCTCCCGTCATGTCGAAGAACATCTCGCTGTTTCAGGCTTCCAGTCATCTTCCTTACTAAAGGGGCCGAGTCAGAACCACCAGGAGGGGCCCGCCAGGTAAATTGCACCTTTGGATACCAAACGAAAAGTCATTCGCTTAAGTAGTTTAGGAACTATGCTCATGTAAAATTCTGAACTTTCAATGATTAATTAATTTTTGGTCGTTCCAAAACTGATTGCAATCTAGGTACATTGTAAACCTAGTTCAAAAACTATTTAGTAGAGTAAGCTGTGATTTTGGATTTTCATACTTGAAGCGTCTAAAATTAATTTCTGTCATTTTTTTATATGTTTAAATACATACTTTTCCGAATATTAATTAATGTAAGTAATAACGGTAGCTGCTATAACTGGGCCATGATTTTCCTTTGTGACTCTGGAGTTTCTGTCAATTCAGCTGCCTCAAGCAAATGTTCATTTTGAATTAAAGTCAGAACCAGTGTAAATATGTTCAGTCAGGTTCACTCTATCAAACAGAAATGTTCAAAACTACACCTTACTGCCGTAAAATTGAAAAAAATATATTTAATCTTTACCTCTCCAGCTGGACCAGGTAGATCTGTGTTCCACATTCGTTCGTTTCTTCTATGTTGGGGTATCAGGGATTGTTTCAAAAAGTATAAATGGCTTAAAATAATTTAACCCAGGCAGATCATGTAAATTATACATCAACTAAAGAGTGTTGAAAGGGGAACCCGTTCTGCAAGGGGTTTAAAAAAAGCACCAAATGTGTAATTACTACATTTATTTATACAAAAAACGTAAGAATCAAGTACTTATATACTTTAGTCTAAGTAGTAAGTATAAAAGTTACATGGGTATTTGAGGGGGGTAATGAGCAAGAAAAACCTGTGAACAAACGGGTAAGTAAGTTCATAAGTATCTCATTCTCTTGTTTATTTAATTCAACACTGTAAGAAGAGCCAGCCGCTTTGTTTGTCTTCCTAATAAATGTTCACGCCATATTCTGTAATACAAATTTAAAAAAAAATCCAAAGTAACTAAGTATTTAATATATCACCTAGCAGCTACTAAGTATTATTTTTTTATAAACAAAACCTTAAGTCACATACATAAATGTAGTTAAACAATTGTAGGTAAGGCACAAATTTCTTTATTGCAAACAAAAAACAATGAAAAATTAATTTCCTGTAGTAAGAGCAACCTGTAACTGGGCCATGTGGGATCCAATTACTTTTTATACATAACCTAGAATCCCCATTATTGAAAAAATTGTGTGGTTACAGGAACACCAGTTTTAAATTTCAAACAAGAAGTAAATATGTATAGATACCTAATAATATTAATGTATTTATGCCTAATCTTTAAAAAAAAGATTGTTTAATAAAAGTAGTTACCGTATTTTGATAAAACGCCGAAGAAGTTAAAAAAAATCGACGTCGTTTATATATTAAACAAGAACGAAAAATCATGCGTCAAGCATATATTATGTAACACTTTCCAACGCTTCCAAAATAATTCTAGAAATCATAACGTTTAATAAGCTAAAATATAACATCTAAGTAAACAATTTGGAAAACGCATAACATATTTAAAAACATAATTTCAGGAATTTCCAACATATACAATATTCGGAAAAATATCCGAATACTTTATTAAGCCCTGTATAGGATATATAGATTTGTATATATACTACATAGGATGCTAAATTTTAGTTCAGTTAGGAAACGCGTAGCAAAGTTTAAAATTCTCCGTCTGGAGTTTCTGTCAATAAACGGAAATGTGTTCGCGAACTTTTGTGCTTCCCTGTATAGGATCTACAGAATTTATACACACCACGTAATAGACAAAAAGTGAGTTAAAATTAAAATCAGTAACTTAAAACGCACTTCCAGGAATTATTGTAACAGACAGTAGAGAATTCTTTTGTGTGTCCCTGTAAATGAACGATGACTGCTATGCACACAATATTCTGTAGTAAGCCTCTTATAATGCACCTTAGAGATATATAAAAATTTCATTGTGTTTAAAATATTGAAACATTATTTAAATGAACCGCAGACGATTTTTCTCCATAGACGTAATGTTACGGAATTCTTTTGACTGTCCCTGTAAAGTAACTATAAGTGCTATGCACACCCTATTCCATATTAAGCTTCTTCTAATGCACTTTCGTGATATATATAAATTTCAATGCGTTTAAAATTGTGAAACATTATTTAAATAAACCGCAAATGATTTTTCCCCATAGATCGCAATGTAACGGAATTTTTTGAGTGTCCCTGTAAAAAAAACTATAAGTGCTACACACTTCCGTTTAAATAGGGAACATGCTATAAATAACGACAATAACATATAATAATTGCAGAGTAATCGAGCATATTTACGGGAGTTAGAGCACGGACAGACGGGCAGACGGCAGACGGCAGACGGCAGACAAACCGAAGTCATAAACACTTTTCAACTAGGTTGGAAAGTGTTAAAAAAACTCTTACATTTTCGGCAACCTATCGCAAAAAAGGCAGAGTTACGGTTGAGCGCACACGCATTGTTTTAAGAAGTGCAGGTGATGCTATGCTGTTATGTTGCGAACCGCTAAAACGTAAAATACACCAGAGGCTTATTATAAAATAGCCTATGGCTTAGTTACTTCCTTGGCCCAGTTACACTAGCTATCCTTATTTAAAAAAATATATAGGCATTTTAACTTATAAATTTATTGAACAGAAATCCATTTCTAAAAGCTTCAAACCTGCGAGTCCAAACTTACAGCTCATTCTGCCAAATAGTTTTTGAGTTATGCTTAAAAATTTACCTGCATTTCAGTCTTTTTTTAAACTATTAAAAAGAATTTGAAATTGGGTTCAAAATTTTACATCTGCATAATTCCTAAATTACGTTACCGAATGGTTTTCCCTTTTGTAGGTAAAATTTATCTAAGAATCCAAATGTATTGTCAGAATTATGTGCTAGTATTTGAAATTTTAAAGTTTGTTAGAATTTCAATATCTAGACGTCCCGTGAAGCAAAATTCTTGTATACCATTAAAAAGAAGACTCTATTACTAGTCGCTTCGGACTAGTCTCATTTCTACATAATGCGTTGCAGCAAAATTAGTAGGTGGGGAAGAGGTTTGTAGAAGTATTATTTTTTTCTCAAGACTGTACTATTAACTATCACAAAGAGTATATAAGTATATTTTGGACGATTCCAATTAGTTCATTAGAGAAGAATGTTAAAAACATCATTAGAATATCATATGCATTTTGTGCATTCAAACGAAACTTTTTTCTGTTGTTTTGTGTAAAAGAAAACAAGAACGAAAAATCATGTGTCAAGCATAGATTATGTAACACTTTCCAACGCTTCCAAAATAATGTTACAAATCATTGCCGTTTAATAAGCTGAAAGATAACATCTAAAAAAACAATTTGGAAAACGCATAACATATTTAAAAACTTAATTTCAGGAATTCCCACCATATATTTCCAACATGTACAATATTCGGAAAAATATCCGAATACTTTTATTCAGCCCTGTATATGATCTATTGATTTAGGAAACGCGTAGCACAGTTTAAAATTCTCCTTCTTTAGTTTCTGTCAATAAACGGAAATGTGTTTGCGAACTTTTGTGCTGCCCTGTATATGATCTACAGAATTCATACACACAATGTAATAGACAAAAAGTGAGTTAAATTTAAAGTCGCGTTCAGCAACTCAAAACGCACTTCCATTAATTATTTTTAACAGATAGTAGAGAATTATTTTGTGTGTCCCTGTAAATGAACAATGACTGCTATACACACAATATTCTGTAGTAAGCCTCTTGTAATGCACCTTAGTGATATATATAAATTTCAATGCGTTTAAAATAGTGAAACATTATTTAGTTAAACCGCAAACGATTTTTTCTCCATGGACGTAATGTAACGGAATTCTTTTAACTGTCCCTGTAAAGTAACTATAAGTACTATGCACACACTATTCCATATTAAGCTTCTTCCAATGCACCTTAGTGATATATATCAATTACAATGTGTTTGAAATCGTGTAACATCATTAAAATAAACCGCAAATGATTTTTCCCCATAGACCGTAATGTAACAGAATTCTTTTGAGTGTCCCTGTAAAAAATCTATATTTGCTACACACTTCAGTTGAAATAGGGAACATGCTATAGATAACGACAATAACATGTAAAAATTTTTAGGGTAATCCGAGCATATTTACGGGAGTTAGAGCACGGACAGACGGCCAGACAAACCGAAGTCATAAACACTTTTCAACTAGGTTGGAAAGTGTTAAAAAGGTCAAATCTTTTCTAAAGTAAATTTATTTGTTGAGATTTTCGTTGGCATTGTATGAAACATTTCTTCATTTTTATCAAACATTTTGAAATTGTTTGCAGGAACTGCGTATAATATCGTTTGTATAAAATATACCATATTGTTGATATGTCAGTTCTTTAACAAAATCTGTTCTATTGTGACATATTCGTAAATGTTTTTGTTCTTAAAAAATCAGCCATTTTTTTAAATTCCTATTTTTTTTCATTGTGTGTCTAACAGACGATATTTATTTTTTTATTATTATTGGTGATTAATAGCGACCAAATTTTATTTTAAATTCATTTCCATAAAAGTTACTGAAAGTATTTGTGAAAATTCTGCTGTGCATCATTCCGTTTCCATAAAATATATGACACAGATGACAGTCAGTTCATTTACATATCTATGTTCTGTTTGCTCATCTCTCAACAGAGTATTGTTTTACAGTCTCATAAAATATTCATGTTTTCAAATGTACTTTCTTTTGAATTATTTAGTAGACTGTTGACATACAGTAGTGAAACTATATCCGAAATGCATAATTTTCTAAACAAAAGTAATTCAAAGCATTATATATCCAAATGGAAGATAATGTAGCCCTATTCACCAAAAACTATCTCTTCAGTTTTAAACCTTTCCATGAAATGAATTATTTATTTGAAAGGGTAAATGAACTTTTTCCTCAGAATAAAATTTATTGTATAGATTAAATTCAATATTAAATATTTTGTAGAGTTTGAAGGTGTAGAGATTATAATTTTAATAAATGAAATAAGTAACCAGTAATGTTTGATATATTTTAAATTGTGTCTTACGAATTAATCAGAAAACACTCAATTGTAGATGATTGTACGAATATTTTATTCTGAGATACAATAGATGTTACAAATGTTGTAAATCGTTTTCAGATTTAGATGATTTTAATTTTTTTAACCACCTTTGTGGGAACACAAATGTATATTTATGTATATTGGTATGTGTAGCATAAACATAGACAATCCATCCCATAAACAATAGATGGATAGCAGCGGCATCTATTGGTCGATTCATACCAAAACCTAATCAGCAAGAACTTGTGTCAACGTCTAACTGAATCTGAAGTTTGATGAAAATCCGTGCATTAGTTCATGAAAAAATCGTGATTAATGGAGCATAGCAGCGCCCATTGTTGAGAGATTTACACCAAAACTTCATCAACACCCATTTATATCAAGGTCTAACTGAATCTGAAGTTTTATTAAATTCCGTGCATTAGTTCTTGAGACAGAGCGCCCATAATTTTTTGTCACATACAAACAGAGATACAGACAGACTCAGAGATAGACATTTTCTAAAAACAGTCAAATTGTATTCAGGACAAACTGAAACGTATAAATTCGTTGAAAACCGGAAATCGAAAATTTTCACTAATCCAATACTTTTTTCTTGTAAAGATAGAAGAAAGCAACAAGTCAAAGAAAAAAGGCCATATATAAAAACAGGTTGTGTTGTTGTTGTTGGTGTGTCAGAGAAAGTGCCAAGGCACTTTTTCTTCTAGAGCTGGTCTCCTAACTTTGAACCAATTCCAGATGAGAGATCTGCACCTGGATTGGCACCCCCAGAGATAACACTTATACTAAACTTGGAGGATATTGGAGCCGCGAACAGATTTTATGTGCACCAGCTCCCTTTAACGTACACAGTCCCACAGCAGCTGCAGTAGAGAGAGGTTGTCACCCTCTCAAGCATTGACCTTGGTCGATGCTGCTTGGCTTTCAGTAATCTTACGTGAACCGAGCCTAACCGTCCGCGCCACTGCGGGACTATAAAAACAGGTAATAAATCCTTCTATATATAAAAAAAGTAATGGTTTAAAAATGAACCAATGAAAACCTGCGTAGATATTCCGGGTTATTCTCATCGCTTTTTTACTAGGGACTTTTTTGAGGAGCGATTACTTTTTTTTCTAGCCATCCTACGGATTCGAAAATCATACCACCAGACGCAAAATATAACAAGCTTTCAGAAATTCAAAAAATTATCACGGTCGGGCAATAAAAACTCAAAAAATCCTTAAAAATCGAGTAAAAAATCTTTTATTGAAAAAGTCATTTTTTTATAATGTTGCCAATTTCTAAATAAGCGCAAATGATTATATTTTATTTCAAATAGAAAATGTATTTACGCGAGACTATTAAAAACAATAATGAAAGTTTAAAATAATAATTAAATGATCACGTGTTGAAAGCAGGAAATAAAGAAAATTACGTCATAAAAATCGTGTTTACACGTGGATATTAAAAATAAACAAGAATGAAAAATCTTGCGTCAAGCACAGATTATGTAACACTTTCCAACGCTTCCAAAATAATTTTACAAATCATACGAAGCTAAAAGATAACATATAAGTAAACAATTTGGAAAACGCATAACATATGTAAAAACATAATTTCAGGAATTTCCAACATATACAATATTCGGAAAAATATCCGACTACTTTTATTCAGCCCTGTATAGGATCTATAGATTTGTATATATACTACATAAGATGCTAAATTTTAGGAAACGCGTAGCACAGTTTAAAATTCTCCGTCTGAAGTTTCTTTCAATAAACGGAAATGTGTTCGCGAACTTTTGTGCTGCCCTGTATAGGATCTACAGAATTTATACACACCACGTAATAGACAAAAAGCGAGTTAAAATTAAAATCGCGTTCAGTAACTTAAAACGCACTTCCAGGAACTATTGTTAACAGACAGTAGAGAATTCTTTTATGTGTCCCTGTAAATGAACGATGACTGCTATACACACAATATTCTGTAGTAAGCCTCTTGTAATGCACCTTAGTGATGTGTATAAATTTCAATGCGTTTAAAATAGTGAAACATTATTTAAATAAACCGCAGACGATTTTTCTCCATAGACGTAATGTAACGGAATTCTTTTGACTGTCCCTGTAAAGTAACTATAAGTGCTATGCACACCCTATTCCATATTAAGCTTCTTCTAATGCACCTTAGTGATATATATACATTTCAATGCGTTTAAAATAGTGAAACATTATTTAAATAAACCGCAAATGATTTTCCCCCATAGACCGCAATGTAACGGAATTCTTTTCAGTGTCCCTGTAAAAAAACTATAAGTGCTACACACTTCCGTTGAACAAGGGAACATGCTATAGATAACGACAATAACATATAAAAATTGCAGAGCACTCCGAGCCTATTTACGGGAGTTAGAGCATGGACAGACGGCCATACGGCAGACGGCAGACGGCCATAAAGCAGACTGCCATACGGCAGACGACCGTACGGCCAGACAAACCGAAGTCATAAACACTTTTCAACTAGGTTGGAAAGTGTTAAAATGATGAATTAAATGAAAAAGCATTATAACCAGTTAAATGAAAAAGCATTATAACCTGATTACAGAAGATAGTCGCCGTTCGTGATATCATCATCTTTTTAAAGCAGGATACATTGCATTTATCAGGTTTTAAGAGGCTGTGAAATCAGAACGGGTGTTGGTGAGCGTAGCGAGCAGGGGCCAGAGCCCCCTAGTGTTATAAAAATAGGTAATAACATTTATTGGTACACGGTTGTTTTAGAATTTTCGTTGTGAAATGCACTCGAATTTTGAAACTTCTAGAACAAAGATAGTAGATAAAGTGAATTTAGGTACCTGCCCTACAATTTCTAAAATCTATAGGATATAAATTTGAATTAAAAACGTATCATCAGTTCATCGTGCTTTAGTGGTCAGCCTCGATTACTTAATTTAATTAAAACAAATCAGAGAACTATTCAAAAAGGCGAACACGAATCATACCCATATAACAAAAAATATTTATGACCCAAGCTGTTAAAAATACTTGACAAGAACTATATATGCAGAAAAAAAATCAAGTGAATTTTTGCTCAAAGGGGGTATTTTTAAATCATTCTGCGATACCGACATATATATATATATATAATTTTTTCCCAACAAGTATGCTTCACGGTACATTACACCAACATTTACATAAGATATGTACCTTGACAAATTACTGTTCCGATTTAATAGTAGCCAAAATATGACCTTTACGACAACTGCGCCAAAAACTGTTTAATTTAAAATAATAAAAATAAAATATACTGGTTATTTGAAGTTAATTTTATTCGCAATCCTCTTTAATTGTAACGATTTTACTAATCAAACATTTTTGGATCATTTAGAACAATTACAATGTTTTCGTAACTTCAATTTACTTTAAAATTTCTCCATTTTCATGTATAATTAGGATAAGCATTTCACGCGGAGAGACTTTTCTTTTATTAATTAAAATTCTTTCTTGTACTGAAGACATTTATCTTGTTAAACTACTACACGAAACATCCTTTAATTTAAAATAGCTGAAACATTTCTTTTTAGTACTAATTATTTTTATATAATTTTATTTCTGTAACATATTGCTTTCTAATTTAAACAAAAAACTTTACGTTTGAAATATTTTGGGTCAATTAAAGCTTTTAAAAATTGTCGTAACTTAAATGTTATTCTAAGATTTCTCACGTCACCTGGATCATTAAGAACCGGATTTAATATTGGGAGCCTTTTCTTTTCTTGTTAAAGTCAAGCTGTTCTTCAGACTAAGAATGTTTATCTTATTAAATTTCTACACCAAAAATTGTGTAATAAAATATAGTATAGTGAAGGATGGTTGGCTATTTTTAATTATTATTATATGTTTTAATTATTGATTTCAATTAACTTTTAATTTAAACTAACTTACAGCTCAACTTTTTTTTTTTGGTATTTAAATTACTTACTATATCATCGAAAATCAAAATTTATTTAAAACTTTCTTTTCTTTTTACATATTTCTTTAAGTTAACCATTTAATGCGGTGGAGCTTTATTTATTTTTATCGTTTAAGTTAAATTGTCTTTAAAACTGACAGTTAGATATAAATGCGCATGCGTAACATTAAATTTATAACATATTCAGTTTCAGAAAAATGTAGAACGATGTCAGTGTGGCTGAGCGGTCTAAGGTGCCGCGTTTAAGCTGCGGTTCTTTGTTTATGTAGTGGGTTCGATACTTGCGCCAGGCGGAATGATTTTTGTTGGCGATAAGATAATTCATTTGAATAATGTCATATTTTACTTCAGGAGAAGTTATATCATTTGTAATTTTTTTATTCAGATGCTTTATAATTAAGTAAAATTTAACACCCAATAATATATTTTTTAAATCAATAATTTTATATTAAAAATATTTAAATTACAAGATTGTGTATGTAATTATCGATTAAGTAAAATGAACAGATCTAAAATGTTTGCTATATATCGTATGACCATTATCAAAATGTCATATATATATATACTAAGAAAAGTATGTCATTATTTCTCATAAAAAATGAAAATTAAAAAAAAACAGCCGAAACAGTAAGCGAAAACAGTAAGAAGGAAAACTATTCATACTGGAAATCTAAAGGAAGTTACCTTGATATCCATGATTTAATAATTAAATAATGAATTAACTTTTTTGAAAGTGTAAAATAAAATTCAAGTAATTAAAAAATATGTATTATAAATCGTTAGCTGCAAACATCAAATTTTAAGTTCATGGTTTTAGAATAAGACTTACAAAATAAATAAGTAAATAATTAAATAAATAAATAATAATAAAATAAATAAAGGTCGCGTAATATAAAAACATTCAGAAAATACTGTTATTTTTTTTTAATATTGTGACTGTGGTAAGTAAAATTTAACACCCGTAATTTTTTATTAAATTACTGATTTTCTATTAAAAATATTTAAATTAAAAGATTCTGCATGTAGTTATTGATTAAATGAATTGATCTAAACTTTCATCTATATTTTGTCTTTATTCTCCGTAAAAAAAAAAAAGATAAAATTAAAAATATTCATATAAGAACTATAAAAAAATCACCTTGGGTATCCATGGTTTACCGTATCAATAATTAAATGAAAATGTAAAATAAAATTCAAATATTGGGTATATGCAACAGTAAGTTCCGGTTTTTGGTTAAAATTACATCTTTATTTAGCAAGTAAATATTAGTGGTAGATTATTCAAAGTTTGTTCTATCAGAAGCCATAACCTTCGCCCATCTTTCAGGCAATTTACGGATTCCCTGTCTGAAGAAGTTGTTGTCTTTTGAAGCGATTCAGTCGTCAAGCCAATTTTTGATACTTGCATATAATGTGAATTGTACGACTTGAATAGCTGACTGCATCGATCGGAATAAATAGTAATCCGAAGGAGAAATGTCAGAAGAATATGGCGTGTGGGATAAAACTTTCAAGTCCTGCTCTTTTAAGTAGGTTTTAATGCCGCTTTCAGTATTTGGTTTTGCACTGTCATGCTGCAAAATCAGTTTATTGTGCCTATTCTCCCATTCTGGTTGGTTTTTTGAATAGGTCGCTTCAAACCTATTAGTTGACGTCGATAGACTTCGCCAGTAACAGTTTCAGAAGGTTTCAGTAGCTTAGGTCTATCAATTTCTCAGGTTTCTGAAGATAAACAGACGCTTTTCAGAATCGTTGGTAACTTTGAAGAAGTTTTTTTTAATTTTTGTAAATTTTAAGAAAGATAAGAGCTAGATTAACAAAACATTTTCCTTATTTTACGGTGTGTACTTTGTTTGTTGTCTCTGCTATCTATGCGCACACAGCTCTTCTGAATTCACTTGCGTGGTTTTAAATTAAACAAGATAGTACATCTACCTTCACGTTCTGCGTCTTATTTACAGGCTGATAAAAAATAAAAGTAACGAAACATTTTAAAGGTCGCAGTGAAGTTAAAACTATAGAAAATACTAAATATTGATATTTAAAAAAATATATATTGAGACTGTAATAAATAAAAAAAGTCCTTCCGGCCTGTACCGGGAGGAAAAGTTAGCTTTCCTATATCTTCGTTTTAAAATTTTAGCTAATGTTACACGAAAACAGCAAGTTAAAATGCAAAGAAACGTTTACAAAAGATTCGTTAATACTGAATTTGAATAAGAAATTCGCCAAATTATTGAGCAATAGCTAAATTGGCTTCATTAATGAAGACTTACTTTGGTTGCCAAATTTGGCGATTTTTCGCCAAATGTCGCCAATTTTATCGCCAATGTCGCCAATTTTGGCGCTAAGGCATATGAATATATAGTTTTATGCGTATGATTGGGAAAACTATTACAACAATGAAAGAAAATAATTTGCGAGTAATCGCGTTAATGTGCTGTTTTGTTTCAAAATGTCAGCCACCCTAGAATTTCAAACTGCTCTATCTCAGCCATTTTTTAAGATAGAGGTAAACCAAAAAATGCTCTGGAATCCTTGTATCAAGGCCTAACGCGTAATTAAAAAATAAATTTGAATTTTTAACTTTTTTGTATATTTATTTTAGTTTTAAATTTTTAAATGGCCGCCATCTTGAAACAAAATGGCGGACCAAGCTGGCCAACGAACTCGGTCGAGACATTGGTTAGCTTAATACACACAATTAGTTTCATCAAATTTGATTTATAAATACGAGCGTCATTGTATGACATAGGTCAGATATATATATATATATATATATATATATATATATATATATATATGGATATATCTATATATATAAATCAACATTTGAACGGAGGGTGGTTTTGGGGTCTGAGGGTCATGATCGGTGAAAATATATCGAACTTTTCCGGAACTGCTTTCCTCCGAACGGCTGCAATAGGTAGCTTTATACTTTTTTGTATTGAAAGCTACCTAATAAATGCCCTCAATGATTGGTCCTTCAATTAATATTTTTACTTACACTTCTACTAAAAAAAAGCATAATATTTTATAAATTGCAAGCTTAAAATTCTTTCACTTCATTAGCTGAGTAGGTTGTGCTGATGACGTCATCTATCGCTTTATATGTATAGGAATCGCTTATACAGTATAACAATTTATCAAGTTTTTAATACTTAATTTAGTTAAATGCAACTAATTAAAAATTAAAACATATTTCTAATTGAATTTTCAAGTTGTTTACCGTCAAATAATGACGGGTACTACCTAGTTTAATTTAAAACCAAGCAAGTGAATTCAGAAGAGCAGTGTGCGCATGGATAGTAAAGACGACCAAACAAAGTGCACATCATAAAATAAGGAAAATGTTTTGTTAATCTAGATTTTATCTCTCTTAAAGTTTACAGAAAATTAATAAAACTTCTTCAAAGTTAATTTAAAACCAAGCAAGTGAATTCAGAAGAGCTGTGTGCGCATGGATAGTAAAGACGACCAAACAAATTGCACATCGTAAAATAAGGAAAATGTTTTGTTAATCTAGATTTTATCTCTCTTAAAGTTTACAGAAAATTAATAAAACTTCTTCAAAGTTACCAACGATTCTGAAAAAGGTCTGTTTATCTTCAGAGACCTCAGAAATCAATAGATTTCCGACAATTAACGAAGCATTTTTGAAACGAATGTTTGTTTTACTTCTGGTAATTATCGGAAACGTTTCCGAGTAATTTTACAGAGCATTAATCAGCTTTCTCAACCCGAAATATCCGTTTTCCGGATGCTATCACTTCTCAAGCAAACATTTTCATATTCAAACAACATGACAAATTAACGACACAAACATTATCATTAAAATTAAGAGCATTAACAGCAACATTAAAAGTAACATTATTTTATTATTTTTGCATGTATAAATTCTGTTACGCAGTTGCAAATGTATGTTTACATTAAACCATACGAAATCAAAATAAATAATTTTATTTTACTAACGAAATTGTACGTCAAACTTGACAAATGAGGTGCATTCGTATTATAACCAGTTTCATAAATATTCAGATCTTGGTGCAATAGCTGCTATACTCTTATGCAAAAATGCATGAATACAAAATTTATTTTATTCGCAAATTTTCATATTATAAATATTAATTTTATTTTATGAAATTACACGTTTTAATACGATTTTACAAACGATTAATTACAATTCTGTTACATTAAAATTATACCCATGTGCAAATATCCAATACAAGACAATCTGAAAAAAAAAATATCATCCTTATTATTTCACTGAAACAAAGAATTATATAGTCTGTTATTATGACATTATTAATTTCGGCATATCTATAAAGTGTGGGAACTACTGCTATAGATTACTCCCAAAATGTGATCTTTATCTCTGTTCCTACTAATGAAAATAGACTTTCAAATATAAAATCCAAATGTTATTAAATGAGTCCATAAAAATACTTAATAAAATTTAGTCGAGTATGTGAAAATTTACTTCTTTTTAGAAAAAAAAAATTGCGAAAGTATTTCTTATATATATATATATATATAAGAAATACTTTCGCAATTTCTCTCTCTCTCTCTCTCTCTCTCTCTCTCTCTATATATATATATATATATATATATATATATATATATATATCTTTTATTTGAAAACTTCTAAAAGAACTTCATTTTATGGTAGAGAAAAATATACCTATCTGATCATTAGCTGTTACCATTCTTCTCACCACCAACTCATCTATATTTATCATATGTGTGAAATAGAGGTATTTTTTTCTCATTGCTTTATTTCATTCTTCTCAAGGTGAAACATTACAATAACGATTGGAAGAAATCCCATTGGATAATGGCGAATTCTTTGAAAGAAAACCGGAATAAAGTATGCAATATAAGGATTTTATGAACATAATGGTAGTTTTATTGTTGTAATTTAACGCAGATTTTTCCAATAAAGATTTCTATTTGATTTGAACGTTATAATAAAGCTACTGTAGAAAAGCTCTCAACGAAAAAAAATTATGTATATCCTGTCAAACATTTAGAGATTAAACAGGAAATCTAAATATAGTTTTTTTCTTTTTGTGCATAAAAATGTTTGTCAACAAATAGGGATTTTGGAAAGAAGAGAGATCTGTCAAATCAGATTAATCATTGCATTTCTATTATGCAGCTTCATTCCTCGTGAGAGTATTTCGCAGTTTACATACAACACGCCGCACATTACGACAACATTTATACCAAAAATAAACTTCCAACGAGTTCTAAATATACTCTGCAATGAGGATATAGAATGAACGTTCATACACAATTTTATCTCTGCATAATCACATACCAACCATCCACATGAATTTTTCGAATAAACAGTAGAAACAGATTAGATTAATTTTTGACACAGTTATTCAAATTGGTAAAGAAATCATATGAGATGTAATCTTCCCAGCTGGGCGAAAAAGTCCTGGCCAGGATTCGAACCCAGGATTCCTTTGCTAAAGCTGCCAATGCTTTACCTACTGAGAAATCCCAGACGAATATGGCTGAACACCATATATATATATATATATATATATATATATATATATATATACAGTGGCGGACAAAAAACTGCATCACCAAGAAAAATTAACATTTTGTAATGCTGATGAGTTATTTCGTTCAAATAAATTAATTTTAGTTGCTGCAAAGCAAGATAAGATATCATTCTACATTCCTATTGGATAATATATCCCTTACAAAGTATTGCGTCATCAAAAATTAAAAATAGTGCGGCAAAAGCTAAAAACGGTCATTTGTCTTGTTCTTTAAGTGGTCAAATGATGGCTTCGTATGTTCAATTGAAGCAAGAAAAAATATGTGTGATAATTGATTATTTAAAGAAGAATATTCGACACGTGTGATCGCTAAAAAAATTGGTTGCAATCAATCGACAGTTTGGAGGACGATTAAATTAGAACGTGAAACTGGTAATGTTGAGAGAAAGGCTGGATCGGGCCGAAAGAGGGTGACCACAAATTCTGATATTCGATATCTGAAACGGATGTCTCTAAGTAATCGTCATGCAAGTGCTCCTGACTTAAAAGTCGCATTTGAGAAAGTCTGTGGTGTTAATTTAAGCGCAAGAACTATCCAAAGACGCCTTGTGGAATGCGGTTTTCATGCGTATCGCCCAAAGAAAAAGCCTTTACTTACAAAAAAAAATGATGCAGAAACGACTTTCTTGGGCAAAAAAGCATGTCTCATAGACAAAGGCTCAGTGGGATTCAGTAATTTTTTCTGCCGAATCTAAGTTCAACCTACATGGATCAGACGGTAAGCGATACGTTCGGAGATGTAAAAGTGAAGCTTATCATTCAGACTGCATATCGCCTACTGTAAAATTCCCAGTCAGCCACATAGTCTGGGAATGTATATCCAGCAAAGGAGTTGGACGTCTGAAACTTATTACTGGAACTGTGAATGCATCCGTTTCTACCGAGATTTTGGAGGAGTGTTTAAAACCAGCTATTAAGGATAATGTTAAAGGTGCTAGAAATTGTATTTTTCAACAGGATTCTGCACCCTTCCATACAGCGAAATCGGTAAGTACAATATAACTTATTCCTGAATTATTTTGTTGCCTAATTTACATGTTTTAATTTCCATAACATTAAGGATATTAGAAATGTAATTTTCACGTAATTTCCTCCCTTTAGGTGACGGCCTATTTGATAAAATCTGGCATTAAAGTTTTGGAATGGCCTGGGAATAGTCCTGACCTGAATCCTATTGAAAATTGTTGGCATATAATGGGTACAAAAATTGCTGCTCAGAAGCTAAACAGCTAGCAGCTCAGAAGCTACTAAGATAAAACTGCAGGAAAGCATTATTAGGGTCTGGTTGCATGAAATTGGCCAGGGTGACATTCAGAATTTGATATGTTCTATGCCGGACCGCAGCAAGGCTGTCATCGCAGCTCGTGGAGGATCTACTAAATACTGAAGTGATCCTTATGCATGTATACACATCTAAGTACATATAATATGACTGCAGTTATGTAGAATTTACATTAACTACAGAATTTGTGCATCTATTACTTTGTTCCAAGTTTTATTAAATAGTGTGTTTTTCATTTTTTTTTCCATTTTTCCAAATAATTACGTGTAAATAATTTTTAAATCCCAATACAATTTAATTGAAATTTATATTACAACTGTATTTTATCGTAAAAATATCATCCTTCCATAATACCTGTACTTGAAAATATTATTTGCAGCGTTTTCCATTTTTTCGCAGGTGATGCAGTTTTTTTGTCCGCCACTGTATATATATATATATATATATATATATATATATATATATATATATATTCACAAAATAAAAGTTACAAAAAAAAATCCATGTTACTTAAAACATATATTTTTCGAAAAATAGAAAGTAAAACCGAGCAGTAGATTAGTATACTTTCTAATTTGAACATGTTTTCTATTAGTGTTGTTATTAGTGCTTTTCTATTAGTGTTGTTTGGGTTAAAATATGACCAATTCAGTGATGTTTTATATTATTTTATGTTATGTTTTTTAAAATACTGCCAGGAACTTTTTTTAAATAACTAATCATTGCTTCATACACTTAGTGAAACTTTTGCAGTTTAAAAAATACACCTCTTTAAAAAAAAATATATATTTTCCCACAATTTAAGAGAAAACTGTTGCATAAATATACATTTTTATTTTCATGCCTTCAATTTTCAGTTTTTTTGTGTACTTTCAACCCCTACAAAACGCTTAATTAAATTACAACTATAATGGATGCTTCCAAATAGAAGTTAAGGCGACAAAATTTTAAAGTGCATTTTTGATAGAAACATACTTCCAATTATGATAAATGTACAAATCTAATATGGCTTTTAGCTGCAATAATCGTTGTAACAGGATCAGTGTACATTTAAAATACAAAATTTATTTTTTTTAATTGCTTATTTTTTTAATTGCTTATTTTTTTATGCTGCAGTAAAAACGATGGAAAGTTCTTAAAAATTAAAGTATCATTATTCGCTAAGTTTTCATTGGAAAATATTGTTTGTTTAATGTGCTTTCTAGAGATGGTCAATATTTTTACTACCGCCACATGGCTGTGAAACTTCAGATCGAAATATTTTAAAAATAACTAAAGTACACTAAAAAGTAGAAAATAAAAAAATATATACAGGGTGTCCCAAAAACATTGACGTCGGCTTTTATTCCTTAAATATTGATCATAGACACATATTATAAATGACAAAGTTAGGTACAAAAAAATACAGAAATTTGTGGAATCTACTAAAATTTTCAGGGGTTTAAATTTAAAGAAATACAATTTTTTTTTATTAATATTTAACACAAAATTTCCCAATGAGTAGGATGTACTCCATACACTAATAAAGGCATGCATAAAATTTCAGCATTTTACCGCAATGCACATTATATAAAACACCTTGAGTTATTTTGCAAAAGTAATTAGTTTTGATATTTCTCAAACTGTGGTTTGTTTTATAAGCACGTAAAGATTTTTTCCCTGCTGTTCAAAAATTAAGGGGACGAATAGGCGTGCGGATCGGACGCTTTCGACTTTATACAGTTTGATGGATATGTATTGAATTTCTTGAAGAATTGTCCTTGAACTTTGAGGATGCAAAGAACATGTTTGACTTCATATTTTTCAGTGGAGATTTAGTCACGAGGACAATTAGGGGGCCAGTAATAAATTTAATAATAAAATAATATTTTCGAATATTCGAGTAACAGAAGTCTGTCACTGTAGCACATGAATACTTGGGTCCAGTTCAACGTTTTTATGCATTTGTCTAAGCATAGCACGCCTATGCCTGAAGATGTTAACCTTTTTGTGAAAAAAAAAATGTTTTTTGTTTATAGCATAAAGAGTTTTCAATAGAATGTAAAACTACTTTCTGAAAATCTCACAAAAACAGTAGAAACAGTAGTATACTGCAATTATAAGAGGAATATATTGAATGCTCGATAAGATACGGGCATTTATAAGAAATTTTTTTAACCCTGCATGCGTGAAAGATACAAAAATTGTTATTTCATAATTTGATAGTCAGCAGTTTAGGACAAATTATATAAAAAGTCTATTCGAATGTCGCGAAAATTCAGAAAGGTAGTAGCGATATAGTGAGTTGTTTTCTAAAAGTAGTTGAATGATAAGGGATTTTCCTCAAATTTGTTAATCAACTCACTGTATCGTTGATACCTTTATGAATTTTCCCGATATTTGACTGGTCTTTTTATATGAGTTATTCTATAAAATTGAGTACGAAATTATGAATAAAAATCTTTTGTATAGTTCGCGCATACCCAGTTAAAATTTATTTCATGTAAATGTCCATGTCCATATCTCATCAAATATTCAATATATTCATCTTTTAATTGCAGTATCCTATTTCTACCGCTCTTTGTTAAGTTTTTGGAATGTGGTATTAAATTCGGTATTAAATTCGGTTGAAAACTCTGTATGCTATAAAAAAAAACTTTTCAATTTTTCACAGAAACGTTAACATCTTCACGAATATGCCTGATATGCTTACACAAATGCACATAAACGTTGAACAGTACCGACAACGTCATGTGCTAAAGTGACAGACCATTTTGAGCATTTTCTGAAAATTGGGAGATCGGAAATATTTTATTATTAAATTTATTATTGGCCTCCTAACTGTCCTCGCGACTAAATCGTTACTGGAAAATATGAAATAAAACATGTTCTTTACATCCGCGAAATTCAAAGAAAATTCGTCAAACATTTCTGTAGATATGCGATAAACCATGTAAAATAGAAAGCGTGCCGTCACTGCCCCTTAATTTTTGGACATCAGTGTATTATTTGAGTTGGCTTTATGTATAAAATAAGCTAAATTTTCTTTTTTCTTTTTTTTTTACAATCAGGATGTCACTTGCCTACAATTTCATTTAAAAACAGCATCTGTTACTCATCTTAGTCACAATGTTAAATTAAAATTACGATAACATGTCTCATTATATAGATATTCCTAAGTTACAAAATATTAAGAAATAAATTATATTCAAGTAAAAGATATTTTAACTTTTATTTTTAATTTGGCAAAAATAAATTCATTAACTGCAAATTTTAAAATAATAAAATCAGACTTATATTTGAGTGATTTCGTTGAGAAAATAGACAATAAATTATTTTCCTGCTTTACTATTTCATCGATGGCCCTCGTATCAAGTATAGATTTTGTAGCACTCAACTATCCGGACATTTCAAGCATTCGGTAATCATCATTTTCCGAACATGCCGGTTGATTCAGCCTTTAGAGTATTTTTTTTTCAGAGATATATAAATTTGATATATTTCATTAGAAAACATAGTTTATATACTTTCTAAAGTATGTACTATGCTAAGTGCTAAGTATCTAACTAAAAATTCAAAACTATGCTTGTTATTATTTTTTTTTAATTAATCATTAAAACAATTTGTGCATTTTGAAATTAAATGAAGGGAACAGGAGTAAATATTTTTTTTACTGGAGACTAGAATTTTTTGCTGGTAACCAGATTAAAATTTGTAAAGTCCTCTGTGTAACTATATATATATATATATATATGTAATAATAAAAATTTTCCGCCATTTTTCCTTAGTTAAATTATTCCAAATTCATACAATTCTAAATTTTTCCCCTCTCTTTTTAAAATATCTCTTAAATCTATTTTACATTATATTTCATAACTTAATCAAAATATTCTTTTAATTATCATTCTAAAAATCTTAATCTGTTAAAAGCTACACGTATTTATTAAAACCTTATTCTATTAAATTGCAACACTGCCTCTAAAACGCACCTGCTTAAATTCTTCTTATTTGAGACATTGAATTTTATTCTTTGGAACATTTTATAATACCATTTTTTTCAACCATTAGCTTCCTCCGAACATTGCTGTGAGTGGGCCAGCTTTTTCGCGCTTCTGTCACTTTGGGCAAAATTTTGGAGTATTTATACGGTTGCACTGGCCTCGGAGATAGATTTTACACGAATTAATTGTTGTCAACTAGAACCCGTCACTGGGAGAGTCTACATTGTTTCGTCGGTAGTCTGTTCTTCAAGTTCTGCAATTTCTTTAATAGCTTTAATGTGTTCAAGTTTTTAATGAAGCGAAAGTCGGTGGAGTTGCTTTCATATCTGTTATCAAAATAAAGTCATTGCTCATCTATTAAGTCTTAAGTCTTTATTAATGTTTTTGGGAAAATTCTTCTGGAAATTAACTGCCTCCACTCAACTTTCACGATTGCATTTACACTACGATTTTCAGATGTGACTTGTACTCCGAGATTTGTCTTCATAGTGAGTAAATCAGAATAATACCCTCTCCAAATGTCATGACTGCATTTCAATGATCTCGACTGCGCCTACATCTATCTGATTATCCGGTAATTTTCGTGGGGTTCGGACTGAGATGTCGTCCCGGGTGTATGATGGAACGAACGTTTCAAGTCGACAGTAGTAGTAACATCAATAATGTGTCATACATATATATATATATATATATATAGAGAGAGAGAGAGAGAGAGAGAGAGAGATAGATAGATAGATAGATATAGATAGATATATATAGATATATATAGATAGATAGACATATAGATAGATATAGATAGATAGATAGAAAAGTAGATAGATAGGTAGATATATAGAGATATATATATATACCTATATATATATATATATAGATAGAAAGATAGATAGATAGATAGATAGATAGATAGATATACACTTGTATATGTATTCTCTTTATAAAACAAATACCATATCTAAAAGCTATATTTGATTAGTATACTTTTCTGTAATAGGAAGTACATGCTTCTATAACCAGCAGTCTTAGAGACAATCACCATAATAAAAGAAAACTGCCCAGTTAAACTGACGGCATTGAGCTCACAGGCTATTCACACTAACTGTAAATTATATTTTTATTTCAAAGAATTTGAAATAAACCCTCGAAAAATGAAGAAATCAACAATATATTAAGAGGGGGGAACCATCCCCCGTTTCTCCTTCTTATAATTAACCAATGAACCCATAAAACTAATCAGAGAAGCGCCTTACCACAATGAACCTATATACAAAATTTGAAAAAATCGGATAATTCTGCATGAAAAATCCATTTATCTAAATTAAGGGGGGTTAGCCCCCCGTTCCCCCTTTATACTTAAACAAAGAACCCCCAAAACTAATCGGAGAAGCGCCTTATCACAATGAACATATATATAAAATTTGAAGAAAATCGGATAATTCTGCTTAAAAAACCCATTTATCTATATCAAGGGGGGTTAGTCCCCCCCGTTCCCCCCTTTATACTTTACCAGTGAACCCCCAAAACTAATCAGTGAAGTGCCTTACCACAATGAGCCTATATACAAAATTTGGAGTAAATTGGATAATTCTGCATGAAAAACCCATTTATCAAAATTAAGGGGGGAGGGTAGCCCCCGTTTCCCTCCTTTACACTTCACCAATGAACCCCCAAAACTAATCAGGGAAGCCCCTTACCACAATGAGCCCATATAGAAAGTTTGAAGAAAATCGGATAACTCTGCATGAAAAAAATCATTTATCTAAAATAAGGGGGAGGATTAACCCCCCCGTTACCCCCTTTATACTTAACCTATGAACCCCCAAAACTAATCAGGAAAGAACCTTATCACAATGAACCTATATACAAAATTTGAAGAAAATTGGATAACTCTGCTTAAAAAAAATAATTTATCTAAAATAAGGGGGGGAGGATTAACACCCCCCCGTTACCCCCTTTATACTTAACCTATGAACCCCCAAAACTAATCAGGAAAGAACCTTATCACAATGAACCTATATACAAAATTTGAAGAAAATTGGATAATTCTGCATGAAAAAACCATTTATCCAAATTAAGGGGGGTTAGCCCCCCGTCCCCCCCCCCCTTTATAGTTAACCAATCAATCCCCAAAACTAATCAGTGAAGCGCCTTATCACAAGGAACCTATAAACAAAATTGGAAGAAAATCGGATAACTCTGCATGAAAAAATCATTTATCTAAATTAAGGGGGAGGATTCCCCCCCCCGTTAGCCCCTTTATACTTAACCTATGAACCCCCAAAACTAATCAGGAAAGAACCTTATCACAATGAACCTATATGCAAAATTTGAAGAAAATTGGACAATTCTGCATGAAAAAACCATTTATCTTAATTAAGGGGGGTTAGCCCCCCGTTCCCCCCTTTATAGTTAAACAATAAATCCCGAAAACTAATCAGGGAAGCGCCTTATCACAAGGAACTTGTAAACAAAATTGGAAGCAAAACGGTTATTTCTGTCAAGAGTTATCGCGTTACGTACGTACATACGTACATACATAAATACATACATACATACATACAGAACGGGCGGGCACATAAGCTCTCAGGCTTTGATAGCCTGTGAGCTAAAAATCTATTTTGGATCACGCAGTATATTATTGCGATTTAGTGAAATGCGTTATCACGAACTGCACTTAACATGCATATAATGCACATATAGTTAGGCCCCCTCAAATATGTTGTTGTCTTGGATAATATTCTCTACGTCAATAAATATGATTCATAGCGTTCATAGAGATAGTTCAATTTCTAGGATAATTACCTTGCAGTTGAGCTCAAATGAAACTCCATCATGTATGATATCAGCAATTCACAGTTCATTTTATAGTAAAATATTAGATAATGGATTTCTAATGAACATTATAAAGCTTTATTAAATGTGTCATAAAATGTGTTTTTTAATATGCATTTCGCAAACAAAAGTTTGATTAAATGTTATAAAACTAAATTAAAATTGCATTTAAAAAAAATAAATATTATTTAATCAAATACTTAGTAAATATTGTTTTGTGTAAAACGTTGTTCTAATGAAAATAATATATTTGTATCTTTATGTTCCATTTTGTAAATTTTTTCTTCGATCTTTATTTTTATTTTTTATACTTTAAAAGGACACTCATTTTTAAATAAACAAAAATTGATTTATGTATACTAATTACATTTTATAAAGGTAAAAAAAATAGTAATTGTTGCGGTTAGGCACATCGCGCAGTCACAAACAAAAACATCGACTCCAGTGTGACAGTTTTTCCCATCTATTTCAAAACTAAATGTACTTAGAAAATAAGTTAATAGCAAATTTATTCATGAAAACTAAACATTGACGCGCCAGGAGGTTTTTGAAATCCGCCTTTTTAGTACAAAGTTCCGAATTCGTAACCATTGCACTATAAAAGATTTTAGGATATTTGCTCGTACAATTTTTCAAAAAATTATATGGTCTTGCAATTGTACAATTTTTCAAAAAATTATATGGTCTTGCAATAGTACAATTTTTCAAAAAATTATATGGTCTTGCAATAGTACAATTTTTCAAAAAATTATATGGTCTTGCAATAGTACAATTTTTCAAAAAATTATATGGTCTTGCAATAGTACAATTTTTCAAAAAATTATATGGTCTTGCAATAGTACATTTTTTCAAAAAATTATATGGTCTTGCAATACATTTAATATATTTTAACTTTATTCTACTTTTACACTATTTTGAAAAAATAATTTAATGAAAAAGGATTACCAGATAGAAAATAAACAACGTGATTCCTATTTTCCCACTATCCTTAGTTTCTTATACAGATATGAACAACAGTATATATTAAAATTAAGCTATTTTTGCATTGAATGTTTTAAAAATAAATAAAAATTGAGTATACGATACATCTCTCTTCTAAAATTATACAATATTTAACGTAGGTTAAAATCTACGCTGAAGAGATACCTATTTTATCTTCTAAATGATCCTGTAAGTGATCCTGTAAATGATCCTGTAAGTGATCCTGTAATTCTAGCTTTCTGCTACTACTTTAAAAAAATCTAAATATACAGATCTGATTAATATCGTATTAGTGAAAGTGGTGCTACTAAAACGTTGAAATACTTTTAGAAAGAGTGATAATTAAATAGGGCACTCTTATTAAGTTAAACAAGTCAAAAATATGACGAATAAAAAACATGAAGTTTATGAAAAATTAAACATTTGATGGTTAAGAATTTCGTAATATATTTATTTAAGCAATAATTTAATATTTTATTTTTATTTTATTTTATATATAAAGCAATCTATTATTTTTATTATTAAAATGAATAAAAATTCAATAATTCAGTTAATATCATTTGTTAATTAATTTTAATAGCAATTCTTAAGATAGGGTAAAGGAACAGGAATTCTACAAAATATAAAGGTCGCTCAAATGAAAGTGGCATTTCTGTAATAACTCCGCCATTTGAAGAGAAAGATGAATATGCATGATCCTATAGAGGGCACAGAGTGTTGGGAATGCACACAATATCGTCAGATCCCGTCAGATGCGTGTGTGATAGCACGCTAAAAGGCACCGTTTGCATCATGGATGCCACCAAACGGTGTCAACGCGTGGTCCTGCAATTTTAACAGTGAAAAATGTCAGTTCTGTGAAATCTATCGTCGAATGCAAAATGTGAATGGCATGATAATGCTCGTCCTAATGGGGCTGTGGTGTGCCAAATATTGTTACTGGAATTTCGCTGGGAGGTTCTCGAACATCCCCCTTACAGCCAGACCTCTCGCCGTATTACTACCACATCTTCGGTCCACTCAAGAAAGCTCTGAAAGGACGGCGATATGCCGATAATAATGAAGTTCAAGCTGCCGTTGAAAATTGGTTCCACAACCATTCCAGGAGCTTCTTCACCCAGGGTGTCCAACGTCTCGTTGACCCCTAGGACCCTTGTTTCCACCTACAAGCTGGTTTTGTCTAGCCTATCTGTTACGTCTGTATTACTTCTTTCTTTTGTATACTAATTTATATTAATTCCATTAAACCATTTCTCAAACCGACTCTAGTGCCAGTTTCATTTGGGCGACCCGTATACATTTTTGTGTTTCTCTCTTACCAGTAAAGAATACCAAAATTTACGAACTTCTTTCAACTTATTCATCTGCTTCCGATCAGATTCAAAATCATAATCCACATAAATTTCAACAGTTCCACAATGCATTTCAAGGAATTCTTATTCGCTAAACTAAAAGTACAGCCGAGGAAAAAAGAAAAAAAAAACACCTTATACATTTTAATCAGCAAGAACAAAACCGAAATAGTCATTCCCCTGGAAATTTTGTCTTCTGTCATCTTATGTTAAAATAATAATCTTAGAGGATTGTCTTTACACTGAACTTGCGCCAACTCAAAAATGTTCAATACGAGCATGTTCATACGAATTTTAACATCATTTTTGTCTTTTTATGACATACTCATCAAACACTTGCCTTCAACGTAAATTTGATTTAATAAATATGAGTTACTTTAACTACATATATAGAAAACAAACCTCGACGTTTCGGTTAATCTTTATAACAATCATCAGGAGAAAAAATATCATAAATATGAACAGCAAAAATTAAAGTGTGTTACATGATTGAGTCACAATATTCAATCTGCCAAGACGCTCAAATAACGGAAATTATAACAACATATTCAAAATACGCTTGGTGGCGCCCTCTATGAACCAGCAATGTAACTAGAACTAATGTTCAACGGAATTAAAGTTCACTTTAAAATGCATTTCCATATGGCAGGAACCGAAAATGATGGGATATCGTTGCAAATTTCCTGTTTTCTTAGTGAAATTTCTATAGATTCACGGATGTGGGCTTTAAAGGGATTGTTTTGTCTGGAAATAACTTTGACGTTGTTAAAATCAATAAACCTAACCTGTCCGTTAGCAAAAGTCCTTGATAAAGCAGTGGAAAATTTATTGTATTTCAAATCATTCTTGTGTTCTTTAATTCTCTCAACGATGCGACGTTTTGTCATACCAATATATGCAGAATTTGTACCATTTGTCAATTCAAATGGAATTTCATATACCCCAGATAAACAAGTGGCTGGTAATAGGTCTTCTATTCAATAAATTAAACAACGTTTTGGAATTGGATGCTACCAGTTGTATATTATATTTCTTGAAAACTCTCTTTAATCTTTCAAAAAGAATGGGGATATATGGAATTTTTCTGTAAATCTGACAAACTTTAGGAGAAGAAACTACTGTAACCCTGTATTTATCAATTAATTTGCGAACAATATATCCATGTTTCATACCTACACTAATAATATAATTAAGTTCATCTGCTAAGAATTATCCTGAACAAACCAAAAATGCCCGACGTACAAGCGATCTAAAGGCTGCAATTTTGAAATTCCAAGGAGAGGCTGCGGTGACCGGGATAACACAATCTAATTTCATGGATTTCCGAAAAATTTTTCATTTTAAACTATTGTTTTCTTTATGGAGAAGAACATCAAGGAACGGAAGGGAATTATTATCCTCTAATTCCATCGTAAATTTAATATTACTGTCCATGTGGTTGATACTATCAAAAAATTCGATTAAAGGTTGTCTACCTTTATCCCAAACCACAAAAATGTCATCAACATAACGTAACCATAAGGTGGGTTTAGGATTACACATCTCAAAAATACGTTCTTCCAATGGTCTTAATTTAAAATCAGCGAGAATGCTGGAAATAGGTGATCCCATTGGTGCCCCTTTAGTTTGCTTAAAAAAATATTTCTTTAAAAACAAAAACATTACTTTCATTAATTAAATGCAACCCAGACTTAATCGAAATTTTCATCTTGTCTGTCAGATAAGGTAATCCATCGATTACTTTCATTAATTAAATGAAACTCAAATTTACGTTAAAAGCAAGTGTTTGATGAGTATTTATATGTGCAACGTAAAGTCCTTATTAATTTTTATGACATTTTACATTAGGATACTAAATGTGATTTTTTGTAGTTTAAAAATTATGAAGATTTAAAGTTTTTAAATTCTAATGTTAAATTCATTTGTAATTGTTGAAAATCAGATCGCAATACGGTTTTTTTTTTTTTTTTTTTTTTTTTTTAGAATAACTCAAAAACTAGGTGGCGGAATGAGCTATAATATTGTATTCGATATTTGATGCTTCGAGTAATCGATTTCTGTTAAAAAAGTTATAGTTTATAATTCATACTTTTTTTTCGAAACTATATTTCAAAATTATGAATTTTCTAACACAAATCTATTTCTAGTAGATTCAAATATGCGAATCCAAAATTGCAGCTCATTGCCAAGTACTTTGTGAGTTATGACTGTTACATATTCTTGAGTTACGTTTAAAAAACTACCCGCTTTGAAATCTGTTTAGCAACGATTACAAATGAATTTAACATTACGAGGTCCAAATTTTAAACATTCGTAATTTCTGAACTACTTCATCGAATGTCCTCCTGTGTGATATCTAAAGTAAAATTTACCAAAAAAGCCAAGTATTAGGTCAAAATTAGGTGTTCTTATTTCAAAATTTCAGCATTTTGTAAAGTTTTTCTATGAAGACGACTTCCTAAACTTATTTTTGTAAACATAAAATTGAAATAAGACGTAATTTCCAGTCACATGGCTTCTTTTTTTGTGACAATTTGGTGATTAAAATGTAGGGATGCCTGTGTGTAAAATGTATGCCCTCTCTCTCTTAGTCTTTATTTTTGACTGTAGAGGAAGGCCGGGCAAAGTGGTCACCCTAAGGTTTTGTGATTTTTATTATCCCTTAAAATACCTATACATAACTGAAAATTTACATAGTGGCTACTTAGAAGTGTAAGGGTATTTATAATTTTTACGAAATAATAAAATGAAAGTGAGAATTTTGTTTTTTTCCATAAAAGGTCAAAATGACCATTTTGCCCGATCTAAACAGGCAAAGTTTTCATTCCATAGCCACTTTGCCCGAGGGGTGTAAAAAGATTGAAAGCACTATTTAAATGATTAGAACCTTTTTATTGTCATAACAAATCCTATGAAACATAATAAAACATTGAAAATGGTATGCAGATCCAATAAGAGTTTGACAAACCCCCCAAAAAAATTATAAATCAGAATCAAACACTGCATTTTTCGCCAATGAATTCTACGTCATCATCTTCGCGAAATGAACAGGCCTCATGAACCTTGAGGTGATAAACATTGCACCTGATTCAACCTTCACAACTTGATCCAATCAAACGGCCACGACCCTGACCACTTTGTCCGTTCGGGAGGAATGACAGAAAATACGTTCTAGAGTGGAAACTAGTGAACAGTCAGCGACCACTCACTCACCAAAACATGCTCTTTCCTTATACATTCAATAAATAAATGTAAATATAACAGGTTATTGTTAATTGTATGTAATATAAGTCACTTACCTCAGATCACAAACTTCAAAAACTGGAAAACCCGCTCTAAAATTATAAAACATGGAACCACCTTCTTCAACGATTGTCTAGTTACTCACTGCCATCAAACGAAATAGTTTGACCACAAACCACGCAATGCCAGTGCTCTGGTGAATCATTATATTGGGTGACCTCTTTGCCCGCCATGGCCACTTTGCCCTGCCTTTCCCTATGTAGATTTATATTTTGTGTTTGTTTCGAAGGTGATATAAAACGATTTTTCAATGATTTTAATACATCAAAGAACGTCAAACGCTTATGAAATTGAATTACGTTCTATGGCGATCCATCGAATTTGGAACTAAGATGGCGGACAATTTTCGCCAATATCTAGTCTCTCTCCCTTTATTGTCATGAATGAAAAGTGACTATTTACGCCATATAGTAAAAATGGTAAAAGAAAACTATATATCCTATTCAATACGTCGGTTCGAGATAAGTTAAAAGCTCAAAAGAAGTTGGGAAAATAATCCATTCCGCTCAAATTAAGCAACATCAGTCACACTGATCGCCAGAATGGGAGGCTTGCCAAAGACAACAGGTAGAGTTGCAAAACATCGGTTTATTCCCAGGTTTACTTCCAATAGACCCGGTTTATTCCCTGGTTTATCGCCAAAAGACCTAGTTTATTCCCAAAAAGCCAAGTTTATTCCCAAAAACTCGGTTTATTCCAGAAAAACTCGGTTTATTCCCAGGTTTAAAGAGGGTTTTTCCAGTCTTTGCAACTCTAGTAACAGGTATTCCTGTAAAGTAAACAACCATCATTCTAGCTTGGTTCAGCATAGAATATTGTCGGAGAGGGGCGCAGCGATTTCCAAGGCAGGGATGGACTTTCGTTGCATCGGAATTCATACATTGTATACGTATTGCGAACACATTGAAAAAGATTTGATATACATACATAAGTTTTCTGTATTTTCTCATTTGTTTCATAATAAATATATACTAATTTTAAATTAATTTTAAATTTCCATTTAAAAACTGTAGACTATCTATGAATAAGAATTATCTTTATGTTGTCTATGTTTATATTTTAATGATATAGGTTAACGAAAGAATTCCTTATTTTAAATTTTACAGTTAAAAATTTAAATCGCAGTACTTTTGATACCTAGAAAATTGTTGATGTATGTTTTATATATTAAACCACGTTGTATTGAAAATCTAAAGAAGCAATTAATTATTTGTTAGTATAGCAGCATGATACAGAATAATTTATTTGAGAAATTATTCACAAAAATTATTTCACTTACGAAACGTTGAAAAACACGAGATATATTACTATTTCTCTTTTGACTAGCATGAAGTTAATTGCTTTTCAAAAAAAGAGGAAAGGGTTTGCAGAACTTATAATTAAAAAATGAAACTTAACACAGAAAGGACAATTAAGATTCAGGTATTAGTTTTAAAACCAATATCTCACTTTGAAACATAGAAGTACATTCGCAATCCGGTAATTTTTATAAATTACAGAAATAAATGGAATTTTCTCAAATTTTATTTTTATATATTTCCCCTTTGGAATTGAAATACTTCCTTTTCTTTAAATTTTCTAAATTACTCTAATATTTTTCATTTCTGAATAAAGGAGGCAAAATAAGTAGTTTACACTAAATTTAACCTGGATTTTATCTTATCTATATACCCTTACGAAATTTAAAGTATATTTGTAAATCTTATGTTTGTTTGAAAATATCGATCCAGATGCATTGAAATGAAAAAGAAACAACTTATTATTTGCTTATTGAAGCAGCTTTATATAGATTTATCCCATGCCAGTATGAGTGATGGCGAGTAAAATTCACAGAAACTTTGTGCATGATGTTCTTCACGTACTAAACAATGAAAGTTATGTGATAGATTACTGTTTCTTATTTTTGCTGGATGAAGTCTATCCCTTTTCAAATAAAAGGCGTCATAGAATACGGAACATATAATTCAAAAATGAAACTTAAGTAACAGCGAAATGATAAATGTGCTTCAGGGTTCAATTTTAAAAGCAGTATCTCATTTTGAAAGAAAGAAGAAGCGTAATGTGGTAATCTTGCTATTTTTATATTTTTTAAAAAAAGAAATGTATTTTCTTTATATATATATATAATTTCAATACAAGATGAAAGATTATGAAATTTAATAAAATGCAGGTGCAATAACAAGATTAAAAAAAATAATATAAAAAACATGGACAATAAACCACAATTCAAAAAATTAACAGTTCCTAACACTGTGGAAGGTAGGAGGAGCAGAAATATCAAAACTATTTGGAGCCTACCAGGTTTCGCAAGGCAACGCCAGCTTGCATACTCCAAAGTATGTTAAAAACTAAGAAATTAAATATAATTTCAGAAAAATTAATAAGCTTCAAATATTTTCTTTTATGAAAACACCATCTTTTAATTCAAATAATATAAATTTCTGTAGTAAAACTAATAATGACTGAAGTATAAGGCTTATTGAAATGACAACAATATAAATTTTAAACAAATCAAAACAGGAATATAATTTAATTATATCATAATTTTGATATTGTAATAAAATGAAAATGCAAGCCGCTATGCCTCCCCTTTTAGTATATTGTTCATATTTTTTTTTATATAAAAAAATGTTTTTAATCTTGTTATTGCACCTGAATTCCATTAAATTTCATACTCTATCATTTTGTATTGAAACATTTATGTATACTGTGTACTCATAAGAGCCGATTTTCGTCTGGTGCACATAATTTACACACTTTTAAAGTTATATATATATATTGAATCAAAAGTTTTTGAATTACTAAAACAAGAAGGCAAAAGAAATAATACTAAATTATAAACTTTACCTGTATTTTATCTTGTACTTTTTCCCTTACAAAACATACAGTACATTGACAATACTTATTATGTGAGTTTGACAATATATCGAGATATATCGAAGTGAAAAAGGAACGACGTATTATTTGCTTATTGATTCTACATTATATAGATTTTTTTTCCTATTCCAGCATGAATAATCTTGAATATAATTCATAGAAATTGCATTGTTGATGTTCTTCCCTTACAAGAAAATAAAAAAAAAAATTAAAAAAAAGAACAAAAAAGGGAAAAAAATTAAAATATACTGTGTAAAAATATTTGGAGCCTGGTTATTTGGTAATTTGGTAATATTTGGTTTCGCAAGGCAACGCTTATATCTTCTACAAACTATTTAATTGTCACTTTTTATTTTACTTGGATGATGTATATCGTTTTCAAATAAAAGGCATCAAATTTTATAGCATAAGTAATTCAAAAATTAAATTTAAATAAAAAATGATATTATACATGTGCTTAAGGATTCAATTTCACGCGGCATTTCACTTTGTGAGAAAAAAATGATAAACGAGAATGAGATGTTTCTATGTGTTAAAGAAAACAGTGCATTTTTCTAAAAATTGCGATTTTTTTTAGTAATATATATTTTGTTTTATCAAGTTTTGCATATTACTCAAAGATTTTCTTATTACTGAAAGAAGACAAAAGAAACAATACTAAATTTCAAATTGTACACATATCTTATTTTACCTGCATTTCTTCAAGAAATACCGGGTCATCGAAAAAGGTTGGGCAGATTTGAAAGAATCATAACTCTAAAAGAAATTGTGTAAACGTGATTATTTTCTTTCCAAAGTACTCGGCAATTATCCAAGATTTGTTAGATGTAGCTGTTTTAAAGTCGTGACATTCAGACGATACGCAGAATCGATGATCTGAAAATGCAAATCGCACCACACATTCGCAATTTTCTTCTATGATTCTTGAAGGAAAGCGTATAAATCTAAAACTAATGGAGGTATGGGAAAAATGTCAATTAGAAAGTTCTTCAGCATCGTCTATTTAGTAGGAAAGGATCCACTACGTACGCAAATATCCTAAGCAAAAAGTGAAAATTGCGAATGTGTGGTGCGATTTCCATTTTTAGATCGTCAATTTTGCGCATCGTCTGAATGTTATGACTTTAAAACAGCTACATCTAACAGATCGTGGATAATTGCTGAGTACTTTCGAAATAAAATAATTGCGTTTACTCAGTTACTTTTAGAGTTATGATTCTTTCAAGTCTGTCCAACCTTTTTCGATGACCCTGTATACAAATTACTTATAATACATACATGTGTTTGAAAACTTGAACTTGGATATATTGAAGTTGAAAAGAAAAACTTACTTATTGAAGCAACGTTATATAGATTTACCTTATGCCAGCATGACTGATGGCGAATATAATTCATAGAAATTTCGTTCACGATGTTCTTCACGTACTTAACAATGAAAATATGTGATAGATTACTGCTTCTTATTTTACTTGGATGAAGTATATCGCTTCTTAAATAAAAGACGTAGAAGTTCACAGAACCCATAATTCAAAAATGAAACTTAAATAACATAGAAATGATAAACGTAATTCTGTTTTGAACTGTTAAAATACTATCACATTATGAAAGAAAGAAGAAATATAGTGATAATCTAGACTTTTAAAAGAAAGCAATAGATTTTTGTAATATTTTTTTAGTTATATGTGCTTTTAGAGAATTACGTTTTTCTTTTTTATAAAGTTTTATAAATTGCTAATTAATTTATTGGATATTTCTATTATTCATGAAAATAAAAGTGAAAATACAAATTGACATTAGTTTCGAATGATAAGTTAGTGAAACATAAATTATGGAACAATGAACCAATCAGAGTTATACATAAACGTTCATTATTTAAGCATAACACAAAAAATATTTTATGCATTTCATTTTTTTGTAACTACAAATATAATGCACATGTGCATTTTCTATAAATATGTTTTAGTAATATTAATTATCTCCAACTATAATAAAGAGGCAAGTTTGTGTGTGTGTGTGTGTGTGTTTCTCGGTTGTGTTCTGAAAAGACCACTGCACGCAGAGCTACAAAATTTGGTGAGAAGGTACATTTATGCATGTAGTTTTGCACCTTGAAGCCAGATTTTGGAATTTTGGAACTGATTTTTTGAATTTAATTTTTAATGCGATTTTTAGTGTTTTTTCACGTTTTGCTGCGATTTTTCCATATTAGTAACGGGAATCCGGTTCCAATCTTTTAGCCCAATATAGTAAATGGTATCCTCTTTTCAATAAAGTTCATGCAAAATTTGTACAGCGATTTTTCAATTTTTGGCGATTTTTTTCCTGCGACACTAAGAAATTTTGCCAGAATGCTTGATTGGTTCGGTGGTTGCGCTTCCATTTCAGCCTCAGATACTCTCAGAATCGCTATTATTTTTTTCTTTTTAGCTTGGAGAAAGTTGATAATTCTTTACAGATAAAAAATCATTAATTTAAAAATACGATTGTTAGTGTTTGTGGACGTTTTGCTGCAATTTACCCACATTAGTGACCGAAATCTGGTTCCAATCTTTTAGCCCAATATAGTAAATTTTATCCTCTTTTCAATAAAGTTTATGTGAAATTCGTACAGCGATTTTTGATTTTTTTGGCGAACTTTTTCCTTCGACACTAAGTAATTTTGCCCAGAATACTTGATTGGTTAGGTGGTTGCTTCCATTTCAGCGTCAGATACGCTCAGAATCATTATTTTTTCTTTTACTCTTTTTAGCTTGGAGAAAGTTGATAATTTTTTACAGATAAAAAATCATAATTTTAAAAGGAAAGGGAGGATTATTTATTATCCCTATTTTTTTATTAGACTTTTTTTTTAATTTCATTTTTTAACATTTTTTTTAATGTTTTGCAGCGTTTTTTGTTTCAAGTGACATCACAAATCGCCCACTACAAGTCAAACACCATTGGAGGGCAGTTGTAACTGGTAGCTGATAGAATTATAGACAAAGCTGGAAATCAACCAAGCAATTGTGATTGGCAGATGAAAAAGTCGTTAGCTGATTTCAATTCGAAGAGCGAGTTGTGAATTTTTGCGATTTGTTTTATGCGATTTTTAGAGTTTTTTCATGTATACGTCATTTAATGTAGATTTCAGAAATTAACAACGATAACTTACTGATTTTGTATGTAAAAAGAAAAATAAGAATCATTTTGTTTCTGTTTCAAAAGTTAATGATAATTCCTAATTGTTTAACGCCGTTGGTTTAATTCTGTGTGTGTGTGGGGAAGTAGAGGGATTGTTCGGTTGTGGTTTAAATATCGCATTGCTCTGATCGAAACTCCCTCCTTTCCCTCCCTGCTTCCAAAATCAGAACTATTTAATTATTAGTCCGATTCAAACGAAACCTTTCCTCAGGCCCCCAGGTACTAGATAAACTTCGATATAATTTTTTCACCCCTGGTTAATACTATTTCTGAATATTAATGACCAGGTCGGGTATTTTCTCGGGTTCTGTGGGCTCAATTTCAATGAGAATTAGTTCATTCAACTTAACACGAACTAATTAAGATACAGATTTGGCGCCACCTGGCGGTAGAAAATGGAACTAAAAGATTTTGCAGCGCGTGAGCAGCACGCCTGCTATACGGTGTCGTAGGCAGCAGGGACACGGGCTGGAGTTTTGTTCGGAAATAGCTTTATTTAGAACTGAGTGCACCCCCTAGCGGTGGGAAGTGAAATTAAACAATTTTCGATTTAAAATTTGTCCGATTCAAACAAAGGGCCCGATTTCAACGACAATTGATTCATTCAACTTAACATGAACTAATTAAGACATAGATTTGCCGCCCCTAGAAGTGGAAAGCTGAACTAAAATATTTTCTGAGTGTGCACAGAAAGCCTTCTATACTTTGTCATAAGCAGCAGGGACACGTGCCTGAGTTTTATTCGGAAAGAGGTTTGTTTAGAACAGAGTGCACCCCCTGGCGGTGGAAAACGTAACTAAAATATTTTGCATTTAATCTTTGTCCGATTCAAATAAAATCTTTTCTGACATTCTTCCGAGGTCTCCCAGGTACTAAATAAACTTCGGTATCATTTTTTCAGACCTTGGATACCACCATTTATGAATATTAATATCCAGGGGGGTGATTTATTTTCTCAGGTTCTATGGGACCGACTTCAGCGGGAATCATTTCATTCAACTTAACATGAACTAATTAAGATATAGCTAATTATTTATGACATAGATTCGGTATTCCCTGGTGGTGGAAAGTGGAACTAACAGATTTTTCGTGCGCGCACGGCATGCTTTCTACACAGTGCCATAAGCAGCAGCAACGAGTGCCAGAGTTTCGTTCGGAAATGGGTTTATTTAGAACAGAATGATCCACCTGGTTGTGGAAACTGGAACTAAAATATCTTGCAGCGCATGCCTAGCACGCCTGCTATACACGGTATCGTAGGCAGCGGGAACACGTGTCGGATAACTTGTTTAGAACAAAATGCATCACCTGACGATGGAGCTAAAATATTTTCCTGCGCGTGCGCCAAAAATGGTTATTTTTATTGAAACCGCAAAACAAAATTACCGGTTTCATTTTCATTCATCGTCGAATATTAAGAAAATTATTGGATTATTTGAATCGAAACTCAATTTATTTTTCTGATTTTAAAAATGCAAATTTTGTGAAAACCCGACGGTAAATTTTTTTAATTCTGACCAAAAACTCACCCGTTTTGAATCAAACATTGATGACACACACATCATGATCCACACAATCAAACACATCATGATCCAGACATTTGAGGAGGTGGTATTAAATTTACTTCATCTTCGGGTCCAATTCTCTATTTAATTTCTGAAAGACAAATGTTACCAGTGGAAGGGTTTCGAGCAGCGGTTTTTAGAGTGATTTCGCGTTTCGTATTATCTTTTGACGGGACCGGGTAACGCCGGTCTGATTTGCTAGTTAATTAATAATGCGATAGTTAATAAAATGATAGAGAGAATAACCAATAGAATTTCCATATTCGAAAACTCCCCAATATAATTTTTCTTTTACTTCTGTCCACTAGTTGTCAAATTATTAATAGTTATTATGTAAAATTTTGTATTTAAAACGTTGGAAAAACGACAACGCACTTCGTTAAAAAAACGTTATTTGGCGGCGTATTTAATTCGAAATTTTGTCTGGTTGGTTTCACTATTTTCAACTATAGTTTTAGTTATATTTTTAATGCAATAAAATCTGTCTGGGATTCGCTGTGCGAAGTCGCAAAAAATACACAATACTGTTTCCTAAATTTCATTATATTTCAACGGAATTTTAATGTTTTAAACGCGTTTTAAAAAAAGAAGAAACGCTGATATTTTCAACATAATTATAATGAAAAATGCTTAAGATTAAAGGTGAAAATCTCTTTTATGCTATTTCATGTACGCTGAATATAGCAAGTAAATGAGATATTTATGGATTTCCTGGTGAGTGTTTGTTACTGTCTTTTACAAATTTTCTTTTCTTACATCTTTATCTTAACATTTTTAACAACAATATCATTCAATTTTCAAAATGCGTTTTTCAATATTGAAACGGTATCTTAACACAGTTTAGCTCATATTTCGCGTGTTTTTTTAATTAGAGGAATGAGAATTTGTATTTAGGGTAAATCAGCCGTAGAAAATGGAATGAAATAAAGAAATATGGGTATTAGTATTGCGATTTGTATAGTTCGTATGAATATAAATATGTATACTGTCCCTCACGAAAATTTCACTATAATAATATTTTAGAAAATCATAAACTAGGAACTCTATTGACAACAGCTTTAATATACTACTTTTTAAATTAAAATTATGACTGAAGTTCAGACTTTTTTTTGGAGGTACTGTACTTCCACTGACAAGATGGCGAAGACTGCGAAGATGTCTTGAAGTAATACGAGTAGCAGAGCATGATTTTGTCATCATAATTATGAAATTTGATAAAGGAAGTAATTCTCCGATCACGAACATCTGCTCTTAGCGCAGAGTTTGATAGGAATTAAGGAGAAGAAAGGATGCCCATGCGTAGTCTTTAAGCAATAAAATATGCTAAATTTAAATTAAAAGCATAAAACGTAAAAATACGGATGACTAAATAATGAATTCGTAATTTCTGATGTTTAATGCGAGAGGTATTCTTATATAGGCATTAAAGATATATGTATACTAAATCACGCGTAATTTGTTATGATAATATTACTTTTTTTTGTTTGATGTTAACATTATACATTTAACAATGTTACACAGTTTTATAAAGGTTACAAATGTAATAAACATACATTATATAAGAAGTAATTCATTGTGAAAAAATTAATGTCATTAATTCGCAAACACAAAAACCATGGAAAATAATTCAATTTAAAAATAACACGATTTTATTTGTTTAATTAATTCTTTCTGTTGTATTTCTTATTCCTTCTGTAAATTTGCTATTATGTTAAGTTACGTTCATCTATATATGTATGCACTATTTATTTCATTCTGAATATTTGCAGGCTGCAACTCAATTACGAGTATGGACGATGCCGATTTAATTCTTTTGATTTTAATAAACGTTGTTTTTAGCTAAATAAAGGTGTCTTCCTAACTTATAGAAAAGATACGAAAAGAATATGCTTCGGGGTCGATTGTGCAAAAGGGCTTTAAATTATTTATAAAGAGAAACACATCAATAAAATTTATTAAATTAAAATTGTGCAAAATATCACCCATAGGAAAATCGAATTGTATGTTCATGATAAAAGTAAAACATCGAAAAAGACATCAGTTAATAGATTTCTGCAAATATCACTAGTTTATCCAGCTACCGCCGAATTTCAGTCATATTTCATAATCATTTTCCGATACCAAACATATCGATTACCAGTATCAGTTTCGTTTGATAAAAGGAATTGAAAACTTATGAGTTCTTATATATATACAACATATTGCCTGTTATGTTCCATTTAGTTTGGCATATGTAAGAAAGATTGAATCTTTTTATTGGATTTCTTATAGGAAAAAGACCAAATAATTCTATCCCATTTTTAGTATATAATCTACTGAAAAACCTCAGCCATGTTCATAACTTTACTCTCAACATGTTTGTAATTTTAATAAAATAAAGGTAAAAATCGTTTTTTTATAAAAAGAACACTTTATAACCATTCAATGTTTATTTTACAAATCGCTCAAAATTTCATAACTGCAATTCATGTAGTTAAAAAAAATTGCTTTATAATATGTTAAATTGGCGTGTGTCTGATTACTGAAAATTCACTACTTTGATTTAGCTTTAATAGGAAGAGCGAAAAACCAAACTAATAAAGTTTTTAACAATATTGTAATTTTTGCTCTGTGTCTGTATTAAAGTATGGCGATAGGAAAGAAAAAAAAAACATTATTTACAGTATCTTTTGAGGAGGATTTCTAAATTGTTTTCTCAAAGTAAATCACTAATAGTAATTCAATTAATAAAAACTATTAAAATATAAAAGAGTATTTTTTTAAAAGCAATATTACACAGTATTTAATTTTTGTTTATATTTTCTACTTTTTACTGTCGGGAATATTTCGTTGTTGCTGTTCACAACCAGTTGGCAATTTTTGGCTAGAGTGGTTTCGCACATAATTAACGTCGTTGTTTTTGAAACTCTTAAACAGTGGTAACCATAAAGATTATTTGCGATTTATAACCTGCGTCCAGCTCACGGAAAAATACCTTAAAATTAATTTATCAATTTATAATTAAGATCTAAAATATTAAAATGTTGTAGTGTCATTGTGTACACGGCTGTGTACATAAGTTTTATAATTCTTGCGTATATGGAAGTGTGAGAAATCTCGACTACATAATTCCGTCTTTACCTATAAAACAACACGTTGTGTTAAATCAAAGAATGTAAAAATAATGCTCAATAAAAAATGAAACGTATTTTTACATAGAATATTCCCTTCTAAATATCCAGTATGTAATATAATTGTGAATATGTTATCTAATTGTGAATTTGGTCTGTTTTGCCGCCTAACTGTTTGGCCGTGCTGCAACGTGCGTAAATATTCTCCGATAACCATGTAATTGACATATGTTATTGCGGTTTACTATGAAATGTTTTGTATCAAAATGAAGTGTGTATTTTTGATAATTCTACACTCAAAATAATTCCGTTACAGTATGGTCCATGGGGAAAAATCGTTTACAATGTAATTTAATGATGTTACACTATTTCACACATATTTAAAACTATATACAGCACTGAGGTGGTCAACAGTATGGTTACTGTTGTTAAATATGGTCTCTTATTTTTCATTTACATGGAAAGACAAAAATATTCGGTTACAGAACTATCTGTGGGCAATAATTGGTGGAAGTGCGTTTTCATTTGTGGCATACGATTTAAATTTAACTAATACTTTGCATACTATAAATTTCATAGATTATAAACATGTCTACACAAAAGCATGCGAGTACATTTCCGTTTATTGACGAAAATTGCTGAAAGTGTATTTTCAAATGTTGTATGTTGAAACTTTTCAGCTGCTTATGTGTTTCCAAACTGAACTAAATTTTAGCATACTATGTAGTACATATCCAAATGTGTAGATTATAAACAGGGCTGAAAAAAAATTCGGATATTTTTCCGACTATAAATGATAATTGCTGAAATTGAGTTTTCAAATTTAATATTCCTTTTCCAAACTGTTTAGTAAGATAGCATCTTTGACCTGATTAGACGGTAAAAGTTTTGTTACAGCCTTCTGAATGGGTTTCATAAATTATGTTTGACGCATGAGTTTTTTTTTTCTATAACTATTGCATTTATAATTTTTATTTCTTGCTGAGCGATCAATTTGTGATTCTCCGACTACCCCAGTGTCAGGACCTGTGGCAAAGATATAGTTATAGGGATATTCATGACAACTTTATAGATTCAGTTTGTATAATTTTTAGGTAAAATACTGAATTTTCAGAATTCAGGGTCCCGTTACAGAAGTAAGGAGGGGGTGGGGAGGCAGCTTTTCTATCTTTCCTTGCGTAATTCAGGTCAAGCAATTCATAGTTTAGCTACTGACAAATCTATTGAAATAACCAATGAAATAGCTTCATTTGTTCCAATGAAAAGATACATAAATGACAGGTATCTTACATATTATTTCTCAACTATTGTCGCCGACATAACAAACAATATACTAAGAATCTCTCATTAAACCAACAGTTACAAATTTTATTACATTTATTAGGATTTTTCAAATAAATACCTGCTTTTTACAGATCGGGATAACGTAATGTATTCAAAGTCGCGCGGAGTAGTTAGTTTTCAGAATAATACTAAAATTTATTACTTTAACTTCCAGGTTATCCATCTAGATTCCGCGGATAAATTCAAAGAATTTTATGCGTCAATTAACCATGCTTTCAATATAGTCTTATGTTACTTCAACAAGAAATTCGTTAAATAAATATTAATTAGCATAACTTTAAAAAAAAGATTTATAGAAGATTTAAATATGTATAAAGTTACTGATTGCTTCAAATTATATATATATAAATACTTGAGGTGCGTCTTTTGTGAAAATATTTTCCCCATTTTATAATTTTATCACTCCAGGAGTAACATCATTTTTCTGGTTCAAAGGTTCGATTTCTTTATTGCTTAAATTATTTTTATACACATGAAAATCATATTTTATAAAATAAAAATAAACAACGAAAGTGAAAGAGTAACCAGGGGACCAGGGTCGGAGGTTCGTTCGGTTAGAGGTTTATACTATTCAATGTGCAAATTAAGGGATTATCCGGTGCGAAGGCAGCAGGGACTCAGTTCGGAGGTTCGTTCGGTTCGAGGTGTATGCGAGCCAGAGGATCGTTCGTTTCGATGTTTTATAAAAAAAGGAGAATTCCAAAAATTCGAGGCACCGATGTAAATTAAGGGCCCACTGGCGGGCGAAGCCAGCTAGTACTATATTAAAGTGGCATTTTGTGCCATGTTTTAGTGAATGTTGTACCAATGTTGTAAGGAATTTTTAAGTCCAGGAAAAAATAGTGATCAATCTATTTATTATATAGCAAATAATAGTATGAAAATGATATATATATCATTTAGCATAATGTATACTAATTAATTCTATACATAAATACTGCCTCGTTGGTCCTTCCTATATTAAAAAAATGTACCAATTTGCATTTTTCATATGATAACACCCCGTTTGACCCTTTATTTTAGTTTCTTGGATCAAATCAGCCCGGAAACTTTTGGAGCTGTAGAATTAATGTGCATCACAGAGAGTAAACTGTAACGAAAACTTTAAGGACTATTTTTTTAGAATAGCATTTTAAAAATTGGACACTGTAGCTTTGCAAATTTTCAAACATTCAACTTGACTTTTTTAAACTTGATTTTTATTTTTCTTGTGAAATACATAGGATGTTTCTCAGATATTGACATCTCCCTTTTCTCTGTCCCTTTTCTCTATGGAAATTTATATTTCACTCTGAATTAATACCATTACACTAAAAGTCCAATTTTTTTAAAACGACTAACGTATTTCACTAGCGTTTGTTCTAATATATCTATTTGTTTTGCCTCGTTATTGTTCTAGGATAACTATGTCCACCGATGGATCTTCTTTTTCCGAAGCACTCACGCCCATTAGCTGCCATGCTGCCATTTTTTAATATATCAACTAAAAGAAATACGGATTCCTATTGTAATATATCATACATTTCGACACGTAACACTCTCCGGCGCATACCACGCACCTACGATTTGAGACTATACATTTATATTTTTAGGTATATTTGCTTCATAAAGCGCACCCACTTTTTTTGCAAAGAAATCTTTATGAGATATAAAAGATATTAAAAAGTATAATAACTAAAATGTATAATAATTAAAAAGTGTATTATCTAGAACAAACATAATGAAAATTAGAAAATGCAGCGTAAGAACATGCGCTACAGCCAAGCCTATCTGTTTGAATCCGCAGAAAGCCTTTAAAATTGTACTCTCGTTCATTCAAATAATTATGTCTTCTCTTGTTCATTAATATAGAAATATAAATTTTTAATCATTCATTTTTATACATGCCGTCTAACGCGCACCTATAAATTTTGATCAGTTTTCCTCTTTCAAAATTTCGCTTTATACACATGAATATATGGTATTTTAAGATTATTTCTAAAGAAAAGTGCATAGTCTAAAAAATTATGTATAATAATTTAGTGTTAATGTATTTATATAAACGCTTCACATTTCTTAAAAAAAATTCCGAGAAAACCTTAAATTTCAGGGCGTTAAAGTGCTATTACCCATTAAAAGGACAATTAAAAAATCATGCTTAATTTTTTCAATATGACAGACAAATACGAGTAATATACAACTGTCCCGAAACTGAATTTTCTTTAACAAATCACATGTGAATGGGTTTATTACTAATTTGATAATAATACTAAATCAAGTTTCCACAACGGATGCTTGGATTGGACATCATTGATATGATATACAGTAACGATTGTAGTATGTGGAGATATGATGCAGTATATAGAGATTGTCCATTAAACATACTGAGAACTTTGAACAAAGATTAAAATGCATGAAAATATGACCGTGAAAAATATTTTTTGAGAAAAATGCATTTCTATACATTATGATATGTTATTTTCATTACATACCTTTCAGCATTATAAAAAAAACACTTTAAATGGAAATGTATTGATATATTTTTTTAATTTCAATAAGTTTTACAAAAATAAATAAATCATATTTTGGAAAAAAATTGTCTTCGTTTTAATTTCTATTGTCCTCTTTGCTAGAGTTTCTTAATGATATCCCACAGTCTTTTAAGTATAAAAATTGTTAATATCTTTTAAATTTATTAAATTTTGGAGCTGTTATACACGCTATAATGTCTTACAATACATTTATTAGTCGTAAATTAATTAGAAATTTAATACATCTAACTAACGACTACATATATAATAATTAATTTCTTTAAAAGACAATTTATTAAAAACTAAGGGATGCTGTCATAGTTGCAACAAATCCATTGTGAATTTTACTTGAACTAATTTTAAAAATTCTAAACTGGTTTCCAAATTTTTAAAAGATAAATAGAACTTGAGAACGTGTTCGAACTAGATCTAGAACTTAAAGTGTTACCAAATCAGAGAACAAATACTTTTAAAATAGAGCATACAGCTCTCGTCTTCGTCTTCCTTTTATTAGAAACACTACGGTCATTAACAGCATCATTCCTTTTGTCTGTAACTCATTTATATTTATCAGATGTTAGAGAGGCGATTTCTTACATTATTGCTTTACTTTATTCTTCTGAATGTGAGGCATTACAATAAAGACTAGAAGTAATCCCAGTGGATAACCGTGAATTTTCTGAAAGAAAACAGATAAAAGAATGTGAAATGGAATGATTTTGTGAAAGTGATGATAAATATAATGTTGTATTATAGTTAAATACATTCTCTTTTAGTTTTCGATATCCGTTGTTTGTTAATAATAATGTTTAATCTATAAAGAAAATTTAAAGAAAGTTATATAAAAAATATGAAACACACTTTACGTTAAAAATGCATTACAAACATAATACAGTGATAAATCGGGTAAATAATAGCTCGGATAAAGAACTTTTTGCTGTATTTGTTCCTCGTTATAACAAATATGTGTTTCTCTAATGAATGTTTTATTGAATGTAGAAGGCATAGATGACAATATTTTGGTATTTTTACAGATACCGACTGAACTCAAACATATTTCGAAACAGAAACTGCATGTAACCAAAAAATATTAAATAAATGCTAATGAGTACCATATAGAAATAAGACACATTTCCTTAACCCATTCGCGACAAGCGTCCTTTACAGAAATTTTAATCTTTTACCACCGGTTTTTCAAAACAGAAATTTTTGCCTAATTGAATCGCAGAAATGCTAGGATTACATAAGGCAAAACTTACAATAAAAAATAACTGGTGGGAATAATCGAGGATTCTGAACATCTTATGCGTCACGTATACGTGTCGCTCGTCCCCAAGGGGTTAAATGTACTTTCCGGTTTAAAACATGTTTGACTTGAGTACGACTCCGGTAGAATACCTAATTGTTAGGTTGTATGCACAAAGTAGCATAATGCAGCCATGTTGCAATTGCGAAGTATTTTTGTAACCTTTTTCTCATTTCACAAAAATGTTTTCATTGAACTTATTTTACATGTCTGTCTCTGGGAGAATTCGAGAAATATCGTTATAAAATCTTACAAGCCATTCAAACCAATACCATGACATCGGAGAATGTATAAGATTGAACTAATGTTGCGTAGAAAAAGTTGTGTCCAAGGTATTGCCAGATTTAAAAAATCAGTTTCCAGTCTTTAAAAAGCTATTATGATCTTGCTGTTGAAAATTATACTATATTACAGGCCATATTCCGCACAACAACACAATGGGAACACACGCAACATGTATTCCCAATATGTTACATTAAACAGTAAGTGAAGAATATGCAGCAGAGTTTGTTGAATGGCACGCTAAGATCGGACAGCGGAAAATTTTTATGAGTTTAAAAGGCAACTGGATCAGGTTAGTAGGAAGAGTTTTAGTCTATCGTTACACTCTCCCACAAACAGCGAAATTGTCAGCGAATGGACTGGATTTCCTATTTCCCATTATCTGATCATAATTCTAATGATATTCCTAGCAGATAATAGTTAGTTTACTGATAATAAATTCAAAAAAGTAGAATGAAATTATTTTCAGAAACAAACGATAGGTTTATAGTTTACTTTAATGTCATTTGCTTCTAGTAATATTTCTAATTTTTGGTAAAGCTTGAGTAAAACTGTAATCTAAAGGAAAGCTAAATGTAAATTATTTTCTGTATTTTCAGAAACGAAATATATTCTAATATAGTTTGTTTTGAAAAATATCTTCATAAATAAATGTACGGAGGTGCGCAAATTATTTGCACTCACAATATGCCATCAATATTCGCCTCAAAGTAATTAATCAGCTATAAATGAGCAACATGTAAACTATTTCAGATTTTTTTTTCCACTGTGTATTTTTAAGCATATTTTACAATGCACCATAAGAAAACAAAAACATATTTCCTTTCGCTTTTATCCATTTTTCAGTTCCTTGTGTAAACATCCGATTCCGTACAATTGTATCACATAATGTCTATGCAATAAAAAAAAAATAGAAGAAAAAAAATGGATTTATATAATTTATTTTAATTCTGGTACAACGTCTACTTAAGATGTCTCCAAATTATTTAGAAAATTGTTACATTTTTTGTCAAAGAGAGTGTGAAGTATGTATGAAACAAAATAACAAATGCATGGATAGTGAGTATAGAAATATGCATAGGAATAACAAATTTAGAAATTCGGTAGCACAATCCATTCCTGTCATTAACCTCTTGAGTCCTGGGTACCCAAACGGGTACCTATATTCTTTTGCTCATAAAAACTAAAATGATTAATATTTTTATATTTTAACTTCATTTCTTTAAAGTTGAATGCTTTTGCTTTAAAATGAAACCAATAAATGGCAGCACCGATGTCGATTTCCTTATAAAATAAATGGTATTTTAACCTGAGTTTGCAAAATGCTTTCGAAACAGTGCATCCAAGAAATTAGGTAATTTTCACAATTCTTTAATTTAAAAACTTTATAATAAAAAAAATTAAGAATTTGCAGATTATTCACTTATTTAAGGCTGTTATTTTTTTTATTGTGTAATTTTAAGTTATTAATAATTAAATTGATATTTTGGGGGGGGAGGGGTAGTGATTTTATGTTCATATTTGTGAACCTAAATTACAAGCCCCTTAAAACAATATATTTCAAAAGTATATATTTTTTGTCATCTGTGATGTCATTTTGTTTGTTTAAAAGCAAAGAATGAGTATTTGTACTATTATTTTAACTTCGGGTCTTAAGAAGTTAATGATGCTTTCGTCACTCATAAAACGTCGCCAATCGATTTTCAACGACATGATTGATTACAGCAATTTACCACATTCTTAAACAGTGTCCACAAGAAAAACCGTTTTTTAGCCAGTGGAAAAGCCTTCTTTGTTCAGTCGATGACACAGTGTATACCGGATACACCATCAATCTTACTTTGAATTTTGATGCTACCATCACAACACAAAAATGCACCCAGATATGAGTTTATTACTCGTTTAAGGGTGTATTCAAATCCAAACTTTTTTATTTGAGACACATTTATAAATTCATTTTTGACTAAAATGTATCCAATTGGCAGGTTCTCTTATTCAGAAACTTTATAATTTCCGTATTGTCTCGATTTTTTGATAAAAGCAGAATATATTTCAAAAAATGTTGTCAAAGTGGACATTTTGAACCGAATTTCCCGAAGTGAGAGAGCTGGAAACAAAAAAAAAATGATCGTACTGTGAAAATAATGGTTTGTAAATCAGTTTCTAATTAATTGAACGAAAAATAAAAACATAGGTCCCTTATAAATCTCTTCATAAATCATGCCGCCAAGTTTCATGTTTTTACTTTTAAAAATGAGTCGAAAAATGTGTCTCAAAATTTTGAGTTGTTGAGCGTGGAAAAATATTTTTTTGAATACCGCCTTAAAGAGGTGGAAATTTTCAATAAGGAATAACTCAACATTTTACTGTAAAAAAAAAAAAAAAATAACATTAAGTAGCCCAGACAGCGCTTTTACTTTACAAAAGCTTCATTTTCGGATTCATATTCTTTCCAAAAAAATTAGTCTCGTCCATTAAAAAAAGGTTTTTATAAAATTGTACGGAATCGTATGTTTACACAAGGAATTGAACAATGGATAAAAGCGAAAGGAATTTTTTAGGGTTTTTTGTATGGTGTATTGTAAAAATGCTTAAAAGTCACACCGGAAAAAATTCTGAAATAGTTTTAACTTTTACTTTTTTACAGCTGACTAAGTATACTTTGAGGCGATTAATGATGACATAATGAGTAAATTCTTGAGCGTTCCCAGGACTTACAACGAGACCGCCAAACATGATGCGCACAGATTTTGATGATTTTAAAGTATGTTGTAGGAATCATACCCCTAACTATTCAGGTCAAAGGTTTCCTTCAAATGTGCTTTAGTTTTCGAGAAATTTCGGGTTAAAGTTCAGCATGCATTTCAAATGCCATTACTTCGCGATACTGGACGTGGTCTCCGTGGTGCCGTGGTAGCGTTCGCAATTTGAGAGCAGCAGATGGGTGTTCTGTCCTCTCATGTGACTTTTACCTCTTTTTAACAAATTTTATATATTTGTCGTGTTATAAGTTGTATGCAGAATTATGAATTCTGCATCTTTGAACTTTTTGATATTTTCCTAATAAATTCCATTTACATTTTCGAATATTGCGTGAAAATTTATAGTTTTTGCGCAATTTTTATTCGAATATTTCTGCTGACGAAAATCCAAACTAATTTATGTCTTGATATCTCGTCTTTTTAAAATGATTATTGTTTACATTTATGTATATTTACTTATTTATTTATTGTATTTATGAAATAATACATTTTTTTATTTGCATTTTCTATTTTAAAAAAATTAAATGATTAAGAAAAAATTAACAAAATAATGTATCCTTTTAATATTTGATTTGTTCTAAATATATTGAAATATGTTAACTGCTGAAATACTAAAATATTTATCATCACCGACATCGACATTTTTAGTTTATTAAATATGGAACTAATTGTATTATACCTATCGCAAAAATATTCTAAACAAATTTCGCATTAAAAATCGCCTTTAAATAATTGTTTTAACAATATTGGAAGACTGTATAAATTAGCATATTATATATTCTTTAAATACTTAAATTGTGATAAATATATTTAAAAATGCATTAAATTTGAAAAAGAAATTATTTCAAACGTGGTATTTGTCTGCAAAGGAAGCGAAACGAAATTGATAAAAAGAAAATTTTAATTATTCTGATATTACCGTAAAAGTCGTTGCAGACGATTTTTTTTTTCAGATATTTTTTATATGTATTGTAATTTACAAACGATTTTTCATTTCTAGTTGAATTTTTCTGTAAGGCATCGACTTGTTAGACTGAAAAAAAAATTAATTGTTATACATTATTTTTTATTTGTGCAAATCAAAAATGACGGTGAGTTTGAACTTTGCAGTTAAATGTATTTAAATAACATAAAAATATATATATATAACTGGCTAAAACTTGGATATAATCGTTATTGCTTTAATATTTTATTGCTCCTTTCAAGATATGGTTTTGGAATTAGTTAGTTTGGAATTTCATCAATAGAAATATTAATTTCAAAACTGCAAAAAAAAAAAAAAACGTAAATTTTTACGAAATATTCGTAAATGTAAATAGAAATTTATTAGGAAAATATAAAAAAAGTTCAAAGATGCAGAATTCATAATTCTGCATACAACTTATAACGCGACAAATATATAAAATTTGTTAAAAAAGGTAAAGTCACAGGAGAGGACAGAACACCCATCTGCGGTTCTCAAATCGCGAACGCTACCACGGAACCACTGAGACCTTGTCCAGAATCGCGAAGTAATGGCATTTGAAATACATGCTTAACTTTAAAACGAAATTTCTCGAAAACTAAAGCCCATTTGAAGGAAACCTTTGAACTGAATAGTTAGGGGTATGGTCCCTACAACATACTTTAAAATCGTCAAAATCTGTGCGCATCATGTTTGGCGGTCTCCTTGTTAGTTAACGTTATAGCTGCAACTGCTTCTCTGAACCTTGAAATTTATGTCATTTTATTTGACGTCGTTGCGGATTATAATCTTGGTACCAGAAAAATTATTTACTTATTCAGTGATTTAAGTAATGTCAGTTACTCCCACAATTTAAAATAAATATGTGTAGAATGAAGTCGAAACCACATTAAAATACCCAACGATTTGAAATATAAGTTAACAAAAAATGAAGATAGTAATTCCATGGATGGATGTACAAAAAATAATACGTAGTTTACTTGTAAGACGATCGTTTTTGATTACTTTTCTGATGGGAAAACGAAACTTAACATATTCCTTATTTTCGAATTTTGAAATAACTCTATATTTCCTTTATTTCAAATAATAATTTTCTTCTCCCTATATTCAAAACGTTATTTAGTTTTTTAGTGTTAATAATAAGCAATTACTTTTATTTGTATTAAGTTACATTTGTATATAGACTGACATAAAAGTTTAATATACGGATTCTCATCTTTATCGGTTCTGATGAAGTTAGATTTTCAGAAACTAGAAAAAATAATTATGAGAGATTTGTTTCTCTTACAGTTAAAGAAAAATACTTACATAAGCAAACATAATATTCATATACAAGGTGCAAAATAAAGTGAGAAAACATTCAAAAAACCTTGTAATGGATACGCTACAGTTGTGGTACAAGTGTTTACCAAAAGTTAAACTACTATACGCTATCATATGAGAGTGACTGCAGCGCCCTTAGTGGAGAAAGTTAGAATATATCAATTCATTAAAAAAATATATGACTGATGGCGAAAGAAAGGATCGATCACAATAGCGTAAACCGACTTTGATTTATTATGAAATTATATCTTATATGTAAATATATATATATATATATTAGAACTCCTGAAATGTACGTTTGTTGATATCTGCTCACTAGCTTCAATACGCACTAATCGCAGGCCAAAGTGTGGATTTATAAGGCAAATCCACATTTACTATTAATTATAATACATGCAAGTAAGGTTATATTCATTTAAAAGAGAAAATCAAGTTATGTATGCTCCATGTTTCCACCATCTGTAGCAATATAAAATAACTTGAGAACACGCTAAAAAAATGCTCGAGAACTGTGTCTATATTTAGAGACACATTTTAATGATTGAGAAGTATTGCGACTAAAGTCAAAATAATGATATAAGTATATTTTGATGAATTAACATTGCTCGTAATGAAATTCATACGTATATAGTTATCTTTGTGTATTTAGCGCACATTAGATGACAAGAAAAATATTTTTAAATAATTTAATATTTAAACAACACTTTTAGGTCTGTTACCTTGGAAAGTGGGCATGACACTAAATATAACAAAAACAACATACTTATTTAAACATTAAACAGAATATAGAAGTGGAGAGGATAGTTTAATTCAGATGCTTCGAAACTAAAATCTATTAGGGAAAATTAAGAGTGGACTATAATTTCCCAAACTTGTTAAATTACAAAGCACTTAAATTAGCTCACAACATCCTAATAATTCCTTAAATATTAGAACCTAAATAGTCACTTGGGAGATTACTATAAAGTCTAATTGAATGCTGTGGATCAATACAGAAACCCTTTGTTGAGATCTGCTTTAAATCCGAAGATACTTGATAAAACGTTACTATATATACTACACAATTACAGTAATTAATTAACAGATCTTCGAAAAACACCCATTGTAACCAAATCCGGAGATCTGTTCTCACTAAGTTAAAAGTAGACAGAATAAATTTCTCATTCAATCACAACGTTAGGAACGTGTTTCGTTGTATTCTAGTGGTTCAGTGGCTTCTTAATTATATTTTAATTTGCAATTCTAATCATAAATTAATTACTGACACTCACTCATAGATAAGTCGGGCATCTTTTTCTATATATTTAATGGAATACTGGATGATATATACGGTCAAATATCTATATTATGTACAAGTAAAATTCGAACATAGTTTTACTGCCATTTTCATCATCATTCATTCTAATGCAACTGCCGATCAAAAGCCCAGGTGGAAAGGCAACCCCAAATAAACAATAGCCAATGTCATTCCTTTATCGCCTTTTTGGCATTAATAACATTACAATTATCTACAGAACGCACATCTCTGCGATTACAGAATGAACCCGCTCATCTATTTAGAACTCCCTTTTTAAAGAGAATCCAGTCATATTGCAATAAATTGTGGTTCCTTAATGCTGCAAATTTTTAATATTTGCATGCTATTAAAAAACTAATAGTTAGAAATGATATTGTAGCTAAAGTTATTAAAATAAAGATGCAACAATAATTTGTTAACGAGAGTAAGTATGTTCATTGGGAAATTCATAAATATTTCGTTGACGTGCTGTATTTAGAATACACGAAACAGCAGAAAAGTGGATTTTTAACTTTAATCTAAAGTGCTCCATAAAGCGACCGATTTTAAATATTTACAGATAACTTTACAACTATTAGTCAGAAATGAACGAAAACGTTTTGGGGAATTTTAGATGATGTAGATTTTTATGGTTACGAAAACGACACATGTTTGTAATTACAAATTTTTTAAATGACATAATTCATGAATAAGCATTATTTAAAAAAAATCTATTCACCTTATGTTTGGATTTTAAAAAAGTTATGTCGAAAAAACGGGCGTCTATCTTTAACAAGGATTATTTCAATTTGTAGTAATCTATATCTAGTTAACTAATCCACTTGTTCGGATTCATTATTATTATTATTATCGTTATTGTTTACTTCCCTCCTGTGCATGTTGAGACTGAATGTAACATTTTCCACACAGTATTTAATTTGAAAAATATAGATATATAACTTACTATATTTTTCTTGAAGCATTTTTATATAAACTTATCTCATGCTGTTGTGTCCAATGACGCGTATTTTTCATATAAATTTCTACTCTAATCCTCTTCAAATTCGAAACAATGAAAACTATGTGATAGATTACTATTTCTCACTTTACTTAAATGAAGTGTATCGCTTTTCAGATAAAAAATGTCAAAGCTAGCAGAACCTATAATTCAAAAATGAAACTTAAATAACCTAGAAATAATAAATGTGCTACAAAAGTCAATTTTAAATGAAATATCTCACTATAAAAGACAGTCGAATTGAAATAGCAATTTATGTGTTATTTTCTAAATAAATCATTGGAATTTAAATTTTTTTATATTTTTCTTAAAGCTGTAATTTTTTTAAAAATATATTCTAAGTTATAAGAAAAACTAGTCGTTGAGGGCCACCGTAATACTTACCCATCATGTATATGTATAATGTAAAATATTAAAATAAAAATGTGTAAACTACTTATAAAATGCATTGATATTCAAATAAAATCGTGGCTTGATGACGTCATAAAGAGGCTCCATTAATGAATTGCTTGAAAGAGGTTTTTCCTTATAACTCCAAAAATAATACTCCTATTAACTAGCGGTTTATTGAATCTGATTAAGCGTCAAATTTCCAATTAAATTATATATTTGAAGTGAAATTTGGATGAAATACAGGGTCATGAAGAATCAAAGAGCGTCGAAAATAGGATTACAAATATCTCGGCAACTAAATATCCGATCGACTTCATGTTTTATGCAAAATTTATGTTTTTTTATTGTCTTTTATATTTACTCCTTAAATTAAGCAATTTCGAAAATTTTTATATACCTTTCATCAGAACGAATATTTCGAGAGTCCGAAAAAAATGTTCCGGTTAATCGAGGTTATTGAAATGAAATAGGCTTCTTCCCATTATTACATACTAAGTACATACCAAATGGCAAGTCTCTATCTCAATTTGTTCGGGAGATAGAGCGTTTACAGACACACACACAGACACACAGACACACAGACACACAGACGGACGGCAAATTTTTTTTTCTAAAAATATGTTTTTCGGAATCTCCAGTGTCTGAAACGTGTAAATCCGTCAAAAAACTTTTTCGATTTTCAAAACGATTACAAGACTTATGACCATTACGTATGATGGGTAAGTAAAAACGATATTCAATATCAATTTACAAATTAATTTTAATTTTAACCCATTTTTCTTTTGCGAAAGGATTTTGAGAGTAATTTCCAACATAAATGTAGATGCAAGATTGAAATATTGAAAGAAATACTTCAAATAACAATAGTTATTCTTTAAACAATTGCTACAGTTGATTAATTATTAATATTTGAGCATACAGAAAATAGTCATGTTAAAGCAGAATGAGAGAGAATTATATGGTATAATGTATGAATATGAATGGAGTATTTTATTAAAAATACGTGAAACACGGTCGTACCAGTGATTAGTGATATTATGAGTGAAAACTATTTAACGAAGTATATATTTTGTCTAATGTTATTACGCAAAAACTGTTTAGCGTACACGTGTTTGTACACTTGATTCTCACTTGTTATTATTAAAAAGTGACTACGTAAATGTATGTATCAATGGTAATGAATTAATAAAAATTTGGGCATGTACAACAAAATTTATGCATTTCCATACATATATGCTTGAGATAATTATAATCAAAGAAACTTACTACTGTAAAAATATAGAAGTCAAGACTTATGAAGATAATAAATGACTATCATCTTCAAACTTAAGAAGATAGAAAAGGGATAATTTACTAAAATACAAACGTATATAAAAAAGTAAAACTAAATATATCTTAACCATATTGATATTAAATTCATCCTTAAAATGATTAAAATTTATCCAATTAGCTCTTTAATAAAGTTATCTGATTGTTCATTTTCGTTTTAGAATATCTTTAAAAAAATATGCTACAAAATATTTTTTAAGAACTATCAGTTCAGCATTGATTAAACAAAACCAAAAATCTTTGAATTTATGTGTCTTAGTTGCATGAAAAAAAAGTCTTTTCAATATTAATTCAAAAAGATTACCAAGAAAACTTTACTTTATTTAACAACGTGATATATTTTTTACTCTTTTCAACAACCATGAGCGAAATATTGAATATTTTAAATGATTGTGTTCTTTGTCAAATTTTTAAGCACTCACTTTTACTTGTATATAAAAATAATGAAATAAGAAATTAAATAACGTTAGAAAAATAAATTATTTACAAAAATGTTAGCTCATCTAATTAATGTTGGAAGATCTTCTCTTTAACACTTTCCAACGTAACTTGAAAAGTGTTTATGAATTCGGTTTGTCCATCCATTCGACCGTCTGTATGTCTGCCCGTGCCCTAACTCTCATACATATAATCGGATTGCCATGTAATTGATATATGTTATTGAGGATCAACGTGGAATGTTAGGCATTGAAAATAAAGCATGTAGCCTTCATAGTTTGTTTACAGGGGCAATAAAAAGAATGCCGTCACATTTTAGTCTATTGAGAAAAATCGATCGCAGTGTATTTTAAGGATGTTAAACTATTTCAAAGATATTGAGATTGAGATATACATCACTAAGGTAGCTACAAGAAGCTTACTACAGAATAAGATGTGTATAGCATTTATCATTTATTTACAGGGATACACAAAAGAATTCTATTATGGTACTGTCTATGACCAAAAATTGCTGGAAGTGCGTTTTAAATTGTGGTATGCATTTTTAAATTGAACTAATATTTTGCATATTAGTTGGTGTGTATAAATTCTATAGATCATATACAGAGACACACAAAAGAATTCCAGTGCGCTTATTGAAAGTAATTGCTAAACGAGAATTTTCAACTGCGTTATACCATTTCTAACTGAGTTACATATTGGCATACTATGTACTATGCATAAAAATCTATAGATCATATACAAACCTGAATAAAAGAATTCGGATATTCCTCCGAATATAGAGGGTAATTGCTAAAATTATCTTTTCAAATGTGTTATGCTTTTTCTAATGTATTTACTTTGATATCATCTTTCATTTTATTAAACGATGAAGTTTTGTCATAGTATTATAAATGTATTGGAATTTGTTGAAATGTGTTGGTGAAAGTGTTTCATTTTGTATGCTTGACTCATGATTCTTCTTTCTTTCTTTCTTTCTTTTTTAAATTTATTTATATGTTTATTTTATTTTAAAAATTTAGATTAAAATATATTTTATTCTGCTGAAAATGGAAGTTGAAAACTTTTTTATCATTACGAAATTAATATATATATATATATATATATATACAGGGTGATTATAAAAAAACTATCCCGATATATGAGCCCCTAACTGTCATATCGTTCACAGAAACTGAATGAAATTTTGGTTTAAAGTATTTTGAGGTATGCGCTCAAGAATCATGTGAAAAACAACAGTTAAATTCTAACAGTTACGGTTACAGTGACAAAATTTCGAAAATTTCAAATGGCAACACCTATTTTTTTTTATTGGAATGTGATCTTCATAGTGAAAAACCATCAAAAGCGTTGGAACGGTACCTGTAGCACGAAAATCGCCGGCGCTAGAGAGACTAAGAAGAAAATTGAAAACAACCAATAAAGGACAGAGAAGCAACAAGTAAAACATTTTATTGTTCAGTGGTATCCACCATCTGCCGCATGTAAAGTGTCGTCGCGTGTGAAATGGAAAATGTATGAAACACAATAAAATGTTTTGTTTTCTGTTGCTTCTCTGTCCTTATTGGGGTTTTTTCCTTATTCTTCTTAGTCTGTCTAGCGCCGATAATTTTCGTGCTACAGGTACCGTTCCAACGCTTTTGATGGTTTTTCACTATGAAGATCACATTCCAATAAAAAAAATATGTGTTGCCATTTGAAATTTTCGAAATTTTGTCACTGTAACCGTAACTGTTAGAATTTAACTGTTGTTTTTCACATGATTCTTGCGAGCATACCTCAAAATACTTTAAACCAAAATTTTATTCAGTTTCTGTGAACGATATGACAGTTAGGGGCTCATATATCGGGATAGTTTTTTTATAATCACCCTGTATATTACAAATATTTTTTCCACATTAGAATATTGTACTTTTTTAAATATGAAAATGCACCAAAAACTACGCAGTTTTGTGAAAGTTCCTTTTAATGCATCATAATTTCATAATGCAAGACAAAGCATGATTAAATTCCTTTAGAAAATATCTGTATCAATGCCTGATTTACTTAACTATTACACAATTTCAGTAACATTTGAAAGTGACTTTCCCAAACAAAACATATCAATTACAAACATAAGTTTCATTTGATAAGACTAATCAAAAACTTTCTTATATTTTTGTAACATACTGCCTATTAGATTTCCAATTAGTTTGACAGATCTAAGAAAGATGGAGCCATTTTATTGGATTATTTATAGAAAATAGCTCAAATGTTTTCTCCACGTATAATTCTAGAACCCATGGAAGTTCTTAAACATGTTGACATTTTCAAAAATAAAAATAATTATCGAAGTCAAGCAAATTATCGCATAAAATGTTGTTTTTGTATTATAGAGTAATAATTTAAAGAGAAAAAAATGTTTGAAGTTTTAGGATGACTTTTAGGTTATAAAAATTGTTGTGGCCCCACCAGTGGCTGAGAGGTTGTGCTCTCGAAGCTGGTAGACGGGAGGTGCTGGGTTCGATCCCAATCGCGCCCGTCGGCCTAATCGTTCGGAGTTTTCGTGGTTTTCTTCGAGCCGTGGATTTATCCATGCGTAAATACGGGTTAGGTTCCCTTAGAAAGACCCCCACGAAGGGCACTCCCCCTGGGCCTATATCCCAAGTGTAGATAATTGGCCGTCAATAATCAAACAAATATAAAAATTGTTAAAGTATTCCATATTCTGCAAAATTTATGATTTATATAACTTTTGAAACATTTTATTGTGAAATATATATCCTAATGTGTTACCGACAAATTAAAAACAACATAAAATTTCGTCGAAAGTTTTAAATTTTAGTTCTAAGAAATGGAAATATGTTTGTAAATTATTTTTTTGGAAAATTTGTAATTTAAAAATGTTAGTTCTCATTCATACATGCGTTAAGTGATTCCCTAGGATAAAAATATATATATATTAGATTTGCCTTATGTGAATACAGATTAAGAGACAATATTACGCTAACGTATGTATTATTAATATGACGTCAGTTAATGTTGCATCTAAATGCTGCTTGCTTTACATAGCGAAGTGCCAGTTCTAGTGTACTTGCAGCCTCTGAATGTAATGCACGAACGCCATCTTACTCGTCAATTTTTTCGGGATAATAGCCAATACGTGATTGCAACCTGGAACAAGAAAATGATTTCTTCACCCGTGTAGATCTGATGAACTCAGATGACAATTACTCAATTTCAGCATTTATATGTGCTTCCTCACAGTCTGGCTGCAGTCTGGCTGGTTTGTTTATGAGCAAATGAAATTCGTTTTTCTTTTTTCTTTTTTTTACATTCAATATTACAAGCTATTAAAACATAATTTCTTCCACGATTTCCTTAAAGAATGTTGTATTTTATTGTATCGTGATTCCCAGGGTTTTACAAATTTGATACAATCTGGTAGCCACCAAAAAATTCTAGTCGCCCGTAAAAAAAATATTCACCCCCTCCCCCGTCATTATTTTTCATAAAGGACATTTTTTTATGAATTAATTAAGAAAAAAATAGTAACAAGCATTGTTTAGAATTTAGTCACATAGTTTAGAATAGTACACAATTTAGAAAGATAATATAAATAAATTTTGTATTGAAAATTATCAAAATTATATATCCCTTGGGAAAAAAAAAAACAAAAAAAAAACAAGTGGGTAAGTGTGATCGACGATCGCTCAAAGGGTTTCGTTTAATGTTCCTTTCAAAACACTTTATCCTTTCTTTAATAAATTCAAACAAATTTCATTTAGCAAACAAAAAAAATCATGTTTTTTATAAAGAAAAAATTTACCGGTCTATTTTTTCTTTTTTTCGAATATCTAAACCATTCCGATAGCGGTCTAAGCCCGCTATTATATTCTCGCACTGTAATATCTGTCTTGCGGACTAAATGCGATATTTAAAAAAAAACAATTTCCAAATTAAACATGTTGTACACCTTCAACATGTTAAAATATGCAAATATTTCCGTAATCGGATCTTTATCATGATTCAATATGTTTATCAAACTCATATATTTACTATTCTCTATTACTCATATTGATACAAGCTTTGTATTATTCTGAAACATTTGAAAAATCCGTTAAACTTCCGAAATGACGTCAGATTTTCTTTTTAATTCTCTAATGACGTGATATTACTCTGTTTTGTGCACATACACATACTCATACTCCTTGTATTATTGAGAAATCTTTTCGTTTTATGTTTTATTACCAATATGACGTCAATCAATTTATTTCATATTAATCTTTTTTTTCAATTGGTGAAACTTTTTATTTCATTTTTCACGTGGAAATCGTCTGATAGAAAAATAATTATGGTAGAAAGATTTTCATCGTTGATTTTTAATTTTTGGCATCGGCTATAAGGAAAAATGTTTAAATTTAATAGGAAAAGGCTGTTAGAATTTTGGTTTTTTATCTCTATTTATTAAAATAATACGAATTTTTTAAATTTTAATATTTTCAGCTCTTTACAGCTGATATTCTGATTTATACACTAAGTTTCAACTCTGTAAGTTGCATAGTTTTCGAGAATGGCTCTGTGACAGACAGACAACGGAGCGGGAGCAATATGGTTTCGTGAGATGAACGAAACCCTAAAAAAAGAAAGAAAGAAATACCGTAAAAGCTAAATTAATCGGCATGTTCGAAAAATGCTTATTCTCGAATGCTACAAATACCTGTATAATTGAGTGCTACAAAAAACTGTATCCGATTATGTGCATTTTTTTGCATTGTATCTAATTTTAGGGGCTGGATTAGCACCATTTCTTGCTGTTTTTGATTAAACTTGCCCCCTTCCCCCCACCTTCTAATTATACGACATGCTAGATGGCTAGAGCGGAAAATAATGCCGTTTTCTGTGCATGAGATGGGAAATGCCTTTTAAACTTGGTTCATTCGTTAAAATTACGAGAGAAGAGGAATATCACTGCTTGCCTTGCCGTGTACTATTAAATGTGAGGGAGAAAAAATGGCATTTGAGCTCATTTATCAGTTCAATTTTTGTACAAAAGACAATACTTATTCTCAAACAAAAAAAACAAAAAAAAACAAAAAACACCCGCCGTTTCAAATAATTTGGTTGAAAGATAAAAACAAAAAAATTGGTCGCTAGCTTCGACCTGGCGACTGCACTTGTAACGCCCTGGAAATTTCTATGTACGCCGTATGAAACATATTTAAATGTAAGAAGATTTATATATCTTACACTTGTCTAGAAACAACTTTGTTTTATTCTGTTTAATCGAATATAACTTTTTTTTTTTTTTTGCTCAAATATATTAAAAAAATAGCGTGATTTTTTTTTCTTTTGCGTCACATTACACCGAAAAAAAATGTTTTTATCAATCTTCAATAAAAATAAAAATAAATTAACTTAAAGATTTTGCTTTCAATATAAGATATTAAAAAATCTGTGACGTACTTCCTCTCTCCCGTATTTTCTGCCATCGACTGTAGACGTTATCTCCTTTTCTTTATTTTCTATGGCTTTCAAAGTTTAAAAGGTAAAAAAAAAATTCATAAGGAAAAATACGCTGCAAACTCTTCTAAAATATTTCTCAAACATTCCCTTTCTGTAAACTAAGTAAATTGTTAATTAACTCTTACTGCATTCAAATATTTTTTCATTTACCTTCAGAACTTAAAGATATTTACGCTAATCCCAGAAAATACCCCTTTTGTTGAAATTATATTTTTAGCTAATTGCTCCTTGTTTGCAATTGCTGTTTGAATATTTCCAAAATATAATGATGTTCTAAAATTAACATAGAGATGAAAATTTTGAAAAAGGCTTTATCGTCTCATATTTATTTTCCTCATTATGTTTAATGAGCTTAAATTCTGCAATTTACGTGCTTTAGAGAAATTGAAAATTGCGAAAGTATTCATTTCATTTTGTGATAAACGTGGATACTTAATAATAATGTTTCAAATCCTTGTTATAATTATAATAGTTAAAATTTACATATATTTTCGATTTGCTTCTCTTATATAAAGGTTTCTTTAGGTATTTAACTATATTTTAAAACAGTGTAATTGTATTTAATAAAATATTTCCTCCAATGTAGTGTTAAATTACAAACTAATGTTAACATTTACAGCAGAGAAACAAATTAATATAAGTAAATGTTTAACATCATATTTAAAAACATTTAGGTTTTACTTTCGAGGTTTTTTTTTTTTTTTTTTTTTTTTTTGCGTACATAAATATTAATTCATATTTCAATTACACTATAATGTTGGTTGTTAAGTTGCAGTAAAGTGTAATGATTAATCAAAGGTACAGCGACGCAAGAAAAAAACTCCAGTATAGATCGACGAAAAATATTTATTCCTTCACTAGACGTTATTGCCGTATGGCAGATACCAGTGGCTGAGAGGTTCTGCTCTCGAAGCTGGTAGACGGGAGGTGCTGGGTTCGATCCCAATCGCGCCCGTCGGCCCAATCGTTCGGAGTTTTCCTGGTTTTCTTCGAGCCGTGGATTTATCCATGCGTAAATACGGATTAGGTTCCCTTAGAAAGACCCCCACGAAGGGCACTCCCCCCAGGCCTATATCCCTAGTGTAGATAATTGGCCGTCAATAATCAACCCAACCCGTATGGCAGATAGAGAGGGCATTAGGACCAAGAAGCCACTTTTGCAGTGAGTATAGCAAGAAGTCAAGTGTAGGAGTGTCTGATCTTGCTCATAGCATAACTGAAATGAACTGATTACAGAAACTCGCCAATAGGTTCGTTCGCGATGAAAATTTCAGAGGGAACATAGCAAGTTAATGAGACATTTCACGAAAGGGTACCATTTTTGGTATAGCATATCTACTTATTTCAAAATATAAATTTGCCAAGGACACAGTAACGACTCATCGACATTATGATGAGAAAGGAATTTTCCGGGAAAGTAAAAGTTACATACTTAGCGATAGTTGGGTTATTTTAGATTAACATTAACGAACGAAAGAAACTCGTTAATGATACCATATTAGGAATTCTTTCATTGCAATGCCCGGCATATTTTTTTATTAACTAATGAATATTGCACAGCTAAAAGAAATGATATAAATATACGCTGCGAACTTGATTTAACAAAGTAGAGTATCTATGAATTTTTTTTTTTTTTTTTTTTTTTTTTTTTTTTTTTTTTTTTGTATAAAAGGTAAGGACGTAATACAGAAAAGCGAATAAAAGGACATGAGAAAAAATTGATTAAAAGAAATGATTATTATTTTATGTAAAATATTACGTGTGAAATTCTGAAGAGAGGGAATATTGATTCATAGAATAAAAAGCGAAAGGGTTAAAACTTAATATATGATTCTCATATCATATACACATTTTTATATTTGAGAAAAATTATATTATTTTGAAAAAAACCTACATAAGCAAAATATTCGATATAATTGCGTTCGAGCTTAAATTTATCAAAAGATTTAAAACATTTAGAATGGGAAATTTAATACGAAATGTGGACATTACGACTGATATCAAAGGCGGTTCTAGGCAGGCAATCAAGGTGCATCAATCATATTATAATTTTCTGATGACGATTAAAATTTAGCAAGTTATGCACATATTTCCATACAAAACGCACAAATTTTCAAAGGCCTTCTAAGGTTAATTACCCCCATTATTACTCCCCCCTTCTCCCCCCTGTATAGATGCCAGCGGCTGAAGGGAAGCCGCATTTCTTTGAGAGTGAAATTTACACAGAAGACATAATTATTTTATAGTTCATCATTAAGGTGCCTGACTACGTACGGAGCAATTTATTGAGAAAAAGCTATTTAATTATTTTTTGAACTTATTTTTATTAAGATTATGACAAGAAACTGTGATAAAAGGTAAAAAATATTTCATTCATTGATGAAATTTTGGTAAATGGGGGATTTTGTGGTAAAATTGAGTGAAATTTGGACCAATGCGCAAAACGCGCTACAGAAAAATATATTGTATGTATCTTAATTTCCTTTTTATACTTCATACTTATGAAATTGGTGGAGGCAATGAACTAAAATCTAAGAGATATTTTAAATGTTTCAAAACTGCTTATCGCACCTTTTTATATCCTGATTTTCTTAAAATGCATCTATGTCTTTCCACGAAAACATCCATAAAACAAAAAATATTTATTCTAAAATTAAATCTGTAGTTCATTGCCTTCACAATTGTATAAACAACATGCATTTTAAATTTCATAGTCATATTCTAATAACTTTTTGAGAAATCATGTTTTGCGTATAGAATTTTCACCAAAAATTACATTTTCCAAAAAATGTATTTAAAGTTGAGATTTATGTTCTACTACAACAATTTACACAGTAATATGCATCTAAACTTCACTGTTTTTATGAGTCATACTCTTTTTTTTTAAGTACTGAGCCTTTGTTTATTTCTAGAAGGCCATAGTTTTGCTTCCCCCTCCAAGTTAGTACCTTTAAATAGTACTTCCGGCCCTTATATACTTGAGCATGAATATATACTTGAGCATGAATTCAAGAAAGGATATTTACTTTGTTGATGTGTATTTCTTTTCTTCCTCATAATTTCTGTTCGCAAAAATCTGCTTCTTAAAATTTAGTGAGCGTTTCTTTCATTCAAAAAATATACTAGAAATTTAAAATAATAGTATTTACTTTATTTAATGACAAACATCTCGTGATTAAGTGCAATAAAAATTTATATTAAAAAAATGCGGCGGTTATTTTGAATAACAAATGTGCCTAAATTGTCGATACCGTTTAAAATATAATGATTCTAGTACATCCAAATTGCTGAATTTCCTTAATGATTAAATTATTTATTTTTAGGTGTACAATTTTATGAATTCACCCTAAAAGTTTTACAGTGCTATGAGTCATTGTACCTCAGAAATACTTTTCTTATAAAAGGCTTCCGCAATTTGTTTTCAATCGTGTATGTCTGTAACAGCTTAAGGAAAAGAACTAAAGATTTAGGCCGGAAGTTCTAATTGATTAACTAAAAAGCTCTACTTTTTACTTAGAAAAATAATGTACTGTTTAAAAATCAAGAAACTTGTTACCTATGCTAATGGAAGAAATTTATAATTTTAAAAGTTGCATATAACGAAATAAAAAATATGAGCATTTTGCATGATACTGGTTTGTAGTCCGTGTATAAAGAAATATTAAACCCTATTGACTTCCATGCACCCAGAAAAAGGAATTGATTAAAACTACAAAACATGTTTTGTTGAGTACATTTTGGTTGTTTTAGCAAAATTCAAGTAAAATTGAACCATTTTACTTGAATTAACAAAACATTTTTTTGCTGGCGATACAAAATTTTGTTTTGAAATTGCAAAAAAAAAAAAAAAATTTAGTTGATTCAAACAAAATTTTCATTGACCTATATTTAAACAAAAAGTTTTGTTGGGTCAACCAAATTTTTGCTGATTCAACAAAACTTTTTTCTGAGCGTGTCTCTTGAAGTGTTTAATGCAGAAATTCGATAAATAATATTTAATATTTAGGAAAAATTAAGTTAATCATGACAAAATAAATTAAGGTGATGGTAATTAGAAATCATAACAGATCATATTGAATAATGTATATTTCATCAAAAACAACTCGTTGTAAATGGTCCCGCCAAGCTACAAACCTAAAACATCAGTCATAAAAAGAAGTGATATCACATAAAAAGAAGCGATGTAGAAGTGCATACTCCGAGTCCCTTGTAAAAATCTATCACCACTCATAATCTTTCCAAAGGACTCGGAGTGAGGTACAGTATGTGAAAACTGCTTGGCGACCTGCAGGCTTTTATAATGTTTGCGTTTCCTGCAATTACATATGACTATATTATTTTTATTGTATTTTACTTATTTATTTATTTATCTGTTTTGCTCCCATAAAATTGTAAAATGTTGAAGCTTCTGTGTTTGCATGTCCTTTCTTATTTATGAGCGTGAAAAATCAATTTGTTTATTTTATTTACCATTATTTAAACTAGAAATACCACTCTTACGAAGAGGATTTTTTAAGTAAATATGTAAAGATTTTGAGTTTGTAATGTATATATATATATATATATATATATATATATATATATATATATATATATAATGATCAAACGCATATTAATAACAATGCACCTTATATAAAACGTTAACTAAATTGAGATATAATGCAGTAATTCTAGCGTAAGCGGAATCGTATAGATATGGGAAAAAATCCGTTCTGTCAGTTCTTTCGCATACAAAAATATTTATAAAAATGATATAACAAAAATTAATTTTTTTTTCAAAATTGATATACTGCATATATTATAAAAGCCTGCAGGTCGCCAAGCAGTTTTCACATAATGTACCTCACTCCGAGTCCTTTGGAAACATTATGAGTGGTGATAGATTTTTACACGGGACTCGGAGTATGCACTTCTACATCGCTTCTTTTTATGTGATATCACTTCTTTCTATGACTGACGTTTTAGGTTTGTAGCTTGGCGGGATCATTTACAACGAGTTGTTTTTGATGAGATATCACTCCTTTTTGTAAGGTGTTTAATTTCAATTATACAGATTCCATTTTTATTCAGAAAAGAAAAGATAAAAGAAAGAGGAAAGGGGAAAAAATAATAGTGACGCTATAAACAAAATTATACAATTTATTGAGTGACTTATTCCAATGTACATGTCGCTACCATAGCAACGGGGAAATCTTTATATTAATTTCCTTACATTGTATTCATCAGATTACTTATGACATGTTTATTTTCCTTTTTCTTTTGTTTATATCACTTCTTCCGTTTATATACATTCAAAAAACAAAAAATTAGAAAATTTTACAGAACTAATTAAAATACTGCAGTTTCAGAAAAATGTAGAAAAATAAGAAGCACTTTTTTTTCAGTCAATTATAATAATAATTTTTTAGAGCATACTTTACTGAGAATAATCAATTTTTTTTCTACGAACCATTGTAATTCACAGGAATTTTTATACTAATATATTAAATATTATTTTTGAAAATTACTGAGTCTCTTAAAAGTTTTTTTTATTTGTTAAGATCTTTAACTCAATTTTTCGAGAATCGGAAAAATAAATGAATCGCAACGTTTGCAAAAGTATAAAAACTATTAAAGTGATTTTAAAATAGAAACTGTTCGTAAGATGACATATATTCCAAAATTTTGTGTGATTTTGCAAATATACCGCAAAGGCTAAAGCGTTTACATAATGAACCGTTTAAAAAGATGTAAAATTTTATTAAAATTTTTGATCTGATAATTCATAAAGCTTTAAATTAGATATTAAAAAGGAGCGTGATTAAACCAAAAAGGATTTTATTTACTAAATGCACAAAATACATAAAGACACAAAATACAAAATTAATGTTTCTGGTTTGTCCATTCCAATTCGTGGACCTCAAAATATAGGTCTCCATCTCCATCAGTCCATGAATTTATTAGGACGTATGTATGCAACTGTTAAAATGTTCTCTAAGTCGACAATAGAGGCAGTAAGTATAGCTCGGCAAATATGAAACACGGCATTGCTTCATCATGGCTTTGTTTCGTGAGGTGTTTGTTCTCCGAACATAAAAATCTCTCGAAAGTGTTCGTTAACTGAACATGTATTCGTTATCCGAACATAAAAATCTCACGCGAAAGTGTTCGTTAACGGAATTGTTCGTAAACCGAACAGTTCCTTACCGATCACCTATTGTATACGAAATTTAGCATTTTTAATTTTTCTTGGGAATTTAAGAAGTTATTTCCTTTTCATTGTGCTCTTGGTCCGTTTTTAGAGCATTTTAAGTTCGTCATAGCCGGAGACGCGACGGACAATAAATATTTAAACACAGAACTTCTAATCATGGGGTAGCAACATTTTTACATTCTATTACTCAGCGCATGAATGTAAAGTTGGAATTTTGTAACCGCTATTTCAATCAGTTCCGGATGCGCTAGAATTATATATTTATAGATAAACACAGTTTTTATTAATCGATGAAAATACTATATTTTAATAGATTTAGAGCTTAAGATCGACGAGCTTTCAGGCGGACAAAATGAACTCGTATTAAGTTTTAAAGCAAAATAATAAAATCTTACAGAGATTGAAACAGTATAAAATCATTAAAATACATCTCACTCAGTAAATATACATGGATTGTAATGTAATCAAGATCTTCTAAGAGAGCCTGTAAACGAAACGTATATGGTTCAATGCCGCTTTACAATAGGGAGTTTAAATGAATCGGATGTAGTAACATATTTGAATATCTTGTGTATATAGCCACTTTGACAAAAGTTATGCTATTTACTATTGTTTTTCCTCTGTGTTAAGTACAGGAATCAAGTACTTCAACGTAAAAATTCGCTAATTACACAACTATTTAGTCTTATTTAAAAATCTTTTGAGTTGCCCTGTAAACGAACAGTAAATTCTACAATTCAATTTTACAATAAGAATCTAACTTAGGTCGTTCGTAGTAACATATTTTAGCATCATGCGCATACGTTCTTTTTGAAAAGAGTTAGACCATTTAATATTTCCTGGCTTCATCTTAAGTATAGAAATAAATCACTTTAAAGTGGTATTTATAAAAAACTAATTAATATTTTTACACAAAATATTAAACATTTGAACTACTCATAAAAAAATTCAAATGCTGCAAACCGCGTAAAAATCGGATAATTACACAACTCTATAGCCCTATATCAAAAGACCTCTTGTGAGACCCTGTAAACGAACCTTAAATGTTACTATTTTTTTATAATAGGAAGCTTACTTGGGTCGAGTGTAATAACATATCTTAATATCATGTGTATACGACCATTCCTAAAAGAGTTGGGTCGTTTATTATTTTTTTGCTCTATATGTTAAGTATAGGAATCAATAACTTTAAACTGATATAAATCAAAAACTAATTAATATTTTTACATGAAACTTAGAAAGGTTTGAAATACTCATAAAAACAATTCAAATGACGTAAACCGCGTAAAAATCCGATAATTACACATTGCTGTAGCCCTGTAAACAGTTTTTTGTTCTATGTTAAGTATGAGAATCAATAACTTTAAACTGATATAAATCAAAAACTAATTAATATTTTTACATGAAACTTACAAAGGTTGAAATACTCATAAAAACAATTCAAATGACGTAAACCGCGTAAAAAATCTGATAATTATACATTGCTGTAGCCCTGTCTACAGTTTTTTGCTCTATGTTAAGTATAGGAATCAATAACTTTATACTAATATAAATCAAAAACTAATAAATATTTTTACATGAAACTTACAAAGGTTTGAAATACTCAGAAAAACAATTCAAATTACGTAAACCGCGTAAAAATCCGAACTGAAAACCTATTCGTCGGATTTCGCTTTACTTTTGATTTCTTAGTCACTTGGCACGCTCTATTCCATAGAATCAAGAATTTTGTTTCTATCACAAAAAGAACGCGAGATACAGATGTGTCAAAAACCCGTTTTGTCCCGTCCGCAAAATATAAACTAGACAGAGTGCTAAAAATTTTTTTGTAAAATCGTTTGGCATCCATTGGCGGAAATTCCTTTCATTTACGATTCAATGAATTGCTGTTTCTTATGCTTGGCGAGAAACTCTGTCGAGTTTCTATGATATTTTTTAATTTATGTTATTAAAAAAAAAATGTGTAAATTGGAGTTAAAATGTTGAATTGCATCACAATATAGTTAATCGAAATAAAATTTTAATTTACCTAATGCATAGGTGCTAAAGCATTCTGATTTCTGAGTACGACTATTTGAGAATAGAAATAGTCACTTTATTAAATTACACAATTCTCCGATTATAGAAAGCTAATATTTCTGTTAAGAAACAGTGATACTCAAAAATAAAGAAACTTAGCAACTGTGCTAATATGAGAAAGTTATAAGTTTAGAAGTTACAAAATAGTAAATAAATAAATATGAGCATATGAAAGTATGAGCATTTTGCACGATATTGATTTGTAGCACATATGATTCAGAAATATTATAACTATATTAACCTATTAATAACCTAATTAATAACCTATTGGCTTTCATGTCGCTTGGGTAATAAAACAGCACGATTAAATTAGCTAAGGATACGCTAATTGAAAATGATAAAAGTGTATGTTCAATAATAACAATGCTTTAAATTATTCTACGAGTATTATATAAATTAATAGTTAAACATGAGTTTCTTTTTTATAACTTTTGTACCTAAGTTTTGAGAGTTAAAATACTAAATTCCATTAACTTTCAGCTAGTCAAAATAAAATTCCAACTAACCAAGCCTAAGTACATTGCTTTGGATAACCGAAAATTTTCTTCTCTGTTGACAATTACATACTGTCTATTAAACTTCAATTTGTACTGAAATACTTCCTTTAAATTCTTAAAGATTGAGTAATAGAATGTTCGTCTTAAGTAATGTGTTTTAAAGAAAATTCTACCCGCGACAACTTTTTTCTTCTTTCAAATTCACTCAAAAGTAGGAAGTAATTTAACCTCATTGCAGTATTTCGTTCGAAAGATTAAATCTTGTTTCTCAAAGGTCAAATGAACATCTGACTGTAAAATTGTCGAATCTTGAAAAAAATTGTGAAGTAATGCTTTGGAGATTTCGCCAAATAGCTATGAAAGCAGTTAAGTCTTTCAAGCCTTTTTTTACCTTACATTTGATATTTCTGTGATAGATGGAAAACTTTGTTAGCAAAATACTTTTCAAAAAACGTGCTTTTGTAAAGTAATATAAATGATTTGCATTAAACCAGTAATTATTTGTTAGTAAACGTGAAGCGAAAAACTGAATCATATTTAAAACTAGTCGTTGGGGGACCACCGTAATACTTACCCATCATGGGTATGCATAATATAAAATATGAAAATAAAACATGTGTAAACTATTTATAAAATGCATTGCAATTCGAATAAAATTGTGGTTTGATGACGTCATAGACTTTAAATGCTCTATTACTGAATTGTGTAAAAGAAACATCCTTTTAACTCCAAAATTTATAATCCTATTAACTAACGGTTTACTGCGTCGGATTAAGCGTCTCATTTCCAATTAAAGTATATATTTGAATTGAAATTTGAGTGAAATACAGGATCATGAAAAATTGCAGAGCGTAGAAAATATGATTACAAATATCTCGGTAACTCATCAACCGATCAACTTCATGCTTTATGCAAAATTTATGTTTTTTTATTGTCTTTCATATTCACTCCTTAAAATAAACAATTTCGAAAAATTTTATATACCTTTTATCAGAACGAATATTTCGAGAGTCCGAAAAAAATAGATCCGGATGATTGAGGTTACTGAAATTCAATAAGCTTCTTCCCATTATTACATAATAGGTACATACCAAATTCCAAGTCTCTATCTCAATTTGTTCAGGAGATAGAGCGTTTACACACACACACACACACACACACACACACACACACACACACAGAGAGAGAGAGAGAGAGAGAGAGACAGACGGACGGCAATTTTTTTGCTAAAAATGTTTTTCGAAATCTCCAGTGTCTGAAACGTGTAAATCCTTCAAAAAAATTTTTCGATTTTCAAAACGATTACAAGTCATACCCTATACCACGTATGATGGGAAAGTAATAAAGATGCATATACTTAAAACTATCTGACTGTCCAGCAAATGGGCAAAATTGTAATGCTCTTTTCTCTGTATTTTATTTTAAATAAAAAAAATACGATATTTCCACCATTATATAAAAATATTAATGAAATATTTGAATGTAATCCTTGAGAGTATTATGCATTACTCAATGTATTAAAACTGCATTATATCTGCCGAATTATTTTAATTTAAATAATGTTTGTATTGCAGTGAAACCTGGAACTTAGTGAACGTGTTAACATGAGCGTGTCAGTGAGAGGGTTAAAGTGATAAATCAGAACACATAAAGGATAGTAAAAACCTTGTAATATATCGTTATGTATTTACATGTTTCGAACGCCCATATGGCGACATTTGCAAGATCAAAATATGATAAATAAACCATTCCAGCAAAAAATTTTGAAAATAAACTTAAAAAACACAAACCACGATATCATTTGTATAATAAAAGCAGGTGCTTAAAATTGGTCAGCAGCAATGAATCAATAGCAATCTATGTGCAGAGCGAGAACATAAGCAATGAATCAACCTCTTTTAAATTACTTAAAATTTGGTACGATATGCTTTACAAATTAAAATATCAATGAGAAAATAGTTTTCACGTTTACAGCTGACCAATTTAAAGCATCTGCTTTTATTAATACATATTTTCTCGTGGTTTATGTTTTAGAAGTTTATTTTCAAAACTTTTTGCGAGAATGATTTATTTATCATTTTTATTTTGAAAATGTCAACATTTGTGCGTTCGAAACGTGTCAGTCTTTATATTAAAAGTTTTAATAGGCATTTATGTATTCTGTTTTATCACTTTAAGCATATACTTCTTTATTTTAATGATTGTGAGTGAATTTTATTTTATAATTATGAATCGTATTTTTCAACAATTTTATTTCAATTGAAAAGTACATTATATAAAAATTAGAAAAACAGAAAATCGGAAGAGAACTGACCTTAGAGTGTTGAAAAAAAACATCAATTATACATTTTGAGGTAACAGATCTAAAAACACTACATTTAGATTCAGTTGATGGAATTTATGATTAGAGAAATATGAAACATTTAGAAAAATCAAGTACTTATAACATAAAGTTGTTATCTCTGCGAATATTTAGAAAATATATTTATTAAAGCTGCTTATTTCAAGATAATAATTAAAAAGAAGCCACGTAAATTGTTTGTTTGATTCTGATAATAATTTGTTAATAACTTCGCATATAAGATTTTAAATAAAACAATTAGTATTTAGATATAACAAATAACTTTTAACAAGATTTATATTAAATAAAAATTATTTCATCAAATAGTAATGAAAATTTAATTCTAGATAACAATGGAAATTTTGTGACAGTTACTCCCGCTATTGATCTTCAGATTTTGTAGAGAAATACTTCACTTAAAGATCTTCAATGAAATTCTTAAACCTTGAGCAATACAATGTTTGTCTTAAGAAACAAATTTTAGAGAAAATTAGCAGATTCTCCCGACGAAATCGCTGTTAATAATGAGAGCCTTCCGAGAACAATAAACAAAATTGTAATATCCGAAAAATATGGAGATCATAATAAGGAATCTGTGCATCCGTGCCCACAAATTGTTAAAACGGCAATCATATTAAAATACCTCAGCTTCATAAATAAGAATTCACGTTTTCTTTGGCACATGTAACAGAACAATATACAATTTACCTAACAATACCGAAAAAATACAATAAATACATTTAAACGACGAAGTATTTACGAAACTCTATTTCGTATAGTTTTAAAATAAAGCCTTTATTTTATATAGATTATATACGTTAATTTTAGAGGAACAACATGCCTTACAGATGAAAAAAATTCTTTTTAAATGAAAACTTATATCTTCATTCATCGAAATTAAATCTACAATGATTATATGAAACTGATGTCATTTGATTTTTATATTTTCTAGTAAATGCGGATCCTAATTTGAATATGCAATACGTTTCTTCCATCGAAAATTACGTCATATTTAGCAGATTAATAGATTTTCTTCATTTTTTTTTTTTTTTTTTTTTTTTTTTTTTTTGCTGAAATTGAAATGTTTGTATTATATTATGTATTATTTTATGTATTATATTATGTATTATATTAGATGTTTTAGTTCTAGATGCATTTAAATAAAGGTACTACGTCATTTTAATGGCCTTATAGTAAACTTTTTTAATTTATAAACTTAAAATTCCCAGAGAATGACAATTTTGCGAAAATGTAGCGAGTGAGCATAATTTTTTATTAGCTTATATCAATAAAGTCCATATGCAATTTCTCTTTGTGGCAACAAAAAAGGGCAATTTGAAATTTAATATATACATATGTTTGTAAAAATATAAATTATGGCAAATGGTTGAAAAAACAAGAATGAAAATTGGTCTGAGAAATTTTCAAAGTAGCCAGTGACTTTATCTGGTATAAAAAATTTCGTACAAATCGATCAAAAATTGTAGACATGTATAAGGTACATACACACACTGTGATTTAAATATGTAGATATAGATTACACCCATGACCAATTTTTCTCATCCAAATTCACTCTGAAGTAGAGATTAATATAAGTTTAGTGCAGTATTTCCTACAAAAGATTAAATCTTGCTATATATAGTGCTATGCCCTACAAAATGTGTTGAGAGATTTTTTTAGGGATTTCAATCCATTAAAAAATATTTAAACATATCAAAGTCGTCTACTTTACGTTCGTTATATTGGGAATATTTGGATAGTAATCTTATCGAAGATACTTATAATAAAAACAGAAGGCAAACTAAAGTTTCGTAAATTATTTATTTGATACCTAGTGTTAATAACGTTAAAGTTATCTTGAAATCCATTTTTCAATCTTATTTCTTCCAAGAGTCCGACGAACGTATAGTTATAAAATAACTATCTAAATAATATATATATATATATAACTATATATAAATATAAAAATAACCTAAAAAATGCAAAAAATAGATTGTAAACGAAGATATTTCAGTCATTTCACTTGATTCTAAAAAACGAAGAAAACCATTTAGACCATTTAGACATACCACGTCTGTCTCTCAAACCAGAAGTTGAAAGAGGATCGGGACTTCCATATGATTTTTTCGCCAAATAGATGCAGGTTAAATGAAAATAAATATTATTTATTGGAAATTATGTTTTCTTCAAGTTTATATTTGAAAAAGATAAGCTGAAGGGTGGATGGGAGTTCAATATCGAAGCTGAAACAAACTTTCGATACCATGTTTGGATCCTTCGAAGAATATTACTTTCGGATACCAAATAAAAAGTCATTTGCTTAAGAAGTTTAGGAATTATGCAGATTTAAATTTTGAAATGTAAGTTTGAAAGTGAGTTTGAAGTTTTGAACATAAAGCACCAACCAGAATGTTTCTTATTATTTATATTATCCTAATGTTAAATTTTATTTTAAGAGTTGCAAAGCAAAACGCGATTTTTTTAAGCATAACTCAAAAATTATTTGGCAGAATAAGCAATTTGCAAGACTTAAAACTTCTAGAAATCGATTTCTGATTAAAAAAAAAAAAATAGTTTTAAATATCTACTTTTATACAGTATTTATTTCTTAATTTATGTATTATAAAGTTTTTCCTCAACTGAAAAAAATGAACAATACTTACAGATACTAGTGCATATTTATAATTCCGATGTTACATATAATTAAAATCTACATAATACATTTTACATTACAAATTTAAACAATCTACATGAATAATTTAATAGATCAAATGCAGTATAAATATGCATCTTCCTGACATTATTATGCACGCTGCATAAATAAATACATTTTTTTTCCGCGTATGTTTTATATTCTGTATTTTTAGATCGATAAAATATTATCCGACACATATCCTGATGTTTTACATATTATTAGTAATGTTCAAAGCATTTCTTTTATTATATGTACCATTATGTTTTTTTTCTCCACCAATTTCGCGAATTTTGTAAAGTAACGCGATTTTCGTGAAAATTGCTTAAAATTCCAATTATTTTTTAATTGTTTGTCTATAAATATTTTTTTTCAATATTTTTGTACCAGCTGAAATTATCAAATAAATTCAACAGTTTTTATATTTAGAAATGAAGCAAAATGGGCATTTAAGGAGAGAACCCAGGACACCTGAATTTCACAACCATAAATAATGTTCTGTGTTGAAATACACAGCATCAACTACATTTTCCATATGGTGTCCTTTAAGATAGAAAATTTACTGCTTAAAGAGGCTCTTGCAGCCACACACAGTAAGAATGTTTCTCTTTATATATGGTCACTGAAAGGTCTGTTTCAAATAACAGAAATATAACGAAAAGAGGAAGGTATTTTCAACTAGGTAAATTACATCCAATTGCTGGAGTATTACAGTTGAGATTTATTCCAACAGAGCGGAAAATGAGGGAGCCTGGACCCGAATCTGGGTACTTTGGCTTGACGTTACAACGCTCTCCCTACTGAGCCACCCCAACAATATCATGACTGGCATATTTCCCTCTTATTTGTTGGACAAGGCTGAGAACTGAAGAGCTAAAATTTCATTCATCCAGGCTATAACTATAGCATTTTACATGATGAATCTGAAATAACACGGAAACTTCTGTATACCATGAAATTAGGTCATAATGAACAGAGGAAGGTATTTTCAACTAGGTAAATTATATCCAATGGTTGGAGTACCATAGTTGAGTCATGTAAAATGCTATAGATTAGCTCGGGTGAATGAAATTAGAGCTGCAGTTTGAGCGTTCTCCAACAAATAAGAGTGAAATATGCCAGTTAGGATACCGTTGGTAGTAATCCGCGTAAAAATACGCGTTTGCACGGCAAGCCGAAGTACCCAGGTTCAAGTCCTGATCCCGGCATTTTTTCACTCTGTTTGAATAAATCTCAACTATGATACTCTAACCATGGCATATAACAGAAATGTATTTCGGAATGAAAGGATAAATTTAAATGAGAATAATTTAACGACGCATAATATTTTATGACAATTTTACATTCTGTAAAATTACTTATTATAAACTAATCATTTATTATTTTGGCTATATCTAGGAATTTTATTAACATCAAAATCGCACATATCGTAAAAATTTGAAAAGATAATTTTTTTTTTCTTAGAGGCCATTATTAGGGTTAAAATTTTCTACTTTTCTGTTCCAATTCAGCGAATTTTGTAAAATCACGAGATTGTCACAAAAAATGCTTAAAATTATGATATATTCTAATTCTTTGACTATAAAGATTTTTTTCAAAATTTTTATGGTAATTAAATTTATCAAATGATGGTCGACAGTTTTAAAATTTAGAAATGAAGCAAAATAGGGTTTGAGGGTGAGGACCGAGGACCGTTGTTCCGAATTTCTCAAAATTAAATGAGGTCCTGAATCAATATTACATAGCATCAGTCACATTTTCTACTTGGTTCCCTTTAAGATAGAAAATATACTGCTTAAAGATAACCAAACCCAGCAAGAATGTTTTTTATTATACAGGGTGCCCCATCAAAACTGCCCAAATTCTACACAGCCAGATTCCTTGCTTGGAGTACATAAAAAATGTTCAAATAACTATACCTCTATGACCAATAGTTTTCGAGAAAATTCGGATGAATGTAGTATGACGTCATATCCGGTGAAAGAAAAAAAACTTTATTGGAAACATGAACGTCAGTATTTACATATGTTTACGTAGCAAAATGTTCAAAATGTCCACCGCGGATATGAAGGGATGCCTACTCGCGCGGTGGAATGATGTCAAGCCGTCGTTTGAATCGTATTTAAGAGGCTGTATCTAGAAGCCACCGGTAATCTTCGCATGATGATAATATATTCCGCTTGTGAATATTGCAACATGTACTTTATCTTCTGCCAATATAACGGTAATGTCTTACGAACTGCCTGGGAGTATGCCACTCATGTGTCCAATAATTTTTTCCCTTGCACCGGATATGATGTCATACTTTTTATTCGCACTTTTCTCGAAAACTATTGGTCGTAGAGGTGGGCATTTTTTATGTACTCCAAGCAAGGAATCTGGTTTTGAAGAGTTTGGGCGGTCTTTGTCGTCATTCTGTATATGGTCACTAAAAACTCACTTTCAAATAATAGAAATACATGCTGAATGAAAGGATAAGTTTAATATAAGAAAAAAATAACCAAACATTACATTTTACACTAATTTTATATTCTGTAAAATTCTAACTTAATTATTTTTTCTAAACTTTTTCTAAACTCTATTTATTGTTTGAATTATATTAAACAACTCTATTAGCTTAAAAAGTGTGTAACATAAAAACTTCAAATAAAGAGAATTATTAGTTATATTACATGTTTATTTGTTTATATGGATCATATTTTCATTGACCAGAAGATAACTACAAAAAAAATGAAGAATAGTTTTTTTTTTTTTTTTTTTTTTTTTACGCAAAAATTTCGCAACATTTAAGAAAAAATTGCATTAATTTCCCTCGAATTTTCGTTTATTTTTTCTGCGACAAACTTTCACAAATTTCCATTACTGATTCCATAAATTGAAGCACAGTAATAAAGATAAATATAGAAACGTTTTGAGAATTTGGTTCATTAGCCCGGTTTTTGTTCAGTCCTCGTAATTGACTTCATTTTGAATGAGAAACGATCTAGTGTTAATTTCAATTGTAAATTATGTCTTTATATCTAATTAGAGAGAAAATAATGTCATTTTTTATTCCTAATTTAAGGAATTTTTCTGAATAATTTTTTCAATACTACATTGAAAATGTGCTTTAATTTTTTTTTTTGTTTTCTTAATATTTATATATATATAAAGTATAAACGTACACAAATATTAAAATGTCGATTTCATAACTTTAATGCTAAGATTTCCAAATTCCGATTCATCTAAAAGTGGGAAAATTTTTTACTGATTAATTTTTCTTAAAAGTATGAAGATAGAAAGAAGCCGTTTGCAGTGAAATGATTGAAATTTTGAAAGGAAACTTTAATTTTTGTCATGGAACCAACTTTTATTCTCAGCATAGTTTACTTTTTTTGCTAACAGATGGCGTGTAATTTTTTTCTAGTAAAGCGTCTGTAAGTCAAGACCAAGACTCCCTTATCATAGATCAGACTTAACAATCCGGAGAAAGTCTATGGGAGAAAATGTCCGAGGTAATTGCCAACTTATTAATTGCCTTTCTCCGGAAAGTATCGCCGCCTGGTGGATACTACGGATACTAGTTCATAAGCAAATGCATAGAACAAATGGATCTGTGAAAAAATTTCGTGTTATTTCGTGTCGTAAATACTCCTATTACTGAATATTGATAGCTCTAGTAGCAGGACAACCATGTGGTTTTTACACCCAGAAAAAAGTTTTGTTGAATCAACAAAAATTTGGTTGACCCAACAAAGCTTTTTGTTTAAATATAGGTCAATGGAAATTTTGTTTGAATCAACAAAAAAATTTTTTTTTTGCAATTCCAAAAAAAAAATTTTGTATCGTCAGCAAAAAATGTTTTGTTAATTCAAGTAAAATGGTTCAATTTTACTTGAATTTTGCTAAAACAACCAAAATGTACTCAACAAAACATGTTTTGTAGTTTTAATCAATTCCTTTTTCTGGGTGTAACCACGTGTATAGCGGTCAAAGGAAACTTGCTGATTGTGAGGTCTGATACTATGATAAGGAGGACTTGGTCAAGACGTTGGAAGAAGTGTCGGTTTACGTACATTTATAAGCCATCCGTGTTTTAACAGTACAGCCGGCTGAGAAACAATTTGCCAGTTGGTGTTAGGTAACATTACCTTTTGTAATGCGTATAAGTATAGATGCATTCCATGAGACGGCCATGGACAATTCTTTCGAGGCAACTAGAATGTCTAGTGGGTCTGTATACACCCAAATACCATACACTATTCAAATTATTATATACAATGTGCATTCTGTACGAAAAAAAAAAACAAACAAAAATAACAACAGCAACAAAAACAAAAATAAAAACACTTGCTTTTATTCGAAGACCTTTTATGATACAATCACATCAAATGTGGCATTAGATTCAGAGTGTTGTCTTCTTTCAGAATACAAACAAAATTTTTGCAAGGGTTGTCTACATATTAAAAATTGCATTTTTTTTTTTTTTCAAATGGTAACACCAACTTTTGGCACCACATGTGAGCTTCTTGTAAATGATTCTCAAGCCGAAAAAAAGGCATAGCTCACACACCTTTTGTTAAATCTTCGTAGAATTATAAAAGAAAATTTATTAAGTTTATATACACGAGTTTTTAAAATTAAATTAGGATGGGTCTGAAAGAAAGACGTATAGAATCACACCAGTTAAAAATTCTAAAGAAAATTGATGTATAAAATAAACTAAAAGAAATGTTGCCTCTATCAAAGGGATTCAACAGTAGTGTCAAAAGGGGGATGTTAACATTTCAATAATCGAAGTTAATGCAATTTTTAATATGTAGACGAACCTTTTGTAAAAAATTGCATTTATATTCTGAAAAAAGACAATATTCCGAGTCTAAAGACATCTACGATGTTATTTTACCGTAAATGGTCTGCGAAACAATAAAAAGAAAAGTTTTTTTTTACATTGAGTGTACATACACATAGAGTTTAGACAAATACAGTATCATTGATTAAATAGTTTCAGTATACCATTTTGAGTTATTTACAGAGCAGTTTTGTCATTTAAACTATTATATTCGACGCAGATCTTTATAGGGTACATACTGAAAATACAATAACGACACAATGATACAATATATAACAAAATACAATCATATATACGAACCGCAAGTCATTCTTAGTCAGAGGTACGATCTTCAATACATATTGGAATGGGAAGGGTTATTGGGATAGGAAATATGGTAACGTGTTTTTAAATAGCTGTTGATTTACCTCTGCTGAACATCATAGCACAATTTTTTTTAAGAAGGATGAATTTTGAAGAATTAATTGGACACATTGAACTGTAGTGAGGAATTGTTTACTGGGTTTCTATGTTTGTATTAGTGAGCAGTCAAGTATTGATAACGAACTGTAAACACAGAAGGATAAGGCAAACACATTTTACTATATGGCATCTTTCGTTGTTGACAGTGATGTTAAATTTAAATATGATGTTAAATTATTAGCAATACATTTTTCAGTTAAAATGTACCAAATCCAAAATGTCAAAGCCAAATGTAAGGAGGTGACAGGTTTGGAATTCTTAGTGGCCATTCGTGAAGAAGAGATGAACTGGGCGCATGGTTCTCTAAGAATTTTAAACCCAGGTACAATTTCTTGTAGGGCTATTTCTATATACTAACTGTACGAAATTTCTAAAAATATATTTGTGCCATACATTTCTAAAACAATTTCAAGAAAATTATACCACAAACATATTTTTGTCACCTTTCAAAAGATGAAACTGGCTTCTGTTTTGAGCTGCAGATCACATATTTTCTTCATGATAAAGTTAAGATAATTTGTAATGATATGATGTATAAAATATACGATCTCGAAAATTCACTTTAGCACATACAGCATATTTTTTATTTCTCACGTTCAATATTTTTTATTTCTACCTGTTTAAAGCAAAATGAGGTAAATGTTAAATTTTATACCACTATAAATCTCACACTAATTACAATTACTACCTCTATATATTATAACCGTTTTAAAAACTTGCTTAAAGATTTCAGATGCAAAGTTTTGTGGACAATGGAAACCTGTTCATGGAATCGTATAGCGTTTAAAAAAATTACAATGTAAATGTTAAGTTACAAAACAATTAAAGTACTTCGATTACAGAATTTAATTTAAAATAGCTGTTTAAGAAAAAACATTATGTTTTAAAACAAAAATAGGTAATGTTTCGTCTTCATTTTTTTATGTTTTTCATTTCACTTTTATCATTCAAAGTATCTTTTCATTAAATGACATAATATGTTCTGAAATCAAAAGTGTCTTTTGAAAAGATACCCATTATATTTATTTTTTCTTTTTTTAAACCTCTCAGAACAAACGACAAAATTTGTCACATGTTTAAATGTGTGTAAAAATTATAGGAGAAAGGTATTTGCTGTGACATAATTTATTGATGAAACTTGAGATACCAAAAATGTGTTTTTAAAAATGACGTATTTTTTATGTTATAGTGACAGAGAAGAAAACATTTCTTGTATTGGAAGATTTGATTTTGTTCCGCTCCAATTAATTGAAATAAGATTTAACTTACTGTCAATTACCAATATTTAAAAGCATAGTTTATCTTGCATAAAATATGCTTACCATGTAATTTTTTCTCCTTGAACCACTTTGTCATACTTTTATTATGACGATTTAAGTTTAAAACAAGCAAAAGTACATCTAGTTAGGCACAGCTTTAGATGTGTGGACAGTTTAAAAGCATGCTTTAAGTATTATAAATACGTAGCTTTAAAAAATTACTTACATATTTTATTGTTATGTTTATAATTATATTTGAGGAATATTAGATTGGATGTATTTAATTTGATTTTGGAATAATTTTAAGGTCCTATTCTGAAGAAATTTAAAATATAGTGCACTCTCGTTATTGCGTCTCCACTGAACACGCATCTCCAATTAATAAGGACAGTTTCGTTTTCTCCATCATTTTCAATTTGTAGTTAATGTCAACGATATCGCTTAATACATATTACTTATCAGACAATGCGGACAATTGTTTCACAAGTTGATCAGGCAGAATCGTAACTAGTTTTGTACATTATTTCTTCAACAGCGAAATTTGGCTCAACTTAGGTTAATACTTATTACTGCAGTTTTAAAAATTACGAGTGACTGTACTGAAGAAAAAGAAAATATTCCACAATCAAACGCCTTTTATTAATAAAAGGTAGCTTTCATAGTCCATGTTTAAAAAAATTCACCTCAATTTACTCAAACACCTGAAGCTAAAATTCTTGGAACCCGATTGTAGAAGATTCAATCCAGGTTTATGTGTTGTTTGGTTCCAAAATTGCAATCGGCGTTTCACCCATACTACCAATCAAAATGTGATCTATAAGACTAAATTTTGAGGTGTGTCAGAAAACTGAAGCAATTTAAGAGATTACTTTGATAAAAGTAAAATGTAAGTACAGCATTTTCTTTGCATATTTTGTTTCTCCTGGGTAATTTATCCTATTGCAATAGCAATTGTCATTATCTGACTTCTTTACTAAAGTTACTAAAATAAAAAGAAATTGGCTTTTGTTTAGTATAAAGTTAGTAATCTGTTTAATTTCTGTCAAAACTGAATTTAGTTATTCAACGCAAGGGATTTTATTCAACACAAGGAAGTTTATTCAACGCCCATTTCAGATATTTCCATTTCAAAATAAACTTTCACGAAACCAACACCTCTATTACGTAGTTATGGTTTTTAATTCAAGCATTTTCAAACATGGTTTTTTAAGCGTTAAAGTAATGAACACTTCAAGAAATCATAACTTTAACAACTTATCTAAATAAGTATAATTAGAAGAAAAAATAGAATCTCAGTGAGGTTATATTTGTAATACTTTGCATTAAATACTGACGTTTGTTTAAATCAGGAACAGTAATTTTAATTGGTTACTCAAAAAGTTAATTGCAAATTGTAGACGACATTGCATTAAGGAAACGTTTGTTGGCGAATCTTTATGGGAGCGAAGGGAATACGCTCATTTTCAAGACAGAGCAAATTTTCGCAACTGGTATCAATGTAAAGCAGTGGATGTTGCGCCCACATTGGGTCTTCATTTGTTTCATAATGCCAAACGTACCTTCATCCCTTCTGCAACATAAATTTCTGAAAATAATATTCTAAGTACAACATATGATATTTGACTAATTCTCTAGGATCGTATTTAAAATAAAAGTAAATTCTCGCCAAAGAATTTTAAACAAAAGCTACTCGATTACTATTGGCTAATGATTAACTAATTTATTAAACATTTTCGCAAATGCATAACAGCGAGCGGCACATACAAACTGTACACTAAAAGGGACGATATAGTATGGAAAAGTCATGCAGAGAATGAAATATGAAAAACTCCTTCCGGCCTGTACCGGGAGGAAAAGGTAGCTTTCATAGTCCATGTTTTAAAAAATTCTATTGATTTTACTCAAACACCTGAAGCTAAAATTCTTGGAACCCGATTATAGAAGATTCAATCCCGGTTTTCGTTAATACTGAGTTTGAATGCGAATTTCAGCATGAGAGTTACAGCACAACAAAAATCAGATTGTTTCAAAATGTCAGCCACCCTAGAATGTCAAACTGCTATATCTCAGCCATTTTTAAGATATATCCAAAACAAAAAAAAATGTTCCAGAATCCTTGTATTACGTTCTAACACATAACAGAAACAATTTTCTCTATTTATAATTTTTTTAACATCTTTTTGGATTTAAAAAAATTAAAAATATTTAACTGGCCGCCTTCTTGAAACAAGATGACGGATGAAGCTGTCCAACGAACTCGGTCGAGATATTGGTATATTCTATACACATACTCCGTCACGTCCAAATCGGTTCAGAAATAAGAGAGTTAGAGCTTGACATATGTCAGATATATATATATATATATATATGACACATTTTTGTTACGATTGGCACATTATTGATGATTGCTATTACTGTTGACTTGAAACGTTCGTTCCATCATACTCCAGTGATGACATATCAGTCCGAACCCCACGAAAATTACCGTATAATCAGTTCGATGTAGGCGCAGTCGAGATCATGGAAATACCGTCATGACATTCGGCGAGGGTATTATTCCGATTTAATCACTATGAAGGCAATTCTCGGAGTACGAATCATATTTGAACATCATATTATAATGCAATCGGGAAGCTTAGTAGAGGCAGTTCATTCCAATAGAAATTTCCCAAAACATTAAGGAAACTGAATAGATGAGCAAGAACTTTATTATGAGAACAGAGATGAAAACAACTCCACCGACTTTCGCTTCATTAAAAACTTGAACACATTAAGTATTGAAGAATTAGCAGAAATTGAAGAACATACTACCGACGAAATAGTGTAGACTTCCCCAGTGACGGCTTATAGCTAACAACAAATAATTCGTGTAAAATCTGTCTCCGAAGCCAGTGTAACCGTATAAATACTTCCAAAATTTTGCCCAAAGTAACAAACGCGCGAAATGCTAGTCCACTGACAGCCGTGTTCGGAGGAAGCCAGGGGGATAAAGAAGGCGGGGTCTGCTCGCTAATGGATGAAAAAATGAGGCCACGAGGGTGTGTCTCTGACGTATGACCAAAACTCTTTATCAGAAGCGGCATTTTAAAAAGATAAAAAGCTTTTGGGCGCGAAAACGCCAGGAATCCTGGGATGCCGAATGATAATTAAATAGAAGTGAAAATGGTATTACAAAAGTTCCAAAGAATAAAAATTCAATGTCTCAAAAGAAGAAATTAGGCAGGTGCGTTTTAGAGGCAGTGTTGCAATTTAATAGAATAAGGTTTTAATAAATACGTGTAGCTTTTAACAGATTAAGATTTTTAGAATGATAAATAAAAGAATATTTTGATTAAGTTATGGAATAAAATATAAAATAGATTTAGGAGATAATTTAAAAGAGAGGGAAAATTTAGAATTGAAAGAATTTGGAATAATTTAACTAAGGAAAAATGGCGAAATTTTTTTATTATTACATATATATATCAACATTTGAACGGAGGATGGTTTGGGGGTCTGGGGGTCATAATCGTTGAAAATATACCAAAATTTCGGGATTGCCTTTCTCCGAACGGCTGCAATAGGTCGCTTTTTTGTAATGAAAGCTACCTAAAAGGCAATAACAATATCAATCTGATGAAAAGTCAGAAAGAATGTTGAGAGGACGAATCATATTTGTACTACCGAGATAATGTTACCAATTTGCTTTAATATATGACCGATCTTGTCATCTTTTCATCTGTCATCTTGTCATCTTCTTGTCATTGTGTGAACAGTTTAAAAGCATGCTTAAAGTACTATAAATACATATCTTTAAAAAATTACTTACATATTTTATTGTTATGTTTATAAATATATCTGAGGCATATTAGAATGGATGTATTTAATTTGATTTTGAAATAATTTTAAGTCCTATTCTGAAGAAATTTAAAATATAGTGCACTCTCGTTATTGCGTCTCCACTGAAGACGCATCTCCGATTAATAAGGACAGTTTCGTTTTCTCCATCATTTTCAATTTGTAGTTAATGTCAAGGATATCGCTTAATACATATTACTTATCAGACAATACGGACAATTGTTTCACAAGTTGATCAGGCAGAATCGTAACTTGTTTTGTACATTATTTCTTCAACAGCAAAATTTGGCTCAACTTAGGTTAATACTTATTACTGCAATTTTAAAAATTACGAGTGACTGTACTGAAGAAAAAGAAAACATTCCACAGTCAAACGCCTTTTTTTAATAAAAGGTAGCTTTCATAGTCCATGTTTTAAAAAATTCAACTCAATTTACTCAAACACCTGAAGCTAAAATTCTTGGAACCCGATTGTAAAAGATTCAATCCAGGTTTATGTGTTGTTTGGTTCCAAAATTGCAATCGGCGTTTCACCCATACTACCAATCAAAATGTGATCTATAAGACTAAATTTTGAGGTGTGTCAGAAAACTGAAGCAATTTAAGAGATTACTTTAATAACAGTAAAATGCAAGTACAGCATTTTCTTTGCATATTTTGTTTCTCCTGGGTAATTTATCCTATTGCAATAGCAATTTGTCATTATCTGACTTCTTTACTAAAGTTGCTAAAATAAAAAGAAATTGGCTTTTGTTTAGTATAAAGTTAGTAATGTGTTTAAATAAGTATAATCTAAGTATAATATAAGTTTAATAAGTATAGTTATCTAAATAAGTATAATTAGAAGAAAAAATAGAATCTCAGTGTGGTTACATTTGTAACACTTTGCATTAAATACTGACGTTTGTTTTAATCAGGAACAGTAATTTTAATTGATTACTCAAAAAGTTAATTGCAAATTGTAGACGACATTGCATTAAGGAAACGTTTGTTGGCGAATCTTTGTGGGAGCGAAGGGAATACGCAATAGGTCGCTTTTTAGGTGCGTTCGTAATTATATAAATACGTAGCACCTATAGTCGTCGTTTGGTCCGTCCGTCTGTCCGTCCGTCTGTCTGTCTGTCCGTCTGTCTGTCTGTCCGCATATAACAACGCAAAAACTACCCAACCAAATGGTTTGCAATTTAAAATATATTATCTTTGCAGAATTTTGTCGAGACATTTCAAATTTTATTAAAATCGAATCAAAACTTTAGGAGATATTAATAAAAATATTTATTAAGATATTTGAATTTTTTTTTTTAAATCGGTGCTTTTTTGTTATAGGAGCTTCCGAAGTTTAATCGTCAAGCGACCGAGATACTTATTTTATGACAGAAATTAATCTGCAGACGATATAATTCCTTTCACAGAATTAAAAATCATCAAGATCTGAATATTTATATAACTAGCTGATACATATATATCTGAATATTTATATAACTAGTTAAGATATTTGTATGAACAGTGTCATAAAATATATACTTAACTAGCTGTTTAACCCGTTCTACGCACGGGATATCATGAATTTAATTCTAAAACGTGCGTAAGAACGCACCTCGTTTGTAACGTTTGACGTACAATTTCCAACTTGTTTGTAATGAAAGCTACCTAAAAGGCAATAACAATATCAATCTGATGAAAAGTCAGAAAGAATGTTGAGAGGACGAATCATATTTGTACTACCGAGATAATGTTACCAATTCGCTTTAATATATGACCGATCTTGTCATCTTATAGTTATATTCCATGTTTTCATAAAATAACTTCATTTTACTTGTCAAAAAACAAGTTAATTACTTTCCTCAGTCGATCATCATTAAATTTGATCAAATTTGTTCAATACTTTCTAAACGCATTCTACTGAAAATATTAGATGAAGGCTTGGGTGAAACAAAATTTACGCAACATAGGTTACAAATAGCAGACAAAAGATTGTTAAATTTTCTGTAATATCTACATGCTCATTTTTAACTAATGTGTTAAAAGTAAAGTGTCCGTAGAACACATTTTTTGTAAAGTGAACCAGTATCACTATCCATTTATTCAGTGAAAAATGCAATGTGTTTCGCTACAAGTCTATCCCAAACTTTCGTGCATAGCTTCAACAATAACGCATATACTTAACTTACTTTAATTTGAAACTTAATTTAAGTTGTGTAAATTGTGACGACATCATCAAAAGTGCAGGAAGTTATACCAATTTATCTTCATACAACTCTGATGTAACTATGTGGTCCAAAAATCAAATTGTAGCTGACAGTGTAGGTGAAATCATACACTAAATTACTAGCACTTCCAACAATTTCATTTATGTAATCACATTCCATACAAAGTAAAGTTATTCGGCTGGAAACTTCGATAAAATATCTACATTATTGTTAAATATATAAACGAAAAGACGAGTTCGGCTTGGTATGATGCACTGCATAAGTGCATTTTGACTCTAGTTTGCTATAGAAAATATGCTTATTGTAGTGTGCTCTATAACACATTAAAGTTTATTCTATGATTTCTGAATCCTCATATATAAAATGTATAATGCGCACTTTTTTTCAAACATCTTAAGTCCAAAAAATGGAATGTACAGTATTTACGGAATAACTCTAAACGCTGATGAAAAATTCTGATGAATTCCACAAAAGGTTTCACTAAGTCACTGAATACAACGTTTAAATTTTGCAATAAAATATTATAAAATTGTAAGAATATAGAAGTAGTAAGTAAAATAAGTTCAAAATGTAGTTATAACGTGCTGTATTTTGGTATTATAAGCAAATAGGTATACGGCATCAATTTCTTCTGTCGACAAATAGTTTAAAATGTACAGTCACTGGCCAAATTATTAGACGCAGTTGTTTTTATTATAATTTGTTAAATATCTGGAAAGATACATGAGGTTTTATCTTGAAACTTTAGGAGTGTAAACAACATGATAAACGTCATACATTTCCGAGAAGATTTTTTCTTGAAACCCCATAAGGGGCCGTCAACAAATTGAAGAAAAACGAATACGTTTTTGATAACCCTGTAAAAACCAATATCACAAAATCGTTGAAACGGTATCACACGCTTAGGAGGCTTATTGTAATAATTTGGGTTCATTTTTATGAAGATAGCATGTATACTCGAAGAGAAATTCAGGTTTTTATAAAAACAGTCCCAAATTTTACGAAGTTTTTTGCTTATAATTTGCAGAGTTTTTAATATAAAAACAAGTTATTTTCAGAAAATATGACAAACAAAATTATACACAATACCCTGCAATCAGAATTTTAAAAAAAATAATTGCATGAAAAATGAGCAGGTTTACTAAAAATTTTTTCACTGGGCATGCGCGAATTCAATCAAAATATACTGTGCATAATATATTAGCTAAATATATAGACCAACTTTTATGAAAGTCTCAAAAACATAGCTTGAAAATTCTGATAGTGATCGTCGATAGAATAAGCTCGAAATTCGCTGTTCCCAAAAGGAAGCAAAAAAGATGAGGGGTTGTATCCAAATATACTAGCTTATGAAAGTTGACATAATAATAAGAATGAAGTGTTTCTCATTCTATATTTAATACAACCCCTCATCTTTTTGCTTCCTTTTGGGAACAGCGAATTTCGAGCTTATTCTATCGACGATCACTATCAGAATTTTCAAGCTACGTTTTTGAGACTTTCATAAAAGTTGGTCTATATATTTAGCTAATATATTATGCACAGTATATTTTGATTGTATTCGCGCATGCGCAGTGAAAAAATATTTAGTAAACCTGCTCATTTTTCATGCAATTTTTATAATTTATTAATTCTGATTGCAAGGTATTGTGTATAATTTTGCTTATCATATTTTCTGAAAATAACTTTTTTTTATATTAAAAACTCTGCAAATTATAAGCAAATAACTTATTAAAATTTGGGACTGTTTTTATAAAAACCTGAATTTCTGTTCGAGTATACATGCTATCTTCATAAAAATGAACCCAAATTATTACAATAAGCCACTTAATCATAATCTACAGTTTGAATGCTTTTTGCAATATTAGTTTTTACAGGGTTATCCAAAAGATATTCGTTTTTATTCAATATGTTGACGGCCCCTTATGGGGTTTCGGGAAAAAATCTTCGCGGAAATATATGACGTTTATCATGTTGTTTACACTCCTGAAATCTCAGGATAATTCCTCATGTATCTTTCCAGATATTTAATAAATTATAATAAAAACAACTGCGTCTAATAATTTGGCCAGGGACTGTAGTTTCTACTGCAAGAAAAGTACACATTTCAACAACCACCCTAATTGTGTGGTAATTTGATAAAAAACTAGATATCTGTGAGTAAATACTTCAATTTAATTTCGAAAAAAAATAATTCTGTGTCTTAAGATTTCTACAGAGTTTTCTTTTTTTTTTAAATGCTAAAATTTTCTACCATTACAATATCATGTTGCGCATTATACACGATGTATATTGTTTTAATTTATCCCCATTAAAAATAGTTTGCGAATTATACACGAATAAATTCGGAGAATTAGTGCTAATTTGATTTATAAAGGTCATCTTGTGTTAATATAGCACTAAACACGTATTTAGAGAGTAATTTTACAGTTGCTTTAACTGATTTTTGTGATATTTTTGTAATGTGATTGGTGATATGGTGTCCATAAATTAAGGGGTCAAACTGAAAATGCTAATTTTTGAAATCAATTGTTATTTGTGATTGGTCAAAATATACCGGTATAAACGGCAAGTGCAGCAAATAAATACTACCATAATAGCGCAGCTAGTTGATGTGACATCCCGAATGGACACAAAATCACATAGTAGAATAAAATGTGCTATCTTTTATTCATTTTATTATCGCTCTAAAGAGACGGACATTTAGTGACTCCAATGTGAAGTCAAAATGGCAGTAATTGAGTCCTAAACCACGAGTCGTTACAGGGATGTTGCCTGGTTACTTTCATGTAATTCTCATTTAGAGGTTCTACTGTGAAGACATCGTGATTGTTGCATAATAAGGAGTCACAAAGTAGCATCCTATTGAAACCACCTGAGGACACTAAGGTGATCGTCGATTGGATCACTGTAAAGTCACTAAATGCATGGTGAAAAATCACCAGGTTACACAATTGTGACGTCACTTGTGAACTGTTGACAAAGCCATTGCCATTTTGATACCTCAGGGGAGTCTCTAAATGACGGTTACATGCGAATCACTAAGGCACTTCATTGTAAGGTCCTCTGGAATTCGTCACAAATCAATGGTCACGGAAAATAGTCACCAACTATCAATTATATGAGAGTAATAATGAAACATATAAAATATGTTACATTTCGGTTCTTAGTAGTTAAAGTGACACATATGACAATTTGTGCCTTACAGTGACGTGACATTGACTGGCTGTGCTATTAGGTTAACCCTTGGGGACGAGCGACACGTATACGTGTCACATAAGATACTCAGAATCCTCGATTATTCCCACCAGTTATTTTTTATTGTCGACTTTGCCTTATTAAATCATAGCATTTCTGCGATTCAATCAGGCGAAAATTTCTGTTTTGAAAAACCGGTGGGAAAGGATTAAAAATTCTGTAAAGGACGCTCGTCGCGAAGGGGTTAATACTCATCTGCTACATCTGTGGTTTATATCAGTTTCTTTTGACCACTCAGAATAACCTATTTGTATTAGAAAATTAGAATTTTCTGTTTGTCCATTAATTTATGTACACCAACACAAAGTGCCCTAAAACTCCGTTTTTGAATACCAGTTATTATTAAAGTTTTGTTGTAAACTTCTAGAACATTTGAAATAAATAAACTTTTAGGTAGGTTTCTACAAAATTTGAAAGTAAAATCTAAAAAGGAATTGGTGTATTAAAAAAAGTGGTATTCAAAACATGGAATATTTCGGAACCCTGTCAATGTAATATAATATATTATATAGATACACTGAGTGACCATCAATTTTTTGTTGCAACCGATGACATCAAATTCGTCTAGTAAAATCATGATTTCCATTTTATTTGAAAATGCTCTTCAATGCATTATCATATAGAAAAGAATTTTTTTTTTTAAATAACCAATTTCACTTTTTATGTGAAACACTTTATCATATTTCACAAGTTCTTCGTTTATATTTTTATAGTGTAAAAAATATTTTTTAATCAATGAAATTCTTTGAAAAGTCTCCGAATACATCTTCATTTTAATAAATAAATAGAAGGGGAAAAAAGTACAAACTAGAAAAAAACTGAGAAAAATAGGATAAAAGAAGTAAACTGCCTTATCGTAAGATTTCGTTTATGCTCCAGAATAGCTAATATTGGAAAAATATTTTTAATATTTAAATTACCTTCATGCTCAATACTCCATAATCAATCATTTTCATATTTATATTCATCTTATCCTTATTTATATGCTTACGTATATGCCATGCACATATCTTAGATACTTACATGCATTTTCTATACAAGAGGGGTGTTTTTAAATGGACTTAATTTTTTTTAATATAACAGCAAGAAAATGGTAGATCAATTCAATTTATTCTTGCAGGAGATTAATGCTTGCTTAATGCTTAAGCCGGGACATTGTTTAGTAAGTTTTCTTGTTTTAGAAGTAAAGGCTAGTGGCAGAGGCGCTGTAGAAAACTCAAGAAAACTGTAGAAAACCTCAAACTAGTGTATAAATATGGATGCAAAATCACTCAGATTTTACACTTTATTCTGTTGGCGTTGAAATGTGACAAAAAAGGTTAAAGTCTTTAATTTATAAAGTTATTTCGAAAATTCTTACAGATTCAGAACTTCAAGCGATACCTGCCAATGATGCCTGTACCAAAAATAAAAAAGGATTCTAAAGAATTTACTAGCATGTATATTTATTTCCAGCAAGAACAACTTTAATAGTTATTACCGTTTACGTGCTATTCCATTTTATAAACCGTCACTTGTACTTAATATACATATGGCATACATGCATACATGCAACAACTTTCAATACTTATCATGCATAATTCAATTTTCATCTAGAGAATGTAATAGTGACTAATGGAAAATTTTCCCTAATCATTATCCAATACACAAGAATCGCTACAACAATGATTTTTTCGTGATCAGGATATTTTTATCATAAATGTCACAACATTTTCTAGCCAAATGAAAACAATAAAAAACTCTGTCATTTACGAAAAAAGGCCAAAAAAAATATATGAAAGATAAATAAAAATTGCCTTTAAAAAATATTAAAAGGCGATTTATTTGTTTAATGATTTGCATTATCTGTTACAAAACAAAAGAAAATGAAAAAGAAAATGTGAACACACCCAATGGGTATTTTTTTTATGTTTGTTTTACTGACTCTTTATGGATCTACTTTTCCATAACATTTTCTTGATGCTTGCTTTTTGGCTGTTTTCCAAAAAATTGAAGATAAAAGAAAATATAGCTAATGAAATGTTTTTACATTAAGTTATTTTAAAAAAAAGGAGCCAGTTGTTGTGTGAATTTGAATTTTCTTTTGTTAAAACACAATGTAGAAAACAATTCAGAAACAAATGTTTTCACAACAACTAATTTGTCTTCATTAAATCAGTTCGGTTTAAATGATTTTGAAAATGCTAACAGCTTCGAATTTTCTTTCAGATTCTTTTAAAATATGAAAATTTCGTGCATCAATTCTGCACAACTGTTCCGGTAAGTATTACATTTTTTAACTTAAAAACGGTTTCCGAACCCCAAAATCAACTAGAAATGTACATTAACTTTCATTTGGAGAACAATTTGTAAGGCATCTGTTGAAAACCCATCGAATTCACATCAGTGTTTCATCCATTGTTTGATATATTTTCTATTGCATAATTTTAATTACTATGAGTTAATTACTGCTGTGTTATTTACAGCAATAATGTGACGTATATATTTTTGCACATTAATATGATATTTTTGTAAATAGCTTGTTAGCACATGTTTTGTTAATTTTAACTTAGTCATTCGTTAGACTATTATTCCAAACATTCCACAATACATGTACAAGCTTTTATGTATTGAATGAATTGTATTCAATATTTCTTGCATTTTAAAATGAAAATGGTATTTGTAATTAATTTTTGAAAGTAAATCATTTTGAACGCCATTCAATTTTCTATCGAGAGAAATATAACGTAATACGAATCTATGAAATATAAGTCTACCTTTCTTTCATAAGAATATATATTTTAAATACAAGGAGCATTGCTTATTAAAGAGTAATCTACGAAATTCCACAATAGAAACTTAAAAAGAAAGAAATATCATGCGTCACGCATGTATTAGGAATCACTTTCCAACACAATGTAACTACTGTAATGTACAGAGTAAATACTTTAACAAAACTTTACCGTTTGATAAGGTTAAAGATGATATCCAAGTAAACAATTTGGAAAACGGATAATACATTTGAAAACCCAATTTCAGCATTTACCACCTACAGTTGGAAAAATCAGATCTATTTTGTGCATTCCTGTATATGATCTATAGATATGTATGTATACTACATAGTATGCTAGTTCAGTTAGGAAACGCATGAAACAGGTGGAACATCCACTTCAATATTTTCTATCTATAGAAAGAAATGTACTCGAATTATTTTGTGCAGCCCCTGTTTATGATCTATAAAATTTATACACTCCACGTATTTTGCCAAACATTAGTTAAATTTAAAAACGTGTACTACAACTAAAGACGTACATCCAACAATTATCGCTCATAGACAGTACTGTAACTGAACACTTTTGTGTGATACTGAAACATCATTAAATTACACTGCTAGCGATTTTTCCGCGTAAAACATTGTGTAAAAGAATTCTTTTGTGTGGCCTTCTAAATGAAGGATAAATGCTATGAAAACTATATTCTACTGTAAGCATTTTGTAGTGCAATTTAATGATTTAAATGAATTTGAATACGTTTTAAATAGTGTAACATCATTAAAATGCACAGCGGTCGGAAAAACTACTTTTTTACTGTAGCGAACTACAACTACAACTACTTGTCTTAAAAAGCAGCGACTACAAACTACTTTTCAAATGTAGTCACTACTTGGCTAATTTCAGATTTTGTCAAAGGATTCAATGTTCAATCCAAACTGAAAACATGGATTGATTAATACTCCGGCGAACCTTATCTGCCGATATACAATTAAATAAGTGCGATATAACCGAGGACAACAAAAAATACAATATACAAAAAAATGTTTTGTGTTCTAGAAAATTGCAGAAAAATAACTCGAAATGCAAACAATAAATAAATCTGCAAATAAAGCAGTTCCAAACAACAAGTAACCCAGCATTAAAACATGCAGACCTAATCAAGAGTAAATAGTCAAAAAAGAAAATTAATTTCTTTAGTGGATTAGTATGCTTGATTTTAGCAGCAAGTGTCAATGAAGAAAATCTCTGATTTCATGCGATGTGTTAGTATACTCTGCAACTGATATGTATCGCTGAAATTTCCAAATTATTGTTCAGAACAAATTTTGCACAAAAAAGCAAGTACTAGCCACGTGATTTGTAGAATGTCACATTTTTTTTTTCTCTTTGAAGTAGCGTTAAAAGTAGCGTCGATTATCGCTACAAACTACTGATTTTTGTATCGTGCTACTCGCTACACTACATTGTTCAAAATGTAGTGCGCTACACTTCCAACTACTAAAAAGAGCAGAGACTACTGCAATTTTGCTACTTCCGACCCCTGAAAATATATTGGAACGATTTTCCCCATACAACAGAATCCTTTTTTGTATCCCTGTAAACGAATTGTAAATACTACACCATTTTATTTTCAATACAAAACATTTGATAGTTAATTCTAATAACACATATCAATTATAGTGCAATCCGAGTATATTTACGGACAAAGAGACGGCCAGACAGATAGTTAAACAAACCGAATTCATAAATACTTTTCAACTAAAGTGTTAAAAAGTGAAACTGACTGCCACATCTATTTAATCTAACGTACAGACTTTAAAAGATTTCTGAAAATTTATCTGAGCCTTAGAAAATAAAAAAATCTCTGGCGGCTCGGCCTACAGGAACAGGTAGATTTCGAAGACGCAGACCGTGGGGCGCCTGTTTGATGGGAATTGCGGAAGATATTATCTTTTTGCCAAGATGCCGTAGTTGGGTTCCATAAGGGACCACCCACTTCGAAATCTAACTTGTTCGCAGGCGGAGCCGGCAGGGATTTTTTTGTTTTTAATTTTTTCTTGCTATAAGTGTTGGTCCTATAAAAAACTTGTCAATATAAAAGTTTTAGATAATATTAAGAGGATTTATAATAAATTTAAGCGGATTTGATATCTTGTAAATTGAAGGAGTTATGAATTTTTTTCTTCTAAAACACCCATTCCCCCCCCCCTGGGGGCCATTTTTAATGATATCAAAAATCTGTTATACATAAATTGTTGGACCTTTTCCTAGAAGTAATAATAACTTTAAACGGATTCGATACATATCATAATTAAGACGTTATGGGTTTTTTTCTGTTTTCACAAAAAGCCCTCCCATTTCCCCCTCTTGGTTCGATTTTGCCCATTAACGAACTTGACCGAGATTTTATGCCCCTTGATTTTATGTATCAATTTGGAAGAAATTTGTGAAGAATTGTTCCAGTTATCGTGTCCATAAAAAAGTGACATAGATAGATAGATAGATAGATAGATAGATAGATAAAGTTTTGAACTGAGGGTGGTTTTGGGTTCTGGGAGTCATGATCGGCGTAGATCTGCAAAAAATTTTCAAAAATTCCAACTAAGGTGAGAATGTAATAAGTATTATTTCTTACGAAATCTACCTAATATGGTTATTTAATCACTAAACATTCTCATTTTGAATGCTAAATAATTGCTGTATAATTTTTTGAAAACTTCTTTAAATAGTTAATTTTATAATTATTTTTGATCTTATAAGGAAGGTCTCTTTAAAGCGCATACTCAGAAAATTTTGAAAAAAAAAAATGCTAATGAAGCTACTCATGTATGTAATAAAGAAACAGGGAAATTTAACTGTAGAACCCCAGTAGAAAATCTGCAAAAAATAAATAAAATACTTTCGAGTATTTTATGGCGCAAAAAGCGCAAAAGGATTCAAAAAGCAAAAAGGCGCGATTTGGCTAGCAAAATTATTTCCTCCCCAAACACAAACGATTTTAATACAGTTTGAAACTGCTTGTAAAATGATTATTCGACTGAGCAATACTTAATGAATTTAAACTTAAACGATGAAAGTTTATTATTTTTTGTATTTTCTACAATGCTTTTTTTAATTTTCAAATATGTCTATGAGATTTTTATAAAATTTGAAAGCGTATAAAATTGTCATTAGCTTAAAAAAAATATACTAAAGGGTTAATTCTAGGGCTCATGATACCATACCCTCTTGTTCAGCATCGTTTCCATTTTGAGTTCAACACTTTCAACTCTCTGTACGTTTCTAGTAATATTAATTTAAAATTTTCTATAAATCAGATTAAATAAATCATTCACGTTTTTTTTCTCCATTTATTACCGATTGAAGGAAATTTTGCTATTGTTTTATCTCCCATTCCACGATTTTTTTCAAATTTAAACGGCTTCACCGGTTACATAAGTAATTTTTAAATGTATTTTAAAAAGAAAAGCCCGATGACAAATGCATTCGTTATACATTTCCATATCGAAGAAGTCGTTGTTTCCATAGGAACACTACTTTTTCCCTGAATTGACAATGTTCAGAATCGGGTTATTTTTGAGTTTGAAACAATTTCAATCAATTTAAATTTTGTTTTGAATCGTAAACTAGCATATTTAAATGTCATTATATATACATATAAATGTGTACACAAAATTGTAGTTATATAAGTTTATTTATTATGTAAGTTAAACTTACATAAAGAAGCTTTTCCTTAAAGAGTATTTGTCATAAAACCGTATTTTTTAAAAAAATTTATTCCGTCGCCAACCGGTGATAAATGGCCAAATAAACTAAAATTTCATAATTCTTTTACGTACGTTATATTGAGGTTCCGCAGAATTTGTTTATAGACGTATATATCCTTATGAGAAGAACATTCTGCAATTTTTTTTTTAAATTTCTGAGTATGCGCTTATGGAGACCTTCTTTGTTAGAAGTGTATTTTATATAACAATATTTTGCATAGTCTAGCTATAGGAAATATGATAACTTGGCAAAAACATTGCGCATGCGTTAGGAAAATCGCGGATAAAATCAATTTTGCTAAAATTAAAAAAAAAAATCTGTCTTACGATTGGGACTGGTAAGTGGTTAAATCAATTACAGAATTTCAAAAATCTTTGTAAATAAAAAAAAAGAAGTCGAAGAAACTAAAACAAAAATGTGTCCGAAGAACTAAAACAAAAATTTGTCGGAGTAACTAAAAAAATGTATTTAATTAAAACTTACTCTGGTCTTTAAAAGATGGTAAAAAATCTTTTTATCTCTTAAATGCCTTGGATTATATGTGTAATACTTTGCCTAATTTGCTGGTTTCTTTTTGCATGTATTTTTCGGGTTAGATAGATGATTATTATTTTTTAGATTTTTAAGATTCATAGATTAATACTTTTATCCTGATACTTTATACTCCTTACTTAATACGTTACCTTCATTACCCCCAGGGGGTGCAAGAGCAAAAAACGTTCTAAAATTTCGATTTTTTTTTTATACTGAAAGCGCTAGAAACATGAAATTTGGCATGGTAGTTACTTATAAGATGTAAATGCTTTTTAAGAACAAATTCTAAAAAAATTCAAAATTTAAAAGGGTGAGAGGAGCGAAAAGCGTTCTAAAAACATTCTGAATTACAATTTCTATGGAATCTCTAGAACTACAGAACCGTTTTCAAAAGTGATGGTGGCAAATTGATGGTGACAGCCCCTGCTCCAACATAGGCTATATTTTATGTCAGTGCCACTACTTCCAGGGGGGTGCAAGAGCGAAAAACATTCTTCAATTTCAATTTTTTTTAATATTGAAGGAGCTAGAAACATGAAATTTAGCATGGTAGTTACTTATAAGATGTAAATGCTCTCTAAGAACAAATTCTAAAAAAAATCGGAATTTAAAACTGTGAGATGAGCGAATAGCGTTCTAAAAATAGTCTAAATTACAATTTCTATGGAATCTTTGGAACTATAGAACTGTTTTAAAAAGTGATGGTGGGAAATTGATGGTGACAGTCCCTGCTCCAACATAGGCTATATTTTATGTCGGTGCCACTACCCTCAGGGGGGTGCAGAAGCGAAAAACTTTCTACAATTTCGATTTTTTTTAATACTGAAGAAGCTAGAAACATGAAATTTGGCATGGTAATTACTTATAAGATGTAAATGCTCTCTAAGAACAAATTCTAAAAAAATTCGAAATTTAAAAATGTGAGATGAGCGAATAGCGTTCTTAATTTCAAATTCTAAAATTCTAAATTTCAATTTCTATGGAATCTCTGGAACTACAGAACCATTTTCAAAAGTGATGGTGGAAAATTGATGGTGACAGCCGCTGCTGTAACAGCTATATTTTATATCGGTGACACTACCACAAAGAGGGGGGGGGGTGAAAGAGCAAAAAACGTTCTTCTAAAATTTCGATTTTTCTTTCGACATTAGTGTTGCTTAATTAGTAATTTCTGAATTATCCGTGGCAGTAAAATTTCCTGTAATAAAAATAGACCAACGAATACCACTTGGCATTTTTCAAGAATTACGCGAGCAAAGCCGCGGGTTTTGCTAGTACTTTAATAATTTCATATCCATACAAAAATATATCCTCATTATTTACAACTCTTCATCCCCACACTTAGTAAACTGGATAAAAAGTTCAGAGATTGGATTTTCTAAAGCGTATTATTTATTGATATCACGTGTTACACAAAACTGTCTTCAATGTATACTCTTTTTCCAGAATTGCACTAATGTCAGCACGAGTATATTTCTGAAATCATTCCCGAAATCGTTTAAAATGCGGCCGTGAAACTCCCTCAACCTTAGATGTGGCGTTCTTTGAAAACACCTTCGTGGGACAGACTGCTTTATCACAGTACATCTGCTGCAACGTGTGCGTTGTTTCTGTAGATTGTTTTCACAAACGTGTGAAGAATTTGATATTCGTATATTGTTCTTCTTACACTAGTTCTGCTTACGGCGAATACAAATAATTGCAGTTCAATGACACATATGCCTATATAAAACCTGCATACATAAAACCTGCATGAGGACGTATTTTTCCTTCAAAACATGTCACGTGACATATTCCTCTATGCCACGGTAATATAGTTCCGTGTCTTCCAATCCGGTTTGAAAATATGAGTAAAGTTTTCGCAATTTTGAACTTAATATTATTTATTACCTTCAAAATTAATTGTTTTACGTGTCTAAACTTACTTCTGTATACTTTAATATATTTACATCCATATTTTGTTTTGCTTTACCAACATATTTTACAGCTCTATTTCCACATCAAATAAATTATATTTAATTCATATATCCCCACTATCGTAATTTCATCTAGTTACCTTATTTAGTTACATAAAAGTAACCTCACACATTTACAACACATATGTATCTTTCAATGTGTACTTAAATACATACATTTTGCTTCATTACACAAATCGCTCAAAATACACTTATAATATAAATACATCTTAAATACATACAATATACGTACTTACTTACATAGAACATACAATATGTACATTATATGCATTTCATATAGTACATACAACGTTTTTATAAGAATTAAAAATAATAGTAACAGATGTTTTGTTAATGAGAAAACGTCCAATACCACAATTAAAAAAAATAATAAACAACATTCAAATTAAAGTATCTACCATAATTAGAGTGTTCTATTTCAGGACACTCTTTTTTAGCAATCGATAATAATAAATACTGTATCGCAAAAAATATCCTAAATACATTCAACGGGTATTTTTTAAAGATTTTCGTTTTACTGCATCTCTATCGATCTACGTTTAATGATATTTCTTTAAAGTTTGCTTTTTTGGCTGTTTTCCGAAAATTTGAATATAAAAGAAAATATCACTAATGCAAATCTTCACAGTTATTTATTTAATGAGAAAGGAGTGTCTGAAAAAATGAATTGTAATTTTTTTCTTTAAAAAAGCATAAATTAGAAAAGCTCAGAAAAACCTTCTGCTAAAACAAGTTTTAAAGGAACCAACTTTATTTTCCATGTTTAAAGGATTTTTAAGTGGTAACAGCATTCTGGCCTATCGAAATTTATGCTTTAAAATATAGTACATTTTTAACTAACTACATATTTCACGTATAATTAAAACAAAATCTCGATTCATTATTTTTACAAGATTCAACATTTTTTGTGTAATATATGATATATATACTTTTTTTATTTGAAAATTATTGTGATATTGGGAAAGAAGCACAAAACTCAAAATAAATATTTATTTTCTTAAAATCTTGTTAAAAAATATTTATTTATTGCACAACATTAATATTTAACCTTTTATCAGCAAACTCAGAAGCATTGTTTAAATTGTAACACGGCAATTTTTTGCACAGTATTTACCTGACTAATCATCATGGAGTAGCAGAAAAAAATAGCTTATACAATCAAACATGCCTATCTTGAACCTGTTTATCTCGCAAATCTAGCTTTTCCGAAATTTATAAATTTCCCGGCATTTTCAATCTACGATTTATGCCTTTTCCTGTTTATCACGAAAGATTTCCCCCCAAAACCAGTACATCACGAATTTTGTACCGAAGTGTCAATTACAAATTCGAACCCAACGATCACCATTCGACAATAGAAGATGTAGACAAGAAACGTTGGTACTTCTCTATTATCCCGTCGACCACTTTTAATAACAAAACACAATCCCAAACTGTAACGCCAAATAAATGGGAGAACGTTGCCATTGGAATATCAAAATAAATAAATAAATAAAATATAAGAATTTAAGGACACAATTGTTATTTTAATTAATGAAATAACTAATAAATCAGTAAAAATAATGAAAAATACACGCAAATGTCGAATTAAAAAACACTTGATGACATAACAAACACGTGAGATGCTTCTGACATCCAGTAAATGGGACCGCATTTTTGGCGTTCAATCTTATAGTTTGGTGACAGTTTTTTTTTGTTATGAAAAGTGGTCAATGGGATTATAGAGAAGTACCGAAACGTCCCTTGCATAGCGACAGTCACGTTGTCAAGCGTTTGTTTAGAGTCGGGTATGAATAAATACGGGGAACAATTTTTCCTTGAAATCCACTCCCATTAACTCAGATGGGAACAGGGACTCAGACAATCGCAAAGGGTGATTTATGAGCAGGGAAATGCCTTTTGAAAGGGTCAGTTTCCACAGTGCTTCCGAAGTCAGGACTTTGGAAGGAGACATTTATTTTATTTCCTATGTTCTGCTGTGATGGTGTTGATTTATAAGTCGCTCTTTAAGCAATGCGGGATTATATTTACGAAAGGAAGATGACATGGCAGGAGTGACAAGAAAGTTGAATGTTCTTTCGATTAAAGAGAGCAAATCTTGACATTTTAGAATGAACATCCGCTTATGTAGAACAATGCTGTTGTTGCAAAGTTTCGGGTTCCTGCTAGCACTCTTTCAATGATCGTTGAAATCAGGGAAATGTTGAAGCAAAAATTTCAAAGCAACAAAAAGACGAAAGTGTACTTTTCCCGATTTGGACGAATGGATCAGAAAAGGGTTTATTCAATGTAGAGACCAAGGAGTTCCGATCCGCAGAATGATGCTTTAAAGGAAAGCTGAAGACTTCATTAAAGGACCTGCTCATGAGGAAAACTTTAAAGGCATTAACTGGTAGCTCGAAAGCTTTAAAAGTAGGCAGGATATTGTTTCCATAAAACTTGGCGATGAAAGTGCATCTGTATTGCAAAGTGTTTCTGATGATTGGATAAAAGACATCTCTTCTCTCGTAAAATAATACAAGCCAATAGATGTTTCTAATGCTGATGAAGCGGAAATTTTGACTTCAAAGTTCACCGAACAGAATTGCTACATTTAAAGACGTTGGCTGCAGAAGAGGTGAAAAGAGCAAACTACGAGTAACAGTACATTTAGCCGTCAATGAAGATGGCTCCAAAAAACTCTCCCCTCTGATGATTGGATGTTCTGAAAATTCTAAGTGATTTTCAAAAATAAAGTAATTTCCATTTGCATAGAAAGCGAATAAGAAAGCCTGAATGGTGAGCGAAATCTTTATTTGTTAAAATCACTATACAAATCTATGTGTTCGAAAAAAACGATAATTCTTTTTTTCATTTATAACAGCAGTGCGCATTCAAAACTTCCTGCTTTGAGAAATATGTTAACGTTAAGTTTCTGCTTCCTAACAAAAAGTCAAAGCTGCAGCCTCTTGACGAAGGTATCATACAAGCTTCAAAGTCAATTACAGACGAAATTGGTACGTAAGGTTCTAGATGTCATCGATGAAATAATTCCTCTCTTAAAAATTCAACGACCTATAGGCAATAGGCCATAAAAAATGGACTGAATTTAAACATTTTGTTTGAAAATATGTTTATTATATTATAATATTTTTAAATGGATGTTTCCCTGGCAACGCGTAGTACCTTATCGAATGCGAAGATCGCGAACAATGTGAAGAATGTAAGAGGGGGTATGGAATGCAAAGAAGTTGAATTCGAGGAACATACCAAAAAACCAAAAGTAACAACGAAAGAAACTGAGCAGGCCGTTGAACTGTTAGGAACTGTTCTTGAACCCCAAGAAAATGTTGGCCAAGATCGATTCGCAGCTATTGCTGGCCTTAGAAAAATAATTGATTCGAATATATTTAGACGCCGAACATAAATGAAAGACTCTTTGTGTTGTTAAAAGTATATTTATGTAATTTTGATAATCAATGTACTAATTTCTAAAATTAATAAAAATATTTAGTACTAAAAGTAAAATCTACCAACATATCAGTAAAAGATTATTTTTAAGATCTTCATTAAAGCTTCATCACTTACTATTCTTGAAATTAGCAACTTTAAAAAATATCTGATTTTAAACCTCTATATCTCGATGTTTTTTCTTTTTCGTGAGATTCCAGACAGGTTTGATTGTAGTATGTATCAGCAATATACAGCACACGAAAGTATTTTTAGTGGCACACAGACTGCACCTTTTTCTTTGACATTATTTGACAGTGTTTTTTTAATGTATTTTAAAAAATAAAAATTATTAGCGTCTGTATGCATACATGAAATAATTTATGTTACTAATTTTGATTGTCAGAATGATTGGGGAATTTATTAAATTACTTGAGAATCATAATGAACATCAATTATTGAGAATCTATTATACATCATTAAGGTTTAGTAGTGGAGTTCTTGCATCAATAATGTAATTGAAAATTTTGTGAAAAAATATTTTCTTCATAGTGTTTTATTATTTATTGACTGACACTGTAAATAAATCACTGTTTGACAGCGGATATATGTATTCTCTAATCGTTTATCTAAAACTCTGTACCTGCTAATCAGAAGAGTAAAGCGATATTGTAAACCACCAGCTTTCCCCAAACTCTAGAGAACTTTGAAAAAATATGTATTTCGAAAAAAATATGAAGTGTAATCTCTATAAATATTTTAATTAAAATTGAATTTAACAATAGGGTTTCCAAATTGTAAATCCTTGTAATTACTAAAATATTTGACCGAATGATTTCCATCCAAAAGTTACATTTACCGAAAAATACAAATATGTTGTCAAAATTGCGTGTGTGCCCGTATTGAAAATTTCAAAGTTTGATACAATTCCGAAATTCCGACTAAGGTATTCGATTTCCGTATTAAGACAGCTTCCTAAGCCATTTTTTCGCGACATCATATGAAGATATGATTTCCAATCGAACGATCATTGTCCTTTTTTCTGAGACTTCTATAATTGGAGCAATGATCATCGCCCGAATTTTTCTGGGGAATGCGGTATGTTCACTTAGAAGAGGAAATGTTTCGAACATATTTGTATCATGTATAGCAGAAATTGAGATATATCTTGATGAGAAAGGACAGCACAACGCAATTAAGTGACTAAAATTGGTTGTGCGATGTGATGTTTCTAAATGATGTGATAACATTGTATATTATTAGTGGAAATATAACGAATTTTATACACTAATCTGCTACAATTGATTTGGCATGTGAAATAACTTTTCAACTTAGATATATAACACTAGTTAAAGTGTGCCAACCCTGGATGCATTTTTATCGTAACGAGGATGAATATATCGTATCCTTTCACAAAAAATAAAATGAATTTCAGGTCTATATAAAATTTCGAGCATTAAGGTATGAGACTACCCCCAAAATGCTGTTTTTGATAAGCATTTCGATATTTTAGTTAAATTAAAGTTAAAAAATTCAGGATTTCAAAAATGTTTTGGTTTTGGTTTAGTGATACTTAGAAGTGAAGTTCTTGCACCAAATTATCAACTAGAACGGAACATTCTAAAATTGAAACTGACCTAAAAAATCATGAAAAATCTCATTTCTTAAAAGGTTTTAAATATATAGAAATAAAATTTTATCAGAAGGTTCTGCTCTTCTGCTGGAATACTATTAAGCAACATATAGCTTGTAAGTATGTATTTATTAATTTAAGAGCTATTTTTATTGGGTCATATATATATATATATATATATATACATTAATATTAATTATCTCTTTGGAGATTTAATTAGAATGTTACTAGAACTTGATATGTTTTTGAAATTCAAAGATATTATAATTATATACATATATATACTATATAATTATAATATCTTTGAATTTCAAAAAACATTAATCAAGTTCTTGTAACATTCTAACTAAATCTCCAAAGAGATAATTAGTAATAAAGTTTAGACAGAATACCACAAAGTTAATAATTAACAAGTGTAATCATGATATTACCATAGTATTTGCTTCGATGGTAATTGGCTAAAAATACTGAAAATGTGAAAAAAATTTAATAAGAAAGAAAAAAAAAAAGAAGAAAAATTATACAATATACCATAAAATGTAAAATAATTGGAAGTAGATATCAAGTGAATACAAATGGATTTTGAAATGAAATATAAACTAATTTTTCACAAAATGTAATATAATGGACATTTTGATAACAAGAGATTTAAAATAGAATTGGATATGAATAAACACGTGTAAATATTAATCTTCAGCCTGGATGTATCTACACGTGTTTTAAAAATAATACAGTATTTCATAAAAATGTACTGGCATTTATGCTAAGATCTATATATATATATTTAAATCATGTTGTGCATACAAAATTTGGCATATGTTAATAAATTTAAGAAGTATTGTTTTCTGCTTCAGAACACAGGGAAGTGATTTGCTTATATGTTGTTGAAAAAATGTGATTGTTTTCTATTGGTTAGATTTTGTTATTTGGCATAAACGTCAATTTTTGCAAAAGATTTATTGCCTAATTTTATTAATTTAATATTGCCTAATTTTGAGCAGTTAGTTAAAATTTTATTTCAACGCATAGTTTTGTTTCAGCTGATTTAACTAAAAATACATGTGTTTCATGAAAATTTCATAGTTTTCAATAAAAGTGACCAGAAAATAGACACATTCATTAAACAGAAAACGGTTAAGTATTGTTACTAAATTAAACGAGAAATAAAACTGTCAAAATATTTTTATTCTAAAATATTTTTAAGATTATTTCATATGCGACTAGCTAAAATACAATATAACTTTAGTAATTAAATTGTAAATTGGTATTGTCTTCATTTGAATATTTACAATATGTGCTTACAGAATTAACTATATATCTGAAATACACAGATGCAAAAACGATCTATTAAGAACAAAGGTTGAAAAAGTTTTAAAAAATGTAATTTGTATCAACACAAATATTTCTCAATAAAACTAGAGTGTTTGCTTTAACAAATTAATTTTCTGAAGGGGTTTGTAATCAAAATATTTTATATTTAAAAAGCGTGAAGTATAGTTTTTCGCTCTTATCAACAAATGAAATGTGACTGGTACAGGCTAATTACTTTAAATTATTTCGTAAATAATTGAAATTTGAATTTCTATGCTTTTTTTCACTTTAGAAATATTTCATGTCAGTCATAGTCACTTTGATTTTCTCTTTTATCATTACTTGCTTATATCTATGATTTTCACCGTTGATAGTGCGTTCTTGCATCGTTTTATAACTCATATTTACTAATAAAGCCAAATTTTTTCTTTGCAGTTCTGTCAATAGTATGATCTAGTAATCATAAAATAATAATATGAAGGAAAATTTCTAATAAGAAGTTAATGCATCAGGAAGTGCATTAAATGTCGATAATACTATCATACATTTTATTTTTTTGTAATAAGTTATTCTATTCCTTTTAATTAAATAATTTTTTTTTAGCACCAAACGATTTAACAAGTATTGCGTACCGGTTTCGGTAGCACTCCACATACCAAAAAATATTGGTATTTCGCTAATAATATATAGTGGAGAATCGGATTGGAAAGCTAGATGTTTTGTTCAATTGAATTCGAGGAAATTTGAAGCGGACAGACTGCAGGGAAATGCATTGAGAAAAGAAACTGGTAATACTAACACAGTCAATAGAAAATAAGAAATGGGGATTTTAAGTAAGATTTCAAACATTCAACAAAAGGGGTTTGGCCAAGGATGTCACTGATGCTCTAGAAACATTTCATATTCATTAAAATTATAAAAGGCTATTATTAGGGACTTCGCTGCCTCACTTTGCCCCCTTTTCATTGTCAGTGTTTCACAATTGCCCCCTTTTCATTGCCAAAATATTCAAAATCTTGCGAAAAATCCTCTTTTTATTAATTTTTATTTATTGTTTTGGTATTTTTCCGTTTGTATTTTCCTATTGGCTATTCCATCCAATTTCTTACAATTATATTGGTTAATAAATGGGTCACTAAAATCCGCTTGTCCACTATATATATATATATATGTACGAAATTTCATTATTTTTTGTACTGATAACGTTAATCTGAATGCTTCCAAAACCGTTATGAAATGGTTGTTGAAAATTTTGGTGCGTAAATCATTGTTTCATTTAATTATTATTTATAGCTCCATGTCTTATTTCAATTTTCATTTATTTTATTTTTTGTTAGCGTTATATGAGTATTTCGACAGACCTCAAACTGCAAAGTAAACATATTAGATTTCTTAAACGTACATCTATTCTTAGAAAAGATACTGCAATATCGTAACAGGGGGGATTGTGAAAACGATTCGCAAATTTCGTAACCCTGATACATCTAAAAAATAAATACAGTGAAACTTCCATTTAACGAAGTCTCATCGTTACACTTAAAAACTTCGTTATGAAGAAAATTCGTTAAATAGAAATTAACTTAAATTCCTGAAATTTTTCCTTCAGATATGACAAAGAGGTATTGGATTCAGAAGCATTTGATTCAGTTTAAATTATGTAGCCGTCTCTTATAAAACAGTTGCGTACGGTCGATGAAATCCCTCCACATTCCTAAGCTTTGGTTCAAGCTTTCATCAGCTCTGATACAAGGGTTCTCAAACTAATGTTTTCCCTACATTGTCTTTTTTTAGTCTTTTTCGATAATGTACTTCAAGATTTTTTATTATTCCTCAGACTAATGGCTGAAGTTTAGAAGTTGTATTGGCAGAACAAAAATAACTTTGATGTTCTTTGATTTGAAATTTGAAGCACGTTCTTGTGGATGTACAAAGCTGGACAGAATGGTAACTGTCTGACTCTAATTGTTTTTTTTTTGCTTCAATGTATCTGATGCTATTGCTTCACTTTATCTTCTATATCATTGAATGTAAAAAGGGGATTTTGACTTCCCCCAATTGTCAGCGCTGGAATCTCGATAGTATCTCGAGAGTAATGATAACAAGTGTTTTTCTTAGTCTGAAAAAAAAGTTTTATTTAGCACCAAGTAGAATGGAAATAATTTAATTGTGTTCATTTTCATACAATCCACTGAAATAAATTCGCATATCCAGCGCAACAGCAACCTCTAAGTTTGGATTCTGTTCACGTACAAAAGTGGAATAAACTTCGTTATATAGAGTATATTTTTCGTAATATGGAGATTAATTTACATGCTAATGGTGTTCAAAGTCAAAGTTCTGCAGAAAATTTCGTTAAGTAGAAAACTTCGTTAAATAGAGACTTCGTTAAAGGGAAGTTCCATTGTATTATGGGAGATAATTGCCTCCTGTACTAATACTAAACCATTTATATTCATAGAATAGTGTTTGGTGTAATATCGATTTAACGTGAAACGATAGTATCATAGATTAAAATGCTGAATCAAAATTAATGATATCACAGTGTTTTTATGATTTTATTTTTTTATAATTTACTTCAATAGTAAAATTTTATCAATGATCGACAGTGATTTAGCAATTTTTAAAATATTTGTATAATTTAGATTGGGGAGTCACAAATCGTAAAATGTAAACCATAAATTTTTTAAACGTTTGTCTATTTGTAGAAAATAGGATACAATATCGTGTATTGCGAAAACCATTACATAGCTGACAATATTTCGGATTTTCAAAGTTCAAACCAGATAAAATTACTTGATCATTTTTTTTAAAATTTCTATATGATTATTTATCCATTACTTTTATTTAGTTAAATTTCTGGTTTATTTTATTTGCGAAAAAAGGAAGGATGGCAGGTATCCAATTAGGCATTCATGCAAACTTTCCATAAAAAAACAAATAAAACAAAACATACTTTGAACCGGAACATTTATTTAAGTGTAGCTTGCTTTTTTTAATTAAATATTTGGTAATCATTTGAAATGTACTTAATTTTATCTATACTAATAAAAGAAAGTTTCGCTCTGTGTGTCTGTGTGTGTGTGTGTGTGTGTGTGTGTGCCTGTTGGCGATGGCGATGGCTAGGAAAATCTAGCCCACCTAGAAGGCTGCAAATTTAGGTGTACATAGTCCAAGGTCTGGCCATGTGCACCTGAGCCTCAGAATTTTAATATTTTGATAATTAACCTAGATATTAATTAGATTATCATTAACAATCGCTTCTAAAATGTCAACTTTTTAAATCAAAATGGTGAAAGAAACGGACTGGCGCATTGGATTTGCGACCGGAAATGAACGAATTCGAAATTATTTAACTAATTAGCGAATTTTAAGAAAACTAATTGAGATATCAATTTGAAAATTTCTGAGCATATGTAAAAAAATATTCTGTATCTGACTATGTGATTTTTGAAAAATTCGGTTGGTAATTTTTTTTCATTTACGCAAAAAACTGGCAAAAATCTGCAGGCGCCAGTGAAAACGATCCCAGAAAGTTTCAGACAGGGATCGGCTTTCATTAAAAACTGAACTACAAAGAGATCTGTTTCTCGGGAAAATCCATCCATTTAGTTTGTGAAAATGAAAGGAAATAATTGCCAATTTTTACAAATGAACAAAAATTTAGGTAACTATTTAAGATATAGATTTGAAATTGCGGTCGGGAAGGGGGGACATCTGCCGGCTATTTTAGCGTAGCGTCTTCGTTATGTTCTGATTATCAGAAAAATGTAATTCCTTTTTTAATGATCGCGTTGATGTAGGTGACGGTGGTTCTCTTGAACAAATTATTCATTATATTTGCGGGTATGGGGAGGGAGGGTGTTAACGCCTTTCTCTGAGATTGTAATTATCTCGGACCCGCGCAACGCCGGGCGGGTTAGCTAGTTCTTTAAATAAAATTTGTTGTTCACATATGTCTGTTTGAACGGGAGTCTCCAGTTAAAAATGGAACGATTAGCAAGTATACACTAGGAAATCGCATAATACCGGTATCTCTATTAGAAATGTTATTAGCAATAAATGGTATCTGACACCAAACAATTAGATGAACAGAACCTTATTTGACTTTAATTAGCATCGGTCCACGGTAAAAGAACAACAATACAGATATACTAATCGGTTACAGCTACATAAAATCGGATCGATGCGTGATTTTCATAAAAATACCTATTTCTATGTTTATTCAGCTATTTAGACAACGCAGAATGTGCGACGATGATTTTCACGACGTAGGGGAAAATTGTATGCATTTTTCTAATGTTTGTCAACTATGTAGAGTTTTTATATATGTTCCACGGCAGAAGAAACCATATAGTACGTTTTTCCCCTTATGTACCGTTTATAGCCCTGTCTCTAGGAGGAAATGTACGGGAAAAGTAGGAAAAACAGATGAAAACCAAAAATGAGTAACTGGTGAAAAATATTATTATGTAAATCCAATTTTTCATATGGTTGTATGTTTTACTTTTTTATATTGTTGTATTTTTTTTCGTCTTGAGACTAATATTCTGACCCTAAATTTATTTTTAATTTATTGGATTTTGATATGTATGTATGGTTTTTGAAAATTTGAAAATTTCCATCATGTAAAGTCAAAATTTCGCTATATTCCGTAAAATCAGTAGTACATTCCAACTTTGTAAGGCATTTGGGGAGTGAGGGAAGTTGGGATTACCTGCACGGAGGTGGAATTTACGCAGTTAGCTGTTTTTGATTTAATGAAAGACTACATAAAAAGCATGCTTCTGTACCAACGTCATTAAAAAAAGATACATTTTTGCTAAAAAATTAAAAATTGAGATTTTTGGATTAAACCCGTATAAAATTAACAATGTGTATAAAATTAACAAAAATTGCCGTGATTGGGAATTGTGAACAGACTTTATAAACACATAAAACCGCGTTGTCATTGTCTGCAAAGAAGTCACTTCGTCACAATGTGCGGCATATAGTCAAAAGCAACATTTATAAAATTCTTTCGTCTGTCAGAATACGGCTTAGAAACGGTTGTTTAACAAACATTAAACTTATCAGGGGCAGATGGAGAATGTTCCTGGTTGAAATCAGCAGATTTTGACATTCCAAAACCCAATATAGTTTTTGAGGAAATACGGCAAAACTGGGGAATCAATCAGTCTTTCAGTACTCAAGAACTTGGGAACCAATTGACCAATTTTAAGGAATTTTACGGTGATTAGTAGGTCAAATTAAGATTTATAAATGATTATAATAACGTTTTTAGCGTATGACTATCACATTTCAATTTAAAAACAGGATTGGTAAGTATTTCCCCAAAAAACTCTAATGGGACTATTAATACAACTGCAACCCAACGAGTTGCTACCAAGCTAGTATAGAATAAAATGCTGAAACAAATTTAACCTCTTGAGACATGAAGCAAACATATTGCTGCAAATACTCATTCATTGCTTTTGCACAAGCAAAATGAGACCATAGATGACAGAAAAAAGACCTTTTCTGAAATTGATACTTCAGGGGACTTGTAATTTAGGTTTACAAATATGAATCTAAATTTACCAGCCAATAAAATATCAATTTCATTCTCAATAACCTAAATTCACACAATCACAAATTTAAGGGCTTTAAACAAGTGAATGATCTACAAGTCCTCCAAATTTTTTATTGTTAAGTATTAAAGTTAAATAATTATGCAAATTATACTTACTTTTTTGGCCACACTGTCTTCAAGGCATTTTGCAAACTCAGAAGAAAATAACATTTATTTTATGAGGAAATAAGTATCAATGCTGTCATTTACTGCTTTTGATTTTAAGCAAGAAACATTCAGCTCGATAGAAGTGAAGTCAAAATGTAAAAAAAAAAAAAAAAAAAAAAAAAAAAAAATTAGTTTTTATGTAGAAAAGAATAGAAATCCACATTTGTGCACCTCGGGTCTGAAATGATTATTAATGCATAAAAGCATATTTATGCTTTTTTCTATTGATTTAAGAGAACATGAACAGTGAGATTCCATCAATAAGTGGTAAAGTTGTAAAAATGTTCAAAAAATATAAATCGATATTTAAATGTTTCAAATAAATCATTTTAGCCTTTGTTAATATTACATGTGTGTTTCGAATGTTAATTCGTAAGCCATAAATGTGTAAAATTAAAAAATAAATAAATAAAACGTTTATATATTTTGAAAAAAAATGTGTTGCAATATCGTAACAGGTGGATGGCGATTAGAAAACTGTATAACTCAGGAATCTCTATAATAAGCATTGTAGAAGATAAATGCCGAGCAATTAGGTGAACACAGCCTTATTTGAAAGTAATTAGCATCGATCCAGCGAGAAAAAACTGCAATCTAAAAAGAATTTATGTTTTTTTCTTTGGCATTTTATTAACAATTGTTCAGATTTATGAATTCATTTATTAAATTAAGACACATTGAACATATAAATGGGTTTGTTAAATTGTTCTCCTAAACTGCTTGGAGTTAAAAATGCACTGTTGTGTTATAAAATGTGCGAAATTATTTTAAATGTCGGCAGTACTTTTATGGAATTTTAATGTTTTTCGTAAGTTATTTTAATGTTTTTAAACAGAAATGTGTCGTTGAAATATTAAAAAAGTGCGGCTACATTCGGAACCGATTCCTAAAGTAAAAGTATCCTCATAAAAACAAACTGCACTTAAAATCAAATTTCAAAACTGCACAATGTTAGACATAAACCTGAGATTTTCCTATGAAAGAAAAAAAAAAGATGCAAGCAAGAAATTTGAAAAGAACGCTCCCATAGGTTTAACATTTGCGTGCGAGAGTCTTCGCGTTAATAGTATAGGCACTGAGTTTATGCTAATCACATGACAAAACTCGCAAATTAATGTTTATCCGATATCAGCACTCTTTTAAATTTTCTCTTTTGCATTTAAATATTGTTAAATGATTTTTATATATATATAGGATAGCTAAGATCAATCTCAAAACAGGTTTTTTTTTTTTACTTTTTAGATTTTGTTTACAGATTTTTTTATGATGTTTTTTTTTTTTTTTTTTTTTTTTTTTTTTTTTTTTTTTTTTTACTTTGGAATCCGATTCCGAAATCGAAAGTGACATCATAAAAAATAAATCGGTCAAGTTCAAGTATAACTTGCGCTCAAAAAGATCCGTACATAAAATTTATTATTAATTACCACTTATTAATTAATAAACTCCTACTACCCCTTAACTTTTTCATAATTTTAGTTTCAGTAGATTCGGAAATAGGAGTGTGGGAGGGGGCATATTTTTCCGGTATTCTTTCGACGGTATCTCTGAAAATTTAATACCTAAAATTAAAACGAATATATTTTTGAATTTGATGTTACGAGATCTTTCGAACGATACCCTACACGATATTTAAAAAGAAAATGTTTTTTTCTCAAGTAACTTAATTAATATCTCGGCTAATTACCGACATTTGTTTTACGAAAATCATTATAAAATATACTTGGATGATTCTTCGTCAATAGATACCTCGAGTGCCCGTCCACACTCCCGCGGACCGCCCGAAAACTAAAGTTTTTGTGTAACGGAAAATGCGTTTTTCCCTCCATGCGTTTTAGCCCACCATGTTTTTCCTAGCCATACTTGTGAATGGCTAATAATCTGAAAATATGTGGATAAAAAGAATTTATAACTTTCCCAAGTTTGAACTTTCCACGTCTCATACTTTACGAGAAAAAGGGCTTTGACAGACGGACAGACAGACACAGGAGTTACCTTATAATGGTTCCGTTTTTACTTTTTAAGTACGGAACCCCAAAAATCTACAAGTAAACTCGAAAAAGTGAAAAAGGGTCCGGTTAGAGATTGATATCAGCTTGTCTGTGCGAAAAGAATTCTTTAAATATATTGAAATGCAAACGATAATTTTGAAAAGAATGTTCCCGTAAGTTTAACATTAGTTTGCTAGTGTTTTTCTGTGACCACCATAGGCTTTTGAGTGTTTTTAAATTACAAAAATAAAACTGTGAACTCTACTGCATAGTGGCACATTTTCCTGAAATCGTTCCCGAAACTTGAATTATTTTTTTGGTTGTTTGTTTGTTTCTCAGAGTTTTTTCAGAGAGCAGGCTAATGGCGAGAATGGTAAATTTTGTTTTAAAATAATTGAGGGGTCAGTATTTAATGAAATTTGGCATTCCCATGTATGGCATAGTGTAATTTTGTGAGCTTCATCGCAAAGTGTAAGTCATTTCGGGGATTTATTGCATGAAATAATTAAATAATAAATTAAATTTTTCCTTCAAAGTAACAGAAAAGAACCATTAAAATTAAGTATGCTTTAAAGGCAAAATTACTAAGAATTTCTTTGTTTATTAATTCGAGTGACTTCGTTGGATCTAAAACTTTTTTCATAAACATATGTAAAGGAAATATAAAAGTGCGCATTGTGTGATACCTTTTTTCAAAACTTTGCAAATACTTACGATCAAAACCTACTGTTACATCCTGCCTGAAACAGAATTCATCATTAAAATTTATCATCCTAAAAGGTAAATATTTACTGTGTGGTTTTGAACAATGAAGACTAACTTTTAAAATAGCTGACATCATGGTGATATGAAATAAAACAAGCTGAAATGCCTCTAATTTTTACACAATAGAGGTGCGCTAAACATATTTCCAGGACTCTGATATAAAATTATGCAAAGTTGCGCATAGAAAGCCTGTGACTTTTGTTTCAGCCTTTGGACAGCACTTTGGGAAAGTTCGCCAGTACTAAAATTATGAATAATCATTTACTACTATGGACTTATTTCAATAAGCCTGCATGTAACTATGCTGTTTAGACAAACAAGTGGTCATTTTCGTATTAGATTAAAACTGTATAGGCTCTTTGAAAAAACAAATGAGTTGATTGAAAAACAAATGAAAATTTTCCAATTTACCTAACACTGCTCTATAGGATCTTTGCAATAAGCCAGAAAAATATCAGCCTGGTTAAGAAAATAATAGGAATTTTCCAGTTAGCCTAAAGCTGCATAGGCTCTTTGAAATAATCTGCAAAACTATCAGGCTAATTGCAGAAAGTCAGATGAATCTTCAATTATCCCGGCTCGTTGCAAAGACCACATTTCTCAATCAGCCTACGACATATATATGACGTCTTAGATTTATTTGTACACAGGCTTAAAAGTGATAATGTATGTCAAAACAAACGATTTTTATATTTAAAAATTAAGATATTATTTGGCGCTTTAAAATATAGGTAAATAACGACGTTTTAGGAATCAATACTTTTCTGACTACTGCCGATTAGTTTTGGAAGCAAGCACTCTTCCTTCATCATTGCAAAGAACGATGGAATTCCGGTCGTGTATAGAGAGGAGAAGCGGATATATATTTACATAAACCAAAATTTGACATAAAACAGTAATACACTGCCGCGCATGCGCGGTAGTGTATTACTGCTTATTTTACTGTTTATTACTATTAATTTTAGGGTATATTACTGGCAGTTGGGGTGTCAGCATTATACTGTAAAATCAACAATTTTTTTGCAGTGTATATGCAGTGTCAGTCATGAATTACAATACACTTCCAATGCTTCCATCACATTTCACGCAAAGGATTTTTTTTTTGAAAATTTGGTTGAACTATCTTCATTATTAATATGAATAAAAATCCGAGTTTTTCATAGACTGACACACAATTTATCGACTTCATCTAGAGGAGTGCGACTCTGGTTTTCTACAGAAAAATTGCTATTTCTGACGTGTATTATCAGTCGTGAATTCTTTTACAATTTTGAGATGCCCTACATTTGTTCATAGGCCTTTTATTCAAACGTAATCCCATATAAAAGCTATGCGAATCAGTGCTGTATTCAGAGGTGGAAAGGTTATGAATGTCACTGTTTTAGAAACAAAATGTTTGCTCTATGTTATCGCATAAACCTGTGGGTAAATAAGTCGAAAAATGTTGATACAAAATACTGGTATCCATAATACTCTCGACCTCCGTCTTCTGGATACGGCAATGGTGTAAATAGTTTCTGGAGGTATATAAATAAATATTCTCCTACATAAATCCTACGTCTTTACATATGGAAATAATCCTACAAATTGTCCTATAAATTATGAAACATAAATTTAAATAATATCAGTATAAATAAAACATTCTAATATACACATCTAAAGAAACATAAATAAGGAAAAGGAATTATTGTAAAAGGAAGAAATATATTTCTAGTTCAAATTCTCAGTTCAAATTTCTACTGCCGCATCTAAACAAGCGACTCATACATTTTTAGATGACAAGCGAAAAATTACTTATAATAATATCCTTATAAAAATAAAGATTTAGCATGTAATAACCCAAGTACGTATTTAATTTATCAGAGAAAATTACCTTTTTCTTTAAGTTATAAAAATATCCTAGATGTGTTTTCAAACGATGTTATTTTCCTGGTTTTTTTTTTTTTTTTTTTTTTTTTTTTTTTGTGTGTGTGTGTGTGTCGATCTAAGATCTAAGATAGACTGTAATTCTTTTTGTATGTTCGTGGTGGTTAAATATTTTTAAAAAAGTGTTTTGTGACAGCTCGAACTTCAATTATTTCCATTTTTTTAAGTGTCAAAACTTGTTTATTTTACTTTATCGCCCAGCAATAACCAATGAACTCACGCGCCTGAAACTCTGCGGCATGTCCTCTAAAGGATCATACTTTACAAACACCATTGTCATTTGGTCATACTTGTTCCATTTCTGTGTTAGGCCGAGAACTTATCAAACTGCCCTCGTATCATTTAAGTCGACATAAAATACAAAGATTCCTCAAATCAAGACAAACAATTATAGAACAATTACAAAAAACCTATAGCTTTTAAACATCAAGATGAGTGATAATTTATCCAAAATTATGTTTGAATTATGTTAATAATATAACAGAATGCAAAATATATTCACTTTTAGAAAACAATATCCCAATAAAACAATAAAAAATAGGCTAGAATAAATTGCTGAAGATATATGTATTTTGTTGAATCTTTACTTGAACGCATCTTTATTTGAAGTTAATTCTCTTTTTTTTTCTTTCTTTCACTTGAAAACATTATGTTTTCAGCTAATTAAACAGAAAATATTTCTTTGAATAATAAAAACCATTTATTAAGATTGCAGTGAAAAGGAAGAAATTTTCATTTTTAGAAGCACTAAAATTTAATTATCCACGAATAGCGTAGGATATTTTCTTCTCGGATTAATATTTTCATTTCAGAAAAAGAGGCTTAAAAAATCATCAAAAATTAATTTTAAAAATAACAAAGATAAATTTAAGAAATTTCAGATTTTCAAGTTTTTTATTTATAAAATGCACAAATTATAAATTTGGAATTATGTCACAAAGAAAATTTCACTGATCTATTTAGAAAAATAAAATATTATTTTTAATATTTCGTTTGCAAATAAGAACGGAATCTGAAAAGATAATTCTTTGTCTTACAATTTGTAATAAAAATAACTGTCGTAATTTTTATTAAAATATTATGTATGCCAAAAGTAATGAGTAGCAATCTTCTAATATTATGAATAAATGTTTTTAAAATGTAGCTGTTTTTAATGTTCGTTTGCAAATAAGAGAAAAAACAAGAAAATATAATCATTTGTTTTACAATTTGTAGTAAAACACATTTTGGTATTTTTATTAAAATAATGTGTAACTCAAAAAAGGAGAAGCATTCTTTTGTAATATTATAAAGGGATATTTTAAAAATATATCTGAATTTCATTTTCATTCACAAGTAGGAGCAAAACACATGAAAAGATAATCCTTGTCTTACACTTTGTAAGTGTCTTTTGCAAACATTTTCGATAATAAAAAGTTAACACAATTTTGTGTTTAATATTCAGTGTAATAATATAAAACATCTTTTAGCTGCATCTTATTTAAATGTTGCTTTAAATAATTAAAATATATTTCAAATGATGCAATCTTTCATTTTCTAAATTTAACTAAAAATAAAATCTAACGTATTTGAAGGATTATCCAACTGCGAAGAGATTTCAATTATGAATTTTCTTCTTAATTATGACATATCTGAATAACTTTTAAATGCGTTACTTATTATCTATACTAATAAAAGAAAGTTTCGCTATATGTGTGTGTGTCTGTCTGCCTGTGATGGCTAGTAAAAACTTGCACATCTAGAAGCTTGAAAATTTAGATTTAGGTAGTCCAAGGAATATCATAAAATTTCACATTCTGTTAGACCTTGATAACAACTGGCACTGATTAGATTTGGTATATCGCTCAACAGGTGGTACTGCTATGCTGTACTTTTACGATTTCCTCTGGTATCTCGGCTATATATCGGCATCTATAAAATGGAGTTTCATCAAACATCACATTCCGTTAAACCTTGGCATATATAAGTGCTGATAATATTTTGGTGTATACATCTGAAAAGGTGGCACTGTATGTTCCGATATTCCTGATTTCTGATAGCTATATCTCGACATCTATGGGACAGAGTTTATATAATTTCATATACCGTTAGACTTTGTATATTGGTGCTGATTAGGTATGGACGCATTTCGCTTAATAGTGGGCGCGACGTGCTGTGATATGCTTTTTCATGATTTCTGCGAGAGCTATATCTCGGCATCTATGGGATAGAATTTCACCAAATATGTAAGATATTTATTGAAAATTATGTTGATTAAATTTTGGCTTTGTTCACTTAAGGGGCTCATATCTTTTGAATCATTTCCACCGCCAGTGAAATATGATGCGGTTTCGAGTTCTCATGGTTTTTTAAATAGTTATTGCCCTTACACAAGCCTCTGTAATGTATTAAGTCATATTTCAGTCTTTATAAAATGTAAAAATAAATGCTTATAATATAATATTATTTCAATTAATTGCAAAATTCAAGGAAATTTTTTCAGCGATCCGTAAGATTTACAAAATACTGTTCTAGGAATCAACCTAAAAATTTACATGTGAGTATATCAATATATTATCTATCGAATGAATTAATATTATTGAGCCAGTTAAATATTTCTTTTTCTAATAACTAATGAATTATTGTTTACAATTATTTTTCACTGGCGATACAAAGATTTCAGACGGTATAAGACAGCAAACAATGCTATGGTAAAAATCTTCACGAATTTTAATTTGTAAAACAGATATTAAAAATTATGTTTATTTAATTTTTGCTTGTTTTCTAAATAGAAGCCCTGCTATGCTATTTTTGCTGTATTGTTATTATTGGATATTGGCACATTATAGTTATATATTAGTTACTATTGGGTAGAAATGCAGCAAATTCTATACTTGAATTTATCATTTATATGTTTTCCGAATTCATAATTTTGCTTTTGAATAGACAGTTAATTAAACAGACGTGTTTTTGAATTGTGCTTTTTGTCACCCTCTAACTCCAAGTTAATAAAAAAATACACTAAACTTCAAAATTGTTGGTGTGTAATAGCGGTATTTAAATTATCATGATAGAATAGTATCTATGTATGTTTTGTGATGGCTTCAGAATACTAGTTTCGCTCTTAATTGGTGAAAAGTGGTGCAATAGAGGGATAAAATTGTGATAATGATTTTTTTTTTCTGTTTAAAATAAAATATGGCTTTGAGAGATGTTTTTCTTTTCTCATAAGTATGTTGAATTTTTTAATTACACTTTATAAGAAAAAAAATTCTAAATATTATACTGATCGTGTTTGAGTTAATAGTTTTTATCCAACAGTCTTCAAAATAAAAAATAATAAGCCTGAGAAAGTCTTGTTTAAAACCAATAGGTTCTTTTCTATTAATTATTATCTTTTTTTTAAAAATGTATATGGAACACAAAAACTACAATTATAATATATTTTAAAGTTATTCTTAAAGAAATGGTACATTAAATTAATAAGTGCAAAAAGTATTAACTCAGAAAATGGAAAAATGTTTCAGCATTCTTTGTATACAAAGAATATAAAGTCTAAAAATACCAGTGTGTTGCCAGATTGGAGAAATTTTCATTCAAAATATTATACATTTTTTTCCGTCTGATAATTTTTCCTTTTATTTAATCACGAAATTCCTGTCATTAAATAAAGCAAATAATTGTAGTCGGGTAAGTTGAATATTTTCTTAACAAAATATTTCCACAATCTTGAAACACTGAATGATATATACAAAACTATCTGAATATAATTTGGATTTATCGATAAAAAATTCACAATGTATTTTTTTCTGACAAAGTTAAAACACAAAAACCCACTCCTTCGTCTTACAATTTGTGAGAGCTATTCATAAAAAAAAATATTTGTAATAGCACAGAAGTTCTTTTTTCTGAATCTTAATAAAATATTGCTTAATACACATTTGCATATTAAAACACAAATAATTAAAACACACTTCAAAATATGAAATCCTTTAATTATTTAACTGAAAGTTAAAATGTGTAATTAATTGGGGGGGGGGGATTCTACAATTGTTAAGGAATTTCATCCATAAATATTTGTCCTCTGAGACAGATATCTGAATAATTATTGTAGAACTATTGCTTGATTTAAAGAACAAATAATCTTTCACTTCATTATTTACATTTATCATTCACTTATTTGTGTCAGAAAAATATAGTCTAGAGATATATATAAAACAAATTTTTAGCTTGTTTTATTGATAAATATTTGCAAAATGTATTCTTAATTTTCAAAACATAGTTAAAAACTAGAAAAAATAATCATGTGTTTTTCAATTTAAAATTGCATGTGTAGTTTGTAAATCATTTTAAATGAAAAAATAAAATGAAAATTTTATTTGTAATACAATGTAATAACAGAAAAGTTCTTTTCAATGCCTCTTCTTAAAATTCTACTTAAAGTAATTAAAATATATTTCAAAAGATACAATCCTTTAATTCTTTTATTTAAGGAAAAAAAGTAATCTAATGTGCTGGAGAGATTATCAACCATTAAGGAATTTCAAGCAGGAATTTTCGTCTTCTGAGAATAGTTAATTATAAATATCTGAAAAACTTTTACAAGCATTGTTTATTTTATGAAATAAATAAGTTTCATCTTATAATGTATACTAATCATTTATTCGTTTGAGTTAGGAAGTTGAGCATGCACTTGACATTATTTTAAATACTGTAAATTTTTTCATGTTGATTGATGAAAATGTTGTTGCATTATAGGCAGAATAATAGCTTTTCCATTTTTGTTTCCATTCAAAATATATTTATGAGATTAGCTTCTCTTTAAAGACAAATTTTCAAATTATTCGTAATAAGAAAAATAATAATAATATATATATATATATTAATCTTTGTTATACCGAATAAAGATTAAAAATAAATAATGGAATTTTTCCTTTTAAACAGGTAGATTTTTTTACACATTTTTTTCTCTTGTGAAACAAAAGAACAATTTTTATAATATGTGTCAGGTTTCTGACTTTAACAGAACGTATATTGTATTTTTCTAATTAATTTAATTAATTATATTTAATCATTACTATATATTATTGTATTCTGATGTATATTTTTCTTTTTCTGTAAAACTTTCGTATGTAATTGACATTGATCCGATTATATATTTGGGGAATGTTCACGAGATCATTGTGAAAGTACTAATCCGGCTTTCGAAGGAAAATACAATGAGCACTGGATACCTAGTGAGCTGGAGTTCAGAGGATAATGGAAGGGTAGAATTTTTGATATGTTTCTACAAGTATGGGAAACTCCGTGAAAGAAGAAACACAGCCCCGTTGATTTGGAGAGTGTTGTGAACGGTGGGAGACGTGTCACTCGTAGAGGTTCAGCTAAGAGTGTAGGACGCCAGTCTCTGGTGTACCGTGAAGAGGGTAGGACGTGTCACTCGTTGATGTGAAGCGGAAAGAGTAGGACACCAGAGTCGTCAGTGCGCAGCGTAGAGGAGATATATGCAGAGCCACATGCGTAGAGGAGTGTATTAAGTTGCAGAGAAAACGCGCATTGGACAGTTTGGTCCAGCGTGAACTAATTATAGCGTAGATGGAACGGTGAATTCGAATAGTGCATAACGAAATAGAGTAAAACGTGCGATCTGGAAGATTGTCATACGGCAAGTAACAATAAGCTGTATTGACTAATGAGAACTATCACTGTGACATTTTTATTCATATTAATTTTATCAATAAATTATTAGTTGATTATTTATGTTAGAACTTCTTTTCCAACGTGTTCGGTATCAGTTTAATACCGGTGGTGGCAGCAAATACCATAAGACTAATGTCTCAAGTCTAGGAGAAGTATTTCGATGGCCGCAAACAGCGACAAGACCATAACAATATGTTTCAAAATTATGCTTTAATTATAGCGAATTAAATTAATATGCGCAAAAAGTAGTAAAAACGGAAATAGAGAAACATTTCAGCATTTTTAGTATACGAAAGTTATATAGTCTAAATATATACACAAAGTCCTCGGCAGTTTAATTGATAAGTATTTCCAAAATGTATTTTTAAAATTAAAAAAAGTGGTAACAACACGAAAAACATCCGTTTGGTAAACAATATGCAGCTGCCTTTTGCAAACATTTTTAAATTAAAAACTAAAACAATAATTTTCATTAAAATGCACTAGAATAAGAGAACAATAGTTGTATTTGAAACCATCTTAAAATGCTACTTAAAATAATTAAAACACATTTGAAACAATACCATCCTTTAATCCTTTAATTTATGGAAAAAAGAAATGTAATGTATTGGAGAGATTATCGAACCATTAAGGAATTTCAACAATGGATTTTCCTCCTCTGAGAACAGTTAATTATAAGATATTTAAATGACTCTTTAAAATATTACTTTTTAAGAAAAGGGAAAAAATGAGGTTTCACTTCATTATGCATATTAATCATCTGCTTTTCGGTGCAAGGAACTTTAGTGCACACTTGGAATAAACAAATTTATTACATTTTTTCCCATTTTGATTGATGGAAATGTAAATTATATAGAAGATAAAAAAAATTCGTAATTTATTCACGTTATGATATGTTTAAAATATACATTTGAAATTTTTTCTTTTTCTTTTGAAATTTAGTAAATTTTTAAAATATTTGTAATAAAAAAACAATTATAAATAACTTTTAAATTTTTGTTCCGTAAAACATTTTTACACTACTGTTATAAACATGATTAAAGTTGAAATTTTGTTTTATTTTACTGTGATGCTTTTTTTTATTTTACAGTTTTGTTCCCTTTTTAATCTATACTCAGGAACAATAAAAATAGCGCACCAAGAAGAAAGAAAGGTACAATCGAGAAACTTTGCATAGTACAATGAGATCTGATATGCAAATGATCCAAGATTGGTGAAAATGCGCATGACCACACACCCTGCAGTGGTGCAACAATCAGGAAGTGGGCCCTATATAAACCGGCACGTAGTGGAAGATTCGTAAAGCGTCACGATCACATTCCGACTCTAGGAGGACTTTAGTAAGCGAAGAATGCAAGGCAGACGAGTGAGAAGACATTTCTCACAGTTAAGCAAGTTGGAGAGGGGTGTCATCCTTGACATGAAAACCGCACGCTGGTCAACACGCCGTGTTGCTCTCTCAGTCGATCGTTTGGAGTGTGCCGTCAGAACATGTTGGGAGCAGTGGACCATAGGTGGTACTCACGTGCGGCGTACCGGGTCTGGAGCGACCAGTAAGAAGACGAATCGAAGGGATCGAAAAATCTTGCTGCAAGCGCTCGTGGATCCAACGGTCACTCGTTCCACAATAGAATGAGATGCAGGGGTGCCAGTTGTTTCACAAACTATTCAAAACCATCTGCCACCCAAGCGCCTTTTCGTGTACTGTCTTTAACATCGAAACATTGGCGACTCCGTCTACAGGAGTGCCAAGTCACAGCGACGTGGAATGCCACTGATTGCTAAAACGTGGTGTTTAGGGATGGATTCCGGCTCGTTTGAGGGACAGATGATAACCACGTAGGGGTGTGGAGGCGCCCTGGTGAACGGTAAAAGTCTACCAACATTGTCGCGCGACACATTGCCTGCACAGCAGACGTAAAGTTCTGTTGTGGCCATAGTCTATGATAGGCAGTCCCCTCTAATTGTGGTACGTGGAATCTTAACGGGCCAGCGTTATATTGGTGACATTTTCTTCGACCCCACGTGGGACCTTTCCTAAATGGTCTTCCAGCGGAAATTTTCCCGCAAAATGATGCTTGTCCGCACACAGTTGGAGTTGATCATGACTTTCTACGTCATGTTCCGACTCTTCCATAGCCGGCCCGCTCCCCGGACTTGTCTCCTATAGACCATGTGTGGGACTAGCTGAAACGTCAGATGCCGCCGTGTCACTTTGTACGTGATAACGGATGATTCACGTACAATACGTGATTTGTACGGATGTGATTGTTCCAGATTTGTGTACCCATCTACCTCAGGACAACATCAGACGTCTAATCAACTCAATGCCGGCCCGTGTTGAGGCATGTATTGCAACGGACGGCGGTCCGATGCGCTATTGAAGTTACACTGTATTTGTCTAATTGTACACAGTGTATTTGTTTAATTGTCTTGATATTTGGATCAAATGAGTCTCTCATCTGTGTCATTATGTGTATTAAATTTCAGTTCAATCCAATGCTCCCTTCTTGGCGCGGTATTTTCAATGTTCCTGAGTGCATATTACAGAAGAGTACTATCATTGTAATATATTTTTCAATTATATTTCAAGAATTAGAAAATTTAGGTGAAAAAAATAGCAAAGTTGTTAATAGAAAAATCATGTTACAGAAAGGATATATCAGTGTAATATATTTTAAAATTATACTTGAAGAATTAAAAAATTAAGGTGCAAAAATTAGTAAAGTTGTTAATAGAAAAATCATATTACAGAAATGAAACATCAGTGTAATATATTTTTTAATTATATTTTAAGAGTTCGAAAATTAAGATGCAAAAATTAATAAAGTTGTTAATAGAAAAATAATTTTAGCTTTTTTTTTTTTTTTTTTTTTTTTTTTTTTTTTTTTTTTTTTTTTTTTTGAAAATGTACATATTTTGAAAAATACACACAAAATCATTTTCTCATTTTATTGAATAATATTTTCACAATATAGTTTATTTTTCAATAGAAAGCAAAAAACAAGAAAATTTATTTTGTTTCATTGTCTTATAATATGTATCTTTATAATATGCCTTTTATAAAACTTGTTACTTTTAATAGTTGACACTCCTCCTTTTTTTAATTCATTGCAATAACAGAAAAATTGTTTTCAGTGTATCTTCTTAAATGCTACTTAAAACAATAAAAGGATAAATGGAAATGTGCAATCCTCTTATTATTTAATTCAAAGTTAATAAAAATTAAATGTATTGGGGGATAAACTAAATTTAATGAATTTCAACCACGCATTTTGATCCTCTGAGAAAAGTTAATGAAGGGATATCTGAATAACTTCTGAAAACATAGTATTTTACTTGAATACGTAAATTACTCATTTATTATTTTTTTCTATAAGGAAGTTAAGTCCGTACTTGACATATGAAAATTAATATAATTGTTTTCCATTTTCATTGATGAATGTTTGATGACTTAAAGGAATAAAAAGTTTTGTAACTTATTTCGTGTTATATTATACTTAAAGTATGGTTTGGAAGTTGTTTCGTTTATCTTTGAAATATAGTAAATTTTCAAAATATTTGTAATAAGATATTTGTTGGGTAAATTTGTGTTACTTAGCAAAGTTTAAAACAAAATATTAAAGTTTTTTTCTTCTTTTAATTCAATAAATATTTTACTTTTTTTTTCTTGTTTTATATACATATAACATGAAAAAAAAAAAAACATCATTACAATATACCGTATATTGTGGCCTATGAAGCCCTCCGGCGAATAATGCACAACTATGATTTGAGACCGTATTTTTATATCTGAAGGTATATTCGTCGTATTACGCGCACAATCTTTATTTGTAAATAAACTTTAATCCGATATGTATCTCAAAAATAGGATAAAGAGCATTAAAAAGCATGATACCAGGTACAAACCTAAAGAAAATCAGAAAATGCAAAGCGAGAATATCCGCTACTGCAAAGCCTATCTGCTTGAATCCCGGCAAGCGTTTGGAATCGTACGTTCGTACATTTAAATAATCACGTCTTCTTCTTATTTTCATTAATATAAAAAATTCAATTCTTATGCTTCATTTTTAAGTTTTCATTTTTATGCCCTGCGTACAACACACACGTATGAAATCTTACACTAATTACAAGGATGAGATTTCTCGACTTTTCGCATATCAATATAATCTTGAAGTAAATGTTGTTCTGTTAAACCACAGAATGTTCCGAGTAAAAAAAAAAAATAAAAAAAAATTCTCTAAGATATGCAAAAAGTCGGAGAAATTTCATCTCTGTAATTATCTTATTTCAAAAGTTTACATTATACGCCAGAATATACGATCCTTTAAAATTATATCTAAAGAAATTGTAAAGACAATTCTTAGGTGGGCGGTCTTAACAATACAAGTCAGTTTTTCATCAAATCAGTATGTTTGCTTATTTCACAGTGAAAATATTATATCTATGGGTGGTTAAAAGAGTATAAGTCAAGGTGGAAGGTAACAAACTGTTTTAGCTCGCGATCATACCAGTACAAGAAAGAAAATTTGGCTATTATATATATATATATACTGCATATTAATACTGTACATTATATTGTACTCACTGCACAAAACCAAACAGTAACAATTATTATTCTACACTATCAAAAGACATGTCATGGTGCAAAGACATGTCATGGTGATATTAACCAAAATATCCTGTACCCAGTGAAATCAGAAACAGTCGCAAACAGTTTTTCCATTTTCCTCCTAAAATTGCAATTTCGGACTTCTACTGTTAGGACCGCCCACCAAAGAATTAATATATGCAAAACCTGTCAAAAGTAAAACTAGAAATCTTACAGGATTTTCAGTACACAAAATAGTTATAGCTTAAAAAGAAAAAACAAAACTCTTCATTATTTTATCGATTAATATTTCACAATGAATTTTGTTTTTCAAAACAGTGTGTTAACAATACGAAAAGAATAATCCTTTGTTTTACAAGTGTAACTGCCTTATATAATCCCTTTAACTGTTAAATGTGTAATTTTTAAAATAAAATTCATTTCAATAGCAGAAAGTATCTTTTGCAGGCATCTTCTTAAAATGCTACTTAAAATAATTAAAATATATTTCGAAAAATGTAATCCTTTAATTCTTTAATTTAAGGAAAGAACAATTGGAGGAATTATCCAATCGTTAAGGAATTTCATCCATGAATTTTCGTCCTCTGAGAACAGTTGATAATAAGATATCTCAGTAACTTTTAAATATGTGCTTATCTTAAAGAATAAATAAGCTTTCACTTCATTATACATCACTCAGTTATTTGTGTTGCTATGTTAAGTACGCGTTTGAAAAAAAAAAATTAACTAATATAAATGTTTCCTATTTTGATAGATAAAAGTATAATGTGTTAAAGGAAAATAAATTGTTATATATTTGTTAGTACAATATTATATTTCAAATATGGTTCTGAAAATTGTTTCTTTTCTCTTTCAAATATAGTAAACTTGCGAACGATTTAAATTAAGAGCCTACATCAGTCACGCGAAAAAACGCTCCAGCTAATGTTAAGTATATGGGAAGGTTATCGCGCGATTTCTCGTTCGCATTTTAATATTTTTAAATGATTTTTTTTTGCATAGGATAGTTGAGGTCGATCTATAACGTTGTTAGTTTTTACTTTTTCGATTTTGGTTCCAGTTTTTTTATATAATTGTAATTTCACTTTCAGAACCGGTTCCAACCGGTTCCAAAATTGAAAATGTCTGCTTATAAAAAAAACCGTATCCAAAATCAAAAAGGAAAAACTAACAACGTTATAGATCGACCTCAGCTATCCTATGCAAAAAAAAATCATTTAAAAATATTAAAATGCGAGCGAGAAATCGCGCGATAACCTTCCCATAGACTTAACATTAGCTGGAGCGTTTCTTCGCGTGACTAGCGTAGGCTCTTAAGAACATTGGGCAGTACAAAGCTTTTACACAACAAAGTAAATTATTTTTTTACACTCTTATTTAACGTAACTTCGATCACATAGGTAAAGAGGGAAATATTGAAATCGATTTTCACCCACTTCCTGATTTGCTAGAATTAGAAAAATTCTGCACTTAGGTGTGTTTCCGATGACAATATAAAACTCTAACGATTTTTAAACTTAATTATTATTTAATAAATTAATTGAAACGCATTTTTCTTTAGTTGGGCGTAGGTGATAAATCGCCAAATATTCTTTAAGGTTACAACTGTGTACCGGATACAATAAAGATAAAGTTAATGATAGGACAAACCACGAACACTAATATAGTCCAACTGGATGTGAAATTGTAACAATAATGTACTTTAAACACTGAAAAGTATAAAATAAAATATAAGTAAAAAATAGTGTAGTATTTTGGTAATTTCGTTTAGACGTACGCCATCGTAATTTTGAGCCAAATCGCCAGATGTGGTAAACTGTTTATTTCACGTTGAAAAATGCACTTGAGAAATGAACACGACATCAACACAGAATTTTTTTTTTGTTCAATAGTTGTTGTTTTTTATGAGTTTACAATTATTGTGTGGCGATTTGTCAGAAAATTTTCAAGGAATTTCAACTATTTCCTTATAGAAACATTCTCTTGATTTAATCGCGCTATTAAATAAGGCAAAATTTTGTATAAGAAAATACTGGAATTTACCCTGAAAAATTCCCTGTTTGGTTTTCACTGTGTGTTACTTTTAAATACTATTTAACATGGCTTGCTCAATTCGACAATCGACAAATGATGAATACGCTGCGATTAAATACATACAGGAAAGACAAATGTATTAATATTGCGATTTGTTTCTATAAAGCATTTTAACATTATGTATTCTTGATACAGATACACCAAAATGGCAATGAAAATAATAATTAAAACTAGTCGGAAATGCCAATCCCAAAACTTTTTCTTCTATCTCACACAGGTTTCGCATACACTAAAAAGAATCAGCACCAATTTATATCAAGGTCTAACTGAATCTAAAGTTTTATTTAATTCCGTGCATTAGTTTTTGAGATATGACTATTCTATAATCGCGTAAATCCTGCAAAATGCAGAATAGCAGTGCCACCTGTTGGGATATTTGGACAAAAACCTAATCAACAACAACTTATATCAACTTCTAACTGAAACTGAAGTTTGATTAAAATATGCGCATTAATTCTTGATATATGTAGTTATCGTGGTAATAATGAAAAAACTTACTTGGCAGTGCCACCTGTTGGGCTATTTACACCAAAACGTAAGCAGCATCTATTTATGCCAAGGTCTAACAGAATCTGTAGTTTGATAAAATTCCGTGCATTAGTTCTTGAGATATAGCTATCGTAAAAATAATGTAAAAAGTAGTATAGTAGCGCCATCTGTTGGGATATCTCCACCAAACCGTAATCAGCGTCTATTTATGTCAAAGTCTAACTTAATCTGAAGTTTGATGAAAATAACTGCATTAGTTCTTGAGATAGAGCTATTACGAAAAAGGCAAAAAATGCAGCATAGCAGCGCCACCTGTCAGGCGATTTTCACCAAAAACTAATCAACATTTATTTATATTAGGGACTAACAGAATATACAGTTTTATTAAATTTCGTGCAGAAGTTCTTGAGATAGAGCGCCCACAAAATTTTTGTCACATACAGACAGAGTCACAGACTCACAGACAGACATTTTCTAAAAACAGTCAAATGGTGTTCAGGACCTTCTAAAACGTATAAACCGGAAGTCGAAAATTTTCATGAATCCAATACTTTCTTCTTGTAAAGATAGAAGAAAATAAAAGGGCGTATACTGTATATACATAAATTTGGGTTTCTTTCGTTTTTCTCTTACACATTCCCATATTAACTGTTCTTTGATTTCTTTAGAGCTTACTAGTGCAAAGTGTCCTCCAAAAAATATAGAAGACGTATTAAAAATGTCTTCGCGACGAGAATACTTTACGGAATTTTTAATCTTTTACCATTTGTATTTTCAAATGGAAATTTTTGTTTAGTTTAATCTTAGAAACAATGTAATTAAATAAGGCAAATTTATTTTTGAAAATTACTGATAGATCCACTTATACATAACGTATACGCGAAGTTCGTCGCGGAGGTATTAACGGGATTTATATGGCATCAATTGCATAAAAATAAAAAACCCAATTATATTTTGAAATTCTAAATAAAATAGTTAACTTTATGCCTGTTGTGTAGTGAAACAATATTTTTCTTGATTAGGTATTTTCCATTGTATTTTGTACTTATTAAAATAGTTATTCTTTTTATTTAGTTATACATATACCATTGACGTGACATTCCCGGCTTTAATTAGCTTCCGAATGTCCTAATATTTACAACAGGCATTTTAGTTAACTTTGTCGTCAACATTTGGGCTTGGGGCGAAGCGATTTTCGCCTAACGAAAAAAAAAACCAATATACCTTTTTAAATATGCTTTTAACGAAAATAGCTTGATATTAATAAAATTTTAATTAAACGTTGAGAAAAAAAGTATAGAAATTCTGAATCCATAGTTTAAATAATACTATTTTTCTTTTATGTTGCCGTTTCTTAAAAAAGAATCAGAGGAAAAATAATTTTTTAAATACGTTTATCAGTTCGCGTATTTTACCAAGCGGAAATCAAAGCGAGGGACTTTCCACAATCGAAACCAACCCCAAATTAACGTACTGTAACGGAAATTGTATTGGAACAACATGAGTAGCTGTCATGAAATGTACCGCGATTTTTAAGATAAACATTGAATGCTGATTAGCTACGCAGATACTGTATTTTGCGCCTGGTGCGAAACACTTTATTAGCTTTTCTACAGATTCTCAATCCATCTGCAGTGATAGAACGTATGTTATGCGTGCTATAAGTGGCACGCGGCATGATATTTCCGCACGGCGTTGATAGAGCTTCTAAATCAAAATAAAATTAAATTACACACAATACACGAATTTAAACAGACTGATCTTGTCTATATTTTTTATTTTTATTTTTAAATTTAAGATATCTAAATACAACTTATTGAATTCCGATCTATTTCTATATACGTTCAATAATTTATTAAATTAAGAGAAAAGTGGAGAATATAGAAAACAACGATCATCAAGCATTACAATGAAAAATACCTATATAGAAATTGTGGCGACTTGGTATTTAATTTGCCTTTTTTACAATTTCCCCTTTTACCTATGCCTGTTGTGCAGTGAATTCATGGGGTGGTCCAGGGAGACTTTCCACCGGGAGCATCAAAATGTTCCTCCGAAAGACTTGAAATTTTGTTTTTGTAAATGGTCAAAAGTGCAATCCCCAACCCCACTTCCACTTAGAGCTGCAAAATTACCTCCCCGAAAAAAAATCTGAATTCAAAACCGTCTGCGAGGTTTCCTGCGGTATTTTCCGTCTTTAAGAAATGGATAATATGATAAACTCAAATAGAAACCACTTGTGAGATGAGTCCAGTTCAGCTTGTATTCAATTAAAAATAACTAGGAATGAATCCGATAACCATTATTTGGCATCCAAAATGCAATAACAGAAACATTTTCAGAAATAACAGCATTTACTTTTTAAATTACTAATATAGCAATGATAACATTTATTTTTTTAATTAAAGCAATGACAGCATATACTTCTTTTGTTACTCTTTAAAATATAGTACGATGTCATACTTGCTACATGTATATTACCCAAGGATGGATCTAACGGGGCTGTGTTCCCTGTGATAGGTGGGTCATAACATCCTCTTCTTGGCACGAAGAACGTTTCTGTACAATGTATTTTTAAACATAAATGCATATTAAGGCTGTTTTCTAAAAGAAAAAATAAGTCCCACTCAACAGCTCAAATATTTTTGAAGCATGCATTAATTTCATTACTCTTTAAGCACCAAAGAATCCATCAACGGTTTTCATTTTCATATATGTATACATGATACATCTTTAATTATAAGTAATTGTTCCCTCATGATGTGATTGTCCAGTTAGATAAATCGGTTTAAATCGGCAACTTTGACAGCGTGTTCTGAAATATTTTTTTGCCGTTATAAGAAAATAGAAAATTTTGTTCGAGTTCTTGGAATCTGAAAAACACCTGTAATTTTTATGCAGTTACGAATATAACTGAAAAATTTTACGAATGAAAATGACGTTGTAAATGCGTTATAAATCAGCCAATTTGAAATTGTGGACAAATTTAACATGTAAAAATTTCTCATGAACAGATGTGACTCCGCCTCCTCAAAAAGAAGAAAACAAGAAAGTAAAATCATGCATCAAGCATAGATTATGAAACACTTTCTAACAATTCCAGAATACTTTAACGAACATTCGATGTTTTATAAGGTAAATAGTATACCTAAGTAAACATTTCTGAAACGCAAAGCACATTTCAAAACCAGATTTCAGCCATTACAGACCACATCCAGAAAAGTACCCTAATTCTTTTGAGCAGACCCTTATATAATCTATAGAATTTTATATACACTATATAGTATACTACAATTTAGTTTAGTAGGAAAACACATAAAACATTTGAAAATTCACCTTCAGCCGTTTCTACCAACAGTCGGAAACATATTTGAATTCTTTTGTACAGTCCTGTATATCACCTAAAGATTTTTATACACGCCACATATTATCTAAAATTTAATTCTGCCAAAAACACACTGTAAACTGCTGAAATCACACTTCCACTAATTATAATACATAAGCGAACATGTATCCAGGTCTTTGAGTGGCCCTGTATATGGTTTTATTTATATTCTACAAAATTCTCTTAGTATACTAAATATAGTTCATCTTGAAAATGAATAACTCAATTAAAAAATCCCTTTAAGAAATTTACGTTCATACATAGTAATGCTTAAGAATTATTTTGTGTAGCCCTATATATGATCTATGGCATTTATACATTCCTCGTGGTATGCAAAAATTTAGCTAAACGCTTCTGAAGCGCCTAACTGAAAGCGCACTTCGAGCAATTAATTATCCCTTGCAGACAATACTTCGGATACAGTACTGTATGCAAACTCTTTTGTGTGTCCCTGTAAATGAACGATAAATCTTATGCACATCATGTTATACAACAGGTATCTTGTAGTAAAGCTCAGTATTGTATATCAATTTCATTATATTTGAAATAGTGTAACCTAATTAAATTACTCTGCAAACAGTTTTTGTACGTAGACCATTATGTAACCAAATACTTTTTGCCTGTAAACTTTTGCCTGTAATATGCCTGTAAACGAATGATAAATGCTTTATACTTCATATTCTACAGAAAGCATGTTTTGGTACACCTCAAAATCTGATATCAATTTCATTACGTTTGTAATGGTGTAATATGAATAAAATGCACCGAAAACGATTTTTACCCATTGGTCATAATATAATGGAATTCGTTTGAGTTTCCCTGTAAACTAATTATAATAAATGGCTACACGTACCATATTTGGAAGTAAGCATCTTGCAATATACTTAACTAAGGTATATCAATTTCAATATATTTGAAAAAGTTTAACATCATTAAAATACACTACAAACGATTTTTTCCCATGTACCATAATGTAACGGCATTCTTTTGCGTGCCCCTGTAAACGAAGTATAAGTGCTACATACTTATTGTTCAATACCAAACATGGCATTACATATATCAATAACATATATCAATTCCATGGCAATCCGAGTATATTTACGTGAATTAGATCACGGACAGACAGACGGACAGAAAAACCGAATTCATAAACAGTTTTTAGCTATGTTGGAAAGTGTAAAAAAGAGCCTCTGATATCACACGTAATTTTTAATGCTAATAAACAAAAATCCCAAGTAATTTTGATTCATTAATTTTAATACATTTTTCATTTTACTTTTTAAAACTTTCCAACATTGTAAAAAGAGTTTCTGAATTTTGTTTGTCCGTCTGTTTGACCGTGCTCTAACTTACGTTAACATACTAGGATTGCTCTACAATTGATATATGTTAATCAGGCTTACAATGGCATGCTCGGTATTGAAAATGATGTATGCACCGTTTATAGTTCATTTACAGGGACACTGAAAAAATTTCATTACATTACTGTCTAAGGGGAATATCTTCAGCGGTTAATATTAATGCTGTTACACTATTTAAAACATATTTAAATTGATATATATCACTGAGGTGAACTACAAGAGTCTTACTTATAGATTGTGGTGTGCTTAACATTGATCGTTCATTTACACGACACTCAGGAGTATTCGGTTCGAGTACTGTCTAAAAATAATATTTGTTGGCAGTGCATTTTAAATATTGGTACGTTTTAAAAATAAATTATTTTTTTGTCTAACACTTAGTGTGTATAAACTATATAGATGATATACAGGACATCACAAAAGATCTCGAGTACAATTACGTTTATTGACAACAATTGCTGAAGGACAATTTACAACTTTGCTATGGTGTTTCCTGAATTAAATTTGAGTATACTATGTAGTAAATTTATAGATTATATACAGGGGTGCATAAAAGAATTCACATAATTTCCAACTATTGATTGTAATTCCTAAAATTGGGTTTTTAAATATATTATATGTTTTCCAAAATGTTTACTTAAATATGGGTGGGGCTAGTCGAGCTTTAACCTTTGGCTACACCTCTATACACAGCTGAACTTGTTTACTTAGACATCCTATGTTATCTTATTAAACGGTAAAGTTTTATTGAAGTATTCTGGACGTGTTGGAAAGTGTTTCATAATCTATGTTTGACGCATGATTTGGCGGTTGTTCTTTTTCTTAAATGTTGTTGGCACGTCAAGGTTACGTAAATTACATTTTTAAAACATTGGCAAGCGGATGTGAAAACGTCCACCCTCTCAGGATTTGGGTTCGATGGTCGTCTGTGTGCGGTGCGCTCCCTCAGGGCGCCTGAGGCGCAGCTTGCTTACCCTATCCCTTGCATATCCTAATGGATGGCGCCTGGTACAAGAGCTCCGCAGCACCATCTATGCTACGGCTATGAGACTTATAAAAGTTGTATTTTTAACATTTTTTACTTTTATACTTGTTATTTTATTTATATATTTCACAATGTATTTAATTTTTCAAAACAGAGCGTGAAATACGAAAAAATAGCTTTTTTTTGTTTGTTTCACAATATATATTTGTCTTTTGTAAAGCTTTATAAATAAAAAAAATAAACAATTTTTTAATTGATTTTATTAGAATAAAAGTTATTTTGTGCGTATTTTCTTCAATTCAAAAGTAATTAAAATATATTATAAATATACAATCATTTAATTCTTTACTTTCGGGGAAAAATAAATCTAATGTGATGGAAGGATAATTCAACCGTTAAGGAATTTGAATTATGAATTATCGTCCTCCGAGAACACTTTATTATGAGATATCTAAATAACTTTTAAAAACATTGCTTGTTTTAAAGAATAAATAAACTTTCACTTCATTATTTATATTAATAATATGCTTGTTTGCGTTAAGTTAAGTGCGCTTCTGACATAATTAAAATTAATGTATATATTTTTTATTTTTGGATTTTGATTAATGCAAATGTGTCGCATTAGAGGGAAAATTGTTTCATTTTTTTTCAGGACTTACTATGTTCGAAAAATATATATTTTTTTCTAGCTGTTTGTATTTTCTAAAACATATAGTAAATTTTCAAAATGTCCATGATAATTAGAGATTAATATTTTGTGAAACCAATTTTACATAAGTTTTTATGCCATCAAATTTACTTGTTTTATTATATTATTTTGCATATGTTTTTTAGAATCAGACAACGCGCCCCCGAACATTTTTGGCTAATTAGTTATTCAGTCCAAATGATTATAGATGTTGTCTAAATCGATTTTATTTCTAAATAGCATGAGTAACACAATATTTATCTGTTTCAATCTAATTAATAGTATAAATATGTTCTGATTAATTCAAATTTGTATTTTTAACGAGATGCAGTTAGTTTAACATTTGTCCTAGAAATATTTAATCTTTGTTTTTAAATTTTAATTTAGTAAAATAAATCATAAGACTGTCTCTATTGAAGCACTGTTTTTATAACGTAGAAAGCATCGTTTGTAAAAGACGTATGGTATCGTTTGTGTTTGTTTATAACATATTTAAAAAATAAAGCAATATCTAATAGTTTTGAGTTAAGGGTATTTTATATTTGCAAATTCTCTTGTTCCAATTTTAGGTTTAAATGATGTTTTAATGGTGGTGATTTTATTTTATGCTATTTTTTAATGCTAATAAAAAGTAAATAAAGTTCATATAAAGAACAAATTTATTTATTTGTACACAATTACTGAATACAAAATTTTTTACATTTTAAATGTAACCTCTATTACATGTAACTTCCATTACAATATACTGGATGGCTAGAATTTAAACACCCATAACGGTAGCATTTCGGAAGCTGAAAACCCCGGTACCTTCCAAGAGATTCCACTCCATTCACCAAAAGTTACTGTCTGGTGTGGATTCACACTTACATTCATTGTTAGAACTTTCTTTTTCGAACAGGCTCTTCGCAATGGTTCCATCACGTGTATTGTTATGGCCGACAAGAACAAAAGGATGTTCGAATTTTTGTTTTACCCCATTTGCAAGAACGGCCATATCTTGACTCAATTATCTTAATGCATGATAGGATGTCTCTACATATTGGATTCTGTGTACAGCAGTTTCTTCAGCAACAGTCACTAATCACAGAGCAATCAATCGTGCTTTTCAGACAAAATAACCATCCCGTTCTCCGGATCTTAATCCGTGTGATTTTTGACAGCAGGTACACTTAAAAAGTCTTGTTTTTCGAGGACGTCTGATAACTTTGGCAGACTTTAAACAAAGTTTCACTCTGAAGCATCACAGTCAACAAGCTGTCCGAGGAGTGCAGATTTTAAATCTTCAAGAAGGGAACCATATCGAGCAGGATTCCTTGCGTTGATAAGGTTCTTGTCACATGAATGTTTCGGACGTTCTAATAAAATATGGGCTATGATGCCATACAATCACGCACAGTTTTTATTTTTTTTAAATCGGTTATAAAAAGGAAAAAAGTCTCCAAATTTAAGGGATTTTTTCCTTTAATGGCAACCTAGCTATTGTATTAAATTATTGGCTTGGCGGGGGCTTGAAAATAGCGCCAAGCAAAAAGTCGCCAAACATCGGTGCGTGAGTGTAACACATCTGTTCCAAAATGTGCTTAACATTTTTAAATGTCCAGTTGTACAGCGCCATCTATGGGTGATTTCTGTAAATAAATTTCCCGTAATCCGTTTCCTCATGTCTTCACTAGTATGTGTACAAAATTTGAAGCTTATACACTGAGTAGTTTCATATATAGTGAGGTCGGAGTAGGGTTTTTTTTATTCTGGACACCCTGTATATTAGCAGAAGAACATCTTCTATCTTTGCATCTCCTATCACAAATACAGTTTCCAAAGACTGTATTTTCATTTTAAAAATGAAAATTTTCCCGTTGATACTTTAAAATGCTTACACAATTACATCTATATTTTTAAAATATTACTAATATTCATAAAAATCTGTATCTTAAGAAAACAAAAATATAGTTTCAAAAGCTCAGTTAAACAGGTTTCAGCCTATTATGTTAAGCTATTCCAAAAAAGTTTTTAATAAATTGCAGCTAGATGGTCTTACTCATTACTAAATACGTAATAAAAATGAAATACAATGTATTTTATTTATATATGGATTTTTAATCATTTTATAACCATAGATTTAGATTTAATTAAGTAGGGTATTTGTATTGAGCATAAAAATACAATATTACTTTACTTACTATAAATATACTTTTATTTTATAAATTCGGTTGATGCTCAGAACATAGGATCCATACAGATCGTCGATTGTTTCAAAAAAGTTTGAATACATTTTATTGCAAATTGCGTTTAAAAAATTTCCATGAAACATCATCTTCTTCTTTGACAGAACATTTTAAAATGCTTACTTAAATTTAATATTTAATATTTAGCAGAATTGGTAGTATTTTATACCACTTACAATTCGTAATTGATATTCATCATGACTGGGATGTTACTTCATTAAATCATCTTTTTAGTTGAGGCTGTTAGTAACTCAACTGTTTTCATATTCGGTGACTTTGTTTTAATTCTTTGCTTCAATTTTTTTAATTTTTGACGAGCCAACCTAATACAATTCAGACCCTTATGATCGTAAAGTGAGCGTCACGAAATCTTGCTATCGGGTTCATAGCAATTACTCGCTGAGAATAAGCAGTATGTTAAATGTAAATGCATGATAGTACAGATCGGTCTTTTATCTCTGTGCCTCACACATAAATTTACCGTTCTGAAGTCATAAGGCCACGATGAGAGCCTCTCTGCGTCCCCCTGATTTCGAGCGGTTTAGTAAGCTTAAGATCGTTGTAGCGTCTGATCGATTCATTCAATCGGAGAAATTCTGCTCTCAGTTTCGTTTATATAAAAAAAGAATAACTAAAACCATAATCGAGAGTCATGAATGATAAACACACATAGGGACATTCGAAACATAAATCCTTTTCTTTGCATATTACAAGCCAAAATTGTTTAAAATTGACACTTTGCCGTTCGGCGGCACCACAGTGGTGTCGTTGTAAAGTAACTTAATTTTAATAATTAAATACTACATTGGCACCAGAATTTTTTAATGAAAAATTCGCTTTTATCAAGTACATGAAGAAAATATTTTACTTATTTTCGAATAAATTTGTTTCTAAATTCTGGTGTCAATCAATCATCTCAACATTTTACGAATAGAAGTATTTTTACGAGACTTGCGGATGGCAAAGTGTTAAGAATGAAGCGAAAGGGACATTAATGATATTGACAACATGAATAGGGCTCGATAATTCAAATCTTATACTCAAAGGATGACTCAACTACCACAATCCTTTCCAGAGTTAGTTAAAGACTGAGTTGACAATTTTACGCAGCAGCAAAATTCGAGGTGGCTATTTCATCATAATCACATGCCACATCGCGTTACGAGACTATAATAACAACGATACAATCAGCCCAAACGCGAAAGTCACCATGATAGATTGTAACGAATCAGTAGAATTAAATGTAACTTTAAGTAGAGTTAAATTAAACTTTAAGTAGAATTAAATGCAAAACGAAGAAAGAAGCCAATAAACACCTCTCCAGCAAATACATTAACGACGTTAATGAAATACATTAAAGCCAGACACGACTCAGAGATATGAGCCACCAATGATATTTCAGTCAGACATAAATTAGCAGCACACGGCTCAGACAAATGAGCAAGACTCTACCTCAGAGTGATTAACAAGCTCCCGATGACTTCTGAGAAAAGATCCACAGAATACATTGAAATAAAGAAGAATAATGCTGTACATGGCAATATTGCTAGCGACGATGAACCAACGATTAACCATCCTCATCAAGGCATCTCACATTCCTCAGGCACATCACCGTTGTGACCCTACGTTTCTTATCGTACTTCTCGTACCATCTCCCAATACTCAATCATTTGTAGATCGCCACTGCATTTCTGTTGCGTGCTAATAACAAATAAATTGATTTAAAGAAAACCATACAGTCTATCACCACCCATAGACTTTGTCGCCTAAACATACCTACATCCACACTGTTCGTACGGGGTCCTGGAATTTTCAGGGGAGTTACCAGTATTTTCATATAGAAAAATTCGCCTTATATAATCACGCGATTATATAAGGCAAGTTTTTCTATAAGGAAATACTGGTAATATCCCTGAAAATTCCAGGACCCAGTACGAACCCTGATTCCATGTAGACGACACAGTCCACCCATTTTTGGGTTATTTTTTTAACGAATTCGTTTTTCCAGGTTTTAATTCGATAAAATAATTAGAATGATGATTCAAAAAAAGTTACATTTCATACAGACACCAGATATTTTAAGCGTTATTACTTGTAGAAAAAGTTTTTTAGGATAAATTATCTAAAAGAAAAAATAAAAATAATAATATACGTATATATATCTATATCTATATCTATCTATCTATATATATATATATTATTTTAAGAACATTAGTTTAATTCATTTATTTGCTAAAGATGTATTTTTAACTAAAATAAAAAATAAATATAGATTAAATTTATTTTAATGATATTCATAATATTATTAGCAAAGCATTTCGTTTAATATTAATTACTAAAAAAAAATTTTTTTGAAAACTCGAAATTGCAAAGAAAATAGATTACGTTTTGACAATGGAAGTTTATATTACTTCAGTAGAGCCCAAGAAAAGTTATTTTTCTTGGGATAAATTTAAAGAAAATATTTCTTACCCATACATAAAAGAGAAATCTTCTGATTTTCCTTTAGAATTATTTTTTAATGTTCAGAATCTTTTGGTTGTTTAATATTGAGTAGAATTCCTTTTTAAACGTATATATATTTACCCAATTTATTTTACAAAAACACGTTTTTTCATGTGTCTTATTTTCAAAGACGTTATGTTTCGTTTGTTTTTTCAATTTACCATTAAATAAAATCTTTATCGGAAGAAAAATATTTGTTTTGTCATAAATAAGATTTTTTTTAATACTTGTTTTTTTCTTACAAAATAACGTATGTACATTTATTTATTTTTTTAATTAAATTTTTAAATTGATATAGAAAGGATCCATAGTACACACTTTAATATTCAAAAACATTCATTTATTTACTTTTATTTTCATCGCAAGAAGATTTATTAGTAAAATTTTATTCGGAATCAAATGTTACAAATGTCATTCATAATTGTAAAACTAGCTCGAACAGTTAGAAATTAAGAAATAGAAAATAAAATACAATTCCCACCATATTATCTTGCAATTTATCTTTTAAGAGCATTGTTATTAAATTTATATTCAACATAAAATGAAAATGTGTCCTCATTTTATTGGCCAATTTTTGTTTACCACTAAATCGTGGAATATTATGCTTAAAGTAATTTTATGGAAACTCGCTGAATTCGCTCTGGGTAGTTGATTGACAATTGTGGTAGCTCTGCCATTAGTTACTTTAAATTATTTTAGCAAACAAATGTTCACTGTTTAGAGAAGTTTAAGAACAACACGCTTGAAAATTATTTAAAAAGTCGCAAAGACATGTAAAAACTGAAATTATGCAATATGATGAAGGCGTGTACGAACCATAAATTTAGCTTCCGGTTTTTGGCAGCCACAGAAAAGAGGACAACGACAGAAAAGTACGCGGTAAAAGAAAAAGGATTTTGTTACTAATAAAATTTAAAAAATACATAGCTAATAATACTTTTCTTTCCTATGTAGAAAAGGGAAAAATAACACCGGACAACAATGTTTCTGTCCCAGAAATGAAATTAGTTAATCCTAGATAGATTACTTGAGCTGATTACGAATATACTCTTCGTTTTTCCCTACGTCGCGTCGTCCAGATTTAGAGAAATTTGCACATTTAAGTTTATGCCAATTTGAGCTTTTTTTTTTTATTATTTTATGGAAATTTTAGGTACAATCAATGTCAGATTGAATTGATATTTTTGATTATTATTACTTTTCCATTTACTTCAGATAAATGTCGCAGTCTGCATCTGCATATTATTAACATTTACTTGTCAGTTACTAAGCCTAATTTACATATTTTTCAATAATGTAATGTTTACATTTCATTTAACTTTAAACTAGTTACCACAGAATTGACGTAATGTTTTTCTAGACTAAATTTTTATGTTGATACTATAAATAGTTTTCCTCGAAAACTAAGCTCCAAAATTGAAATTTTAAACACTAAGGAGTATTTTCTTCCACATAAAAAAGTTGAGATTACTTGATTAAATCAAATTTTATTTTATTTATCTAAACAAAAAAGAGAAGCGTATAAAGTAAACATTTCTTTACTATGTTGAAAAGCTGAAATTTATTTTAATTTAATTATTTGGAATTTATATCTAGATAGTTTTTAATAAAAAGTAGTGTTTGTTTTTGATGTATCTACTCAATTGTGTGTATGAAAACAATTATTTACTATACCTATATATTTCTTCATAAAGATTTCATGTTTCATTACTGTTTCCAATTTGCCAGGAAATAAAATCTTTAACGAAAGAAAAGTCTTTATTTTTTTTCTTGTTATAAATAACATTAGGAAACCTTCCGAATTGTAGAACATATTTGAAAACCATTTTTAGTTATAAATAATATTTTACTTTCCAATATTATTTGATTTTCTCTTAACATATGATACATATTTGTGTTCTGCTTTAAAATTTTAGAAAGTAATTTGGGGATACAAATATCATTTATAAGTGATTTACAGGAAAACAATTATTCAGAAAACTGAAATTTTAAAGATTAAGTAACTTTTCAAAAAAATTAATATTAATTAAGTAGAATAAAAATATAACAGTTAAAGAAAATATTTTTTTCAAAAGTAGAAAAACTTAAACTTATTATTTTAATGCTTTGAAGTTTAGAAAATGCTTTAATAAAAAGTAGCGTTTCTTTTGGATGTATTTACTTCGTTACCTTTACAAAATACAATTTTTTAAAATATGTAACTGGATTTTTTTATAAACATTAGATATTTCATTTATGTGTTCAATTTACTACACAATAACTTCGTTATCGGAAAAGAAAAATATTTCTTTTTTTACAAATATTGTGTTCCAAAATTACTTGATTGTCTCTTAAAACATGACATATATATGTTGATAGCGACGCGGATTTCTTTAAGAATGTAGACTGTGGATGATATGATGCAAGCAGGGCCGGATCAAACCAAATAGAGGCACAGGGTCTGGTATTCATTCGACGGTTCCAATTCCTATACTGTCACAAAAACTTAAACATTTTCTATGCCTTATAATATAGATAATATGTATTTATGTATATATTCATGGATAAATTTACTTTTGTTTCATCTTATACTATAAATATTTTTAGATTATTATTACTTTACCATTTGCTTCAGATAAATGTCGCAGTCTGCATCTGCATATTATTAACATTTACTTGTCAGTTACTAAGCCTAATTTACATATTTTTCAATAATGTAATGTTTACATTTCTTTTAACTTTAAACTAGTTACCACAGAATTGACGTAATGTTTTTCTAGACTAAATTTTTATGTTGATTTCGAATCTGCAATGCGTTTTCTTATATCATGTCTAGATTTTGTATAAAATGAATTTTTACTTTTGTTATTAACATTTAAAATTGTATTGGCACACGTTTGATATAAAATGTTTTTTAGGGGTGTGTACCTTATTGTCAAAAAGGTGAACAGTGTAACATTCCTATCAGGAACGTAATCACCAATGGATATAATCGAAAAATAATTGAAACAAGTAGTAGAATCTACCCTAATTAGCTGAAGTACATTACAAAGTAGTATAAAAACATTTTCTGGCTTTTTTGACCAAAAAATAAATTTTTACTTTTTTTAAAATTGCACATGATAGAAGAAAACGACACCAGATTTTAAATCAGCGTAAAGAACTGATTTAGAAACATAGTAATGTTCTCATGTAGGAGAAATATTTGGAATGCCAAGCAACGTTATTAGAAAAAAATGAAAGATATGTAAATTAGGCACAATATTTCACGGTCACATGTCAGTATAATCACGGACACAACATTTTTTAAAATAAACTGGTCAGTAAGCATAACATAAAACAAAAACTCCAATCTTACAATACTTTATCCCTTACATTTGTATATAGTTGTACAAAAATTCCAAAAATGGCATAAATAAAAAATATTAAATATCTCAAAAACTGGACGTTCTTGAGAAAATCTAAAACTAGATTCGGAATCAGCGCAAAAAACATAATACAAAACAACTAATTTTGGTTTTGGGGCAGATAAAAAGTTCAAGTTTGTTGTCCAGTCCAACATTTGTTAATTTTCTTTAAATCTATGTCATTCCTTAGCAACGCCTTAAACTTATTTAAACATATTTATTCAATTTGTTTTATAAAAACATTTTGTCCTGTATTTCTAGATTTCATCTTACAGACATTATGTTTCATGTATTATTTTAATTTACAATTGTCATAAGATTTCAGTAGGAAGAAAGATATATCTTCAGTCACAAATCACATTTGATTAAAAAAAAAAATTATTTAGTCTTAACAAATTGCGTAAGTATGTTGATTGTGACGTCGGTATATGTTGCTTTAAAAACTTAGAAACATATTTTAGAGCAAACATTTTATTAAAAAGTAATTTTCAGTAAAAATAAAACACCACGAAATTTATATTTTAAGATTAAGGAGTAAATTTAGATAACAAATATTGAGAAGAATCAATGTAGAATAATAAAAAAAATTATTATAAATATATAAAAGGTAACATATTATTATTTTATTTTATTTATCTATTGATGGTTATCTAATACCATGTAGAGTTTTGTTTAGATGCAATTACTAAATTTGTTAAAAAATATATTATTTGCGTATTTTAGGATTTCGTCTCACAGACATAATGTTTCATTAGTTAGTTTAATTCACCATAAAATAAAGACAAATTAATTTTGAAAAATGAATGTTATCTGTGGCTTAAAAAATTCAAATGTTACTCGTATGTTCTATACGAAGAACATTCGTAGTTATTATGCTGCAAACAGCATTCTATTTTTTTTTTAATTACTTTATTTTCTCTTAACAAATGGAAAATTATGTTGTATGTGATGTAGATATTTGTCGCATTAAAATTTGGAGAGAGATTTGGGAACGAAAATGTTATTAAAATGTAATTTCTATTAAACAAAACAAAAATAAACTCTGCAAAATTTATATTGTAAAGATAGATAAGTAATTTTTCTCAAGGAAATTGGAGTTTACTAGTTTAGTAGAAATTAAATTAAATTCTGCTTTCCTATATAGAAGAGATAAAACATTTTTTTTTTACATCATTGAAATTTATCTATACATAATATCTATACCATCCATAGATTACCCTTATATAACTATCTTATATTAACGTGTAACAATTTGTTTAGAATTTCAATTTGTTGCACAAAAACATATTTTGTCACGTATTTCTATATTTCTATTCATAGAAATCATGTTTCATTTTTGATTACCATGAAATAAAGTTACTTTGGAAGGAAAATATTAGTTTAGATAAAAATAAGATTTTATTCTGAAAAAAATATTGAATTTTCTCTGGACAAATGACGTAAATATATGTGTTGATTGCGAGGTAGAAAAATGTTTCTTTCAAAATTTGGAGATAGATTTTGGAACAAAAAATCTTATTAAAATATTTTCCTGGAAAACATATTTGCAAAGGTGAAAGTTTGCAAGGTAACAAGTAATTATAAATAAAATAAATCAAGGTTACTTAAGTAGAATAAAAATAAAATCTTTTGTCTTTTTGTAAAAAATTTAAATGTTTCTGTAGATAAGATGAAATTTAATATTATTTTATTTTTTTGACTGTCTATAGATAGTTTTTTTTATTCTGTTAATATTGTTAAGTGTGTTTTAGACATATTTACCCAATTTGTTTTACAAAAATGCATATTTTGCCGTGTATAACTAGATTTCTTTTCATACACATCATGTTCCATTTTAAAAAAATTACCATGAAATAAAGTTGTTATTGGAAAGACAATATTTGTTTAGATAGAAATAAAAATTTATTTTGAAAACATTCTTGAATTTTCTCTGAACGAATGACGTTGGTATGTTGATTGTGATGTAGAAAAGTGTTGTTTCAATTGTTCAAAGACAGATTTTGGAATAAAAAGCTTGTTAATGCGGTATTTTTCAGGAAAATAACTTCTGGAAGTTACTTCTGGCAAAATAAATTAAGATTAATTAAGTAGAATCAATATAAAACCTTTAAAAAATTAAGGTAAATGTTTCTATAAAAAACATAAAACTTATTATTTTATTTATTTTGACTCCTACAGATAGTTCTTTAATATTATGTAATTGAAAAATATATATCCAATTTATTTTACAAAATACATACTTTGTCGTGTATATCTAGACTTCGTCCCGAATATAATATGTTTCATTTATTTTTTTCTATTTATCATGAAGTAAACTCTTTATCAGGCGAAAAAGAATTATTTAGTTAAAAAATAAGATTTAATTTTCTAAAATTAATTTATTTTCTTTTAACATATGATTCATGTATATTGATTCAGACGTATGTATGTGTGCTGCTTTAAACATTTAGAGACAAATTTGAGGTAAAAGTTTTCTTTAGTTTTCCTCGAAAACTAAGCTCCAATATTGAAATTTTAAAGATTAATGAGTATTTTCTTCCACAAAAGAAAGTTGAGATTACTTGATTAAATCAAATTTTATTTTATTTATCTAAACAAAAAAGAGAAGCGTATAAAGTAAACATTTCTTCACTATGTTGAAAAGCTGAAATTTATTTTAATTTAATTATTTGGAATTTATATCTAGATAGTTTTTAATAAAAAGTAGTGTTTGTTTTTGATGTATCTACTCAATTGTAAGTATGAAACAATTATTTACTATACTTCTATATTTCTTCATAAAGATTTCATGTTTCATTACTGTTTTCAATTTGCCAGGAAATAAAACCTTTAACGAAAGAAAAGTATTTTTTTTTCCTTGTTATAAATAACATTAGGAAACCTTCCGAATTGTAGAACATATTCGAAAACCATTTTTAGTTATAAATAATATTTTACTTTCCAATATTATTTGATTTTCTCTTAACATATGATACATATATGTGTTCTGCTTTAAAATTTTAGAAATTAATTTGGGGATACAAATATCATTTATAAGTGATTTACAGGAAAACAATTATTCAGAAAACTGAAATTTTAAAGATTAAGTAACTTTTCAAAAAAATTCCTATTAATTAAGTAGAATAAAAATATAACAGTTAAAGAAAATATTTTTTTTCCAAAGTAGAAAAACTTAAACTTATTATTTTACTGCTTTGAAATTTAGAAAATGCTTTAATAAAAAGTAGCGTTTCTTTTGGATGTATTTACTTCGTTACCTTTACAAAATACAATTTTTTTAAATATGTAACTGGATTTTTTTTATAAACATTAGATATTTCATTTATGTGTTCAATTTACTACACAATAACTTCGTTATCGGAAAAGAAAAATATTTCTTTTTTTACAAATATTGTTTTCCAAAATTACTTGATTGTCTCTTAAAACATGACATATATATGTTGATAGCGACGCGGGTTTCTATAAGAATGTAGACTGTGGATGATATGATGCAAGCAGGGCCGGATCAAACCAAATAGAGGCACAGGGTCTGGTATTCATTCGACGGTTCCAATTCCTATACTGTCACAAAAACTTAAACATTTTCTATGCCTTATAATATAGATAATATGTATTTATGTATATATTCATGGATAAATTTACTTTTGTTTCATCGTATACTATAAAAAAAGTACAGAATATTTATTATGTTCAGTACAACATTAAAATAGATTTAAGATATGAGCTTTACAAAAATTACACACCAAATTGTGCGAAACCCCCAAGTCCCAGGGAAATGAACCAGTTAACGACATTTTTTCACAAAATAAATTGAAATTATTTGGCAGAGTTAAATTATAATATTTTTGTTTAACAAAACAGAAAAACAGTTTTTTCTAGATTAAAAAAAAAAAAATTCCCATATAGGAAAAAAAAAGAAAAACTATTATTTTTTTTCATTTGAATATTTGATGAAACTTTAATAAAGTGTTGTGTTTATTTTAGACATTTTTGCCCAATTTGTTATAGAAAAAACTTATTTTCTCATGTTTCACTAAATTTTACCGCATATACATTATGTTATTTCTTTTTAATTTGAATTGAATTCAGATCTTTATCGTAAGTATAATAATGTTTATTTATAAATAAGATGTTATTTTGAAAAAAATATTTTACTTTGTCGGATAAAATAACGAGCGGATGTTATTTGCGTGTATGCATATAGGGGACATATGATTATAGATTTTTTTTGGCATAAAAAGTTTATTTCAAAGCAATTAGCACGATACATACTGTGCAACCGTTAAAGATTAATGAGTAATGAAAGGTCTTTAAAGAAATTGAGAGTATTTGAATAAAATGAAAATATAATATATTTTCTAAAGAAAAAAAAAACCACTTAATTAAAAGATTTTTTTTCTATGTAGAAACAGCTAAAACTTATCATTATTTTAACTCGTTGGTATATATGTTCTTTAGATGTATTTTCTAAATTATATTTACAAAAATCATTTTTTAAACAAATATCTCTATATTGTTTCAAACAAATAGAGATATTTCATTCATGCTTTCAATTTATCATGAAATGAAATCTTTATCGGAAAAAAGTATATGTGTAGTTTTAAATAATGCCTTTATTTTTCAAAAATTAATTGATTTTTTCTTAAGATAGAAGGTAAGCACACAGTCTTTGTTCTGTTCCAAAGCTTCTTAAAGAATTTAAACTCTTTCGAAGGTGGTTGAAAAGTCTTTATAACTTCGGTTTGTCAGTCTGTCTCTCTGTCTGCCTGTTCATATTCTAACTCTCGTAAAGATATTTAAATTGCAATTTAATTGATATATGTTAATAATGTTTACTATGGAAAGTTTGGTACTGAAAATAAAGTGTTTAGCATTTATAGTTCCTTTGCACGATCAATCAAAAGAATTCCGTTACATTATGATCGATGAGGAAAATCTTCTGCTGTGTATTGTAATGATGTTACATTGTTACACACATAATGGAATTGATATGAATTTCTGAGGTGCTCTGAAACGTGCTTTCTGTAGAATATAGATTGCAAAGCATTTATTGATAAACATTGGCAGAGTCCACAAAACAATTCGGTTACATAATGGTCTACGAGAAAAAAGTGTTTGAAGCGTGTTTTAAATAAATTACTCACAGTTTCAAACATAATAAAATTGATATACATTACTGAGGTTCATGTCAAGATGTTGCTGTATAGTATGATGTGCATAGCATTTATTGCTCATTTACACACACAAAAAATGTCGGATACAGTATTATTGTCTATTAGCGATAATTGCTTTAAGTGCGCTTTCAGTTGTAGTATGCGTTTTTATTTTTAACTTAATTTAAGCAAACAAAGTGGGGTGTGTAAATTCTATAGATCATATACAATGCTACACAAAAGAATTTGTAAGCATTAATGACTATGGGCGTGAATTGCTTAAAGGTGATTTTTAATTGATTTTTTCCCAGCTCAACTATATTTAGTATACTAAGATATGTTTCTACAATTTAAATAAATTCTTATACAAGGCTACTCAAAGAATTGGATACAATGCCGTCTTTAGATGGTAATTTGTGGAAAATTGATTTTAGTAGTTTTAAGCGTTTTTTGCCACGAATAAAATTTTAGTTTAATATGTGTCGTGCATGAAAATCTGTAGATGAAATACTGGACTATACAAAAGATTTCAAGTAAATTTCCATCTATTGTCAAAATTGCTAAAGGTAATTTCTCAACTCTGTTATGCGTTTTATAACTAAACTAAATTTTATCATACTATCTAAAATATATAAAAATCATAGATCATATATAGGGCTGCACAAACGAATTCGAGTAATTTACCGGTTATGAATGGTAGATGCTGAAATTTTGTGTTCTAATGTGTTATACGTTTTCTAACTTGTTTACTTAGCTTTAGTATTGTTCAGTAGGATTGGTAAATTGTATTTTCAGAATTTGCATTTTTGGAATCTTGTATTTTCAGAATTTGTATTTCAGCATTATATAGTATAATTATTGTTCAATATCACAATAGCTATCTTCTTTACCTTATTAAGCTGTGAAGTTTTTAAAGTATTCTGGAAGTGTTACAAAATGTTCATAATCTAATGTTTCATGTACGATTTTTCTTTTATCTTAACCTTCAAATAGATGGCAACTACTCCATAAACGTAAGTAGTAAATCAAAAGTTAATTTTTTTATAAAAAATCTTTGATCAAGAAAAAAGCGCAATCGGTTTTGTGGTTCCATGAAACAAGATCGCCCATTTCTGTTCAAAGGGAACTAAGATTTTGTTTTCAGCACAATCTTGCAGATGTGAAGATCATCATTAGCAATTTTATGAAATGTTAAAAGAAACTAGTTGTGTTTGTAACCTTCCTAAAAGTGGTAGACTTAGGGTGAGTGATTGGCGTTCTCAGAACTACAAAGTTGGCGCATGCTGAAGTCTGCTAACGTAATTGGCCTTACTACGAACTCGATTACAGTACTTAAAAGTTACAAAAAAAGTATGTCCAAGCATAATAATTTTTCCCGCATTATTTTTTTTATTTCAGGGAGAGATTTGTCTAACAAATGTATGTTGAAAGTGACGTATGTATAGATATTGTTTAAAAAAATTTCAGACTAATTTTGGGATAAAGATTTCATTATGAAGTAATTTCAAGGGAAAAAATATATATTCTGCAACATAAAAAATTTAAGGAATAACAATTAAATTTTGTTTATAAAAAAGAATACTCGAGTAGAAAGGGAATATTTTAAAATAAATAAATAATTATTTTCTTGCATGTAAAAATGATAAAATTCTAATCATTAAATTACTTGGAACCTATCCCGAAGATGTTTCTTAAGTAATGTGATCGTTTATTTTAAATGCATATTTCCAATTAAATTTGCAAATAAAACAAATTATGCATAGATTTCTTCTCAAGAACTTTTTATTTCGTTCTTGTCTTCAACTTATTTTGAAATAAAATCTTTATCTAAGAGATAATATTTGTTTACTTATAAATAAGATTTCCTTTAGAAATTAAATATATTTTTTTTTTTTTTCCTCAGAAAAGGGACATGTGCATGTGGATAATTTTTTGAAATTGTGAAATTAATATTGAAAAGAAATCTAGACTTATTCATTACTATTTAAAGAATTATGTATATTTTTGTTTTTGTATCTATGTTGATTGTTGTTTAACTTGTAAATTAATGGAAGTTTATTTTAGTATAGTGTTTAATTAAAAAAAAATAATAATAAATTACTTATATCTTTATTATGAAAAGCTTCATAAATCCTTTAAATGATGTTTATAATTAGAAATTAAAATTACTATGTAGAATTGCCCAGCCACCGTAAAAACGGGAACCTCGTTTCGAACAGTAACATTTCCCCCTTTTGATAGAGAAACTCAGCATTTCAGTAAGGCATCGACTACTATTCGAAAATAGCGGTATTTAAATTACCCCCAAAAAGTTACCCTCTAGAAAGTATAAATATTGCTTTTTTTCGAACGATGCAAATTCTTTTGTTTTAAGTACAAATATAGATATGATTATGTAACTGCTATACAGACATATTACACATAAAAGTATTTTACATAAATTAAATATATACATAATAATAAAAGAATAAGAAAGCTGAAAGAATGACCTGTTTTTCATTTCCCCACGTGGTATCATTACACTAATCACAGCTGATATATTGTATAGATCGGAAAAGCATGAAAAGAGATAAAAATTAATATTCCATTGCCGTATGTAGTTATATGTATTATATGTATTATATTAAATTTGTTATTTTCTAACTATATGGATCACACAGAACGAGAAAAATATTATTTTATTTATAATAATATATATGTAGCATTTTGACGAGGTTGAGATATTACGATGAATAATATTCGATGAAAAGATGGCAGTCCTTCAACGATATAGCAAGTTGCAGTCGATATTAGCGAGTATGGCGAAGTAGAAGGCAATGAAATGAGTCCACCAAAGTTTTCCAATAAATCCAGCCAATCTCCAGACAAATAATTTTATTAGAAGACGAACAACACAGAAACAATTCCCAAAAGTCTAAAACTTATAGCCCTCGGGCTAACGTTGCTTCACTTCATTGAATCAAGATGTTACTGGGCCAGTTGAATATTTTACGGACATAAAAATACCAGACACATATTTGTTTAGCTTCCGAAAACGTCAAAAATCTAGTGCTCCGACCGATGCGACCTGGTTTTGTTCCTTCAGCGGAGACATACAGTAATTTACGTCACGAGCGTACAAACCAATGAGTGAGAGGCTAGCTCCAGCCCAGCAAATGAGGTGCGAAGGAGGAGCTAAGACGGTAAAGATTTTCGAACCTGGGTGTGGATAAATGTTGAAGTTAAAATCCCAAGCGCGCGAAAAAATCAGAGCAATAATAATAAAAAGAAAATGGCTTTTAAAAAACATTCGAAATGAGAACGCGTCTCAGAATTTTATAGATTGGGGAACTGATAAAAGCTACGAATGATCTTAAATTTTAGATTGAGATTTGGAATAAAATAATTATTAATATATGGATATTTACTTTTAAAAGGACTTTAAATAGGAATAGATATTATTAAGAATTAAGGAAATACTGACTATGACAGAAGTTAGATTAATTTTAAAATATTAATGCGAATAAAATGGAAGGATACGAAGGAAATAAATTTTTATATAACATATATATATATATATATATATATATATATATATATATATATCACGCACGCACACATGTGCTAAAATGTCTTGGTTTGCAGCAAAGTTGGGCAGCGAAAAATTGTTGCCATATTTGAGATCAACGTGGCGATAAATCGATGGCATTCAAATAATATTTGAAATAAAAAATATAGAATTTATCAAAATATTTTTTTTATTTTGAATTTTTATTATTGACACTTCTGTCTGTAAAAATTATTTAATGTCTGGTAAATGAAAGGTTCATTTTGCTTAAAACAAAAAAAATTAATATTAAAATTAATGTATCGAAGACTTGGTGTACTTTGGTGCAGGAAAGGGCGATTAATATTGCATTGTTTGTTGCACACTCAAATGCATCATTCACCTACAATGAATTATTGATATTCCAAATATCATTTCCAGGGAAATAAATAACGCATAGGTCACTATCCTAATTTTGTATTTAACCATTAATTTTGCACTTTTCTTAATTTTTTTCTTAAATATTTGAAGAATTTACCATGAGAAATTCTAAAATATAAACATCTGTTTATAAAATTAATTATATTATATGAATATGAATATATATTTCATATTTTTCCTTTTGAAATTTATTCCTTCTTTTTTTTTATAAGACATTTATAAAAATTGAGTATATTTGAAATTAAAAAAAAAAAAAAAAAAAAAAAAAAAAAAAAAAAAAAAGGGAAAACTAAGATATCATCCAATGAAAGATTATTAATGTATATTTCCATTTTCTTTTTTTAATTATTTAGAGATATCATAAATGTTTCTTTTTTTTTTCAACAAATATTTTTAGTGCAATTTGTGACTGTTTTTAGTGTTATAAAATAAAGCTCCAAACCTCTAAAAAGAAGAAAGTTTAATTAAAATGTAGTTTAATTAAAAAATAATTATATATACATATATATATATATATATATATATAATTGTTTATAATGCTTTTACATATACATATATATATATATATATATATATATATATAATTGTTTATAATGCTTTTACATACACTACAGCTACATAAAATACAGCTATTATCCATCTACATAGAATGTAATTGCATTAAACAAAATACTTTTAAAAAGTGAAATTTAACAAAATGTTCATTTGTGCGTTAAGAAAATTCAACATTGGTTTTTTTTCCCCCGAGAGATACTAATTATAGGAAGGCGGAATACATGTGGAAAAAATGGTGTAACTTTAGAGAATAAATGATCTTTTACATTAAAATTATGTATTTGTAATATGAATATTAGCGCGCAATATAGAACGCAATATACCCGCCACCCCAGCAGGAAAAGCGTGCGATTTTCTCAGCTTTGATTGATGAACGTATTCTATTTTACAGTAATGAAGGATATCAAATTCATTATTTTTATTTACACTACGTTTTGAAAATTTGACAATCAAAATTTATTCGTCTTTCTTTAAATGAATAATTAATTACACTTATAAAATTTTTGCAAATGTTGTTTATATAATACTATACGTACGTATAATACTATATGTTACTATAAAATGCTGTTTAGATTGTGATGAAAATGTGAATTCAAAAGTTCCTTTGTTGTTATTAGAATATATTATTTTCTAAGCTGTTAAAAAAAAAAAAATAAATAATAATAGTTGGTTCAATTTTATTGATTAGGCAGTTTCATATATTTAAAAAAAAAGTTAAACTAATGGCTTATTAAATTATTATTACTTTTAAAATACATAATTTCACAATATAAGGGTTATTTAACAGGAAATATAATAAGCTGAATATTTAGATGTATATTTTATAATGAAGAAATTGCTTATCAGTTTTTGTACAAGATTGGGTTGAACAAGAACTTTGATGTTTGGGACAAGTGTTCTTCGAAACACCTATTTGACAATTTCCAGCCTATTTAGTGATTATTTAATGAACACTTAAATTTTTCTTATTTTTTAATCTACTTCTAGCAAAGAAGGTTTTGCAATTCGGTTGCATCTTTTTTTTAAATGTATTTATATGCATAACATCTGAACCAATGCTCCTATTTTGTTACACATTTTTTTTCATTGAAAATGGCTCGTTTTGATGATAGTCCTGTTTCAATTTCATTTGGATTTAAAATTGTTTTCTGTGTGTTCTTTGATTTTGTATTTCGTATTTCTTTACTTTATAGATTTTCGTAAAATTTTGCCAACAGGCAAGTATTTAGATATAGTTTTAAGCAATACACAGTACTAAATAACGTTTTGAAAACAATTGCCGTATATTTAATTGTACGTTTACAGATACACAGCAAAACTTTTAACATACGATTATCTACTGCGAGCCGATTATGAGAGATGTTAGCAACAATACGGTTAAAAGTGAACGAGGAAGCAATAATGGATTGCCAAAATTAACATTATGCTGTGCCAACGCGCTCTTACTAAAACAGACCCACTGAAGGATACTTGAAATCTGTTTTATTTAAAAAATATATATGACTTTTTTGACTTTGATATCTCCAAATTTTCGCAACAATAAAATAAAGCTCCAAACCTCTAAAAAGAAGAAAGTTTAATTAAAAATCTTATTTATCAATTATTTTTATAGAAGCTTAGTATATATATATATATATATATATATATATATATACAGGGTGTAACTGAAATGCTTCAACAAACTTTGAGGGATGATAGTACTCATGAAGATGAACAAAAAATGCAATAGAACACGGGGTCGCAAATGACATTTAACCCTTTCAGGGACATTGGTATGTCTAAAAAACCACTTAATTTTGATTTCAAAACGGCACAATGGCACCAGAATTTTGCTAAAATCTTTTCCATTTAATATTTATGTGAAATATAGCCTTTTTCTTATTTACAAACAATTTTTTTTTTTGTAAATTCCGGTGCCAGTCCATTTTCAGACGCATTTTCTCTATTTTTATCCTTTAAGCCTTTTAGGGGCAAACTACTTTTAGTACTAAAATGTTGAAATAAATGACTGGCACCGGAATTTATAAAAAAATTTGTTTGTAAATAAGAAAAAGGCTATATTTCACATACATATTAAATGGAAAAGATTTTAGCAAAATTCTGGTGCCATTATGGCGTTTTGGAATTAAAATTAAGCGCTTTCATAAACATACCACTGCCCCTGAAGGTGTTAAACGTCAGTTGCGACCCCATGTTCCATTGCATTTTTTGTTCGTCTTCATGAGTACTATCATCCCTCAAAGTTTGTTGAAGCATTTCAGTTACACCCTGTATATATATATATATAATTGTTTATAATGCTTTTACATACACTACAGCTACAATAATATGATTTAACAGTACATCTTACATGTGTAATAATACTCTTCAATAATGTATGTGTATAAATACACGTGAAATAATATTCTTGTAATAAAACATCTGGACCAATACTTGCGTTAACTTTAATAAAACATGCTCTACATTTTTACAGTAAATATTTGTAATGGATTTTTGTACTTGTTTTCAAGTTTTTAAAATAATGCGGCAAGCGTGAAAAGAAATATGGGTAATTAATAATCTTATTAATGATATGTTTAATAAACGAATATTAATTTTTTTTTGTTTCTAAAAATGTCACTTTAATAACTTTAACATACTTTAATCCAGTTACATAAATTGTTGTTTAGATTAATAAAATTGCATCTTAAAAGGTAAAATGCTGCAAAAATTAAAAAGATTATTTGCGCGATAAGAAAGTTTAACTCTGAAATTTCAGACCTCTGAGAACTATTAATTATGAGGCAGATTAATTAATTTTTTTTTTAATTTCATACTTTATAAAATAAATGAGCTTTTACTTTAAAATTTGTATTTATCAGATAAATTTTAGTGTAAAAATGTGATACAGCCTTCACGCCTTTACAATGTGCATATTTTTTCTCAAGTTTAATTGATGAATATATGGTAGTTTATCACGGTGGCGGTTCCAGAATCCATTCTTCAAATTTAGAATATTTAATCGATTTTATTTACGTTCTTTAAATTATGCTGAATTTTGATTTTGAAAATTTTCCTGCGTCATTAAAGTAGATAATTATTATCTAAACTGCTCAGAAAAAGAAGAAGGCTACTTTCGTGTGATACTTTCAGCTATGCAGCTCAATGTGAAAAAAAAAAAAAAGCTCAACACAAAATATATAAATGAAAAATTGTTAGCTTATTAAATAAAATTTATATTTTAAATATATATTCATATAAAATCGGAATTTTCTTAATAAATATTAGCTAAATATTTAAGGTAATACGTTTATACGTATTTATAAAAATGACTGGTTGTTTATTGTTCTGCCCGATTGCGCGGAAGATGCTGGCCAAAAAAATAACACAAGAATTCTAGAAAATACCTATTTAAAGTTTTCAAATTCTTTTGCGTAACTTTCTAATTAATGTTTTAATCTTTTTGTATTTCTAAGACAACGTTTTGTATGTCATCCACGCAATCTGCAAAGTAATCCATCTTTCTAAAAAAAAAACTACGGTTAGGACATCCTTTGCAAATTTAATTTATTATTAAAGTTCTACTAATTAAATAAATTCAATAATGCATAAAAATGTGTACAAAACTAATTTATTAAATAAACATAAAGTATACATGTTAGGTAAAAGTTATTCTAAAAACATTCATATGTGAAAACTATTCAGTTTAAAACATTTCAGACGAGAGATTTTCTAAATATTCAATTAGAAATGCAGCTCTATTCTATTAATTACACTTCATGTTAAATATAATTTATAATCTACCTTAATGTTAAATGCTTCGAACTGTATCAAATTTAATTTAAAACAGAAAGTTACGATACAGAACTGAATAGAACTTTTATTAATTTTTTTCATCTTTATTCTTTATAAATACAACGTTCTATTATAAGCGCAATTCCAATAATCAAAATTAATTCTATTGAAAACTGAAATAAAAATTTCCTTTGGATAAACAATTAAAATTTCATTAAAAATTTCAAGCATATTCTTTTTATTTTTAAACCAGTCTATTAAAAATGTAGTTCTGTTCTCTTGATTCCGTTCTATATAAAATAGAATGTCCTTCAATATTAATAGTAAGCCATTAGTTAAATTTCATTCAAAAGAGAAAGTAATTACAGCACTAATTTAAAATTTTAAAGTTTAATTTATAAAGATTCTATTATTTCTTGAAATTTAGCCTATTGTTCAAAAAATATGAAATTGTATTTAAAAGAAGTATACTAACTTTACATTTCCGTTTAATGCCTCTCTAAATGCATTCATACGTGTAAGCAATCAGATTTAAAATGTTTCGTATGAAAGATTCTAGAAATATTATATTAAAAACGCTATAAGTGTGCTTAAAGATATATGCGAACTGGAATGTAAGTTTTGGAGATTTTTAAAGATACTTGCTATTATCAAAAGAAGCAAATTTTTTAAACTAAAATAACTTATTAAAACTTTCAAATATAATGTTTTTTTTTTTTTTTTTTTTTTTTTAGTATCAGCAAACGGTTTATCCTCTGAGGCATTTATTTATGTTTATTTTTTTATAATTGAGTAAGTAATGTGCTCTACTGGAGAGATGTTCGCAAGCTTAAGTCAAGTGCTCATCACTTTTTGAGAGGGTGGACAACGAGGTAGTTGGTTGAAAACCTATTTCGAACTTGGCGTTATAAGAAAGAAATCTAAGTTCATTTCGTTTATCACACTTGCTCTCCTTCCTTTTTAGCTCACAGGCTATCAAAGCCTGAGAGCTAATGTGCCCGCCCGTTCTGTATGCATGTATGTATGTACGTATGTACGTAACGCGATAACTCTTGATAGAAATATCCGTTTTGCTTCAAATTTTATTTATAAGTTCATTGTGATAAGGCGCTTCCCTGATTAGTTTTGGGGGTTCATTGGTTAAGTGTAAAGGGGGAACGGGGGCTACCCCCCCTTACTTAAATAAATGGGTTTTTATGCAGAATTATCCAATGTGCTTCAAATTTTATATACAGGTTCATTGCGATAAAGCGCTTTCCTGATTAGTTTTGTTGATTCATGATGGATTTATAACCATCTCAGATATCATTAACTGATTTCAAAACAGGAAGCAGTTCAAGGACATAAACATTTGAGCACGCAAATAAATACATTAAGTGACAATAAATCATTCTATAATGAACAAACTTTTCTATTTTAGACAAATCATCCTACTCAAGATAAAGAATGATATTAATATGTGAAATATGTTCGCGAAATTAGTTTTAATATCAACCCACGCATGCTGCAGCTGTCTGACGTCATCAAAAGAACACTGATTCAAACAAACTCTTTTTTATTATTAAGTTAGTTGCCCTTTTTATCTCAATAGAGAAAGATGTAATAATTTTAATCTGTTGCTGCAAAAGGCAGCTGTATGTAAAATGTTACTTGAAATTATTAAGTCAAAATTTTAATATAATTATCTATAACAAAAGTGATCAGTCTCATAATCATTGAAGGAGGAGTTCGATATCTCGAGCGCTGTTTTTATCTCAAGAAGATTAAAAGGATAAGATAAATTTTCTTACCTTTTCTGAAGGTGTATCTGATGGCTAAATCCAATTGAAGAATAATCCAGTCGTTGAATCCATGGCATTGGTAAATATCGATCGCACTAATCGCTGGAAACTAAATAATTGTATTAGTAGTTGCACACAAAAATAAATTGGACTTCTTTTTTCATATTAAGGATTATATATTCTTGATTATATGAAAACTTATACATAACAAACATTTAAACATTTACGTTTACACTTATAATTTTAGGAAACATATATTATTATATTAATTGTGTTTTCATGGCCAGAATTATTATTTATTTATCTAAGTATCAGCGTGCGTAACCTACAGCGTAGAGCAGAGGCGGCTTTTTTGCCAACAAACGATTAGGACACACGTGAGCCTGCGAGCTCAAATAAGATAAAATATATGTTTCCTAAAATTATAAGTGTAAACGTAAATGTTTAAATGTTTGTTATGTATAAGTTTTCATATAATCAAGAATATATAATCCTTAATATGAAAAAAGAAGTCCAATTTATTTTTGTGTGCAACTACTAATACAATTATTTAGTTTCCAGCGATTAGTGCGATCGATATTTACCAATGCCATGGATTCAACGACTGGATTATTCTTCAATTGGATTTAGCCATCAGATACACCTTCAGAAAAGGTAAGAAAATTTATCTTATCCTTTTAATCTTCTTGAGATAAAAACAGCGCTCGATCGGTGATATCGAACTCCTCCTTCAATTCATTGGTTAAATAAAGTGGGGGATGGGGGGGGGCAAATCCCCCCCCCCTTTAATTTAGATAACTGGGTTTTTCCTGCAGAATTAACCGATTTGTTTCAAATTTTGTATATAGGTTTATGTTGATAATGCGCGTCTGTGATTAGTTTTGGGAGTTCATTGGTTAAGTATAAAGAGAGGGAACGGAGGGGATTATTTCCCCCTTAATTTATTGTCGGTTTCTTTATTTTTTGAAGGGCATTATTCTTTGAAATAAGAGTATAATATACAATTAGTGTGAATAGCCTGTGAGCTCAATGCCATCAGTAATAACTGGGCACTTTTCCTTTTATTTACTTTCTTCTATCTTTAAAAGAAGAAAGTAGAATTCCTAAGAAGAAAGAAGAATTCCTAAAAAATTTCAACTTCCGGTTTTCGACGGATTTATACGTTTTGAAGGTCCAGAACACGATTTGACTGTTTTTAGAACATGTCTGTCTGTGAGTCTGTGACTCTGTCTGTCTGTATGTGACAAAAACTTTGTGGACACTCTATCTCAAGAACTAATGCACGTAATTTAATAAAAAATTATATTCAGTTTCTCCCTGATATAGATTGATGCTGATTAGTTTTTAGTGAACATCGCCCAACAGGTGGCTCTGCTATGCTGCATTTTTTGCGATTTCCGCAAAAGCTCTATCTCAAGAAATATTGCACTTATTTTCATCAAACTTCAGTTTCAGTTAGACTTTGACATAAATAGACGTTGATTATGTTTTGGTGTAGATATCCCAATAGGTGGTACTGCTATGTTACCTTTTTCCTGATTTTCACGATAGCTATGTTTCAAGAACAAATGCACGTAATTTCATGAAATTTCAGATTTTGTTAGACCTGGACATAAATAAACTCTGATTTTATTTTGGTGTAAATAGCCCAACAGGTGGCGCTGCTATGCTACTTTTTTCATGATTATCACGATAACTATATCTCAAGAACTAATGCACGGATTTTCATCAAACTTCAGATTCAGTTAGACGTTGACATAAGTTGTTGGTGATTAGGTTTATGGTCTAAATCTCCCAACAGGTAGCTCTGCTATGCTTTATTTTTCAGGATTTACACGATTTTAGCAATAGTCATATCTCAAGAAATAATGCACGGAATTTAATAAAACTTTATATTCAGTTAGACCTTGATGTAAATTGGTGCTGATTCGTTTTTAATGTATGCGAAACCTGTGTGAGATAGAAGAAAGTTTTGGGATTGACACATCTGACTAGTTTATTTATGAATAGAATGTTCGACATCCTTATCCGTCAGCTGGTTTTAGGGATAATCTCTCTAGAATAGGATATTATATATATATTTTTTTAACATCATATCCGTGTAATGTAAAAAAATACTTAATATTATTTGTTAGAAATATGCAACATTAAAAAAATATATCTATTTAATATCATCGCATGATGTTTTTGGCGCACTTTTTATAGAAAATGCGATGATAACGGATGCCACATGAGAAGTATATTCATATGGAGACTTCAAATTACACTGTTAAAAATTTGTGGTGTTGCTTTCAGTAGTTGGAATCATAATATAGTGAAATATCGTTTAAACATTTGGAGCTCCGGTTGACCCATAGCTACAAATGTTGGAATGATAATTCACCACCTTCTTGTTGCAGCTACTGCAATACCAACATTTGGTTCAAACTACTGCAAAAGTTTTAACAGTGTATATTGATTTTATTAAGTGCCACCATTGGTAAGTATTTTTATTATTTTGTCTGCAACTATTTTAAAACAATAATCTTCGTAGCAGATTTCTACTAAGCTTTGAGGTGGATTTTTATTAATTAGAGATAGTGGTAGGAGAAATAATAAAAATGCATCCGTCAGTGGTGGCTAACTGAGTTTAGGACTTTTTCTGCATCAGTAAAGGTAAGTTTGCTTGTTCAGTAAACACATTTAAAGTCGCCGCTCAGTGTTATCATCACACACAATTGCCTACTACGAGCTCCACGTTTAACTTACCTCGCTCATACCTAGCACTCTCCGTAAGCAGGGCTTAAGTGAAGGATATACGGTCGTATACGCTGTATACTTTATTGATATTTTTAAGAAGATCTGTGTATTCTGCGTTTCTTAAGGAAAGCTATAGTGAGTTCTCTCTGGCGTATATCTTCTTGTGTTTTTTATGAACATAGCAATGTCTACAAGATATTTTTTCGAATATTTCCTACTGTACCACCCTGTAAATAGTCTGTAAAGGACAGTTCTTGATAAAATGGAAATGGCAGTTACAATACAGAGCAAAGTAATTTTTTTTAATTTCAATTTTCAAGTTATTTATTCCTTTATAAAAATCCGATTACTCACCTAATTTCGATAATATATAACATATTCGAAACCGAATCTAATAATATAAAACGGAACATATGCATGATATATTTAATTAACGTATAAACTTCCCAACGAACACAGAACTTGCGGGCCACTGATGGCTACGTTAGCTTTGGCCCAAACTAGGAGATGAGGGGCCGCTATCGTTTGCCGTAACGGCAACTTAAAAAAAGTGTCACGCCGGCCGCCTTGTGGCCGCAACTCCATTGGCCATAAGTACATTAGAATGCCCATAATTAGGCCACTAAAGGTTAATCATAAATGATATATTGCCTAAAACAAGCCATAATTATACTTTAAATGGCTATTATTAATGGAAACTTGCCACAGCTAGCCCACTAAGGATCATAATGAATAAATGCTAGCTACAAACTTGCCGTAGCTATGCCACTTGTGGTTGTCAAAAAATAAATGTAGCCCAAAGCTGCCCAGAAAAGAGCGTTTTATGGTTATTTTAAATGTAAACTAGCCTAAAGCCAGCCACTGCCATGCCATAAAGATTATTTAGGCATAAATCAAAATTTATTCTACAAAAGAAAATAATTTTTAGACGGTTAATTAAATATAAAATGCTTTTGCTTGAAAAAAATACTAAAAATCATTTAGGTACAATTTTCAAGAAAGTTATAAGTTCACATACCTTGAACTTTTTCAAAAAATTCCAAAATAGAAGAGATGACATAGTGAATTAAATTGTTTATTTATTAAATTACATATTTTTAAAATTTATATCTAATGCCATTTTTAAATAGCTGCATATCATATAAATTTTAAAAAGTATGAATTGAAAAATAAACTAATTAATTAACTATACCAATCATTGTATTTTGAATTTTTCCCAAAAAGTTCAAGGTAAGTGAACTTATAATTTTTTTAAAAATTGCATCAAACTGATTATTAGTATTTTTTCATGCAAAACATTTTTATCATTTAATTAACCTTCTAAAAAGTATTTTCATTTTTAGAATAATCATTTAAATTATGCACAAATAATTCATATGATCTTAACATGAGCTAATATATAAAATATGTTATGTTAGATTAAAATATATGCATTTCTTTTTCTTTTTTTTTTCACTGGTTTTTACACATTTATTTTGTAAGTCTATCAACAATATATTATGCTTATTCATTAAAAAATCATTATTAAATCATTATAACATGTTACGCATCATTTTAATTTTATGATCGTTTGAGTTTAATGTTTATCTAGTTAACAAATAACAGTTTTAGTATGATTTTTCACAAATATTTTTAAATTATCCTTGAGAATTATTTGTAGTAATTTGAAATGTTAACAATATTCTAATGAATTTTCTAAATTTTATTAAATTAAATTAATTTTGATTTTTGTAAGTGAAATTTGCTCTGGGATAAACTTAACTTTCTTCCCTTTGAAGAAAAAAAAAATACTTTCAAAGCCGTATTTTTTTTTTTTTTTTTTTTTTTTTTTCAACGTTAAAACAAACCATTTTAAGGAATCTAACGTGATACCGATAATTCGTAATGTTAAAAATTAGTTTAAACAATCTCTACAAAAATAAATTAATAAATAAACAATCATCTATTGGACGGAATTTTACACTGGGGGGAAATTTTACACTAGTGATAAGAAAGAGATTTGATGAAAATTACGTGTTAAGTACACTTTAACAATAACAAAAAGAATAAACTGTATTTTAATTTAAACTGATCTAACTTTCGCGATATTTTTTATCATATGTGCTATCGGTAATATTATAAAGTAAATATTATCTTACGTTTGCTGAAATGAAAATATGTATAAAAATTTCTATGGATTCAAAATAATTAATATATAAATAGTCTAATGTACATTAATAAATAAAATGATGCAAAACAACAAAAATTATAATGAAATAATTAAATCTTTAAAGAATCAGCATAAAATATAATCAAACTTACGTTTACGTGTTGTTCGTGAGATCTCTAAACAACTGTGTTTTGTTTACTCGATCGCTCGCTCCATACTAAGTACTAACTGATCAGTGATCATTCGTGAATGACAAAGCAGAATTCATTCAACGCTGCGGCTGCGACTGCCAGCAAAATTCTTAGTATTCTCTCCCTTTCCCGCGGGCTTACGGACGGAGTGGTATTTGACCTTGGAGTGATTTGAAACCCCCTCCCCCTCTCTCTATCTGACCCATCTAAAGGTTTTTTGAATAAGTTTTTTCGCTTGTTTCCGAGATGGATGCAAAAACATGACCTAAAAATTAGAAGAGGGGGGGGGGGGGGTGAAATATATAAATTAGTAATGCTGTACAAAATCAGGGATTTTAAATTTTCCTTGTAACATATGAAACTGTAATTAAAAAAGTAATAATATAAGCTTTAAAAAACTGATTTTAAGATGCATAAAAAAATAATTAATAAGTATATAGTTAAACTTAATAGATGTGCCTAGTAATGGCATGCAATTCCCCGAACTTTGCAGCAGCACGCCCCTCCCCCCCCTCCCTCAACACTGATTATAACAGATTCCAATTAGCTTCTTTTTGGCTTGTATTGACACAGTTATTTTCATTTTTAAGCACGAGTTATTGTTATTCAGATGCAAATAAATCGAATAGCATTTCTTATTTTCTGGTATAAGGTGACCTATACAGTGATCTTTCACTGAAAAAAAAAAAAAAAATCAAATTATATTTATACTTTTAAAGCCAATTTCTGAGACACGTAGTGATACTTTTAACAGAAAGTGAAAAATGCTATTCGGTTATTTGCTATTTCAGTAATATTTTTTTAATTACATGTTTATGTCTAAAAATATTTTATGTATCTGAAAGTTTTTCATTGCTGAGGCCGGGTAATAGGGGGGGGGGGGTGGCTTTAGGCCCACTCTAAGGCGATTCTCTATGGTTCTAATAAAGTATTCATTTTCTTGTAAATTGTAAAAAGCATAAATAAATTCACACTGATTATTACATTTTAATGCGTTTATATAATTTTTCACTTGTTCTTCTTGGGTGAATATTTTTCTGTTGAAACTGAAAATAAATATATAAATAAATTGGCATTTAGCATTAAAACTTTTATTAGATATCTATATAGTAAGTATGCTTAAACAGTGCAATTTATTCCAATTAATTTCGTTTCGTTTAAAAGGGTATTTGGATATGTTTGTTATTAATTTTTGTATCTATTTATTTTTGCAGTTAAAAAATGCATGAATTAAAATTAACATCTATTAAATTTCACTGTAACGTGCTCATAAAAAGTATTTATGTATACGTACATATTTTAGACTCAAAACGCCTTTGCTTGTAATTTATAAAAAAAAAAAAAAAAAAAAAATGCGTAAAAGTAAAAAATATATATATATATTTCTTTTTGCGCATATAATATAAATTTTGCACCCCATCTAAAACTTTCATCTGTCATATTTTAACTATCGCAAATTATGTTGAAAAGAGGGAAGATTTTTTTTTTATATCTTATAACCAATGTATCAAATACAATGCATTAGCCCTTTTCTGTTTACTTATGCCAGGCTTTTAAAGCTTCGCCGGTAACTAATCTTCAATGGCTACTGGACACTGATAATCAATTACTTTTACTCTCGCTCGCCCGTTATCAATAAAAACGGCGGTCAGCGGACGTAGTGGCGAGTCATTTAAAATACAACGGTGGCTGGGTACATATGGCCCCAAGTCTCTTTGGCCTTAATGTTGACAGAAGGAGGCCACAGATCTTGTGTTTGTTGGGTTCATACGAAATTTGGGCATTTTCAGTTCTCCTTAGTTCTATTCTATATGAAATACAATTTTAATCTATTGTAATAATAAAATTCTATTAAAAACCAAAGGACTGTAACAATACAGAGCTAAATAAACATTAAAATTTCAAGTTTATTAATATATTTTTACAATGTTCAAATTAAAGTTAATTCAAGTAAATCATCAGACTAGTAATGCAATACCACTAACAGTCTATTAAAAAGGAAAATCAATTCTCATATTTATCTTCTTTGTTCAATAAAATTCGTTATTAAAATATTAAGCCTACAATATTATTTAAATTCCATTTTAAACACAAACGATAGTAACGATACATAGCTAAATTAAAATTTTCAAGTTTATTCTTTTATAAAACAATATACTATTTAGTTAATTTTAATAATGAACATTTTCAAAAGTACGAAATTCAATTTAGTAAAATAAAACTTAACTTATACGTTTCTGATTACAAATCTTCTAAATGCATTCAGATGTGAAAGAAATTCAATTCAAAATATTTGAAACGCGAAATGTTTGAAATATTATATTAAAAGTGCAATAAGCGTATTAAAATATATACGCGAACTTGAATGAGTCTTGGAGATTTTTAAAGAACTCAATATTATAAAAAGACGCTGCTTTTTCAACTGAAATACTTACTTAAAATTTTTAAAGAAGTTTTCTCTTATCCAAAAACTGTTTATCTTTGATATTGCTAAACTTTACTTTTAAATAATTATTTCCTTTTATAAATAATTGTAACATTTATTTCATTTTTAACAATGGGGACCAAAAAGAGAAGAAATTAAGCAAGAATTATTTTACTTACTTAGATGTAAATTAAATTTTGAAAGATCGTTTTGTGTAGCGAATAATATCGGCTTGTATAGGTCGTTTAAATATTATCTTGCTGCTCTGACAATTCTGTAAAAATGCTAGTCAACTTGACAGATTATCAAAATCAACGTAGTAATTTTTTTCTTAAATTGATTTTCCTAGATTCATGAGAAACTGCAATTTTATCATCTTCAAAGAGTAATCTTTTCAGTATCGGTATTACAGAAATCGTTTTATTCATATTTTTTTATTATCTTCCTTTACAATGTTTTTTTCACACTCATTTTTTATCACATTGCTTCAATCAATTAATTTAACAAAATTTGAACAATTTTCCTTTTTATTCCTTTACGAAAATTATTATGAGTTTCTTATTTATTAAATCGCTCTTCCAGCCTCTTTTTGCGATTTTGTGCATTTTGTCACCGACAAAATTTCCCTTATTCTGTGAATAATTCGAAAAGCATAGAGGTTAGCGCGATGCAGCTTTCACAGAAATTCTCAAAATGACATGAGATTTTTTGAATTAAAATAAATACAGTGGACCGTTTAAGGCGTATCTCCGGTTAATGGGGACAGCTTTGTTTTCTCTATTAATTTCTGTTAATAATTAATGTCAAAATCATTGCTTAATACGTACTACACCTCGTGTAATCTGGACAATGTTTTCACAAATTGACCAGGCAGAAGCAAATTGGTTTTGTACATTATTTCTTAAAAAGAAATTTTGGTGTAATGTTGGTTATTAATAGATCAAGATTGCTAGTGACAGCGATTAAAAAAAAGAAAACCTTCCACCACCAAAAATATGAGTGAATCAAAAATTGCTAACGGTTTTCGCCTATGTTACCGATCAAAATGTGATTAAATAGAATAAATTTTCGAGTGTGTCACAAAACAACAACATGATTTGGTAAAAAATCATTTGTTCAATTCTCACAAAGACAAATAAGAGATTAATCTAATTAAAATGGAATTGCATAATCACATAATAAGATCACTAATTATAATTAAAATATAGATAAAATTCTTAAGTGATACAAAGAGGCACACAAAAGGCTTATAAAAACCTTTTAATGATCGACATATGTTTCAGCGCTCATATACGGCGCCATTTTCAAGATATATAACGGTAAACAAAAATACTCTCGCAAATTTTTGAATGTTTCGCGCATTTTGGGGAAAAAAACGCATCGTGCTGCGTCCTGTATTTTTTAAATTATCAGTTAAAGTTTTCAAGTTATTTTTCAAAAATTTGCGATAATATTTTTGTTTATCGTTATATATCTTGAAAATGTCACCGTATATGAGCGCTGAAACATATGTCGATCATTAAAAGGTTTTTTTTTTTTAAAAAAAAAAAGCTTTTTGTGTTCCTCTTTGTATCACTTAAGCATTTTATCTATATTTTACCTAAATTGAATTATTTATTTGCATATTTTGCTTATCCTAAGAAATTTATTATTTTGTATTAACAAATTAGCATTAAACTTTCCTTTTTACTAAAATTAATAAATTAAAGAAAATTTGTTTTCCACAATAAATTTGGTATCGTATTTAAATTTTGTCAAAACCTAAATTAAATTTATTCAACGCAAAGGATTATTTTACACCCTATAAATATTTACATCGTTTAATGCAGACGGAAAAAAAGGCCTCTCTTGGAAGTCCTCATTAACGGGATTTCACTGTATTTGCTGAATAGTTGCATTACTCTTGCATAATAGTTGCATGTCAGCAGCAGCTCTCGTGGTCTCAAAGTAGATAGAAATTACAGGAGAAATATTTTCAGGTTCTCTGCAGCTATTCTCACTAATAGCATACGTCAAATTGAACATTTTTAATCCTACACTGAAAAAAAAAAAAAAATGTTGATTTTACGGAATAATACTAGTATCCCAGCTGCCAGTATTATACCGTAAAATTACCAGTAATAAACAGTAAAATAAGCAGTAATACGCTGCCGCGCAGTATCGTTGTGAACTGCGCTTAGCCACTGCAGAAACTGTGAACAAAACGTAAATGTCACACGTACGTGGCAAATGAAATTATTATGACAATAAAAAATTGTCAATAAGATCCTGGCAATAAAATTTTGTTAATAGGAAAATCTCATGTTCAGTGCATTTTTGGGAAAAACCGCATCGTGCTGCTTCCTGTATTTTAAAAATTATTAATTAATTATTAGTACTCGTATAGGGCATTTAACTTTTTGAAATGGTTTCAATTTATTTATTTCCTTAATTTTTATTTAAATCAAGTACGATTTATGCAGGGCTATACATATAAAACTGAAAAAAAATATATTTAACCATTTGAATTATCCAGTATTTAATATATTCATTGGGGGGAAGACTTCGATTTCAGGGATAGATGTTTATATAACATCTTTCAAAATTTTTAAATAGTTTTCTTTTTTGTGAACTAAATAGTGAATTTCGTTAGTGCACATTATTGAAATTCAATAACATCACATTATGCAAGAGTATCTTAATTTATTTCTAAAATTGAAATTGTGATTAACCAATGTTTGAATAAATGATATTATCGCTAAGAAAATTAACTTGACAAACTCTAGAGCATAAAATAAAGCTAGTTTATTGTCAATAAATTTCTTATCCATCTAATTAAAATGTTATCGATTTTAATTATTAAGGTGAAATTTTTAATCGATTGCAGGATAATGTGGGATGAACTGTATATTTATGGTAATGAGGTTTGAAGATTCGTCCGGTTAATACCGCTTGTGTTTAAAGACAATTAATTTTCACAACATTAGCTGAGGCTTTCTTTTCAGACATCATTATATTAATCTAAAGTTGCTTTATATGTCCGTCGATGTAGCTTTTAAAGCAGTCGATCACCATGAAAAATTAAGTTGAATTTTGTTGTAAAATCCAGGTGGTGTATTTCAATTTTGATTGTGGTAATATGTCCATAGGCGGATTATATAAAAGAAATTAACGAAATCTTGTCAGCAAAATAATTAATTCTTTTCAATTTTAATTATTTTTTCGAATTTCTTTTATATGTATGGCCACACATAATACATATTCAATGGAAATAAAATATTACGGAAATAAGCAAATTGAAATCATTTCGAAAATTGTTTTTGTTTAAATGTATAGCCAAAACATTTAGTTTTTTAATGTTAAATTAATCAATCATCTAAAAAAGTTTGATGTGATTTTATGCAACATTATTTACTTAAATATTACACAGTTTAACTGTTTGTATAATGTGGAATATTTTGCTAATGAATTAGCTTTTTGAAAGTTGTCGTGCAGTTTCAACTGATTTTAATTCTATGTCCCGTAAGGCATGGTGATGTCACGGCGACGTCACTGTAAAGTCACACTGTGACTTTGTGACCGTCGTCGTGACGTCAAGTGACGTCGATGTGAAGTCACTGTGGCCTAAATGCGAGGTCATTATGGCCGTTTTCAAGGCTTTCTGTGACCTCACAATGTGACTACTTTGTGAAGTCACCGTGCGACTTCAATGTGAAAAATGTGACGAATCTGCATCGGATAGGGTGACCAGATTTTACCCAAATCCTATACGGATTGGAAATACTCCCACGTAGGGCACTCCCCCCAGGGCCCATATCCCTCGTGTTGATAATCGGCCGTCATACAATCAACCAACCAACCTATACGGATTGTTCGGATCAAAATTTTTTTATGGTTCAAGTTTGTGACGTTTGTGACAACACTGCACTGGGTCGGTGACCAGATTTTACCCGAATCCAATCCAGAAACTTCGGATCAATCTTTTTGGATTTGTTTGGCTACAGAATAGATTTGGATTAGTTGTCGTGTGACCTTATTTTCGTGAACCCGATCTGACCCGAGTCGGGTATAATGTTTTTACTGTAAGTCTTGTTTGGAATAGAATCTTGCATACGACCGAGTAACCAGATTTTATCAGAAATTGTGTTACGATACAATTTCTGATGTCGGCTTGGATCTAGAGTCATACACGAATCCGGTTATATACTTCATGAACATGATTGAATGTCTACTTGAACATGAATGATGGTTGACTGAAACTATATTTCGATTCAACCCGTATTCTCACCCTAACCCAACAACAACAACAACAAAAAATCTGTAGGCCCACAACCCGACCGAACCTGATAAATGATTTCGCATAGATTCGGATAACAAGATTTCACCAAATACGGATAAGATCGACGATAAGGATTGGATCGGCAATCATTTTTATTGATGCAACTCGTATTCAAATTAAAACTTTGCATCTGATTGGGAAACCGGCTAATGTAGCCATTAAGCAAGAAAATTATAAATGTAAAAAACGCATACTAATATAAAAATAAAAGATGAATCCATTAAAAATTATAATAAAAGTAAATAATTCAATAATATGAAATTCTATTGTGCAAATAACAACTTTTTAAGTTAACTTCTACTTCCATTTGTTTTATGTAAACACCAAAAATATTGACAATAATTAAAACTATGCTATTTTGCTGTTAAGTATTGAAGTTTTTAAATGTGTATACTTTGCCATATTTCCTCTCGCTTAGTGTCACGAAACTTTCTAACACATTTATGAACAAACTTTTAAACGCATGACACTTGCATGCCTGATTATTAAAGCTATTTGGAACGAATAGCGTTTTCCATTTTTAGATAAATGTAGTACTTAAGATCAATTTCGGTCACGTTTTACCCGTTTCTGACGCTGCGCGTCGGAAATTTGGTTCAAAACACCGACTTTGATAGTGTTTTCTGAAACATCATCTGCCGTTACCAAAAAATGGATAACGCCATTCGATTATATATAGGGTAGATGTGTCAGTAATGGACACCCTTAAGGAATTTCTTTAAAAATTATTTTTTAATTAATAGTTATAATTTTTATATTCAACATTTTTTAATATTATATTACTCTACCAACAATATTTAACCATGCTCATAGTCACATTTCCCAATGTGAATCGAAATTTAATTGTAAATAACAGAAATAAATCAAAACACCCTAAATTCCAGTAATGGACACCTCACAAAAAGTAATAGATAATTGATATTATGATTGTATTTAAAACCAGAATTTAAAGATAGCATATTAATGAAATAAAAAAAGCTGAATTTTTATTGGTTATTTTTTTATAAACCAAAAACATTGGAGGTGACCCATTACTGGACGGCGGTCCATTACTGGCACATCTACCCTATTCTGAATAAGAACACCTGCCAATTTCATGTATTTCCGAATAAAAATGAATTCAGAAATATGTCAGAAATTAGCTATTTTGGATTTGAGAACAACTTTAAAGAAAATTTAAGTATATATTTTAAAACAAGCATTCTGAAAAATTCATATTAGGAATCAATTTAAATAATAGATATACCTATTGTGCGATATTATTAAATAATAAACATTCTATCAAGCAGTAAACAGTTTTCGTTGTAAATGAAATATGGAAATTAAGATCATAAATGCCAAAAAAAAATTTTTATATTTTTTTATTTACAAATTATTTTATTTATAGTTTTTGATAGAATACTAAATGCAGAACTTAAATATCAATTTTTACAGTAAAAACATTCAATAACACAACTGGAAAAATTACCTTAACTAAACAGTTATTTTATTGTTTCATGAATATTTATTATTTTTGTGCATCTAACATTGACACATCTCGACAAATAAATTATTCAATGCATTAAATTGTCACATTTTTTTCACATATACCGGAAAATTATTTCTGAAAACCTACACTAGCAACGAAATTATCAAATTGCAAATCAAATATTAATAGTTTTAAAAATTGCGATGTTTTTAATTATAATGAATAACTATGACAATTGAACTAATAATATATAACGCAAAATATTAAATAAATTCCTCATTTTTAATGACACTTTACATTTAGAATACATATTGTTAGTAAATACTTTAAGCTTTTTTCCAAACAGTCTATTTAAAAAAATTAAAACATTAAAGATAAAATTTAATACAAGTGATTTTTTTAAAGAAAATTTAAACATCTTAACTTTTAAATAATGCACTATTAAATGTACTAGCACTAAACATGCACTATTAACAAAACTGCGAAGACATTAAAAGTTACCTGCTGATCTATAGGTAAAGGGGTTACGTTTGAATTCTCCTTATCTGCTTCCCTTTCATTGAAAAATTAGACTGTAAATCCACTCCAATAATTTTCAAATTATTCCAGCAGAAGAGGTGTGTTCATAGATCTGAGAAATCAAATATCACCCAGGCCTTATGAACGCACCCGGCTAGACACAAGGAGATGTTAAAATGGATGGTTTACTTTAAAATGGAGATTGTTCACTTTAAAACGTTAATTTACTTACACAGTATAAATCTACAAACTTAAAAGAATGTAACACACGCTAAATCCGAACTTGGAATGAGAAAAAATCGTCTGCCTTCAATATGCGCGCGCAGTATTGTTTAAACACAACAAAATAACAACTAGCAGATGTTTCCAACTTTACCGCAAATGATATAGTAAGAAAATAATTTAAATAAAGACATTTCAAAAGCTTTATAATTTATATGGCTGAAAAATGAACTTCTAATGATGCTATAATATTCTTTTCTTTATATGAGAGAGTTTTGTATTCTTAGAAATAAGCTGTGAAAATTTACATTTTTATATATTTTTTAATCCATTGCATTTGCTTTAGACGTCAAAAGTAAAGATAAATTTTAAATAAAAATTGATTTAATAGGCTTTATAAAGTAATTTCGATATAAATTTAAATTGCAATCAAATTTCCTAAATACAAATTTTTCCTTTTTTACACTCTATCGAAAACAGCAATATATTTAATAGAGGTGACATCTTACTAAGCACTGGCCAGTTTTGGATAAATTGATATAGGAATGACATATACTTTATAACATGTTTTTAATTCATTTTTGCTCGGAAATACACGAAATTGGCTCGTGGTTTTATTCAGAAACTATGTTATTGAAAAACCTTTTCCATTTTTTGTTAAAAGCAGAAGATCTTTCAGAAAAGAATGTCAAAGTCGGCGTTTTGATTTGAATATCCGACGTGACAGTGAAAGACAGGAGAAAAACTGGTTGTCACGTGACACGAATTGTATCTAACTCGATAAGTAAGTAAATTTCTATTTAAGGATTTTTACCTGTGTATTATATAGTATATTTTGTTACATTTCATGAAAATGGTAATGAAAATTGTAAAACATTATCTGCCTCATATACGTAGACAGATATTTATTTATTATTTTATTTTGGAAATACTCAATATATTTAAATAGCGTGTGACAATATTTTTATTAATGATTTAGGTACATGACATAATTCAAATCTATATTTTATGAGTTTTTTTTCACAAATTCACTCTCCGATCACACCGTGCAGTCACAGAGTGTTGGCATTTTGGTCATAGGTTTTACGTGACTTATGTGACTTGCACTGACGTCATTGCAACGTCACAAAATTTTTTAAAGCTGTCAAAAAGTAATTTTCTTTATGCCATAAGATGTTCTAAAGTTTATTTTAAGTTTTCTTTAGATCTCCAAGACGTCCACATTTTGGTCACAGTGTGACGTTACCAAGTGGTGGCATTTTGGTCACAGATGTGACGTGACGTACGTGACTCACAGTGACGTCACAATGACATCACTGTGACTGTGCATGCTATGCGGGGTATAACTAATATAAATATGTTTAAAAATAAATAAATAAACTCGCTAAGTATTATCAGACATTTAACGCAAAAATATTTTAAATTATATTACATATAATATTTTGAAAATATTATACGGAAATGTAATTAAAATATAACAAATTAAATAAGTTTATTCTAAATTTAATAAAATGTGTTAATATCTGCATGCATCTGACATTTGTGAGTTCAATCTACTAAGATATTGTTTTTAAAGTTTTTCTTTTGAAATGAACATTAGAAAATTTTTCACCGATGCAAACATTAATTAAAATGGAGTTTATATTCTAAAACAACAAAAAATATTAAGGATGAGGCATAAAATTTAAAAAGATGATGACTTTACTTTATCTAATGAAAATAAACGTACCGAGCTTTCAGTAGAATAATTATGAACTTAAAATTTTCTGTCCATAATATTCGAACACTTTTATCTATAATCCTTTCTCTGATAGCGTTTCTGATGCACAACGCTTCATATGCCTGTCCTGTGTCCAGCGATGCTTCTTATCCACGGGCTGAGACTGCCGTTATCTGATTAGTGGATTTATTTCTATATTTAGGCGAAAAAAATTAAATTGTTGAATTATATTTTTCTAATTAGTATTTGGGAGTTTTCATTAAAGAAGCATCAAAGGAGCAAAGTATACAGGGTATCACAGTACCAGGTTTACAAATTTTAAGAGGTTGTACAGCATACTACAACGAACGATTTTTGCATAGGAAACCAGGCTCACAACCCATTTATTTAGTCAAAAATGCAGAGTGTCTCACTCTAATCCAAACATAACTATTGTTAAGAGCTTTAACAGAAATGAAGATATATTAACGAAATTCAACAGAATTACCTTGATTTGTGTAAAGTGTACCAATATCATGGTAGAAGACAGTGGGAGTAGTTACTATTCGCATCCAAACCACGCTAAACCACACGCTACATATTTCGGAATGTAGGTGGCGAGTCCTACGGTGCCATTGGCCAAAATATTATTCACTTTCAGCACTTCTGATAACGTAATCCCATTTCACAGAAAGCAAAGAATATCAGTCAAAAATGTAGTTATTGTTCATTAATTTATAAATTTGTTGTTAAAGTTATGTACAAAAATCCGGATTCGGATTACAACGTGATACCATGTATTTTTGACTAAGTGAGTAGATTGGGACCTTGGTTTCCTATACAAAAATTGTTTTATAGTGTGCTTTACCCTCTTTTAAAGCTTATAAACATACTATTGAGACACCCTGTATACTTTTTTTGTTTTCTAAAACTAACGAATTGTGCAAAGATTGTGCAAAGATACTTTGCATAATAGTATCAGACGTGTTATTTAGTTAGTAATTTAGTGATGTTCGATGTCTTTTTCCGCAATCAATATTTTAAAAATATTTTGTTCTGGTAAAATGTTAATTAAAATTAATTAAAAAAACTATATTTTTTATTAAATTGGTAAGTATGTTTGATAGTGTCTTTTGATCAATTCACCTTGGAATCGTACATTTATACATTTATATTGACATACAAAAACTTGCACGTTCATATTCATATATATATATATGTTACGGTCAATATGATTAATCCGTTCATTATTAATAATAACCGGTTAGTACTAATAATAACCAGATTAATTATATTTACCATAACATATATATTGTTATGAATTTTGTATATATCTGTAAATATTCCATTTGTTTAAATTTATTTTATTTTATTATTGTGAAAATTGCAGTATTATTAATGTATTTCCTATTGCGCATCATGTAACTCAATGCTAAAGGCAATGGGGAACAACCTTACACCCTCATCTTTATAATGGAAGTCTATTGAAATATCGCCAAGGAATGGGTTTATCGCCAAGTTGGCGATGGTTTTGGCGACTTATTTTTGTCGCCAAATTTGGCGATATATCGCCAAATGTCGCCAAGTTGGCGACGGATTTGGCGACTTTTTGTGCAACCACACCCCCCTTATACCTATACATTGGGATCCTTTCTTGCTTGGGTTCTCTATCGAAAGTTAAAGCACTTTCTGGTAATTTCTAGCATCTGAAGGCTCTGGAATAATCTAGAAAGATCTCTGAAACCTATATAAGGACCTCCATCAGTTCAGTTAGTTAGTTGTCTGTCAACTGCGATTGAATTCATACGAGAGGCTTTGCATTGAGAACTGTGTTTCTCGGATCGATTTTGTCGTTGATACGTCGTATTGAACGCATTGTTTCTGTGTGAAATTTTGCTGCGCTTTTATTGGATTTGAAGATTACTGAATATCTTGTAATTTTCAGAAGATATTTGTGATCGTATTGCACTGTTTATAGTGAATAAAGCCTTTTTATTGTTCTTATCTATTGGCATCAGTCCTTTCGAACCCCGAGCTCACAACATTTGGTGTCAGGAGTGGGGTTGAATGCCGATCACCAGAGCAATGGAGGCTGAACTGAAACAATTATTGGAGAAATTAGCTGCGAATCAGGCTGAGATGTCAACCAACCTTGGCGTGTTGAAAGAAGAAATGAAGAAGGATATGTCAACCAACCTTGGCGAGTTGAAGGAAGCGGTGAAGAAGGAAATGTCAGCGATGGATGAGAAAATGACTGCGAACCAGGCTGAAATGAAGGAAATGTCGGAAGAAATGAAGAAGGAAATGTCAGCGATAGATGAGAAAATGACTGCCAACCTTGGCGATTTAAAAGATGAAATGAAAAAGGATATGTCAACCAACCTTGGAGAGTTGAAAGACTTAATAGAGGATAAAATAGCATCTTTAAATGGCAGAATTGACGGCGTGGAAAACAAAGTTGAAGGAAGATTTCAAGAAATAGAAGGAAAGGTAGAAGAAATTCAAAGGACAGCCAGTACCGTAGAAGAAAGAGTAGAAGAAAAAGTTCAAAAGATCGCCGAGACCGTTGAAGAAAGAGTAGAAGAAAAAGTTCAAAAGATCGCCAAGACCGTCGAAGAAAGCATAGAGAATGTAAAAAAAGATTTGGAAAAAGTCAAGAAACAGAAGATAACTGCCGGAAGCTATACCGAAGATGTCAAGTATCAATCTATGCTTCCTCGTTCCTGTATTAAACTCTCGACCTATGACGGAAAATCCTCATGGCCAGTTTTTAAGACACAATTTGGGATCGTAGCGGACGCCAACGGATGGGATTCCCAGACAAAGGCTTGCCAGTTAGCTGCTTCTCTACGAGCTGATGCTGCCGACGTCCTACAGACTTTGCCTGCAAATGAACCGCTGGATTTTGAAACGCTCGTCAGTGCCTTAGAATTGCGCTTTGGCGAGAAATGCATGAAGGAATATAGCAGACTCCAGCTCAAATCTCGACAGCAGAAATCCACTGAATCCCTGCAAGAGCTGCTACGGATGTCGAGAGACTTTCCCATCTTGCTTATCCTGACTGCCCGACTGAAACTAGAGAAAGTATAGCTCTGCAGCATTTTATTGATGGTGTGCGTGACCCTGAGATCCAGACAGCACTCCGGATTGCAGATCTCAATGATTTAAAAGGGGCTTTGGTTTACGCTCTGAAATTCGAGGCAGCCCAGCAAGCTACTAGAAAAGATCGACACTTTGTGCGAGCAGCCAACCTGCCTGAGACGTCGGATAGAGCTGTGGAGCGCTTACAGCAGCAGATTATGACATAATGAGAAAGATGAACTCCTTAAGGGCCAACAAACCTTACAGGAAGATCAAGTGCTGAAAATGCGGTGGAGAAGGCCATATCCAAATCGACTGCCCAAGGCGACCCAGCACCGAAGGTAATAGCTCACCCGCTAACGGTGGAGCAGGAAAACTGATCAATGGCCATCTTGCGGGGAGGAGGTTTCCAGATCTTAAGCAGCCTCATTTTCAAGTATGTGAAATTTCTGCAAGAAGTTGCGGCGAGAACGGAGTTTTTCTGGTCGGAAGAGTGAATGATTTGCCCTGTAATATGATCATCGATACAGGAGCCAATGTGACCATCATTCGAAAAGATCTAGCTCAGCGGCTGAAAGAAAAACCCTTCTGGATACCGCCGCGTGTTATTCTTCAAACTGTGACCGGAGATAAGATCCATATACATGGAAGAATGACACTGAAAATAAAGTTTGGGAACGCCGCTTATCGCCATACAGTCTACGTGGCCGATATTTCAGACCCTTTCATACTCGGACTGGACTTTTTAAAAGAGCATGGATTTACACTGGATTTTAAGAATAATGAGTTACGCTCTGCTCAAGAAGATGTCACTATTTTCAAACTTGGAAATGAGTCCGGGTCTATTCAACGGATCACAGCCAAGGCAGATGTTATCATCCCTCCACGGACCGAAATGATGATACCTGGATTAACTGGAAACGAAAGAATTTTCCAGTATGGCTTGACTGGATATCCTGAGAAGAGCCCAAAGGGAGTGCTAATAGCATCAGCGCTAGTAGATCTGTCGAGAGATGTGATACCCGTGAGAATTGCAAACGTAAGTGAAAAGTCTAGAATTATCCAGAAGGGTGAAGTGCTTGCAACCTGTGCTCCAGTCACCTGTGTTTGCAAAGACCAGAGCTTGATGTTGTCGGAGCCGTCTACAAGTTTAACACCTGAAATTGGACGAAATGAGAATTTATCTCCTGAGCAGAGACATGCCGCAGAAAGACTGTTCCAGGAATTTAAGGATGTGTTTTTACAAAACGAGAATGATATAGGTCGCACTTCTCTGACACGTCATAGAATTGATACTGCCGACCATCCACCGATTAAACAGCATCCAAGACGCTTGCCATTCGCAAAACAGGAAGAGGTTTCTAAGCTCTTACGAGGGATGCAGGATAGTGACATCATCGAACCGTCATCAAGTCCGTGGGCCTCTCCCATCGTGTTGGTCCGAAAGAAAGATGGCTCCACAAGATTTTGTGTGGATTATCGTAAACTTAACGATATCACGAAGAAGGACAGCTATCCTCTACCAAGAATAGACGACACGCTAGATACTCTTTCAGGACATAAATGGTTTTCCACACTGGATTTGAAGAGTGGATATTGGCAAGTAGAGATCCATCCTGATGACAAAGAGAAGACCGCATTTACTACTGGACAAGGACTTTGGCAATTTAAAGTTATGCCGTTCGGGCTCTGTAATGCCCCAGCAACGTTCGAGCGCCTCATGGAGACAGTGTTAAAAGGCCTGACTTTTGAAGCTTGTCTCATCTACCTAGATGATGTCATCATTGGTGGTCGCACGTTTGAAAAACATCTAGAGAATATTCGAAAAGTGTTAACGAAGCTAAGAGCGGCGAATTTAAAGCTGAACCCTCTGAAATGCAAATTCTTCCAACGCGAAGTAAATTATTTAGGACACATCATCTCAGCTGAAGGTGTCCAAACAGATCCTGAAAAAGTGTCTGCAGTAAAGAACTGGAAGCGTCCGGAAAATGTCCATCAGTTGCGAAGCTTTCTGGGACTATGCACTTATTACAGAAAGTTTGTACAGGTGTTCTCCAACATCGCAAGACCCTTGCATAGGCTCACTGAAAGCAAGCAGAAGTTTCTATGGACACAAGAATGCGAGAATTCCTTCCAGCAACTGAAAGAAGCTCTCACATCCTCTCCAGTCCTTACCTATCCACACCCCGACAAACAATTCATTGTGGACACGGATGCCAGCCATGAAAGTGTCGGCGCTGTACTTTCCCAAGAAATAGATGGCCAAGAACGAGTCGTAGCATACTGGAGCAAATGTTTATCGAAACCAGAGAGGAATTATTGCGTCACTCGCAAGGAGTTATTAGCTTTAGTGAAAGCCATAGAACACTTCCATCACTATCTCTATGGCAGGAAATTTCTCCTTCGTACTGACCACGCATCCCTAACATGGCTGATGAATTTTAAGAACCCAGAGGGCCAAGTAGCCAGATGGATACAACGACTCCAGGAATACGACTTTGACATCAGGCATCGCAAAGGCTCATCGCATGGAAACGCCGACGCCCCATCAAGAAGACCGTGTCCCGAGAGCTGTCGCTATTGTTCCAGAGCGGAGAGCAAGTATAATCCCGAATATGTCATACGCCAGACGAAGACTTCACTATTGACGCCACCAGATCCCTGGAGTGATGAGAAGATTCGAGAAGATCAAATGGCAGACTCTGAGATCAAACCAATCTTGGAGTTATTAGAATCTTCTAGCACGAAGCCCAGTTGGAAAGACATCTCGACTTACAGTCCTACGACGAAGCAATATTGGGCTCTTTGGAACTCTCTCCACGTCAGGAATGGTGTCCTGTTCCGAAAATTCGAATCGGAAGATGGGAAGACATCTCGGTGGCAGATGGTACTTCCTCGATCCCGAATACCAGAGGTCCTCAAAGAATTACATGGCAGTCCCACTGGTGGCCATTTTGGAGTCATGAAAACATTACATAGAGTCCGAGAGCGCTTCTTCTGGGGAAAAGCGAGAGCTGACGTCGAACGATGGTGCAAATCTTGCGATACATGTGCAGCTCGGAAAGGACCAAAGAAACGTAGCCGAGGAAGACTACATCTCTACAATGTAGGAGCACCTTTTGAACGCATCGCCCTTGACATCCTAGGTCCTCTGCCAAGAAGTGCTGATGGCAACAAATACCTCCTTGTTGTCATGGACTATTTCACGAAATGGCCTGAAGTTTATGCCATCCCTGATCAAGAAGCTTCTACGGTTGCGGATGCCCTGGTACACCAGTGGATATCAAGGTATGGAGTCCCTCTTCAAATGCATTCGGACCAGGGGAGAAATTTCATATCTGCTGTGATTGAGGGTCTCTGTCAACTTCTCGGAATGGACAAAACTAGGACGACGCCTTTACATCCACAGTCGGATGGCATGGTTGAGAGGTTTAATCGTACCATCCTCAACAACCTCTCACTGCTATTTTCAAGAAACCAACAAGACTGGGACCAAAAACTTCCCTTGTTTCTCCTCGCCTATCGCAGCGCCGTCCATGAAACGACCGGCTATTCCCCGTCTCAGATGCTTTTCGGTCGTGATCTTCGTCTACCTTGTGATCTGCTTTTTGGTCGCCCTCCAGATGCGCCTTCATCGCCAGAGGGATACGTGCAGAATCTCCAGGCACGATTTGAAGAAGTCCACAACTTGGCTCGAGAGCGGATCAATATACAGACGGAGAAGATGAAGACCAGGTACGACACGAAAGCCACGGGACATCAATTCAAAGAAGGTGACAAGGTTTGGTTTTATAATCCGACTCGACGAAAAGGACTTTCTCCCAAACTGCAATCGCACTGGGACGGTCCTTATACAGTCCTAAACAGACTGAACGATGTCGTAATTCGGATCCGAAAGTCAGCAAGTTCGAAGCCTAGAGTCGTTCATTACGACAGGCTGGCTCCATACTATGGCCATAGTACTTAGTTCATTGATTGTAAATAGTGTAATGTAAATAATGTAAATTAGTATGACCATGGTCTTGTATATAAATTAATGTAATTATTTATTTTGCTTAGCATTATCATTATTATTGTTATTATTATTTAAATACTTGTATGTAATAATGTCTATGCTTTAATTTTATTTTATTTTTAAATAAGTGTATAGTTTGTATAATTCAGCATTATGAATGTGTTTTAAATAGTATAGCATTTGTTGGTAACGGGTTTGCTTTTCGATCAAAGGTTGAACTGCCCGGGACGTGCAGTCCTTGAGAGGGGGGCAATGTTATGAATTTTGTATATATCTGTAAATATTCCATTTGTTTAAATTTATTTTATTTTATTATTGTGAAAATTGCAGTATTATTAATGTATTTCCTATTGAGCATCATGTAACTCAATGCTAAAGGCCTCAGATGGTTTGCAAGGAAAACAACCTTACACCCTCATCTTTATAATGGAAGTCTATTGAAATATCGCCAAGGAATGGGTTTATCGCCAAGTTGGCGATGGTTTTGGCGACTTATTTTTGTCGCCAAATTTGGCGATATATCGCCAAATGTCGCCAAGTTGGCGACGGATTTGGCGAGTTTTTGTGCAACCACACCCCCCTTATACCTATACATTGGGATCCTTTCTTGCTTGGGTTCTCTATCGAAAGTTAAAGCACTTTCTGGTAATTTCTAGCATCTGAAGGCTCTGGAATAATCTAGAAAGATCTCTGAAACCTATATAAGGACCTCCATCAGTTCAGTTAGTTAGTTGTCTGTCAACTGCGATTGAATCTTTGCATTGAGAACTGTGTTTCTCGGATCGATTTTGTCGTTGATACGTCGTATTGAACGCATTGTTTCTGTGTGAAATTTTGCTGCGCTTTTATTGGATTTGAAGATTACTGAATATCTTGTAATTTTCAGAAGATATTTGTGATCGTATTGCACTGTTTATAGTGAATAAAGCCTTTTTATTGTTCTTATATATTGGCATCAGTCCTTTCGAACCCCGAGCTCACAACAATATGTATATATACATATATTTGATTCTTTTGAATTTATGGTGGAGTTAAATTTGAAATTTTCTATAGAGGGTGCTGGTTTTATATATTGGGGTATGTGCTTGGCTATGCATTACATGTTGTTCTTGATCCTTGGTCCATCAATTTTTAAATAATTTTTTTTCCTTATTTTTGGCAACATATGCTTAAAACTCCAATTCTTGTAATATATGCTTACTCAAGTTATGATTTTGATTTCAAATGGGGTCATTTCATGTTTTACTTTATTTTCCCTCTCTCCTTTTTAATCTTGTTTTATTTTGAACTTAATTGCTGTTTCATTGTGTATTTCTCTACATTCTGGGTGTGGTTGTCCCAAATTCATATTCTTTAGCTATTTATGGCTAATATGAAGATGAAACCACACATTTTATTTGTGGAAATTTAGGCATTTGGGACCTGAAGATTCTGTCTAAATTCCGCAAATTTCCATTATTCAATTTCTGTTATTCAATTTCTGCTTTTTTTTTAATACTATGTTTTTGGTATCTATGTTCAGTTTGTTGGGGGATCTGTTTTGTTATCAATTAGTTATTTTAATTTTATTCATAATTTCATAGTTTTTGTTAGTGGTTGTAACGTTTATTGAATGGTTATATATATACATATATATCATTCTTTAGAATATAAGGAGTCAAATTTTAAGTTTTGATACGTGTGACATTGAAACATGAAGAAACAGAATGAATTAATTTTAAGTTTAATTTTAAGTAAACTTTGCATGTAGATATTACTTGATTAGTTTGATCAACGAGGATCTCTTGCATTACCTTATACTTTCATCAAATCTAACTATGAAGCAAAAATATTGCTTTACGTACAAACAAAGCACCTGAATTAATTTTTTTGCGGCACGATTGGAATCCGGACCTCTGTGAGCTGGAAGATACAATAATGTTTACGATTTTTGTTTCTATTTTAAATTTAAAATATCTTGGTATGTTATAAAACTACCAATTATTAATCCACTGGTATATTTGATGAGAAACGTCAAAAAATATTTGTATGTTTTGTTCGTCTTTATACTGACAAACAAAAATAAGGTTGTATTTTATAAATGAGAATTAAGGTTAAAAAGGCTTTCATAAACAAACATGGTACTTTGTTTACTTTCACATTGCTAAATTTAAACATTCCCCTAGGGATGTTTATCACAAAATAACATACTACGGCAAAAAAGTAATTATTTTCTAAACGAAATTTTCATTTAAAGTGTTGAATTTAAATAATGTTTATAAAAACTTCAATTAAAAGCAACTTTAATTAAAATGTTTACATCTCCAAGTGCAATTTGCTTATATTATATTTTCAGTTTAACCAAATTAATAATTAAATATATTTTGTTCTTTTTCTATTTCAGCGGGGATTAAATTGTCAGTAGAAAATTAAATAGCATTTTTGAAAAATTATTGAATAAATCTTTTATTGTAAATATGGGATTTTAAATTAAGGAATTGAATGATTTTTTACATTGACTCATTTCAAAGTTTATTTTGCTAAACTTCTAAAAATATAACGTATGTTACAAAATTTGACATTCAGTGTGTACTATAAGATGTCCTGAAAATTTCGTTTTAATTTTTTATCTCTTGCAAATACATAAGAAATGTAAATTGTGAAAGCGTCCAAAATGAGATAGAAATTGAGGTCTATGGAATTGTTCTGGCAATTATTTTCAAAAAGTTACACATTTTAAATTTTTATATACTCTCAGAATCCTGTAGTTATTACTTTTAGAAGTACTTTTTCTATATCCTGACAAGTAATGCAGTTACCATTCATTCTTTAACCAAAATTCTCCGAGTTTTCCCAATTGAATTTTCATGAAATTTCGTAGATTTATGGCAATAAAAATTCGTCTGTCCGATTTTAGTGCCGAAAAGCGCATCGTAAATTGAATTAGATACTGGTACAGATTTAAAGAATTTTCATTTTACAAGATGTAGACAAAACTATGTAACGTGCATGTTAACGTTATGTTAATATGTACCAATTTAATAATAATTTAGTAACATACCTTTGTTTTTCTTTTTCTCTAGTACAATCCATCACACATTATTTAGCATAGATGAAATCTTGTAAAATATATGTTTAGGAGAAATAGACAGTTTAACACATTAATATTTTAAATCATACAGGTAGTTTAGAACTGTTGTCGCCATAATTTCGAGCTTCACAGAACACTAAATTCAGAATTTTAAATCCTGCGGAATACTGATATGATTTTTTGAAAACATACATACATTTTTACAACAATATTCAAATAACTTCCATTTTATTATTAACACCTTTTCAATTTCTAATGTAGTTCATAAAGTATACTATCATATTTCTAATATAGCTCAATTTCATATAGTACAACATAGGCCGTCTGTCTGTCCGTACGTGCGCTAACTTGGGTAAATAGACATGGATTGCCCTGTAATTCATATATGTTATTGGAATTTACTATGCCATGTTCCGTATCGAAAATGAAGTAATGCAGCGTGTATAGTTAGTTTAAAGGGATCCTCAAAATAATTAGGTTGCATTATAGTCTAAGTGGAAAAGTCGTTTGCAATGTATTTTAATGATGTTATACTGTTTCAAACATATTGAAACATCACTGAGGAGCACTAAAAGATGTTTACTTTAGAATATGGTGAGCATAGCATTTCGCATTCTTTTACAGGGACACACAAAAGAATTCGGTTACAGTACTGTATAGCAATGATAACTGCTACAAGTGCGTTTTAAGTTGTGCTATGGGATTTTAAATTTAACTACTGTTTTACATATCACTTCATGTGTATAAATTTTCTAGATAATTTAAAGGGTTCATTCCCACTTATTGACGGAAATTACTGAAGGGGCATTTTCAACTTTTTCCTAACTCAACTAAATTTTAGCATACTATGTAGTATCTAAGCAAATCTGTAGATCATATACATAACTTCACAAAATAATTCAAATTGTTTTCCTACAATTGATGATAATTACCGATATTGGGTTTTTAAATGTGTTATGCGTTTTCCAAATTATGTCATCTTTCGCTTTATTAAACGCGGAAGTTTTATTACGATATTGTGAAAGTGTCAGAAAGTGTTTCGTAATATATGCTTGATACATGATTTTTCTTTTTTGTTTAATATATACAAATTCAAAATGCTTATTTAATTAGAAGAAAAGTTCAAATGCATCTTTAAACAAAAAAAATAATTAAAAGTTGTTTAATTGTAATTCCATTATTACAAAATGATAAAATCCTATTTATGTGTCACGCACTGTTATTCATATTGCTAGTTCCTGATCGTTGGAACTAAGCCTCAACGACACCACTGCAACGTGGCCTCAATGACACCACTGCAATACGGAGATCTGTTTTTAACACTTTTTACGTAGTTGAAAAGTGGTTTATGTTCGGTTTGTCTGGTCGTCTGGCCATCTGACCGCTTTTCTGTGCTCTAACTCTGGAAAATATACTTTGTCGTGTAATTTTTATAAGATATTGACGTTTAGTGTAGCACTATCGCTATTGAAATTAAAGCGTGTAGCATTTATATGTTCTTTTACGGAGACAATCCAAAGTATGACGTCACATTACGGTCAATGGGGAAGTATCGTTTCAAGTGCATTTTGATGATGTTATACCATTTCAAACATAATAAAATTAATACGCATTAACGAAATGCGCTAAAACATCGTTTCTGTAGAATAGGGAGTGCAAAGCATTTTATTTATTTACGGGGTCACACAAAAGAATTGTGTTACATAATGGTCTACTGGGGAAAATCGTTTGCACTGTATTTTGAGGATGTTACATTATTTCAAACACAATGAAATTTATGTGCAGTAATTTAGAGTATTATAAGTTGCTTACTGAAAAGTATAGTGTGCATTGCATTTATAGCTCAGGAACAGGACATACAGACGAATTCGGTTACAGTACTGTCTATGTACTGTCCATAAGTGTTGGAAGTGCGTTTTCAACTTTGGTGTGCGTTTTTAATTTAATTAAATTTTTGCATAGTACGTGGTGTGTATAAATCTTTTTATCCTATACAAGGCTGCATAAAAAAAGAATTCGTAAGTATTTTTGACTGTGCGATTAAATTTCTTAAGCGTATTTTTTAATTGTGTTATGCATTTTCCTGCTGAACTTTTTTTAGTATATTAATAGATGTTTGTAGAATTTAAATAAAGTTAAATACAGGGCTACGCAAAAAATAAAATATATTGCGTTTATGGCCGGAAATTGTTTGAAGTTCGTTTTAAGTTGCTTTTTTACCAGAATGAAATTTTAGCCAATTATGTAGTGTGTATAAAAGTATTTAGATAATAAACACGATCAACAGTACAAAAGAATTTAAGTGCATTTCCATCTATTGGCGAGATTAGCTAAAACGAAATTTTCTAATTGGACTAAATTTTATCATGCTATTGTGTATATATCCTAATCTATAGATCATATACATGGCTGCAAAAACTAGTTCGGCTACATTTTTGGCTGTGGAAAGTAATTGTTAAAACTGAATTTTTAAGCGTGTCATATGTTTTCTTTCATTTGTCATTCTGTAATTATATATCTATTCAGCTGGGCCCTTCAACAGCTAATGTAATTTTCTTTAATTCTTATATAAAGTTAGCATCTTCTCCAAGTTGTTTTAACTTTGTTCACGTATTCATATTAAATGTCTTTTAAGTATTAAGGCCGGTCTCAGCTGGATCGTAATTTCTTGTACATTTTAATTAGATTATATTAATTATTTGATTATATTATTTGTTCACTCTAGAATTATTATTCAGTCATTATTGTTCATTTAGCACTTACTTCTATCCAATATTATTATCTACTTCAGCATCATACAGTATTATTACATGGTAGTATTATCACATAGTATTATAGTATTATTTAGTACTGCTCAGTATGATTGGTAAATTGTACATTCAGAATTTTTATTTTCAGAATTTTGTAATTTCAGAAGTCGTATTTTAGTATTACATAGTATAATTATTGCTCAGTATCACAAAATATTATTTAGTATTGCTCAGTATAATTAGTAATTTCTTTCTCAGTTATTGTATCATCAAAATTTGAATTTTTGGAATTTGTATTTCAGTACTACTTCTCTAATCTCAGGTGATATTAATTTGTGATTATTGTTTTTGTTGTGTCATGTATTAAATTTAAGTGTAATATATATTCATTTAAATATTTCCTTTTTCACATGAGATACATTAGTTTTTACCATCCCCAAGCTTACGTTAAAGTACAAACGAACTCCATTGCTTCGCGAGGTTTTTCGGATAAACACGCGATTCATCCACGATCTATCGCTGCGCTTTTGGATCTCTGTTAATTGCTGTTACTTGCAGTTACTTTCGACCCAGAGCTCTCGTCTGACGATCGCCGCTCTGATTGGACGCCGTTTGACGTCATGGTCCGTGAAGCCAATGGAGTTTCGCGTACGTTTTTCTTTTTACAGAATGGCAGCAACTGTATGCAATTTTTTCCAAAACAGACTGGTATATGTAGCAGGTCAAGATGTTTGTACCTCGCCTTCCTGCCTATCTTCCTTTGACTTGCCTTGCATTTTTCCACGTAGCTTGCTTGGAAGCAGCATTTTTGTCTTCTGCCATGTAACTGATTACGACGTCGTAGCTTGGCTACGTTTTAAAGGCTGCTGGCGGTTGTTAGTTTATTGATGAAAGTTTATTTTGCTTTTATTTTTAATTTTGTTCAGCGAAGCAATGTTGACGTTGGATTGTCATTTGTAATTAGCCATCAATAAAGTCATCTTGTTGTTACTCCTGCTGTACTTCTGCTGTCTTCCACATTCATGCATTTCCACACCTAAAGATTCCACTGCGTACTCTGCTTACCTTTTGCTTAATATATAGTTAATTTTTGATAGAAAGAGAACAGTTTTGACTACATAAACATATTCCTATACAATCACTTATGTTATTCCCTGGTATTTGTAGTACTTATACATTGCTGTACTTAAATTGTGTTACCTGTTTACTGTAAATACCCCTATCTATTTATTCAACTTTTTTCCCAAATAAGTCTTTTTATACACTCAATGGTACTATTCAAACTGTGATTTATTTTTGACATTATCGTATTTATTAATTGTTTATCGTTCAATAAGTGAGCTATTGGTATTGTTTTGTATTTACTCTTTTCTCTCAACTTTATTATTTTTCTTGTAAGGCTTTGCCGCATAGTAAACAAACCTGCTGGGTGGGGCTAGTTGAGCTTAAGCCGAAAGGCAGTCCTCCACGCCCGGTTTGACCTTGACCTTATTTACTTAAATATCTTCTTTTACCTTATTTAACGGTGAAGTTTCATTACAGTTTTCTGCATGTGTTGGAAAGTGTTTTATAATTTATGCTTAGTGCATGAGTTGTATTTCAAGCACAGACCGATACTGACTTTTAATTACTACGACATATGAAACTGTCGTTTCACTGAAATATGTTGCAGAAAACGAAATTAAAATTTTCGATGCTTTTTCATTCAACAATAAGTATTCATTTTTAATGGAAAGCCATATGTGAGGATTGATTTTCATAACAATAATAAGAGATGTGCTAGAAGAGTAATTACACATGTATGCTTCAAAGCAAAGTTTCGAAAAAAAACATGTTTGTCTTGCGATTGCGATAGCACGACCGCTGGAAGGTTAAAACATCTTTTTTATTTAAACAATTATGGACAAAAATAGGATTGCAGTGATAAAAAATATAATGGAAATATTATATATGGTGCTTTCTATGCAAAAATATTTCTTGTGCTTTATCACCCCTTAAATTTCGTTCCCCCCTGTATATTACTTTAATGTAAAAATTTGTGTCATTGTGAAAAATCTGTAAGAAAGTCATTTTTTAAAAGCATGCCTTGTTGGTATAAAATTTGTTCCTTTTCATCTTAATTTAAAAAACTCATTCTCATATATCCCTATGTGCTCTTTTTAAGAAAATACTTTCATTTTTGTGGAAATAAAAGATTTTTTTTTCTTAAAATATGTTTTTTATCCTCCTGTATACTCTCATTTAAAATTTATATAATGCATTTCTTCAGTATAAAAATATGTACTTTTTTTGTACCATTCAGCCGAGTCTGCTGAAATATTCTGTTTCGCAACAGACCTATAAGCTAAAAAAAAAGAACAGGCAGCACAAATCTGGAGCTTTGTTTTTCTTCATAAAAAAAAAACACTTTTCTTTTGTTGACACAGTACAACCTAAACATTTCGAAAAGAATCTGTTAAGCTATGTTGCTTTTACTTGTTTTCTTCTAACATGTCAGTACGGCGAAAACTGGGAATAAAAGTTAATTTAAAGTAACTCTGAAAGAATCCTGTTTATTTTTTCTTTCTGATATCCTTAGTTAAGCCACATTTACAACCTAAGGCGTTTAATGTACTCATAAATGAGAAAAAAATGTTTTAATTAATATAATTTTTTATTGTCACTTTCAGAAACTATTTGCATACATATATATATATATATATATATATATATATATATATTTGAATAATGCAATTGATACATGTTATTGAAATTTATTATAGTATGTTATCAATTAAAAATAAAGTAAATTGAAAAATTTTATTTTCCAATTTTTTATTTTTCAATGTTTTGGAAAAGTTTTCTTCGCCTAGTTTTTCTGAGATCAAATAACTCAAAGAAAACTTTTAGATATTATTGGTGTTGAAGTTCGATTGACCTTACAAACGCTGAAAAAAAAAGTATCCGCCTGCGACAGCTGCCATTTTTGTCAGCACGCAGGCCTAGTATTCAGGGGGTGGTGCATTAGTGCTGAGTGGCGTCAGCGAAATCTATCGTTTGAAATTCGAACTAAAATCAAGAATTACTGTAAGAATACTCCTGACATGATACATAAGCCTCCTGCAAGAATTTTTTTTAATATATGTCACCGCTTGTAAGTTATTGAATTTTAAAATCGATCAGTCATTTTGGGGACACCCGGTATATGCATGCACGGATACAATCGGTACGGCTTTTACACGGTAAATACACGGATTGCGGCTATATATTGACTGGAGAAGACGTATTGAAAAATTTGATTGTAGAAAAAAAATAGGAAAAGGAAAACAATGTACAGACAAAATCAGTTATGTAAATTCAATGCAATACAGCATTGAATTTAAATAAGCGCTCTAAAGTAAGAACATTTTTGTTCTATTATATTTTAATACAGAATCTCATATGTTTAAGTAATTGTAGGATAAATTATGAGATCGAATTGCAGGAAAAGATGATATTTTCGGAGGAGAAATGCCAAAAATGGAAGATTGAAGATTGTCAGCGTAAGACTGAGTGCTCACCGATGGCGATGTGTATTATTAGATACATTTATAGATACATTATTATTATTACATTATTATTAGACTCATTATTAGATACATTTTTCGTAATAACAAGAAGTAAAATGTGTTATTTTAAGATACGAAAACGATCACATATTTTTACACTGTCAAAAAAGACAAATATTTCTTAATCTAATAAAATAAAACCACGGATGAAAATTTACAATAATCTCTACCGAGTTAACCACGATTAAGAAAAGCGTTCTTTATCTTTAGAAACCTCACAAACTAATATATATTTTAAATTAAAGAAACATTTATAAAAGAACAAAATTTCTGTTGCCTCCGTTGATTTTTCGGAAACTTTTCCGAGTAGTTTTTATAGTATTGTGAGAAATCCGCAATATCTGACTCGAAACGCCTGAATGTAGCGCAAAATCAAGCATAGGGAAATCCCATTTAAAATAGATTTTCCTCTGTACACAAATCCTTCAGTAAACAGCAAACATTTTGATGTATCGTATTTCATCTCCCACCTTGAAGTTTTGGAGGCAGCCACGACAATGGAACAAGACGGGAGGCGCATCTTTCATCATGCGACAGTCCGTGGGAACGAAAGTGAAATAAGCATGAAAAACCTTCTTTACACAATCACAGCAGACGTTCTACGTGACCTCATCTTTCAGTGTTTTTACTGACTGGAGAAATCTCTATTGTTTTCAGGAGGAAAACAGAAGTAATAATACGAGAGCAGAAACCTCGAGAAAAGAGTCAGTTAGAGAATTCAGTTGGAGATCTGAATTAGGATCCAGTCAATCTGATCCTGGATAACGGAGTCGCGGCTCCGGGTAGAAATCTTCAGGCGTTAATTTAGATCCCCGTCGAAAAAGTTTTTCCTGCCTAATGTTTTGAGGGTGAGGTATATGAGCCTTGTCTACTGAGTGAGAAACATTCCCTGTTTCGTTAGGACGACGTGAATAAACTTTCCCATCTATTTAGAAACGCGTCTAGACTTCGAGAAATCTGTTGTGGAGGTTTCCAGTAAGAGAGCGTTTTGTACCTCTCGCGCCCATTTTGGAGTGTATTTTGAAACTATATTGTGCTGTGAACTCAGACTTTGATTAGAGCTGGACTTATAGTGACTGTTGATAGATTACAAGCTCAACGAACCCGTATTTAATATTAATGTTGTATATCTTTCATTTAATCAAGAAATGTATTTTTATTGATTGACGTGCAGGATTTTAATAAATTCATTTTTATGTTAAATGAGACCGATTCCATTAGAGGACATAGCAACTTCTTCATAACTATAACATGGACGCCGTCACAGTGTATTAATCAGTTTTCTTAAGCCGGAATGTAAGTTTTTGAGATTCTATCAAATCTCAAGTAAATATTTTCATGTTCGAAAAATCTGTTTTACAGATAAACATGTACATTAATAGCATTAACATTGAAATTGATATTATTTTGTTACTCTTGTATGTATAAATTCAATTATGCAGCTGAAAAGGTTTATCTAAACGTCTCCAAATAGTGTTTATAGTGTATTATTCAGTTTTCTCAATCCGGAATATAGATTTTCCAGTTTCTATCAATTCTCAAGAAAACATTTTCATGTTCAACAGTTATGTTTTGGAGAAAAATATGATAAATTAACAACATCAACATTAACATTAAAATTCATACATTTTTTGTTACACTTGCATGTATAGATTAAATTACACAGCTGGAAATCTTTAATTTAAAATCGATAGCATCAGAAAATCGATACAGTGGTTTGTTGTTGTTGTCGTGTCCATGGATATGCAAAAAGTCAAGAAATAAAGTCTCAGATATGGTCAAAGTTCCGGATGACCACTGCCGCCAGCCTTGGTGCTTCAGGACTGTAAAGGATCTCCCGAAGGGGATCCATTAGCGGTAACCAGCCGAGTTTTAATATATCTGAGGTAATGGATGGGCACTCGAAGATGTGTCTCGGTGTGAGCTGAGTTTCCGGGCAATTTCTGCAATTAACATAGGTTCTAGTCCTATATACAAGAATCTTCATCCCTTTCTAGTGATTTGTTCTTAATCTATCCAGTGTAGTTGCTACATTTCTAGGGCAATCAAAGTCAGTGATTAAAGGCTTCCTAGAGGGGTGATTAAAAATTCTACATCTGGCCACAGCATTCGAATCTTCAAGTGTGATGGTGGAACTAGGTTGGTCAAGATTTCGTGCCTCTTTGGCCAAAGCATCCGCACACTCATTACCCTCGATGTTTACATGTGAAGGTATCCACTGCAGCACACAATACTTCCTCTTGTAATGCAGCTGATCGAGTAAGGCATTTATAGTAGAGGTGATATTTGTGTCTCCGTTTCCTATGGCTTCGAAGACCGATTTAGAGTCTGAGAAAACAACCAGTCCTTCAGCAAGATCCATAGCATGAGAATTAGTCAGGTAATAAGTTAGGGCTTCTTTGATTGCCAAAAGTTCGCTGGTGTCGTTGGAGGCAATCAAACCTGTGTTAATTTTAAGATTGTCTTTTTCACCTTTTGGAAGAATGAAGAGGATGCCTGCTCCACCACTGTTGAGGGATTTATCTGAAGAACCGTCGGTGAAATCAACTGCCAGGTTCTCCTGGGAGAGCTTTTCTATAGTTTCAAGACCCTTTTGTCTTAGTATTATGGGGTCCTGTTTTTTAGAGCAGGGTTGAAGCAACTTCAGATTAATCTTAGTGTTCGCCGGTGGTGTTCTTGGAAAGATAGGTTCCAGAAGGAAATCCAGGGATGAATGCTCCAGTTGGGTTAGTCTTCTAATAATACAGTGGTTTGAGAAAACTGATTAAAACACTATAAATATTTCTCGGGAACGTTCTCGAAAATCAATCGCAGCAAAAGAAACTTTGCTTTTTTAAAGGATTTTTTAAATCGCAAAATATTGTTTTTTGAGTTTTTTAATGCTTAAGGACGTTTTTCTGAATTATGGGTAACTCGAAAAAGTTCTTATATATTTTGGTTCGTGGTTATTATATACTTTTGTAGATTAAGAAACACGTTTTTTTTACAGTGTATAACGCGACCTTATAATCACTACCTTCAGATTTCTTGTCGACAATACTAACTCAGTGACTAGAAATTTTGCACCCAAATTAACTAGTTTCAAAAATTTAACAGCAATTTTTTTTTCACTTTTTAGTAATTAAGTAGAAGCAAGAATAAAAAATTACATAAGCTTTGATCTATCTGTAAATTTTAATTTGAGCATTTTTACAGGTTGACACGAAAAGACAATTTAACGACCGAATTTACATATAGATATTGCTTATTTATATATAATCCGCACCCTGTTCTTAAAAAGGAGAATTTAATTTAAAAAAATTGCATCTGACGATATTGCGTGCCAAGCTATTTTAACAGGAGAAATTCCAGAAAATTGGAAAAAATATGTTTGTAAAAATCATGATTCATATTTTCCCACCTCGAATCTAAATTATCGTATTCACTAACGTAAAGGTTATCTCCCTTATTAAAATACCCCAAAATAAGGTTTCCTACTGTGTGCATTTTTCTGTCATTGGTAAAATCGACCAAAATATGCCGAGATACTTTGAATTTTATGAATTTTCTGTTTTCTCTGGCATTAAAAACGGAAAAACAAATGTTTAGTACCAGAAAATCTTGAAAATTTATAAAATGAAGAGTATCATAAATCGGTAAGTTTTGTACGTAGTAGAAGAGCATTTTTGTAGTTTTATTTCTCAAAGCAACCAAACTCAGACCTGCCGACCTTGCGCGGTTCGAGACACAATCAATTATCTAAATTTATAAGAATTTGTGATGCACATAAATTTGGAGCTATTTGAGGCAATTGTTCAAACATAAAAAGGGGCACCCTGTATAAGTGGACCCATTTGATAATAAATGAAAATAAAGATTGAGTTGCAAAATATTCTGACTTATAATAAAGTTGAAAAAAAATATAGTGACAAAACAAAAATCATATATGTGTCGTGTAACAAACTGATGTCGTTTAAATTATAACAATACGCCAAAAAATAAAAATAAATATTCAAGTTATTTTGCACCGTTTCAAAAATGTTGATGAAAGAAATACTGAAACATTTTTGTATTTTAATGATTGAGTTATATAACAATATACACCAATTTATAAAAACAACAACTGTCTTCTTTTTTATAGAAATAAAAAGCTGTACGAAAATTTTTCTGTTATCGATTTTATGAAAATATTTTTGTTCATGACTGTTGCCAAGCAACCTAACACATTTTCGCATTTTTCAGAGAATATAAATGAATATATTATTTTTAGAAATACTTTGTTTTTCTTTCTGCTGAATTTTTACTATTTTTCTTCATCGTGTTTCCATTGCTCTGATGCTTATTTGTTTTTTGATGTTGTCGTTTTTTAAATATCTTAACACAATTCATTTTTTGTTCTCTAAAAGTAAAATAAAGGCATATAAAAGAGCAAACGGTTTCGCGTTTTCAAACTATTGTTAAGTTTAATTCGTTTCACAGTTTTTTATATTTTTTAAGAGGAAAAGTGTGCATTTTTTTTTGTCAAAAATACGAAGCACATTTTTTAAAGATATAATAATTTTTATATTGTATCATGACTGTCCAAACCCGTTGTCGTCAAGGCCGCATATGTCTCAGTACTGCAGTGAGTACAGCCAAGTAAATAATTGAAAATGTCTTTAAAATACTGATATTTTAATATAATTTCTTGAATTCGTGAGTTTCGTAATACATTTATTGAAAATATTGCTTCAAGATGATGCGAGTATGCATGCTGTCAATTCATTTCCCATATTACGCTGATCAAACTAAACTTCAGGGTAACTCAAGTGTACCCAGCTGAGTGTGCTTGCCTGAAGTATAATTCCGTATGACAAGTTGTAATAACACGCGACAGATTCTGGGGATATAATACTACCATTAAACCGAATCAGTGTAGATCGTATCGGAAAGGTTTGTGATTTTATCGACAAAGACTAGTTTGTAAGTGTTCGATTACTTAGAATAGGCATATTAAAATCTGCTGAACTGAAAAATCACAAACTACCTTCCAGTAAAGAACGAAACTGGGCGAACATGCAGAATATGTGGTACAATGAGTAATCGGCCAAAAAAGGAAAGAAGTGGGTAAGTGTGATCGAAAATCGCACAAAGGGTTTCGATTAATATTCCTTTCAAACCATTTTATGCTTTCTTTAAAAAATCCAAATAAATTTCATTTTCAAAAAAAAAAAAAAAAAAAAAAAAAAAAAAAAAAAGTCATGTTTTTTTATAAAGTAAAAATTTGCAGGTCTATTTTTCTGGTTTTTTTTCAAATATCTGAACCGGCCCGATAGCGGTCGAAGCTCGCTATTATATTCTGTCATAATAATATCTGTGATGTGGACTAAATGTGCTATTAAAAAAATCAATTTCAAAGTTAAACATGTTATATGTTCAAAACGTTCCTTCAAAATGTTAAAATATGCCAGTATTTCCATAATCGGGTTTTTATAATGATTCAATACGCTCCTCAAACTCATATGACGTTATAATCACTTGATGACGTCATATATACTTGCTTTCTCTATTACTCATATTGATACTCTCTTTGTATTATTCTCAAGCATTTGAAAAAGTCCGTTAAACTTGCAATATGACGTCCGATTAATTTTCTTTTTAATTCTCTAATAACTTCATATTAACCTGCTTTCTATATTTACACATACTGATCCTCCTTGTAGTATTTTGTAAATTTCCGTCTTATTACCAATATGACGTCATATTAAACTTTTTTTCAAATCGTGAAACTTTTTATTTCATTTTCATTTTTCACGTGGAAATCTTTCAATAAAAAATTAATTATTGTAGAAAGAATTTTAGTGTGGATTTTTAAATGTTGGCAACTGCTATAACGAAAAATGTTTAAATTTAATAGAAAAAGGCTATTAGATTTTTGGTTTTTTATATCTCTATATTAAAATAATACGATTTTTTTTAATTTTATGATTTTCAACTTCATAGTTGGCATTCAGTTGTAAGTACACAAAATTTTATGTCTGTAAGTTATATAGTTTCTGAGAACCGCCTCTGTGACGGACAGACAATGAAACGGGACTAATAGTGTTTCGTGAGATGAAAGAAATCCTAAAAAAGAGACAATACTCCGTACAGTTTAATCTTCAAAATGTCAAAGAAAAAGAACTGAAGTAGCCATTCGACTGGAAATTATGTCTTTTTTCAATGTATGTTATACGGCTTAAGAAATATTCTTCATAGTGAAATTGTACTAAACTCATAAATTTTGAATATGAACACCTAATCTTGACATCATATTTATCTTTTTCGCTATGTTTCACCTTACGATACTATATGGGAAGTCATTTGGTCAAATGGTTTAGTAATTATGAAGGTTTTAATGTTTGTAACTCATACCGTAGAATTCATTTGTAGTTGTTGCAAAACGGTAGTTTTTTAAACATAACTCAAACCTGGATATCCTCAATAAATGGATTCGCATGTTTGAAGCTTCTAAAAATAGATTTCTGTTTAAAAATTAATCGATTGCAATATTTTTTTCGAAAATTAATTAATATATATATATATAATTTCAAAATATTTAAAAAAAAACAAATATGAAGTGTAACCTATGAATTTTTTATCACGAATCTTTTTCTACAAGCTTCAATTATGCGAATGCAAAATTAAAGCACATTTAGGCAAGTAGTTTTGAGTTATGCTTAAAAAACTACCCGAATTGCAAGTTGTTTTGTAACGATTACAAATACATTTAACATTAGAGGATACAAAAGCTTCATATTTCCTAATCTAATTGACCGAATGACTTCCCGTTTGGTATCTTAAGATCAAGATGCGCGATTAAGATGTTGCGAATTTCAGAGCTTTGTATAATATAACTATGAAAACTACCCTCTAAGCTTATTCTATAAAAACGTAAATTGTGAGACATGAATGTCTATTTCCGTTTTCTTTTCTTTTTCTTTTTCTGGGACAATTTAATTGCAATTAAAAGTAAATTCTTTTTTTTTTTCTGAGACAACATGGTGATTAAAATTTATATGATGTTCTCTCTTTTTTGTCTGCAACACTTTGGTGATTTGAGGTATTATCTGGGGTTTTTTTTGTGGACAATTTGGCGAAAAATGTATAGGATATTCCCCTCTGTCTCTCTTTTACTGGGACAATTTGGTGATTAAAATATGTATGAGGTATTCATCCTCTTTGTTTCTAGGACAATTTGGTGATTAAAATGTATAGGGTGTTATCTCTCTCTCTTTATTTATTTATTTATTTATTTATTTATTTATTTATTTACTTATTGCCGACTGTAATTTCGGGCACTTATGAAGAACTTTTATTATCCATTCCAAGATCAAAGGCGCATGTATTATGTGACGTTAAGATAATGCAATACGTAATGGTAATGTTTTGGCTCACCTTCTCAATAATATAACATGAGATTTTACTATAAAGGAAGTTAAAGAATACAAGAATTTTTCTCTTAACAACTAACATTAATATATGTGTCATTCCTTTTCAACTGGCCAAGAGCTTTCTTCTAAGTAATGTAAAAAAAAAAAAAACCTCACAGATTTTTCAATCTAACAGTGTAAAAATAAATGGTTTATCATTATTAAGGCCTTAGTTATTTTAATTCGAAATCAGGGACACCTTTTTCGATGACGCTGTATATATATATAATAAAGTGTTTATGTCCTTCTCATCTAATTAACAACAATCTTAAAAAACTAATTTTCTTTAATATATAATTAGTACATTAATGATCTTAAAAAAAAAACAAATTAATCCATGCGTAAAAAAAATTATAAAAAAATATAAAATAAGAAAATAATTATAAAAAATTAAAAATGTAAAATAATAATAAAAAATTATAATAGGACGGATGGGTGGGTAGATGATAGATTAAGGAGGTGTGGTGGAGTTGTCTGGATTAATATATAATTAGTACATTAATGATCTAAAAAACCAAATTAACACATGCGTAAAAAATTTATAAAAAATATATAAAATAAGAAAATAATTATAAAAAATTAAAAATGTAAAATAATTATAAAAAATTATAATAGGACGGATGGGTGGGTAGATGATAGATTAAGGAGGTGTGGTGGAGTTGTCTGGATAATACGCATTGGTTAATTTAACAAAATAAATGGAAAAGGGCATTTGATTAAAGAACTACGATGCAATTACACATTTTGTAATGGATTTTGTTTCGATTTTTTATATGCATATCAGTTTAGTTATATTTATATAATTATTTATTTATTCATATTAAATGTATTCATATTCATGAATAATTTTACGATTAATTGTATTTAAATTCTAGCCCACTGCGGACAATATCATATTAGCTTCTAATACATAGTTGATTTTCTTAAATGAGAATACATTGCATGTATTATTGTTGATTTTTTATTTTACCCTCTCGTGTATCACGTGTATTTAATTTTTAAAAAAGTTTGTAGACACATTAAATGTAACTAATTAATTTCAAAATTTAATTATTGATATTAATTCTTTAGCATCTTTCTTATATACATTTTTTATTAATTATAAATTAACTTCAGATATGATGCAATGTGTCACAGTAATATAAATGGTGATAGGTCATCGCTAGGTACAAATATTTATGTGATACATTAATCAATAATCATAAGTTTCATTTATTTTTTATTATTTTTATTTTTATTTTTTTAAATACATCTTTTTTTTAAATACAACTTTTATTCGTTATTCTAACACAATAAATTTATTAACATAAGTTTGTTCAATTATCTGTTTTAAGACAGTATTTGTTTTAAAACATCATCCAATAATGTAATAAAATATTATATAATTGTATATATTTACCGATAGATGGCAGCACCTCATTGATTTATTCTTTTGAATTTATGGTGGAGTTCAATTTTAATTTTTCTATAGAGGGTGGTGGTTTATATTGGGGTATGTGCTTGGCCTTGCATTACATGTTGTTCCTTGATCCATGGTCCATCAATTTTTAAATAACTTTTTTTTCTTTTTTTTTTTGGCAACATATGCTTTAATTTCATGTTTTTTTTTTTTTTTTTTTTTTTTTTTTTTTTCCCTCAATCCTTTTTAATCATGTTTTATTTTGAACTTAAATGTTGTTTCATTCTGTATCTCTCTACATTCTGGGTGTAGTTGTCCCAAATTCATATTCTTTAGCTATTTTATGGCTAATATGAAGATGAAACCCCACATTTTATATGGAGAAATTTAGGCATTTGGGGCCTGAAGATTCTGTCTAAATTCCACAAATTTCCATTATTCAATTTCTGTTATTCAATTTCTGTTATTCAATTTCTGCTGCTCCTTGGGGGGGGGGGGGTCTGTTTTGTTATCAGTTAGTTATTTTAATTTTATTAATAATTTCACAGTTTTTGTTGGTGGTTTTAACGCTTATTTAATGGCTATATATATATATATACGTCAATTTTATATGCTATTCAAAGTTTTCAGGTATAGATTTTAATATGAAAAAATATTTAATATTGAAAAAAAAGTCAATAATATTAAATTTTAAATATTAAAACAAATCCTTTCCTAAGGTAAGCAAATACCGTAAGAATTTTACTTTTGAATAAATAGGATGAGATTTTAAAACAACGTATAAAGCTTTGCGGGCATTAAAGGCAAACTCTCACAACAGAAATTTCGAGAAACAATAGTTGTACAAATCTATCAATATGTATCAAATCGCAATAAATTAAAAAGGGATATTTTGCCCGTATTAACCGTAATTCTATTTTTGTAGCACGTAAAAAGAATAAGAAACTTCCCTTTTTCTTTGTATTTTTTCGATGTAGACAGCATCTTTCTACCATGATCAGTTTGAAAATATTTTTATTTATTTATTTATTGTATCATTTTGTACTAACTTTATGATAAGAAAAAAACAGAAGTTAATCATCATTGTTCTATAACTGTGTTTTGCTTCAGGGAAGTCTTAAATTTTAATGGATGTACTCTTAGTAATATTAATTAAGTTGTTTGTAGTTTTAATTTCGTTTCCTCATAAAAGAAATAAAAATACATTTTAAAGAAAAACAATAAAGTAGAAATTTAAAAAAATATATTTTGTTAAATAATAATGGATTATTGTTATTTTTCAGGAGAGGTTTGGAAAGTAGAAATTCTGCAAATTCATTGATTAATATTTTTAATTATTTCCAACATAGTTGAAAAGTATTTATGGCTTAGGTTTGTCTGACTTAGGCTTGTCTATCCGTGCCCTAACTCGAGTAAGTATGCTCGTATTGTCATATAATGGAAAATATGTTATTGCGGTTCTTCATGTCATGTTCGGTAATGAAAGTAAAGTGTGTAGCATTTATAGTTTGTTTACAGGGGAACTCTAATCAATTCCGTTACATTATTGTTTATGGAGAAATATCGTTTGCAGTGTAGTTTAATGATGTTACACTATTTCGAACATATTGAAATTGATATACATCACTGAGGTGCACTACAAGATGCTTATTGTAGAATACGCTGCGTATAGCATTTATCGTTCATTTACAGGGGGCACAAAAGAATTAGGTTACAGTACTGTATATAAGTAATAATTGCTAGAAGTGCGTTTGTAATTGTAGTATGCGTTTTTTTTTTTAATTTAATTAAGTTTTTGCATATTATTCGATGTGTATAAATTCCAAACCTCATATATAGTAATTCACCGGCTCCTTCCTAATGCGTACATTAGATCGAAACCTTGGTCGCCGAAGAGCTGGCCGCAATTACCGAGCTCTTCGCGGTGAAAGACCGCAGTTGAACGCACCGCCGATCGCCCGTAGTCCCCGCGGTGCGAGAGGCGGAGGTGCAAGTACGCAGGCTTGAGACTTGTCTCGTAAGCAGGCATCGATCTCTCGAAGGATCTCCTTCGCTGAGTGACTATTAAATCTGCCGGGTCCGCTCCTTTAGCGCGCTTGAGGGGGTCCGCGTCCCTCAGAGTCCGGTAGTGGATCTTTCTTCTCCATTTTGAGCGTGACCTCCCAAGGGATACCGTGTCGCTTGGATCTCGATGCCTCGCGGGTATCTCCTTGGAGAAGGACTGCTCTTTTGTAGTGATATATATGTAGTTGTGATACATGTAATTTCTGAGCGTGACCTCCCAAATGATACCGGGTCGCTTGGATCTCGATGCCTCGCAGGTATCTCCTTGGAGAAGGACTGCTCATTTTATAGCGATATATGTGTAGTTGTATTTATTTGTAGTAGTTATATATATGTAGTAGTGTATGATATGTGAACCTCACGGAAGAAGAGGCTAGTTGCTTGCTTACATAGCATGTCAACGTTCGACCTCTGTGGGAAAGCAAAAGTTGTCGCGGCAGCACGACGACCTGGGAACCGTTTCCCCAAGTGGGGTTTCGGCGACGGGGTCTGCGGGTAGCCTTCGTCACTTTGCCACGGGTTCGTCCTGTGGGGAGTTTCCCCAGAGTGGGGTTACTGTCCTAGCGACCTATGTCATCGAACCGTGGGTACTAGGTTAGAGGGTCCGCAGTGAGGTGCGGCTCTCTGGCCGGCCGTAGCGCCGTAGCGAGACAAAGCTACTGGCGCAGTAAAGGTCTCTCAGGACCTGGGAACGGTGGTCGATTGTGTGCGGTGCGTCCCGCACCGGGACGCCTGCGGCGCATGTCTCTTTTATACCTCATATATAGGGTTACACAAAAACATTCAAGTACATTTTAGGTTATTGGGGGGAATTGCTGAAGGGAATTTTCAACTGTGTTGTGCGTATTTTAACTGAACTAAATTTTTCTATATTATGTAGTATATATACAAATCTATAGATCGCATATATGTCCGCACAAACGAATTCGGATATATTTCCGACTAGGGATGGTAATTGCTGAAATTAATTTTTAAATGTGTTGTGCGTTTTTTCAAGTTATCTACTTAGACATCATCTTTCAACTTATTAAACGGTTAAGTTTTGTTACAGTATTATGAATTATTGATTTGTTGAGTTATTATCATTTGTTGAGCTTTTTATCATTGATTATTTTGATATCTCATTTCATTGTATCGAAATGCATTTTCTTAATAATAGTCCGTTATTTTTGGAAAATGTTTCATAAACTAGGCTTGACACAAGATTTTTCTTACTTGTTTTTTATTCATATCGTTGTTAATTAGTTAATTAATTATAAGCTTAAGGCGGTATTCAAAAAAAAATATTTTTCCATGCTCAACAACTCAAAATTTTGAGACACATTCTAAGACTCATTTTTAAAAGTAACAACAGGAAATTTGGCGGCGTGATTTATAAAGACATTTATAAGGGCCCCATGTTTTTATTTTTCGTTCAATTAATTAGAAATGGATTTACAGACAATTATTTTCACAGTACGATCATATTTTTTTTTGTTTCCAGTGCTATCGCTTTGGGAAATTCGGTTCAAAATGTCCACTTTGACAGCATTTTTTGAAATATATTCTGCCTTTATCGAAAAATCGAGACAATACGGACATTATATAGTTTCCGAATAAGAGAACCTGCCAATTGGATGCATTTTAGATAAAAAATGAATTTACAAATGTGTCTCAAAATAAGCCGTTTGGATTTGAATACACCCTTAAACGCATTTCTAAAGCATCTTTAGACAGAAATTTCGTTTATTTTATATACAACATATTTATATTGCCAAACAATCCTTTCGATATTGCTTTTTTCTTACAAATAAGAATTTTCCTGTTTTTTATTAAAGGCCTCGTTAACACACTATAGGATATTCTAAGAGAAATAAATTGTCTTTTTTCAACTCCCAATAGTTATGCATTGATTAATTTATGAAACATAAAAAGAAAGAGGAAATGTATAATTTTTTTATATATCCTATAATTCCTAGGCGCCATATGAAGATGATTTTAAAAAGCAAATTGATGTGAGTTTTCATATTTTTTGTAACCTAATTAGCTGCGCATTGTATTGAGAGCGCTATCTATTAAAAGCATGAATAGAAATTATAAACGTAACTGTTTTCGATGAAGCGATTTTTTAAAAATCATAAATGCAACAAAATGTTTCCATTATAGAAAATGCAAACTGAATACATTCAAAGCGATAAAAAGATTGTACAATAAATTTTAAACAGTAATGATTTGAAAGAAATTATCTATTGCGTAATATTTAATACTTGATAAGAACGATGTTAGATAAAGATAAGATTTTATAAAATAATATGTTATAGAAAATTACAAATTGCATTTGATATTGTATTTTAAATAATAATAATAAAAAAAAAATTCACCAATAAATGCAAATAATCAATAGATTTAATCTCTTTTAAAAATGTACAACAGGAACTTTAATTTATATTATCAAAAATTAAAGCTCAAAATCTTAAAATATAAATAAATGAAAATTAGAAGTAAACAATTATTTAAATCGTAATCGAACTAAATATATATAGTTTTGGTTTTTATAATGCCCTTTTTTTTATCTTTGATTTGTGCATTTTTTGCTGTTTTTAATTACATTTTTCACCATCCAAACTTTAAATAGTGAAATAGTTTTTACTTAATTATACTGTGAGAGTATGCCTGGCTACTGTTTAATAAGTGTAACGACAAACTACTCCTGCCGAAGGCAGACATACTTCACCACTGATTCCAGATTTTCGTAAATCCATACGAGGACACCACCAGAGGGGCCCGGTTTACCCGGACACCTCCACAGGCGGGCTCTTCGGCCATGAGGAGAGACGAGGGCGTACGCCTCCTGCGCCTCTCGACCCTTTCCCAAATGAATTGACGACATAGGTCGATGCAACATGCGGTGGAGCCCAAACTTCGAGGATACGACCACAGAACACTTGTGGAGACGCTGGAGTCTTCTGACGGCTTCGTAGCCGGAACCCTAAAGAGGGAACCGGGTCCTAGGCCACATGCCGAATTTTTCAAACGACTCTTGCTTTACCGCAACTTCTGATCGTCGAGTCCTAGAGAGGGAGGAAACGATTTGCCTTTAATAAGGGTATAGAAAAGTAGTCGAGAGGTTTTTGCTTGCGATTGCATACATTTGCATTATTAACATTGTGAGTGAATGAGAAATCTATGCTGCGTTTAACTTTCATATATGGCGAATGGATCTCCGGAATGGTATATGTCCACTGATCTGAGCACGAGGCAATAAAATTCCGTGATTGGGAAAAACAAACTGGCCTATTTCCATAATAAAAAATGGTGGATTTTTTTTTTGGAACAGATGCTTTACACTCACGCAAACATGTAAACATAAGTTGACTTTTTGGTTGGCGCGATTTTCAAGACCGCGCCAAACGAATAACTTAATACAATGGCTGGGTTGCCACTAAAGGAAAAAATCCCCTACATTTGGCCACTTTTTTCCTTTTTTAATCGATTAATTTTTTTTTCTGCGTGAGTGTAAAGCATCTTAGCCATTTTTTAAATTGTCTTAAATTAAATTATTTTACAGTATGCGAAAGTGTTGTGGTGCGTATGTTTGCACATTGCATATTGTAAAATAATTCCATTTTATATTTTCAACATCATTTATGATGAATTCGACAAAAAAGCGAAACCTTATGAAATATAATGATGTTGGTTTAAGTTTTAAAATCCACCAAATGTAAAAGGAAAAGAAACATACAGTTTTAAAGGTTTCCACTTTTATTTTAAGCTGTTTATTTATGGTGTTTACTGCGATTTTATAAAAAAGACGAAATGTTTTAATATTTTGTCAGATGCTAAACATAAACATTGTTTAAAATAATCAAATAGATGTGGAATGTTTTTTCATTCCTTTTTTAATTAATTCAGCATAAATAAACAAATTAAATGAATTTTCAATATCATTTTTGTTTTCTAAATACCTACGATAAGTTTTTTATTACAACAAATAGACAATTTGACTCTCTGGATCTGTGTTTTAAATATTCTAACGTATCTAATAACATTTTATTAAAATGTCGCGTTCTTTATAAAATTTAATAATAAATGTCTATGTCTATATCAATATATTAATGTTACATAAATATGAAATAAAATAATTTAAACTATTTGTATTAAAGTACTGACGCTGTTCTATAGAACTCATGCTGGTTGCATTGCTAAAGTAGGGTAAATCTAGGTTAGTTGCCCCATCTGGTTAGTTGTCCTAGTCATTGTATTTCAGCTGTTGGGCGCGTGTTGGATCTGGTGACGTTCTTCTTCTATCAATTGTTATAAAAAAGCATAGTAGATGTAGTTACAGAGATTTATTTCTTGAAATAAATGTTTTATCCATCTAAAAAATATATTTCTTTTATTGTTGACAAGTTTTCTCCCCCCACTAATTTCAATTACATGAATTAAACCTTCTGTAGAATATATAAAATATTTTGAACTCATTCTTTAAGAAATATTAAAATCTAACCCATTTAATTTGAGAATAATAAATTTGCTTCACGAATTAGTTTTTAGAGTTTATACATCGAATATAAGAAGAGGGTGGGGGTGAATAATTCTATTAGTTTAGATTTAACAAGTTTATTCTTCGTTAGAATTATTCGAATAGACCTCAAATATTGTATACCCATTTATTCGCAGAATTGGGAATTGTAAATATCCTTTGATGTGGCAGTATGAGAAAGCATTAGTATAGAGCATGTAGACTCTTTTATTTCAAGAAAAAAAGAAATACTTCCTATTATTTTACGAATGGGGCATCCACCCCGATCAAGAGAGGTGTCTAACCCTAAGACCCGGTATAAATGGCCAAAATCATTGATTAAGTTTTTTGATAAAAACACTATTTTATATAGTATTTATATTAAAGTAATATTTTTATGATGTTCTACATAAAAGTTTTAGTATATAGGTTACATGTGCACTACAAAAATCCTTGCTATAAAAAAGAAAAATGAAGAGGGCTTAAGTAGGGCAACTACTCCGGACTTACCCTACATCTTTTTAATCATATAAAATGATGATTTTTTTTGTTTTTCCTTTTTTAAGCCCCACCAGTGGCTGAGAGGTTCTGCTCTCGAAGCTGGTAGACGGGAGGTGCTGGGTCAAACCCCTGTCGCGCTCGTCGACCTAAGCGTTCCGAATTTTCCGTGGTTTTCTTCGAACCTTGCCGTAATTATGGGTTAGGATCCTTTAAAAAGACCCCCACGGAGGGCACTCACCCCTAGGGCCTATATCCTCGTGTTGATAATTGGCCGTCATAAATCAACCCAACCCAACCAGTTTTTAAATATTTGTAAGTTTGTTTATTTTTTTAGCGCCGTTAAAATTGTATTTTTTTACTTTTCAAAATAACAACCCATATAAGGTTAGAAGTCAATAAGCCCCAACAATAAAGGCCTTTTATTATCTGTAATGATTTTTCATTATTGAAACATGATCCAAAAACGGTAATATAGGCGTTATTTACAGAATAAACCTTTTTGATACCTAGACACCTTAAGCCCTGCCTGAGTGAATTGTGTTTGTCGGATTTGTCCAGATTAGCTAGTCGGTAGAAAGTTGACAGCAAAAGCCGAAATGTCCTAGGTTCGAATCCCGGCCTTGATACATTTTGAAAAAATGTCAACTTGTACGATTTCTTTATGAATCAGTTTGATTGAGATAAAATAACTCAATATTGCATGTACAAGTATGACCTCATCATAAAGTTCTATCTAAATGTCTTTATCAAAGCTGTTAAAAAATTAGTTATAAGGAAGTCGATGTTTGCGATCCTGACGCTGCTATCTGGTTCATTATAAGTTGTATCCATTGTAATTTATTCTTATGAATGTGTGAATATTTATGGGAGAGATAGAATAGAGAAATGGGAATTTAAGATAAAATTCAGGTTTTACAGTATTTAAAACACTAATATCAATAATAAATGCTAACACTAAAACTAGGAATTACTACTTTGTTTCTCAACAAAGGCTAGCTTTCCTAAATCCAGTTGCAATGTTATAAGCAGACAAAGGATTTTCTCTTGATCTCTCATTTATAATGTAAATATCAATTTATGAAAATTGGGAACAAAACTTCATTTTAAACAAAATGCTGAAAGCAACTGTTATGTTTATTATTAGGTAGCTTTCAATACAAAAAAGTATAAAGCTACCTATTGCAGCCGTTCGGAGGAAAGCTATTCCGGAAAATTTTGGTATATTTTCACCGATCATGACCCCCAGACCCCAAAACCACCCTCCGTTTAAATGTTGATATATATATATATATATATATATATATATATATATATATATATATATATACCCATATATATATATATATATATCTGACCTATGTCATACGATAACGCCCGTACTTATAAATCGATTTTGATGAAACTAATTGGGTGTATTAAGGTCACTAATGTCTCGACCGAGTTCGTTGGCCAGCTTTGTCCGCCATCTTGTTTCAAGATGGCGGCCATTTAAAAATTTAAAACTAAAATAAATGTACAAAAAAGTTAAAAATTCAAATTTATTTTATACTTACGTGTTAGGCCTTGATACAACGATTCCGGAGCATTTTTTGTTTTACCTCTATTTTAAAAAATGGCTGAGATACAGCAGTTTGAAATTCTAGGGTGGCAGACATTTTGAAACAAGATAGCACATTACAAAATTCCAACGATTAATTTATAAGTTTTAGTGAACGTGACTTCTCGCTAATTATTATCTTTCATTGTTGTAATCATTTTCCCAATCATGCGCATAAAACTATATATTCATATCCGTTAGCGCCAAATTATCGCCAAACTTGGCGACATTTGGCGAAATATCGCCAAATTTGGCGACCGAAATAGGTTTTCAAAAATGAAGCCAATTTGGCTATAGCTCAATAATTTGGCGAATTTCTTATTCAAATTCAGTATTAACGAATCTTGTAAACGGTTTCTTTGCATTTTTGCTTGCTGTTTTCAAGTAACATTAGCTAAAACTTTAAAACGAAGATATAGGAAAGCTACCTTTTCCTCCCGGTACAGGCCGGAAGGACTTTTTTTTTCTACAAACTCCGTTACGTACGATACTTTTTTTAAGGGGGGGGGGGTGAGAAACAATAGAAATGTTTAAATTTTAAGAGCTTATTCAGATATGTATTATATTCAGTGCGATATCTATTGAAAGCGTAAAAGGAAAAGCTAAAAGTACTATTATCTGACAATGAAAAAGTTAAAAAATTGTAAGCTCTCCTTAATATAATAAGTGTAAACTGGATATTTTAAGAGGCAAAGTATTATATAACAGGCTTTAGATATCTATGCTTAAAATATTTAAGCATATTAAGTATTTTAAGAAGTGTGTTAAATAGCATATAATATTTAAAAATAAATTATAATTTTTAAACGGATTACGTTTTAAATTTAAACTAATTTATTAAAATGCATTTAATATTAATAAAATACTTTTTAATTTTTTTCTGTAAAACGATTTCGTTATTATTTGAGAGAGCATCCTAACTTCTAATTAGAAAAGAAATTGAAAAATATATATATATATATAAATAAAATAAATCCAAATGAATTTAAAATAAATAATCATTTGAATTTCAAAATAATGATCTTATTTTAATTTTGTTTTTCATGATGACATTTGATGCTTTTTGTTGGTAATCGCATAATAGTCTCGTTTCTATAGCTTTTTATTTCTAACTTTCTAACAAAAAAATACACTTTTTAGGCTTTTAGACTAGTTATTTAATTAACCAAAAGTTTTTTCAATGCCATAAAAGCATTTTCTTGAAGCAGTACAATGAAATTTTTAAGCCCATTCTTAGAAGATAAATCCTTTGTATATTTTTAAATGAAAGTGAAACATTTTTAAAAAATGCACAGAGAAAAATATTTCTTCCTACTAAAACTCACAATTAACAGCAGAAAGAACAACATCGACAAAAGTGGCAAATAACATAAAACCTTGTTGTACTAAACTTGTAATTTTTATTATATACTTTTGTTTTCTTCTCAGAGTTGCCCCTATTGTTCAATCATACATTATTACTTGGACAATTTTACATAAAATAACAAGTCTATTTTAAATAAATGCAAACCACATAAAAATGGATAATGTTTCGTTTAATATAACTGAAAATTTGTTTTCTGATATGAGATGCTGAAATAAATTTATTTAGCTTATGTATTAAAAAACAAACAAAAAAAAACAGGAAATTTACTTTTATTAAATGTTTATTTTTCATTAATTTTAATCACGGTATCTAATTTGTTCAACACTTAATTTCTAGTAAAACGGAAACAAACAAAATTGCCGAATATTATCCTAAATTAAGTTTAGCTTGTATAGTCGATGAATAAAATATTCTTTACTCTACAGAAAATTTCATTTATGTATTTAGGATTCGCCGAAAGTTTTTGAAAATTAGAATAAACAAATGATATCTGACGGTTTCCTTTAGTTAAATTAATACATTTCAGTTACAAGAGCTTATACATATTACTTTTTACCTCAAGTATTATTCGGCTTAATATGCTTCTTTACGTTGTAAAAAATTGGTTACATTTATCTCCGTGTTTGACGAACAATTTTCACGCTCCTTTCAGCTTTGTTATAAGTGTTTTCCATTACAATTTATTCTTCTAAAATCAAGAATGTTTAAGAGACAGAATAAAAGCAAGGTAATTCTATTAAGAATTAGACCTACCTGCAAACTTTCGAAAAAGTGCATGTTTTGAATCGAGTTTTATGAAAGTACACTTAGTAAAGAATACACTATTACATTTTCTAATCGATCTGATAAAACTTAAGAAAGTTACGCTGCATTAATTTACTTTGTTCTATCATACATAAATCATAACTTGAATCTTTAAACGCGATTTTCTTAAAACTATGTTTTTAAAGACTGTGATCCGATCACTCGAACAAACCTCAATCTTCTTCAAATGTTGACCAATTTTTAGTATTTATCTATAGAATAATCGTTTCTTTTTCTTTTTTTTTTTTTTTTGGGGGGGGGGGCACAATGTGACGATTTTTGCTATTTTTTATAAATATTTTTGCGAAAATCGGTACCTTAACTTTGAACGGCAGCCACTTTGTTCAAAATAGATTTTTCCAAAAAACGAACGATTCCTCTCTAGGTTTAAGTGTTTGGAGTAAAGACATTATGCTTTTTATAATTTCAGGTAATATTTGATAGAGTAATGGTGATTACCGAGGACGGCTACCAGAACGACACAATCTGAAGGGAGTAGTCTGCTGGGGTTAGTTTGTGATTACAAAAATCAGTTTCATTTCTTTAATGTGTAATAAACAAAATACAAAAACAGTTTTTCAAATGACTTGTTTCATGTTCCTGAAACAAAATCCCAAACATAACATTTTTTTCGACCTTGGAGATAGGTATAACCCCTTAAGTTAAAAATTACATTCAAATATATTTGAGACAATATTATCTTTAATAAATGTTTTTAAAACAAAGAATAACTACACTGTCTTTAAATAAGGGCGAAGATTGATTAATTCAATTACATTGTTATGCACAAAATAAGATTGTCCTTATCTTCTTCAATTTACAATGTAAATATTAACTTATGAAAATGAGGAAGGAAAATTAGGATATTTTTATTTTAAACGAAATACTGAAAATAATTTTTATAGTTATTTTCATTTTTCCAAAACTCTTTTATGTGCAATGACTCTTCTTGATGAGCAAAACAATAGCAGTGCTTAGATTTCAATAGCTTAATAAGATATGTATTATATTCAACTTATTATCTATTGAAAGGGGTGAAAGGAAGCGCTAAGAACAATCTTACAATGAATAGATTAGAACAATTTGTAAAAAGGATTAAAAATTTTAAAAATAATGTGTGTAAATAGAAATAGATAAAGTATTATATAACAGACTTAAAGTATCTATGCTCAAAATTTGTTTTTCTAAATATGCTCCATAGAACGAGATGTTATTAGGAGGAAAAGAAAGTGGTGATTTTTAATTTTAAAACATTTAATTTTTTACTCAAAAACAGATATATTTCTTTTGTTAGAAAAAAATGCAAAAGATACCCGAACTAGAGATTACAATTGAAATTGCAAAATGTAATGAAATATAAAAGAATGAAATTCAAATTAAGTAAAAGCAAGCTATTAAATTTGAAACTAATGGACATATTTAAATTTCGCTCTTCCTGCTAACATTTCCGCGTTCATTCGTTAATCACTATATCATTGATACAGAAAGGTACATTGTTACAAAAAGGTACATTGTCGCTTTTAGAATTTTAAGAAAAAGCTCATTTAATAGTTTTTTTTCCTTTAGTATACTTTAAATAATTCTAGAAGAAGTATTCTCCAAGCGGTATAATTTAAAGGGAGAACATCGGCAATTATTTCTATTATTATTTTTGTGGGTTCACATATGATTTTTGGGAAGTGATTAGTGGACATACAAAAAAAGTCATAATTAATTACCAATAATTTTTAAATTTAAATTACCAATAATTTTTAAAGATGCAGAATTATTAATCCATTGCCTGATGATGGGCAGAAAACTCATCATTTATTTAAGTATTTTATATTCGTATGAAAATAAACGTTTCGATTAACAATAATATTCTTCTTAAAAACAAGAATGCTTGTTTTAACCAATTATTATTATTATTATTATTATTATTATTATTATTATTAGTTTGCCGTTGCAATTTTGTATCTTAAGGAAACTTTGAAATTTCTTTTTTTGACTCTATGCAAATGCAACGGAACTTTAAAGTATTCCGTAAATAATGAAAATTTGAATTTCCATGATTATCTCCCTTTTAGAAAGAAATCATATAATTCATGCTTTATTTTTATATGTTATCAATATGTGATTACACCTATTTTGTTTTAAATTGCTGCTGATAGTGGGTTTTTATTCGATTTTATAATTTTTAAACAAATAAATATTTTTTTCTTTGCAATTTTGTCAATGTTATGACTTATAGAAACACTAATGATTATAATAAATTATTGTGAATAGGTTGAAGAAAGTATCAAAAAGAAGACATTGGCTTTCTATTCTTTAAAGTTTCTGACAGATTTTTAACAACTTTTCAAGCAACCAACTTCTGAGCCTATATTTTACGCCAAATGTTCCGGATAAAAAGAGAAAGAAGATTTAAAATTTTTGTTACAAAAATTGGATGAAAACTGGTTATTACTATTTGTCGCTCTGTTGTTGACGTTCCGAAACGACTACCTCTGATTGAGTTGACAAATTGCTATTATGAGCAATTTTTTATGAGAAATTTTTTATGAGCAATTTTTTATGTGCTGTCAGTAAGAAATCGGGGATATTCTTGATTGCTATCACACTTGTAGTTGTGACAATATCTCAGAGAAAATCAAATCAAATCAAGAGTTGCCACATAAATTGATCGAAAAGTTCTGGCATCTGATAGCATCTTGAATGATGAGCATCTTGAAATAGTCAATTACTTTTTTATTTATTTTAAAATTCTTCATCGATAATACATTTACAGCAGTTAGTTTTTTGTCCGTTAGGAGATGCTTCTGCATCGTTTCCACTTGTGGTTGGTGGGTACTATGGTTGAGTGTTACCCTTGTTAATTTTTAATTTGTGGACAGCAATAATAATGTGGAAACGGACGGATTGTTTTTCGCAATTGAAATTTTAAAAGCAATATAAAATGTTTTTCCTGAAGATGACCATAGAAAGTGGTCGAAACGTCGATATTTTTAATATTCATGTATGTATAAAATTTTAAATTTGTATGCACCATTCTGTAAAAATGGGTGATGTTTTATACTCACTTCTTTAATGTTGTAATGCACGGACATTTTTCTTAGTTTTTCAATTATTGTTCTTTTAAATTTCAAAAGAAGGAATACTTTACATTAGTAGTAAGACTATTATTTCTCTTTATATTCCCTATAAGTGTATCGCCTTCAAGCAGTACAAAGCGAAAATTATGAAATAGAGTACAAATTTGTACTCGATTTTATTATTTATATTATTAGGCAAGAGTTGGCTTCTTAATTTCGTTAAAGAATAGAAAAATATAAAAATAAAAATATTTAATCTTATCTAAAGCATAGTATACTGTTAAAAATTTGCAGCAAACTGTCCAGTCATTCGACCGTTTTTATAAAGAGTTCAATTGTGTTTATGTAACAGTTTTCTAAAAAAAACGATCAAATGACTGGACAGTTTGCGGCAAATTTTTAACAGTATATTTTTTAATTGTAAAAAGTAAAACAGCGTTCATATTTAAATAATAATATTAATTCATTCTTTAAGATTTAACACTGTTTAATATTTAAAGTTCAAATAACTATCACTGCTGATCCCAATTATTAAAAGGTCAAACATTTAATTTATTTCAGACATTTAAACTATACTTACTTACTTTAAGATTCAAAGTAAAACAAAATGTTCTCTATTAGAAAAAAGCTCACCTTTCTAATTATTTAAGACAATTCGTTTGACATTAAACGATTTCAAAACTAAAAAAAAATATTACACAGTTTTTCTGTAAAGGCTACGCTTGATTAATCCATAGAGACTGCTGTAAGTAAAATTACAGTTTCATTTTGATCTCCCATTTACAATGTAAATATCGATTGACGAAATTTAAGAAGGAAAAAGAATCATTTTCAACAAAGTGCATGTAAGTACCTTTTTATATTTATTTTAAAAATTTAAAAATTCTTTTATATACAATAATGTGTCTTTATACGTGACACAACAAAACTGTTTTGACAATAATGAAAGGGTTTTTTTTATTAACTAGCTTAATTATATTTTAAGTACGAGGGCATTTCGAAAAGTAAAGATACACCGTTAGTACAAGAGGAAAAGAAAAGTTTTGGCAAGCAAGTTGGCAAAACAGGTGTTAACCTTGAACCGTTAGCTTTCTCCTCGCGGTCGTTTGGCATTTCAACGTTGATTCTGGTTGGAGTAGGTCGTGTTTAAAATGGTTCCGCCGATTCAGAATCCCGCCAAATGCGACGTGCGCTCCGTCATACGTTTTCTTCATGCAAGAGGTCAGCGACCAGCAGATATTCACAAAGAAATTGTTTCTGTTTATGGGAACATTATGAATCGACAAAATGTAACGAAATGGTGTCGTCATTTCTCTGAAGGTAGGACCGATGTTCATGACGAACAAAGAACAGGTTGGCCATCTGTGATCTCTGATGCCCTTCTTCAGAGAACGGAGGAAGCATTTCGTGCGAATGGACGTCTCAAATTGAAAGGATTGCATCAGATCATACCTGAAGTGTCAATGACAATTCCACGACGATGATGAGATCAAAGATGAAGTTGAAATGTGGTTCCGACAACAGGCGGAAACCTTCTATGATTGTGGGATACAAAAGCTTGTGCCCCGACTTAACAAATGTTTGGATAACGGAGGTGATTATGTCGAAAAATAATAAATAATCCAGTTAATAAGATGTAACTTACGTTTTCGAAATAAATGTTTTTTTTAAGGAATGCGAGCCATTGTATCTTTACTTTTCGAAATGCCCTCGTATATCCGGTACTTTATCTATTAAATGCGTGAAGGTTGTGCTAAGAAATTGCCTTTCAAAAAATAAGTTTAAAATTATAAAAACAGTAAAAGAATTTTGAAATTTTACATAATGGATATAATCTAAGTACTTTAAGAGACAAAGTATTATGTAAATACTTTAAATAACTATGTTTGAAAAAATGTTTTCAATGTGTGGTACATAACATAAAATGCTCTAGAAAATTAATTTTAAATGTTAATACATTTTTATTTTATTTCGTCTAAACAGATTTTTTTTTTTTTAAATGTGCGACTAACAACCTAATTTTAGTTACCAAAATAAATTGAAAAAAAAAAATAATAAAGAATGTATGATTCATTAAGGGAAAAGAAATAATCAACTCATTAAATAAACAAATTAAGTAAAAGAAAGAATTATTTTCATTTCAAAATATTAAACACTTCTTAATTACAATCTGTAGCCGCTTTACATATTCACTATATACTCAACAGCACCACTACAACAGCGCCACCTGTTGCACCTATATACACCGAAATGCAGTATACCCAAAAAGTAACTACTGTTGTCAAGATCTTATTGAATATGAAGTTTGATGAAACTCCATCCCACAGTTATCCAGATGCCGATTTCAGGGATATCGTAAAAAAACACAGTATAGCAACGCCATCTATGTGCGATGTACATAGACATCTAATCAGCTTCAATTTTTGTCAAGGTCTAACTAAATTTGAAGTTTGATTATATTATGTACATCAATTCTTGAGACAGAGCGGAATCAAAATGTATGTCACACACAAACAAAAAATTATCACATCGTGTTCAGGACATTCCAAAAGGTGTAAATCCATCAAAAGATGGAAATCAGAGTTTTTCAAAATTCCAATACTTTCTTCTAAAGTGTATAAAAAAATGTGATTTTGAGAAAAAGCTTAAATTTCTACATTATATTTTTCTTTCTTGTTACTAATATTCAAATGCTTGCTACGTCTAAGCAAGACAGAAATAAAATCGAAACTGATATTTGAAAAAAATCTCAAAAATTAGGCTTTAATATTATCAGATTAAACTTGAAAATTACTTTTTGGCAGAAATTTGCGTTTTAAAAAGGTGCGCAGGTACCTTAGCATAAGTAAAATAATTTCAATTACACGCTTTAGTAAATTCATTTAGCTCAGCTATACACTGTAAAAAATGATCAATGTTTCTTATTTTATGAAAATATACTATAACCACGAACGAAAATATAATATAATCTTCTGAGTTATCCGAAATTGCGAAAAGCGTGTTACATTGTCTTTTGAATCCCCAGAAAGCAATACTTTTTCAAAATTTAAAGAATTATTTATAAAAACAATTTTTCTCTAGCTGCCCGTATTTTTCATAAACGTTTCCAAATAGTTTTTATAGTGTATTAAACAGTTCCCTCAGCCTGGAATACTTATTTATCGAATGGCATCATTCTCAAGTAAACGTTTTCAGCTGCATAAGTTAATTTATACATGGAACAGGTAAAGAAATAACCTTAATTTTAATGCTAATGTTAACGCTGTTAATTTTGCATGTTTGTCTGTTAAACATATAACATGAAAATGTTTACTTGAGAATGGATAGCATCGGAAAAAACTATATTCCGGGCTTAGAAAACTGACTAATACACTTTAGAAGCTACTCGTAAACGTTTCCGAAAATTTCGGGCAGCTAGAAAAATTTTGTTTTTTTAAATGATTCTTTAAATCTCGAAATGCCTTTGATGTCTGAGGTTTCTAAAGATAAAGAAACACTGTTCATAATCATGGTTAACAAGGATGAGTTTATATTATAAAATTATTCGTCATTATATTATGTTTTCGCAGATTCAGAAACATTCGTCATTTTTTACAGTGTATAACTATTGTTCGAAAAATTTAATTTAGACTTTTAACTGTTTGAAATGTTTTCATTGATGCGAATCAGAGTATTCAGTTCTTCAAATTTTTATTTCATGTAAAATAGAAAAAATAAACGTCAAAAATCTTTCAAGCTGATTATCGTAAATTAAATTAAGTTCATATACAATAAGAGATAATGAACCAAAATCTTTTTCTCGGGAAAAATACCTTACATTCATATAACTAGAATTGGTAGAAATTGGTTTTGAAAAATTAGAAATAAGCAAATGATATCTGACGGCTTTCTATAATTTAATCAATAAGTTTGAGCTAGAATAACTTTCATCTATTACTTTTGTCGCGAATATTGTTTAATTTAATTTGTTTTACCGTTCATCTTCTGTTTTTATTTTATTAATCAGTGGAAATTCAACAGTGATATTAAAGTTTGTTTTAGGTTTCTTTGATGCCACATTCTTTTTCTTACATCGTAAATGTATGTGGCGATGGAAAATACATTCATTTTTAAAATTAAAAAATATATATATATTTACTACATTTATTTAAAAATTTAAATAGTTAGTAAATTACAATATTTAATTTTCGTTACATATGTAAAAAATGATAATAAAATCATTTCGGTAAATAAAAATAAGAAAACAAATCCTGTATGTCAAGTTTGTTTTACGCTGTAAAAAATACAAATGATTTTTAGCTTAAGAAACTATTATATAATCACGAACGGAAATTCACAACAACTTTTCCCGAGTTACCCACCATTCCGAAAATAGTTCTTTATCTTCAGAAACCTCAGAAACGAATATATTTTCGAGATTCAAAGAAATATTTAAAAAATCAAAGTTTCTTTTGCTGCCACAGATTTTCGGAAACATTTCCGAGTAGTTTTTATAATGTATTCTAATCAGATTTGACAAACTGGAAAGAATTTTCAGCTGCGTAACTGAATTTTTGCATGATATAGTATTGTGTCTGTGGTTATATTATTTTTTCGTGGAATAAGAAAATTTGTCTTTTTTTAATTGTTTGCAAGAGAAATACTCAGTCAAATTCTATTCCTTCAAAGCAGCGTAAAAACGAAGTTTACATGAGTTTCGCAAGTTGTTGATTATGGAGATGAGCTATGGTTTTTGGAATTTTTATTTTTAAAAAAAGGCATTTTGAACTCAAACACGTAGGACATCCAAAGGGTAAAGAACGTTCGCGCATTGCACGACATGCAGGTCTCCAGAAAGACCGCGTGTGGCAGTTCTTATCTAGCTTAATTCCCTGCTTCAATCTGAGCCGAATATCTTTGTCGTGCGGTCACATTAGTGTTTCTAGCAGTATTTTGTTTATGTTGGTGACTATTGAAAATCCCACCAAGTGTGAAATCTGCAGTGTTATTCGGTTTCTGAACGCGCAAAATGTTCGACATATTGAAATTTACAGGAAATTCAAACAAGTTTATGTAAAAAGTAATAAATTAGTATTCTGTGAAAATCGGGTGTATCATGTTTACGTAAGAAAGAGAAAAACGTGTCCCCCTTAGACGCTTTACGTAACTCTTTTTTATGTGGAAGACACTTTGATAAGCATCTCAAATATGCAGTAATTTTATGTCTACAGTCACTGGTGGTCAATGGCAACTATAACCGCATTGAGAATCTTCAGCTTCGTTGTTATAATGCATGGATAACAATGAAAACTAGGTCGACAAGTAGGACTAAGATCCTTTGTTATCGTAAGTAAGGTTTTCTTTGGATGTTTCTTGTTCTATTGAGTTACATACAAATGAACTTTCTAAATGGCCCACGTTTGTCCATGAGTGAGCTTCACCTTTGTCATTATTCTGAAAATTTTAATTTTGAAGGAAGAATGGTTAACAAACATCGCTCCTTCCCTTTCTTTTGCTCTGTAATGCTCTAGAATAGTGTTTGGAGTAACAGGTACTAATCAAGAGGTATGAGGTTTGGAGTATGTATGGTCATAGTTATTCGAAATATATCCATGATTGCTCTGTTAATTTTTTATTTTTGTAAAACGTTTTGAAATATAAATAGCAGCTGGATTTACGTTACTAAAAATCAAATGTCATAAAAACAACATTTTACTCAAACTAAAATAATCTTTTCCATTCTCCACACCTATTACTGTTACGTTCTAGATACTCGGCTACTTTGAAAATTTTAAAATCTAAATTCGAACTTTCTTGATTTTTACCATAACTATTCAAAATCACGAATATTTGTCGGGATAGTAGGTCTTCATCCAAATATTAAAAGCTTTCAGGTTTCGAATATTGTTAAAATGCGTATAATAATGTTCAATTGCTATCTGTTTTGTAAACATTAGAATTTTATAGAAAACATGTTTGTGGTATAATCAATATTTTAAAAGAAGCAAAAAATAATTTATACGTTTCATACGTGATTTTATTAATATGAAACGTGCACTATTCATACACGTGACACAGTTCATAATGTAAATTTCGAAATAAAAATTTTATTTCTCACACAGCAATTCAAAAGGCGTAGTTTTGTTTTCATGCGTTGTCACAATTTTAGATCATTTAAAGTTTTAGACATCTTTCTTCTTATATGTATTATATTTTATTATTAACAAAGTGCTTAATATTGCAAATACCACATTTCTTTGATTCAAATTGCAATGTAATTTGTTTTGATGCAATTGAAAAACACACATACAGAAAATAAATAAATAAATAAATATGTTTTTGGAGAAAACTCTAAAATATATGTTTCAGATCGTGTATTCGTTGTATGTTTCGTATTATGTACTTAATAAATGAGCATCTATGTACCCAAAAACTAATTGAATCCATTTGATCAGATTTTATCAAGTACTTGATTTCTTTTGGAAGCCGGAATTAAAGTCGAAAACAAACAGATAAGATTTGGGATTTGGAAATACTTTATCACTAAAAGATTCAATAAAAGAAAGTTCTCGTAAAAATGTTTTAGAGAGCATTGTATGCCATGTAGAGATTGTTGCATTATTTCCTCTTGCTAATGTTGGAAAAAATAGAGGTATAAAAATGCGCGTCATTTGCTTTACCTGAATATTATAAAAAGGTTAAAACGTTAACATTTCAATGACTTATGTCATTTCTAAATATTTAAGAAACCAACCTGTCTTCGCTGATTACAGTGTTCAAAATTTGAAAGAAAATCAAAAATCAAATCTTGGAAATATTCTACTAGTGATTGTACCAATCATAGTTTGAACTATTGTAGATTACAGTGATTAGAAATTTAATGATGTAAATAAAAATCTTGTAAGTTCATTTGTTTACAAAACATTCGCAAAAGAATATAGAAATGTTTTACCGTAATATACAAACGTAATACTTTTAAACTATTATGAGAAATGAAATAATGGATTATTCTTTGATACGAAGGAAAAGTATAAGGTCATTGTGCCTAAATGCGATGCCATTTCTCTTACATTTGTCAGCTTTCGCGTATATTCCGCATTTTATTAAATATAAAATGACAAATATAAGCAAAAAAAGATCGATTATTATTCTTTTAAGTCGAAATGTCGATTTGATTTGAAAAAACTTAATTATTATATGTAATCCAAGCAAAAAAATATATCATAGTCACATTTAGGTTTTTTTTTTTTTACACTTACAGTTACTAAAACTTAAATGAGATATGTATATAGACAATGAACTTTATGGTATTACTGATATTCACTTTATGCATGTCAGTTCATTTTAATTTTATTAATTTATTTGTTATGAGTCTTTTTAGATACTTAATATTGTATTGCAATTATATAAAGCACCATTTAGCATCCTTACTTTAAACACACTTAAACTGGACAATTAATAAACAAGAAGTAACAAATATATGACGAACATTACTTATTTGCACCAAAGCAATAGTTATTACTGAATGTTGTACACAACTGTTTCGTAAACTACATTTTTTATTCATCGAAATTCATTAAGCGCTGTAGTTGTTCCCGGAATTCAACAATTTAATGTCATAGCTGCCAACCTTCTATTTTTATCAATTGAAATAACCATAATTTGGACAGGAAAAAGTATTTAAAGAAGTGTTTTCAGTTTCAACATGGTTATTAACTTATTTTGCTTTATAAATTTCTGGTGTTAGTTGATTCGGTAAAAAATGAAGGTTGCAGGTATGTCTGTTCAGCTCGTAAAATATTTTATCCAACCGTTCTGGCTACTTCATATTTTTGGGACCACCGATTACGATTGGGCTTACTTCATATTATTTATTTATCATAAAGATAACAGAATCCTCATACACATCACATAGATGTTAAGCTTATCATATATGGATGAATTCAGGCAACTTAGTTAATGTTGCGTCCAGTAAACCAAATTTTTCAAATGTCTGGCTACCTTTCATTTAATTCATTCTCTTCACTCCTCCCCCCCCTGTTTTTTTCTCCGCCGTACTTAAACCCCGTCGAGACTGGCGGAGTGCTTTTGACTGGTCTCTTACGCCACATGGGACTCCTGACTTCGCTGTTAACTCTCACCGCCATTCCATCTTGGTCGCGACCGGAGACGCAAGCATATTTACATGGCCTAAACTTTTAAATCAGTTTTTAATCGTTAACTTTGGTACTGATGATGTAGCTTTAGAAAATCCGAAACAGCTGTTTGCTATTTTATATATTTTTTATTTGTGATATTTTTACATTAATCATTTATTTTAACACAGATATTAACATAATATTAACATATCTTTAATTTCAATTTTATCATATAAGCTAGAATGAGTGCCCAGAAAAGTCCACACATTTTCTAGATCATGTATTGCTGAATATAGAATATTTTGTTTTTTATGGACCTGCCATGATGCCATTCGACAAACCTTAGTACATTTGACAACCTGGCCTGTAGGACTTTTAAGAAGCTCCCTTAAGCATTTTGTTAGCTAGAAATTAAATCGGGAAGAAAATCATAATCAGTAATGCAACTGTATAATATAATTCATGTTTATTCTATAATAAACATATATTTTTGCAACTTTAACAAAATATAACTAAAGTTAATTATTCCGACTAGGTACCTTGAGCCCATGTTTATAGGAAAATTAGGAAAGGGCACATTTGCATTTCCTCCTAACTGGTTGATTTTTTAACGTGATCCAGAGATCATATTTATTTTTCCTTTGCAGAGTTTCACACCTGATATATAATAAATATACACTGATATCATTACGTCAAATTTTTCACAAAATTATCATTAAATAAATTAATTTTTCTTTTTTGGCCTTTTGAAATACATAAGTACTCAGACAAAGAAAAACATTAATATATCACTATGTGGAAATTCCTAAGTATATTAATTCAACAAAATTCAATTATTCACAATTTCTGGAATTAAACAAAATTTTAATATTATATGAAAATATCACATAATCTTACCTTAGTACATCTGATAAAAACCTCTCAGAATTTCAAGGATTCAATTTGTCGCTAATAGATCTATAAAAAAATCCGACACCAAGGAGCACTGAAAATTTTAGGACTTCGAAGCCGTGACGTCGAAGGGTTATTTGACATTCAAACATTAAAAAGAAATAATCTGAAATGATAATCTTGATTTTGGGGGTTTTCACCGCATTTATGAACTGTTTTGTGAGCTGGTTAATTAACAATGTATAGTGCAAGGGGAAATTCTCCCAGAATAAACATTTTAAATGCAGTAACATGTTCGCATTTTTTGCCTGAAATGCGGTTGTTTAATTTATGGTCACATTTATATACGATTCTTGCATTAGACATTTAAGTAAAAGAATTTTTTTGCATTTATGGGTCACTAAATTTTGGTGTATTGAACACTTTTAAAATGACAAAGCGTTTTAAATGATTCGAATTGTCAAGGTAAGTATAAAAATTGGATATTATAAAAATTTGATATTATCATTTGACTTTAACTCATATATATTTGACGCGTTTCTCAAGATAGAGGGTTAATAAACATCTAAATTTAGAGCAAATCTAATATATATATATATATATATGGAATGCATAGAAAACATATATACATACATTAAAGTTTGGATTTAAAAACAACGGAATAGTACCTCAAGAGCAAAGGGATACTTGCATGCCGTGACAAGATCTCAGGTATGTAAAATAAATAGTCCACATTCTAAGTAGGTTGTACGAAGTAATACGGGTATAATTTTATTTAACGCAGCTTACTTAAACTACGCGCTGATATTTTTATTTTTATATTTTATTTTATTTATTTATTATTATTTTTTTAGATTTAGTGTATGAAAATTCAATTTCGTACAAATTCAAATCAATTTTTGAATAAATTTTATAAGAGTATACGGAAAAATTATTTGCGTATACAGTAAATGTTTCTGAGGAAAAATAACGCTCTTAGAAATAAATACCATACAAATATTTAAAATGATGATTGCTTTCCAATGTAAATTATATTAAAACATTTTTCAACAAATTTTACATAGTGTACACAAATTTTGAAGAAATGTCAGCCCATCTACAGACCTTAGTATATTACGAGTACGCCCTCGGTTTTTCAAAGCAGATACCCTAAAAATATAAAATTGAGAAACCTCATTACATACAATAATAGATAAAGAGAAAAATAAAAATATAAGATTTTATGAATTTAATTGCTATTTTAAAAATCTAATTAGTATTATGTTTTTATTATCTATGATTGACCATTTTTGTTTGTGTTCATAAATAAATTGAAAAATATAGCATGTTCGCTCCATACTTTTTAAATTATCATAATTTAATAAATCAAATAAACTTCCTAATAACACCATAAATTTGAGAGATACGCTAGGCCTTTCGAAAGAACTTTGTCATTCTTCATCAGGCGCAAAAGACGCGCTACCACTTATTTGGAAGGCGGCAGTAAGACTGGAAAAAAATGGGTACGAAAGGGGATAAGTACAGAAACATCTATAACTCTGAATCATTTCAATATTCTATGGTGTGTCTGAATTTCCATTTACAAAATCAAACTTGTTTCGTTTACTGGTTAGTCAAAACATGAATGAAATTCAAATCATTAAAATATACAGCGGGCGTAAAATCACTAAATTGATTTTGAGTCGTTGTAGATTAAATAGATTAGAAATTTAACGATGTAAATAAAAATCTGAGATATTTCCCGTACAAAAAATTTGCAAAAGACTTTCGAAAAATTTTCACTCTATTAGGTTAGCAGAATACATCCAAATTTCCGTACCTTCAAATCTGGAAAGGAAATCTATTATTCTTTGATGCGAAGTAAAAGTATATTACACGACATAATGCTGTCATTTTGAGAAATTCCATAATTAACGATATATAAAAAAGATGGATGTTATTTATGTGCGCTAATCTTTATCATTTTATACAAGAAAATTTGAACGATTATAAATGTGTATATTAAATAATTTAAAAACTATGAATTGGAATAGTTAAATATTATCTAACATTTGACTAAAGATTATTATGTTTTCAAATAATTTCCCTGAATTTTCTTCTATTCAATTAATAAGAAAGTATTACAATCGAGAAAATTTTAGGAAAATTTCAGTCTGTCTGTCTGTGCGAGCAATGATTGTTGTAGACGCTATATCTCCAGAACTAATACACGGAATTTCATCAAACTTCACATTATTTACTCCTTGATATAAATTGGTGCATAATGAAAAAAAGGCGGCGCTGCTATGTTACATTTTTCACGATTTTCGTTATAGCTACATTTGAAAAATAAATGCACGAAGATTCATCAAAATTCACATTCTTTAAACTTTGATATAAATAGGTGCGGATTAGATTTTGGTATTTATCGGTATGCTATGTTTTTCACGTATTCCGCGAACCTTTTTCACCTTTTCTCAAGAACTAATACAGTGAATTTCATCAATCTTCATTTTCTGCTCGACCTTATACTAAGTTGATACCTATTTCATTTTGGTGTGTATCACCTAACAAGGTGCGCTGTTATGATGTGTTTAGCGCGTTATCGTGATAGCTACTATGTCTCAAGAACTAATGCGCGAAAATTCAGCCTGTTTGCCAGACTAGTTAGAAATTCATTTGGTTGGACCTTTACATATACTGGTCACATTCTTGCGTTTATCGGTCTAGGCCTGGCGCTACTATGCTGTGTTTTTTAGGATTTCAATGATATCTTTATCTCGGCATGTGTTGAATGTAACTGCTCTAAATTTTATATTCAAGATGCTTTTTTCTGAAAATCGATGTCAATTTAATTGTGGCTTTGATCACTCAACAGAGGACGATGATATCATGTACTTCGGGAAAGATTCCCAATTGGGTACACAATTGATGCAATTTAGGGAGCCGAGTTGGCCTCCATTTTTGTAACTCAGTGATAACAGATTTTGGTCAGTAGCACAATGAGTTAATCTAAAACCAATGAAGCAATGATATTTTTATCTCGGTATGTGTTGAATGTAACTGTACCAAATTTTATATGCAATATGCTTTATCTGAAAATCGATGTCAATTTAATTTTGGCTTTGATCCCTCATGCTTCGGAAAAGATTTCCAATCGGGTCAACAATTGACGCAATTTAGGGAGCCGAGTTGGCTTCAATTCTTGTAACTCAGTGATAACAGATTTTGGTCAGTAGCATAATGATTTAATCTAAAACCAATGAAGCAAAGTGCACGTTTAAATATATAAAATGCTTAATCCTGGACAGATATTTTTTTAATTCAGCATTTTAACAAAATGGCGTATCGTTAAAGTTAATACACCTGTTTTTTAAAAAAATATCCGATTTCGTTTCCCACATTGAAATCGAAATGATAAAAAAAAATTTAAAGCAATAGTCAAGCACTAGGTTGAATATATAAGCTTTCATTAAATGAACGAGGAAGTCAATTTATCCATTGCTCAAATATTTCTTGAACAGTCTTTTAAAATATTCTGCGTGTTAAAGATTTGATCGCGTAAAGATTTGAAACAAATACTAGTGGCTCGTACAATGTTCAGCAAGAATTTTTTAAAACGGCTTTGAGAGACCATGTCATAAATTTCAAGAAAACAAATCATATTTTTAAGCCGAAAATCACTCCCCCTCTTTTATTGAATGAAGAACTTTGTAGAACTTTGTTTTATTTTCATCCCTATTTCATATAAAGTTTTATCAGATGGTCGTAAAGACATAGAATGTGTATTCGCGATTTTAATTTAAAATTCTGTAAATCCTACAAAATAAAATACAAAGGCAAGAAAATGATAAGGAGAAAAAAATTCACGACAAACAAAAAAAGTGTACGATAAATTAATCTTGAAGTCACACTTTTTAAAAATAATAACTCTAATGCAACTTTATTATGCTATGCATTTTTTATAGCCGAGTCGAGCTGGTTTATATCCAAGAGTTATTTCTTCCTTCAGACATATTACGTGCGTATACGTAAAGAATAAATATTTTACAGAAGTAGTGTTGCATTTCAAAAAGTAAATTTAAGTTTCCTTAAAAATAAATTTCAGCTGTATTTAAAATATTTATTTAAAATATATCACCAAATTTTTTTTAAATAATTAAATGTTTTTTAAAACACGTTTATTTTATTACGAAAGCATATTTTCATAAAATATATTTCTTGATAATGTTTTGCGCCTATTTCAGAAAAACTATTTTCCTACGGTATATTGAAACACTTTAGTTATTTTTTTTTATTATTTATGTATTATTTTTACTACAGTTACATCTTATTTTTTATTTTCTACAACAACATATATATTAAGGTAAATATACATTACAAAATAAAAAATGTCCGGACGTATGTGAAATCAACATATGAAGATATTTTTATTAGTCTAGAAAATAATGGTCCAACTTTGATCTGTATTACAGAGAATAAGAACATTTTGAGAAAGATTATCAACTAATGCCTGAAGCAACTAATGCCTATCAACTAATGCCTGAATATGAAGTATGGAAGTTTGCTCTCTACGCCCTGAACGGCCACGTCAGCCTAACCGTCGATCGGACGTATCTCGACGCTTTTATCTAGTTTCCAATCGTTGTTCGGATGCAGCTCACAAATGATCAATTGGAGTGTGATGTGGATACTGACGACGGCTCAGCCACGCTTTTTCGCCTAAATCTTCGTACTACCGTATTACAATAGCAGTCTTGTTGCATGGAGTTCCATCATCCTAGAAAGACGATCATTATTTCAAAATCTGATCCTACATGTCGTCAAAAGTGCACGAAGGATATTACTGTTGAGAATATCAATGTAGGTATCTTTAGTCATGGTAGTGGTAATAACAATCAGCTGTCCAAGACCGTATCAAATGAAAGAGCCTCACACCAAACCTACAACACCGCCGAAAATCACAAATTCTTATATACTCGTAATAAGTGTTTTCAAAATTTCTTGCTAACCCGTATGATGTATCCGTACCATTTATGTGGAAGCATTTGAAACATAATTCGCATAAAAAACATCAGTGATGTTGTTTACAAAATCGTTTAAAATGAATGTGAAACCATTAAAAAATTAATCAAATCACTTTTTCGCGAACTCCCACTCTCTATAATAAACAAATTGAACATAGACTTCATTACAGACGATTAACAGCAAAATACAATCCTGATTATGTTTTAAGTGAAAAAAAGAAGTAAGACAAATTTGAATATGAGTGTATGAATTACACACGATCATTGCTTATTAAACAACTTAGATTACAAGTTCAATACAGAAAAGAAACATGCCATTAATTTACATTTCAATTATTTTTACAGAGTTTCACAATATAACTCGTACTCTATAGCTGCTAACTTTTAACCTTTTTTGTTACCATTATATTTTAATTGTAAAATTAGCTTTTCTAAATCGAGAAATTTTTTCTTTTCAAAAATAATACTAAGAAAAAAGCGTAAAAGTTTGCAGATATGATACACATTAGCGTCCATTTGCACTAATCGATTTAACTACATTTTTTTTACATAATATTATTTCAAAATGAACAAAGTTCGTATATCGTATTGAGTTATACCACTGTATGTTTCCTACTGAAAAGGTTGTATGTGACATTTACAGTACTTTACAAAAATATTTTTTATGGACAGTTATTGTTTGTTTACAGAAATGCATTTGAATGCTGTTTGAACGATTTTCAAACACATTGAAACTTTAGTTCCTGTCATAGAAAATACAGATGATTTCATATTAATTGAATGTACGTCGTACCATGTTTGATGTGGAGTAACGCCAAAATTTACTAAATGATTGCCTATCAAGATGAAATTTCGTAAAACTGTTAGAAGAAGGGTTTCAGTTTATTGAAATCGCCAATAGATGACACCACCAAACAATGTACTTCACTTGTTTCACTACAGAACGGTGTCATCATAGTTGGTAAAATGGCTTCATGTGTTTAACCCAGTGGTTCCCAACGGGGGGCGCACGCCCCACAAGTGGCAATTTGACTTTTTAGGGGGGCAATATGGGAATTTGGTGAAATTCGGACGTTCGCTTTTTAAATCCTAAAACAGTTTGAAAGATTTCTTTTTAGAAGCAATCAAAGTAAAACAAAAATTTAAAAAAAAAAATTTGTAAAATAAATTTTCTGGTTTAAAACATTTTTTCATTTTAATTGTTTCAAATTGATATTTGGGAAAGTACAAAAGTCAAAGCGCTACCGTCAGATACATGACCAGAAGTTCGATCAACCAATTAAAACTCATTATTTTACTGATCTTTATTTTAGGATCCTAGAGCGAATATTTGATTCTGGCTTATAGTCAGGGACAAAAAGTTTTATTAGTTCTGGGAAAGAATTACAAATATCTCAATTCAGAAAAAACGACCTTACATTCTGGGGGTCATCTAATAGTAATACAAATACAACAGTTACTTAAAATAAGTTTTGAAAACTGTATAACAACATTTTATATGCGTTAATTATTTCATGATTTTTTTATTTTGTATGATGCCATAAACAGTTTTATTTTAATGTGTTTAACCGCTACCTCCGTTACATTATGGAGGTAGTGGTTTACCTTAGCAATGAATATATTGGGAATTATGATATTTCAATAAGAATTTCAGTTTTTAAAAATATTTTCTATGATATTTCAATTAATAATTTCTCATTTTCTGATTTCAAAAATTTTAAAATTTAAATTTATTGATCTGCATGATAGTCAAACTTTCTTATTCCATATGCATTTTCGAGTTAAAATTTTAAAATAAGCTTTAATACTTAGTCTCGACTAACAAATAGGTTAATTTCAACCTTCCACCACTATTTATGAAAAGAAATGTTTTTGTTATTGAATCGCAAATTCTATGATTAAATAAGGATTTTTTTTAAGTGGTATAAGTTTATGTAGGCCGTAAACAGGCCCAGGAATTAAATAAATTATTCCATTCTTTTCCTTTTTTTATGCATACATAAGTGCATGAAAAATTTGTTCTGAATATGTGTGCAAAATATTTTGCACTGTATATTCGGTTATTGTTTTTCAAAATATTTCCTATAGCTTTCTTTGATATTCCTTTGGGCCAAATTATTCGATAAATCCCTCTGTTTTGTAATCTTTGTATTTTTTGTCAAGCAACAAGTGAATTAATCCTATTGTTATATATTTATTTAATCGTTGCTGATGTTTTCATATGCTCTAGTTAACTTTAGATTACTTCACTATATATACATATCAATCTATTATTGATCTATGATCGTGCATAGTATAAAAAATAATTAAAAATATATAACTTGTATTTCTGTGAAAAATCTGAAAAATAGTATTTAGATGAATATTTAAAATTTGATTTCATGCCGGCTAACCACGATGAACGATCCCCTTTATGCCTTTTTTCCAAACAATGCTTAAGAAACGAATCTATGAAACAAGGTCGTATTGAAGCGCATATGAAGGCGAAACATAGTGAGTATAAAAATTCAAATTTAAGTTATTTTAAAACTTTAAAGGACAAGTTTGAAAAAAGATCAAGGAGAAAGTCTCTATTCACTGCACAAACTGCTACAGAAAAGCGTACTCTTGAGGCCAGTTATGAAATATCTTTACTCATTGCGAAATCTGGAAACACTACAATCTGGGCAAAGATGTGAAATCCATGCAACTTAGTAACAATACTGTTAGTAGAAGAATAGATGAACTGAGTGAGGACATTGAAGCACAACTTGTTGAAAAGCTGAGATCCAGAAATTTCTCCAAACAAATGGACGAATCAACTAAGCCGTATTGCTTACTTATATAAGGTATATTGATATAGGTAAATTTACTGAAGAATTGCCTTTCTGTAAATCATTAAAGAGCACCACTACTGCTTCTAACATTTGTAATATATTGAAAAGTTACTTCGATATAAATAGTACACCAACGAAAAATATAACAGCTTATGCTGCAGATGCTGCTCCATTTATGATGGGTAAGATGATTCATGGATGTTTAAAACTAAGGAAAGATGAGAATCCGGAAATGCTTCTTGTGCATTACGTCATCCATAGAGATAATTTAATATCAAAAAACATTTCAACTATTCTTAGTGATATATTGAAATCTGTTATAATCAACTCCATAATCAACTCTATAATCAACTCCATGTGTCAACTCCATAATATCCAGCACCAAAATGTGAGTGTCTATTGAAGCAGTTTTGTGAAGGTAAAAACGCAGACCACGTTCGTCTTTTACTTCACACTGATGTAAGATGTCTCTCAAAGGGGAAATGCTTAAAAAAATTCATGGAGTTTTTTGGTGTTCTTGATGAATTTCTAAGTGTGAAGTCTGACATGAACCACCTACAAACCATTGATGGAAAAGTAATTGTTAGTTATTTAGCAGGTATCTTTGAAAAGTGAATACCTTGAATTTCAAGGAAAAGGTAAAACACTTGTTGATACAAAAGCAAAAATATTTGGTTTTATTACATTCAGTGAGGTATGGCTTAAACATATTTCTGAGAGGAAGTTTGATCTGTTTTACGGATTAAAGAAATGAGAGATGATGGATGCAGCTATAACTGTGATTGTGGATTATTTGAAAATATTAGCTTCTGATTTGAACGATAGATTTTCTGATTTAAAGCAAATGGATTTCCCATCATGTGTCATGTAGCCAATGTTAATGGACTTATCATTTAATGATTCATACGATGCCTAGAAGAACTCTCTGAAATTTAAAACGATGAGTCAGTTAAAAACTCCTTCAGTATAAAAGGAGTGATGGCATGGCTTTGTGCCAAGATAGAATCTAAATATCCAAATGCAAGAAAATTTGCAAGAAAAATATTGTTACCATTTTCCAAAATCATACCTAGTTAAATGTAGTTTTAGTGCAGTAAAGGATTTACTTCTGAAGAAAAGAAATTGACGGGACATAACTAAACGAGGAGACTTGAGATTAAAGTTGACTAAATTAAGGCCTGATATAAAAACTCTCTGCAACCACCATGAAGCACAAGGATCGCATTAATTTTATTCTCTTCCTCTCGAGCCTATTTTGAATTTATTAGGTACTTTTTTTTTTGCTGCCAATAATTAAAATTATAAAAGCATCATAGGGAAAGCTTCAATTAAAATTAAAGTTTTATTTATGTATTTCAATTTTCTATTAACCATTAAAAAATAATATGCTTTTTCACATCGCTATATATTATTACTATTATTATTATTAACGATTTCTTCATAAATACTTTCTTTTCGTTTGTGTTTTTTTTTTCTTTCGTCAATGTACTGTTCTTTATTTAGATCCAAGTAAAGGCGTTTAGGACTTCTTTAGTGGGAATAAGAGCTCAATTTTTATGTAATAAGACTTATTTGTCACAGGCAGAGGAAGGGGGGGGGCGTCAAGGTTATAGTGATGATTTGGGGGGACACGGCCAAAATAAGGTTGGGAAACACTGGTTTAACCCTTTGAGGGGCGATGGTATACATTATATACCACCTAATTTTAATCCGATTCAAACCAGAAACTTTTAATTAAATTTTACTTTTTTAACTTTGACGAGAAAGAGTTGAAAAAATTGCTAATTCTTATTTTGAACTAAATTCTTTCCTAAATTCTGGTGGGAAGTCAACGTTACAGGGGCACAAGCGCTTGCCCCTGAAAGGGTTAACAAGGAAAAATTCTTTTGTCATTAACAATCCTATAAAAATTTCCCTTTTATATAAGATGTCAGTATTTTAAACGAGTATATTTAAAACTACTTGCAAGCAATGTTAATATAAATGTTTCATGATCTTATTTTTGTAAATATATTCAAGTATTTCTGCTTTGATTTTGTGAGTGTTGAGACACCCCAACAGAAAGAGATATCCGCTAAATTTCAGTATATTACAAGAATCGTCGGTACATGAAAAGTAGTCGTGCGGTGAGATTCACACAATATCGTCTCGACAAAACTAGCGATTTCTCTAGTTAATGTCAAAGGCAGACGTCGGCAGAAAATCAGATTAATGTTGGAAATCAATTAATCGGCAAATATATCGAAGTATGAAATCGGTCCGTAATCCCTAATTGAGGAAAATTGAATATATTTACCGAGAGCATATTGTTTGTCTCCCCCGTAACCCTCCCTCTATACTGATTACATGGGGAGTGTGTCACACGAATAAAACCAACCAACAAGCTAAAAGATCTTACCTCAAAATTCTTTTTCACGATTCAAGGACATTTCAGTTTTAAACAGATGATTGAATGAAGTAGAGGGAGAAAAAATACTTTCAAAGAAATGTTCTTTTGGTGAGAAGAAATAGCTAAATCAGTAAACATTAATTTCTTAAAAATTTACAGATAACATGATCACAGTTATTTAAAAGAAATCTAACAATTTAAAAGCTTCTTTTTCTCTCTTTTTTTTAATAATTACGTATGGACATCCATACTTAAAATTATACTTTGATAAATGGAATCTAATAAATTGAACTAATATATATGAAATAAGTGGTTAGAAATACTTTGTTTATTTAGATAAACAAATTGAAATATATGTGATAATTTCTGAAATTTAGACTATTATAAAAACAAACTAATTTGCTCTAAATATATTTTGTTAATTATGAAATGACATTTTAAAGTTAAGTTTGGAAAAGTTTTTGAGAAATTTTTCTAAATGCTATGCTGTCGTATAAAAATTTATCTTATAAAGACGACTATCATCTTATTTCCTCAGATAGTAAGGATTTTAGTTTTATGCTTTTCAAAAGTTAAAAAAATGACTGAACAATGTATTCATTAAAATAATAACTAAGATTTAACAAGAAGAAATAAACACTATTTTTTTTCACATAACCATAGTATAATATCAAATTTTAAAGAATAGGATTTTCACAGCCATGAAGCAATGTTAAGTGAGTATATCTTTCATTGTAAGTTGCAAATTTTGTATAAATAAAATGTTTGAAAATTCATTTTAGATCAAATAATATATATTATTAAACAGGAATATTTTCTACTATAAGATACAAAAATGTTTATATATCAAAGGTGTAACTAATTAAAACGTAAGAAATTTTGTTTTATTTAAAGTTTAAATATTGCTGGTAAATGATTTGACAGTGCTATAATTATTACAATTAGTTACAAACTTAAATGTAAGTTAAATTTAATTAGTCTTTGTAAGATGCAAAAATATTTATATATCAATAATTTAAATAAATAATAAGTAAGAATGTAATTTTTAACTTAAAATGTAATGCTATTTGCATCTTACAATGAAAAATTAATTTAAATTTAAATTTAAATTAGTTCTATTTTTTATTACAAACTCATTTAACAGCAAAATTTAAACTTTAAACTAAAATGATTTTTTTTTCGTTTTAATTAGTTATATAATCGAAATGTAAGTATTTTTGAGTATTATAGTGGAAAATATTCCCGATTAGCAATATTTATTTTTGAATTAAAACGAACTTTCTTACGTTTTAAGTACTATTTTTGCATCTTACAAATTTTCCTATATTGTATCATTAACTAATCGAAAAATAATTATATGATATCGCAATGCACTCGACAAAAGATTACTAAGTGACCAAATGATCGAAAACTCATACGAAAAAAGCTTCAAAATTGATTCTGTAGTAGTCGGGGTGGGTTGGTCGAGAGGCGTTTTGCCTGGCGGACAAGAAGTCTTTCCTGTCGACCGCGGAGAGTGAGGTATCTAGGACGAAAAGTGGTCGGGTTAGAACATTTGGTCGAATTTCAGCAAATAATTAATTGCTGTTTGGTAAGTATTCTGAAACCAGTACTGTGTCTATTCTTCAATTTAATATATATATTTTTAACTTGTAGAACTAAATGGTAAAGTTTTTTCTTATTATTTCATTTACTACTGAGGAGCCACCTACTCATGCTTTCACATGAAACAACATTCCTACAAAACCTTGCCAAATTTGGTGCTGAAAGTACATTCTAAATATATAGCCAATTTGGGAAAAGATAACACGTTAATTTCAGAAAATCTTAAAACATTAACAACACATTTTTATTTATCTTCTAAAATATTCTGTAATTGAGACATTTTGATAGTAAAAAAAATAACTGTTGATTAGTAAGCATAAAGAACAATATCTAAAGCATGATATAAGCAAAAAAATAGATTAATTTTTTCAAACTTCGTATCATTTCCCCTCCTTTCAGAGACTGCTTGTCTCAGGACTACATTTTCCATACAAGAGGTGACAATTACTTTGAATTTAAACTAATTTCGAATCCAAACAAAATTTTAAACCATGAAGCTAGAAATAACTACAAATAAGAAATTCGCTTCTTATTCTAAAAAAAATCAACTAAACTGTTACATAAAACAGCCGATCGCGTGATAGATGCTATAAATTTATCTGTCGGCCTCTCAGTCCACATGCAAATTTAATATGTAAAAATGCTCTTATACCCAAGAATTTAAAATTTGTTATTGGGCTACATTACAATTTTGTTCGACCAAAGAATGAAATAGGAACAAATTTATAACGCAAAAGTCTGTTAAAAATCTTCAGTATGGAACGTGAAGGACGCAGGTGCAGGGCCCCCTAGTATATATATATATATATATATATATATATATATATATATATATATATATATATATATATATATATATATATATATATATATATATATATATATATATATATGTATATATATATATATATGTTACATTATTAAATCTTCCTTCGCGATGTTTCTCTGTTTTATAATAAATTATCACCACACACACAGTTTCACTATTTCCTTATTCCTTAATAATATCTATTATTAATTCTATTTAATTCTGTTAATTTCCCCTTAAATTCATTATTATTTTGCCCAATATACTTAAATATAAAGCTCTCAGTTACTCCTAAATTATATCATAAATTCTGATCATTTCTGTGAATTCGAATGTTTTTTCGAAAGCCATTTGATTTTATTTTTCCTTTTCCTCTTTCTGAGTTTTCCCGCGCTCGTTTCTTTTCACTATAAAATGCGATAGCTTAGAATATGTTACAACTATTTACTTTATCATCCTCATTGGTCATGAGGTAGATTGTATGTACACGTATTCCTTATTCTCTCATTGGTTATAGAACACGCGCTACGTCATGATCTGTAATCTTTCCGCTTATTCACAAAAAGCGAGTGTAACCGTGCTTCCCTCAGTTTTTTGGCCGTTTTGCAAATTGCGCCTTTTACTCATCCTGTATTCTAAATAATTAAACGTAATAGTTGTCGAGAAGTATGATCATATTCGATGTATTTGAATAACAGCTTGTGACAACTATTTTAGTGAGAGACGGCACTGCACATTTAATCATGTGAGGACTGCTTCCATGTCGATTTTTAAAATAAAACATGGAATTCTGAATAAGTTGTTTTTTCTTCATACTGTAGAAACACCCACGATGTCAATTCGTTGCCTGAATCCGCTACGACGACTGTCACTATATTTATTCTTCGGATAATCGACGACTGCGTCCAGCTTTATTCGTCGAAAGAACAACTCACTTCACTTATGTAATTCAACTGCAATTCCGTACAGCTCATCGCCAATCTTCTTCAACGATTTCATCGAATTATAACATATATATAGACATTAAAAATTTTTGAAAACCCTTTTTCTAGGTTCATAAATTAGGGTTTAGCCCCCTCCCCACCACTACCACCACCCCACTCTCAAATCAAATCGTAAGTGAAAAATTATTTAAGAGGCAGAAGTTGTTGAACATGTATTAAAAAAATAAAAGGTTGTGAAATAGTAATGAAATTATTCGAGATTTTTAGGAAATATGTAACTAAAATTAAAATAGTATTCCCTAATTTCTCTGTAATTACTCAGTTCCATTGATAAATATGGACGCCGGACGTCTTTCGGGAGAATACCCGCTAATAAAAACTAAAAATTTACAATTAGTTATAAATACAGGGTGTTTTTTTTTAAACTGACGCTATTCAGAGCCGCCTGTAGCTCGTTCTAATAACTGGATTGATACAAAATTTTGTGAATGGACTAAGAAAACCATGGGAAAAAAGATTCCAGCAAAAAAAAATTAGTTCCAATCACCGCCGATAGGGGTAAATGTGGCGCTGTACATTGAAAAAAAACATCAGAAACAGACAAAATTAATAATTTGGATAAAATGCCATGTTTTATTCATCATTTACACTTTGCCTTTCGTTGATTGCAGTTGAAACATCCATTATCACTTTTTCTGCCACCGGTTTACGTCCTCTGCCTGACCGAACTGCTAGCGAGCCTGTTTCTTCGAATTTCAGAATCATTGCTTTCAATACATTAGCGGATAAAGGTCCTTTGCGCAGTTTATGGCGTGTTCTAAGTAAACGAAGAGCGGCTGGTGCATTGCACTGGTTACAATAATAGAACTTCACAAGTAACGCGCGCTGCGGTAACGTAAGATTCATTTTCAACTTGAGCTGAAATTGTTTCTCTGTTTTTTTCGCATGCATTTATAACTTAAACTATTGGCGCTACTGTCGCTTGCATAATTAAAAATTTGCATTTTCATTTATTGCCCGTATTTTATGCTAATTCTCAGTTGCATAAATTACTACAGCGCCACATTTCCCCCCTATCGGTGGTGATTGGAACTATTTTTTTGTTGGAATCTTTTTTCCTATGGTTTTCTTAGTCCATTCACAAAACTTTGTATCAATCCAGTTATTAGAACGAGCTACAGGCGGCTCTGAATAGCGTCAGTTAAAAAAAAAACACCCTGTATATATGTACATTTTATGTCAATATGATAAATACTTTATTTCTCATTGGAAATTTAATTTCAGTTGCAAAGAATTTTTTTTTTATATAAAAGTATTGTTCTTTTAATTTTTTTTTTCATTTTATTGCGTATTTCCCGAGCCTGTGATATTAGAAGCGGAAGTGGTTGAAATAAGATGTTGATTCAGCAATAAAGAAGTTACGTAAAAGCTCCATCTGTGGAAAAGTATAAGAGATCTCTTGTTTTAGTTTCATATTTACTTTTCGATTCCTTTCTTCTGAACTCAGACTGAAGATATTTAAAGACTTTTTTCGATTGCTTAGAAAATAACTAGAAATTACTTTTTCCTATTAATATTGATTTTCTTTACTCTAAGTTTTACATCATTAAAAATAAATAAGCAAATTATGTGATCATTTCCAATGGTTTTATTATTATTTTTTACGGTGAGAAAGTGTTGTTTATTGAAAGGTCTATTAGTTAATTAAAAAAATTACTTACTTTATCTGATTTAGTAAGACATTTAAAAACCTTAATAACTATCTCAAGAATTACTGTTTGCTTCCATATAAATTATTGAACTTATAATATATATATATATATATATATATATTACCACACTATATTTATTTAGTCACCATGCTTAATATACTGTCACAAAAAATCACTTAAAGAATTATTTTTGTTTTTCTAATAAATTCTAAATTTAGAAATAAATAATACATATACTTTCAATGTTGCCAGTCTCGTTTTTAAGTCACAGGCTATCAAAGTCTAAGAGCTAATGTTCCTGCTGCTTCTGTATGTACGTACGTATGTATGTACGTAACGCGATAACCCTTGATAGAAATATCCGATTTGTTTTAAAATTTTGTATATACGTAAATTTTGATAAGGCCTAATTAGTTTTGGGGTTCATTTGTTAAGTTTAAAGGGGGAACGGGGAGCTAATTACCCCATTAATTTAAATAAATGGACTTTTCATGCAGAACTATCCGACTTGCTACAAATTTTGTATATATTTTCATTCTGATAAGGTGCTTCCCTAATTAGTTTTGGGGATTCATTGGTTAAGTATAAAGGGGGAAAGTGTGGCTAATCCTCCCCTTAATTTAGATAAATAGGTTTTTCATGCAGAATTATCCTTTGGTGCAACCGGAGGGTCCCTTCTTGGAACGTTTTCGAAAAATCGCCAAATTGGCGCGTTTTTGCGTTTTATCTCAAGGAGTGGCAACCTCCAGAAGACATCACGCAAAAGCACGCAAATTGAAATGGCGATAATCAAAATAAAGCAAAACTACATATTTTAAAAGCAAAATAATGTCAAAATAACGTTTAAATTAATTTTTTTTAAACTTAATCTTAGAGAAGATTTAATTAAATGAAATGAAATCTATGATTTTTTAATTAGTGGTAAGAATCACAGAATAAAGAGGAAAATAGAGGTGATAGGTTTACATTTGGCGTAAAACTGAAACTGCCACCCTAAAGTCAGCCCAAACAACTGGCGGCTTGTTTTGAAAACCTCTCCCTGTCCAATGAATCCAGTCTTTGTTCCACGTGGAGCCTCTCTCCGGTACTAATGGTTTGAGCGATAACCGGCTTCATACTGCAAGCCGTTTTTACGGTTTTCTTTCTCTTTACTCTGTGGGTAGAAATAAACAGAAAATGTTAGTAAAAGGCTTTCAATGAGTAATTTATTTACACAAGTGTTTCTAAACTATGAGACCCAACCCACCAGTCGGTCGAAAGAGATGATTTAGTGGATTGTGAAAGATTGATTAATTCTTCAAAAATATAGTAATAACTTTATCTCGAATATAATTGTGGCTAGAGTTACTCCATGGTTAAAAATATGAAAATAAACAACCAAGTAAAAATAAAAATAAACTGCATAATTTTAAAAAGTACATGAAAATTAAATCATAGCATTTCAAACAATAACTTCAAAGGCCGTGAAATTAGAGAATATTCTCATTTGTTTTCGATAATGGCTCGGTGTGAGCCGAAATATGTCAACAATCTAATAGAAGTTATTTTCTGGTATATTATGTTTTTATTTTACACCTTTTAGCATTTAAAAGAAATATATTATTACAAGATGTTATACTTTATTATATTTTTAATCTCTTCTAAAAATATAACAAAAACGATGTGTTACTAATGGAACAGATCGTCAAGGAAAACAACTTCTTGAAAATACAGCATTTTACTATAATTTGTGTAGAAAGAGGCTTGAGGCTAAAATTAATAATTTTAACGATGAAATAGGCATTCTTGTCTTCGCAAAACAATCTTATAAATCATTGACTTTTAAACATTTTTTTTCAAGCTCATTCATTCATACGCACATAGTAAAATGAGATTAAACTTTATCATTATTACTGCTTTATTATTATGATTTCCATTAGGAATTCCTATTACAGGTTTTAATATGTACGTTATACGAATATTAGTCTCTTTCGTAGGATATAATATACAAAAACTTCCTTATGCTTACATTTTAAGGTGGTTCGCATACATTTTTGAAACTTGGATCGAATAATTATAAAGATTGGGAAGTACCTAATTATAATGGCTGGAATTTGTGGTGCAATATCCTGGCGTTACTTGACAGCAGCTATTGAATCTATGAGAAAAATATAGCAATCTATTAAACTTTTTTAATTTCGGTACATTCTTACATACAGTAATATTTACTTGTAGTTATACGCATACACACACATACTTGCGCCCACCAAATTGTCGCCAGGCGTTGTCATATTTAGTGGAATAACACTAATCATTAATTGCTATAAATAAAGCCATTTTTGCAGGAACTCATTAATATGGAGAAATTCCCATTCAAATCCAATTTTTGGAAGGAATCGTTCTTAATTAGTGTCCATGTCAAACATACTTTAGATGTCCAGTTTTCGAGTAAACATAACTACTTTCCTGTAACTAGGATTGAATGTTTGTGGCAAATATGCATTTACTGGACTATGATGTTGCTTGAGTTGTTTTTTTTTTAATTATTTTTGTTACTTACTCCTTACAGAGTTTTATGGAGTTAAGTTAACTTTAAATCACATTCCAGGCGACATAGCCTATGTTTGACAATAACAGCTTTCGTGGACACCGATGATGAAAATAAGCTTTAAAATTTAACAAATGGTATATTTTACTATATTTTAATAAACTATATAAGTTCTAAATAGTTCTTTTTCCCTCTATTTTTATTATATGGTATACTTTAGAAGGCAATAAATAAAACGGGGAAATTTTCTTATTTATTTTCATTTTTGTTTGACAACGAGTTTACTTGTGCTTAGTCGCAGAAATATGCGATTAAATAAGACAAAGATTAATATTCAAGAATAGTGGTAGTAAGAATGATTAATTAAGAAATAAATTTAATATAAACCGGTCGGTCAACAAAGTATTTACACAGTTTAATTTGTTTCCTTCCATTATAATTGACGGTGTTTCTCTAAGTACAATAATAAAATCTCAAAACCGCATGCAATAAAACGTCAGTTAATGACTAACTTTGAAACACATTTAATGGCACAAAAATGTTTTGTTTTCCCACCGACAGCATGTTTTTATGTATTCATTTATTCAAAGATTATTTAATTTGCGTGTAAATTCATGTTTCTCAAATCATTACAAAAATTCCATTAAAGACGAAAAGATTCGAAACAATGACATAATAAAAGGTTTATAAGATGTTATTAAATAAATAACTTTTAAACTGTCAATTACGGTTTAATAAGTTACTTAAGGAATTATTATATTAAATAAATTAAATAAAACGAACGTTGCCTTAGGCATATGTTACTTTTCTAAATGTCAACGAAAACTCTCTAATTACATTGCAGTGGAACTACCTCAACTACGCGAACTACATTTACAGCTAAACGTGCTCCACTTATTATCTGAAAATAACAGTTACGACAGTAATGCATGGTGAACTGTCACCGTTGAAAATATAAAAGGGAAAGAGAAAATTGATAATAATTTAATTTACATTACTTGCAATTAATGTTATTATCTGCAATTATTCGAAAGAAAGTTTTAAATTCATGATAATGACTTACACAAACGGAGCATTAAATCTAGAATAGGAGAAGGAGAAAAGTGAAAATTATAATGTAATTAGTGTGGTTTCTCCATAATTTACTTTATACAAAATTTTCTAAAATGTCTGGCACACTATGTAATTTGACGTTAATTATACGAAGTTTGAGTAATCATTTGAGGCCAGAAATGTCATGTTACAATAATTATCTGAAAAGAATTTATATTTAAATGCTTTTAAGTTGTTACTAGGAAAGTGGTAAATTTCATTAGAAATATATCTGTCAGTGTATAATTCGTACAGTAATATTGTCATAAAATATATAGCACAAAATAAAATATTAGATCGGCATCTGCAACTTTACATCTAACTTATACAAGAAAAAAGACTTAGCAGGTATAATAGTAGAGTATTCATTCGTCAAGGATGTCCGTTTAAAGTAAGGATCTTCAACCATCTTTATACTTGAAAGAAATTTGCCACCACAAATTCCTCGATTCATTTAATTGTGAAATTTCTGTCATCAAATAAGGAATTTTGTCTATTATAAAATAGTGATAGTTTGGTGGACCATAGAATACGGATTGACGCCCGTAGTCAAAGGTATCCTATCTGTTTAAAAAGCTCATTTTCAGCAAATATCACAGAATTTTCATTTCTTTTACGCCAAACGCCGTAAAAAATTAGCTATCCAAAACGATTTTTTTTTTCGTACGACATTGTTGAGATTTTTTCTGTCTGATTTTTACTATTGTATCTCAATAACTTTTTAAAAAATAATAGTGTTAAAAAAGGCTAAGATTATTTTCAAATTTTATCCTTAAAAGTTTTATTTATTATTACTGTGTAAAACTAAATATTACCGAGTATTTGAAATATATATATGTATACGAAATTTATAGTGTTTTATTTTGTCACCGCTCTCCATACAGGGCAGTTTGTAAAGGGGAAACTAATAAAATTTTGGCAAACTTAGAATTTAATATTTATATTTATTTTCTCTTTACTCTGTAATAGAAAATTTGTGCGAAAATATTATTTTTTTCTATATGTGGTAAAATATGCCTTCACATGTGAAACGTTAATAAGGAATTTTTGCATTTATTATAAGGATACAGCCTCCAGATAAATCCGAATTCATTATTTTATTATTATACTAGCTTGCATAGCAACTCGTTGGATTGAATTAGCATGGCACAAGATCTTTCGATTTTTTTGATGGACAAATATAATTTAATTCTACATTAAAAAAATTATAATAGTAATTTTATTAAACTTCCTAATATAAGCAAGAAATCTTGTTTAGAATGCAAATGAACTGAAAATTGCGAAAGTTAAATTTGTGTGATTTTCATGCAATTATAATAGAATGTCTTTATAAGAAAAGGGGAAATGAGAGCAATAAAATTGCATTGTTTGAGATGATTTTGGATAAAAATATGGAGAGATGGCTATTATTGCCAAGCTAATGTTTGTGTACTTGTATATCTCATCTAAGCGAATTCATACAGTTCTGAAGTGTGGGTTGTTATGTTTTGGAAAAAAAAAGTTTAATCTGAGTATATGCCCTGTGTCTATGTTCAATGACTTCAATGTTTCTATCACAGTCCATTTATTTACATTTTAAACAACTTCGGAAAAAATATTATTTTATATGGATGAATAACATTAAAATACTTCTTTTCTGATAATAATTTTAGTAAATATGGAATTATATTATATGAATATTCTTTACAATATATACATTTTTAAAGAGAATTTAAAGTAAAAATCATTAAATTGATTTATTCAAACAAAACAAAAACAAAGACGATATCCCATTATTTACCTTTTTCTTTCCATTTTTTCCAGAAAAATGGAGTATTTGTCATCTTTAGAGAAATTCCGTTAAAAGTTACAAAAAAAAAAAATATTTCGGAAACTAATTAAAATATTAAAATTCTGAGAGCTTATATGACATTCTCGGATCCATGTAGATAATTCGTGTTAATTTCATTGCGCTGAATTGCATATTCTAGTAGGAGAAGTTGTGAAATACAACCAGGCAGTCAGATTGTAATATAATATATTCTTAAAATTAATAATACGAGCTACATTTCCGTATATTATGGCTACCATATTTCCAATTTAATGATTTTTCTCTTATATAAAAGCAAATTATTTAAAAACAGCAATTTAATTTGATTAAGTTATTTAAAGAATTATTTTAACAAAGGAATCGAGTAAAATAAACGCGTTATCTTCGGCATGGTTCGTTTGTTTTAAATTGACAACTGAAAAATTCTAATTGAATTGCATTGGAACTTTCTGAGATTCTCAAATAATGACATTTACAACAGTATGTCTTTTACTTATAGTCTGAAAATAGCAGTTTGAACAAATCTGGCTTGTCAGATGTCACCATTCATAAAATGAGACAGACAGAAAAATAAAATTTAAACACAGAGTAGGAATGTGGGAAGTATGAAAATCACTATATATAATATTTATTCATGTATATTAATTATGCATGTGTATTTAAAATGTAGCCTGTCTTTGATAGATGAAAAGGAAAAGGATTAAAGCATATGTCACATATAATATGCAACGTTGCACAGATTATGACAGGAAATTCGGAAATGTTTGAATACAAATTATGTAAAAATCATGACGCTGAAAAGAAATCTCTAACACCAGTTATTATAATTACTCACATTTCTGAATTCAAACAAAATAAAGTTTTCGGAATAAATACTTTTCTTATACTTGAAAGTAATCATTATCGCTAATAGACTGCAAAAAATGTAAATTCATGGATATTTAGCATATAATTTTAAGGGAAATGCAATTTCTTTCAAGCTAAATGGTCAAATAACATACATTTCCGTCACGAAAGTATAATTTACTGGCAAATGAAGGGCTTTATCTAAGCTAAATCTCTAATTTTTGCGGATTTTACCTGGAATGACTGCTGTCTGTCTTTCCTGGGCTTTTTACTCGGATATATTTTACAGTATATGATTCTATCACAATATGCGCTATTCACGTTATTTTATTTTAAACGATAAAAAGAAATAGCTATTTCCAAAATTCTTTACAGAAAAAAATAATTTTTAAAGAGAAATCAAAAGGATACAAAACTATCAGATGTTATGTAATAATTCCTTAAATCCTGTTTCATAACATTAAGCCCGAAGAGAACGCAGTTTTCATGTATTCCCTCATAACATACAAATTATCGCAGGTAAAAGTGATATTATTTCGTTAATTTTAATTACTGCTTCTATATTCTCTATAAGTGTTGGGTTTAACTGCTTTTAGTTATTTTTAAACTTACTTTATAAAAATTGTGTAAGGAATTTACAATCAATCATGAGAATGAAGCTATTTTCTGCTTCCTGGCAGATAACTCTGTCAATTTCTTTAAAAAAAAACATGGGCTTATTCTTTAAATCCTCATCAAAATGTTTCATCATGACGAGATGATTTCATTGTATGATTAGAGAGGAATGCTGCCAATTCAAAACTTTTTTGAGGGGGTAGTGCCGGGATGCGGGACCTTTTTATCTTGTTGTGCACAGCTGAGAAGAAACTGGTATTGTTCTATTCTCACATATATTTTTGAAATTAGCTAAAGTTCCCATTAATAGTACACGTGTCTCATTTCGAAAATGTTGGTACAGCAAGACTTTAGCAAATATTATGAAAATAAAAATATCTTAATAATAATTATATGTACTGATGCATAGTTACACGGAACAGGTACTGAATATAATCACACTCGTTTTTATGTTCTTGTCCTTTCCCTTTTCGGTATCCTACTCTTCTTTCGTACATCGCTACAAAATTCTTGTGTTGAATGTCCGGCATCTGGACAAAAAATAATGGTAATTAATGGCAAAGTATTATTTGGACTGGAAATGAAGAGCAGTTATCATCTTTATGAGGTCATTTTAAAATATACTTTTTATGAAGATCCACTTTTTATCCACTTATCGAACTTCGTGTGAACCAGTTTTTTTCATCTAAATAAATGAAATATGGAAAAGCCGAAATTAGGACACCCTTTAAAGAAAGACGGATATTTAATAAAACACTTACTACAAAGTTCCACAACTGTCAGATCAGGATTTTGTCGAGAGTGGTGTCGTTGGAAAGCTCTTACCATGGGGATCAAGGAAATGTATACAACTACCCGTCCGAATGCAACTGGTGAAGAGTTATAGGACGATGTATTTCTGTCATTTATTGATTTCTCTAGGTCGCTAGCTATGCAGGAAAGACGCTCTATGTGGCAGAAAAGACGGCTTACAGTATAGTTATGTAACCTGTTGTTGCCAGTGTGAAGTTAGTGAAGGTTCCATGTTTCCTCTAGTAAGAAACAAAAGATTGTGTCCACATTTTGCCGACATGACCACTAGAGAAAGCATCATAAAATTGCATAAGTTGTCCTATAACCAATTCTCCTCGCTTACCTTCGATGACGTGCGTCAGTATGCCTTTCAAAAGGCTTTAATTAGAGACACGGATCCGGTCTTTTGATCAGTTAACCATCCATGCTTTAACTTAACTAGTAACATATGTAACAACTGCGAAACACCCGCTTTCATTATGTGTACCTGGTGTTGGAAACACTCGTGCTTCAGCCATTCCTATTCAGAAATGCACTACCATCCAAGTTACTTTTTCCACCAAGCATAAACTGTCTTCTCTGTAATCTCTGTAATTCGTCAACTCTCTTTTCTACCACACAGAGTGTCTTTCCTGCATAGATCTGCAGAAATCAATAAATGACAGAAATACATCGCGCTATAACTCTTCACCAGTTGCATTCGGACGGATAGTTGTATACATATATTTGATCCCCATAGTAAGAGCTTTCCCACGACACCACTCTCGACAAAATCCCGATCTGGAAGTTGAGGACCGTCCCTAGTTAGTAGAATTTAACTTTAAATAAACAAAATGAAAGTTTCATTTAGATTATTTTGTTGGAGATATAAGGAGAAATGCTTTTTTCTTAAATAAAATTGGTTAAAAGTGACTAATGTTCGGAAATAAATGAAGTAGACAACAAAATTGGAGTATTAAATATCATATCGTAATTTAAAATGAAATAGATTGTTCTAATAGAAGTACTAAGTAGAAATCTATGGAATGTGTTGGTAATATATCAAAAGATTAATATCCGGAATTAATTTCTATGACAGTTTATTTACATCATTTAAAAACTCATCCCGATAAAAAGTAATTATCTAGAATTTCAAACAGGAAATGAAAGTGCCTGATGCAAGATGAAGAGGTTTTTACAGCACGTGCTCTGAACAAGGAAGTGAAAGACTAAAATACGTATTAGTGACGTAAATTGACTTTACGTCATTACCATCCAATGAAAGAACTTAAAAATGATGTCACTTGATAAGGACTAAGACTGTTGCATCTCTGCTTTATAGAACTTTAAGAGATTCTTTTTAATTCGCGATGGAAACGGACATTATGTCGTTTTCCCTTAAACTTAAATTGAAATAATGTTTGAAACTAAATTTTATGTAACTATTAAATGTAAGCTATGTAAATTAAATAATTTAACAGTATTATGAATATGTTTTATTAATTAATAATATTTTAACATTACTTAATCAGTCTCATGGATATTCTTCAAACCAAGGATTTACATAGTGTGTGTGCCAATCGTAATGGATTAATTCGAAATTCTGGCGATCATGGCCTAGCGGAAAAAATGAGGAATTAGGACGATTGCTGAAAAATAGAGGTAAGCAAATATCTTACCTATCTTTTGTTCCGAAAGCTGATTTGATTATTTATATTGCTTTAGAAAGCGCAAAATTACTGACTACCGAGAAAATAACACCAACAAAGATTCTGAGACGTGAAAATATTCTAAAGTATATAAAAGGTAAAAATAAAAATAAAAATATTGTCCTAGAATCCTCGAATACTTAAAAGAAATTAATTAATTTTAGATATATTCTAAATTAGAAAAATGGCAACCTTCAAAGAAGGAAGTATAATTGAAATATTAAATTCCAGTAATTATGCAAACTGGAAATTCAAGGTGGAGATGTTCTTGATAAGAGAAGAGCTCTTTGAAGTTGTCACAGACGACCCACCTACTCCAATAACCCCGGAATGGTCGAAGAAAGATAGAAAGGCATTCTACGAGTCAAATCGGAACGCGGTTTGGCTTATTCGACTCGATATCAATAGAGGATACTAGAGCTTATCGGTTTTAGTTCGTTTTTCACCACCAGGGGGCGTTTTATTATCTCTGTTTCTATGGCCCGGATTACGACGGGGTATGGCTCATTTGACTCGACATCGAAAGCTTTGACGATTTCAGTTATAATCGTATAAACAGCTTGCGTCACCTGGTGGTGGAAGCCTTGATTAATTTAAGTATTGAGGATAATCAAATCATCCATATTAAGCATTTACAGAATGCACGGGACACATGGAACACGCTTAAAAACATCCATGAGAGATCAAATCTGTCTAGCAAACTCTTTCTCCTCAGGAGACTTTACGGAACGAAATTATCAGAAGGAGGCAACATGATAACTCATATAACAAAGATATTAGAAATTATTGATAAGTTATCAGCCATAGGCGAAGAAATTAAAGCAAATCATATTTCAGCATTATTGCTCTGCTCTTTACCTCCTTCATACGACACCCTCATAACCGCATTAGAAGCCAGACAGGAAGACGAATTAACTCCAGAATTTATACAGAGTAAATTAACAGACGAATTTAATAAAAGAAACGAGCATTCTAATAACAGTAATAATTCGAACAAAGCCTTTAGAGCTGAAAGAAATTTAAAACCACAGGTTTTAAAAAAGAAGAAAAATACTGCACGATTTGTAGACTAAAAAATCACAACACAGTTAATTGCTGGCATAACAAACATAAAACAAATAATTTTAAACAAAACAACAAAAAACATTTCTCTTCTTCGCTAGTCTTTCAAAAAGACGAAAATAATTTAAGAAGCGCGGACTCAAATAAACCGAAAGAAAAAAGCACAGCTTATTTCGGAACCGAAGAAAAGAACAATTGTGCATTTATAACTAACAAATCGAAAAATAACGCATGGATTATTGATTCTGGCTCATCCTCCCATATTTCAAATAACGAAAATTTATTTTCTGAATTTACAAATAAAGAACATACCAACGTCGTAATTGCCAACGGCAATAAATTAAAATCCTATGGTTCAGGTAATGTAAATATTACCACAATAACATCCGACGGTAGAACACATGAAATAATATTAAAAGATGTTCTACTAGTACCGGAAATTGAAACAAATTTATTTTCGGTAGGTAAAGCTACGAAAAACGGATGCAAAATTACATTTGAAAATAATCAATGTTTTCTAGAATATGAAGGATCAATACGCTTAGAAGGGATAAGAAAAAATAATCTGTATGAAATTCAGCAAACAAACATAAACACAGATGAAAATTTCGTAAACATGATAACTAATTGCAAAAATAAAAATTGCATAGAACTGTGGCATAGAAGATTAGGACATAAAAATGTCGCGTCGATTAAAGAATTAATGACGAAGGAATTAGCATGCGGAATAAACATAAATAATTGTTCCCATAGTACCGAATGTGAGCCTTGCATTAAAGCAAAATTAACTGACGCACCTTACCCAAAGAAAACGGAATTGAGAGCAAATAAAATTCTGCAATTAGTGCACTCAGACGTGTGTGGTCCTATTCAAACTCCAACCATAGGTGGGAAAAATTACTTTTTAACCTTCATAGACGATTACTCTAGATTTACTATAATTTATCTACTACAAAATAAAAGTGAGGTATTTGAAAAATTAAAGGAATTTGTTGCACTGGTCAACAATAAATTTGGCAAAAAGCCTACAGAACTCAGAACTGATAATGGCAAAGAATTTAAAAATTCTAATATAGATAATTTTCTAAAAGAAAATGGAATTAAGCGACAGCTAACAGTACCATATTCTCCCAGCCAGAATGGTATTGCTGAACGAAAGAATAGATCATTAATTGAAATGACAAGAACATTGTTAGTGACTCTAATTTACCATTACATTTCTGGGGAGAGGCGATATGCACCGCAAATCACCTACAAAATCGACTGCCGACTAAAGCCAACGAAAAAACTCCATATGAATTATGGACAAACAGAAGACCAAATCTAAAATATTTAAGAGTCTTTGGCTGCAAAGCTTATGCATATATTAACAAGCAAAAAAGACAGAAATTAGATAATATAGCAGTAGAAGGGATCTTCGTGGGATACGATAATTATTCCAAAGGATATCGTATCTATACGAGCGGCAAAGATATCACTATAGCCAGAACGGTGAAGTTCTTAGAAAACTATCCGATAAATTCAAATAAAGAAAAACGGCTAGAACTAAATTTAGATGAAAACACTAATGCCGAAAACGAAAAATCGGAAAACCCAAATCTGATAAAAATCGAAATTTCAAATGAAAATGATAATCAGAATGAATCTGAACTAAACCAAACCAAACCAAGAAGATCAGATAGAGTAAATAAAGGGGTTCCCCCAGATAGACTAATTCATTTGGTTAAAGATGAAAATATTAACGAACCGGAAAATTGGCAGGAAATAATAAACATGTAAAACCCAGTAGAAAAAGAAAACTGGATCAAAGCGACACAGGAGGAGATAGAATCTCACAACCAAAATAAAACTTGGACATTAGTTGACCCCCCGCCAAATACAAAAATAATAGGTTCGAAATGGCTCTTCAAAACAAAATTAGATGATAAAGGAAAAATACAAAAATATAAAGCGCGTTTAGTGGCGAAAGGCTATTCGCAAAATTTTGGTATTGATTACTATGAAACTTTTGCTCCAGTGGTTTCACATACTACAATTAGAACTTTTTTAGCAGACGCCGCCTATCATAAACTAAACATAAACCACGTTGACATTAAAACAGCATTTTTGTATGGAAATTTAGATGAGGATATATACATCACTCAGCCGGAAGGCTATGTCAAACCTAATCATGAAAACAAAGTGTGCAAATTAAATAAGGCTATATACGGCTTAAAACAGGCAGCTAGAGCCTGGCACATAAAAATTTCAGAATCATTAGAAAAGTTAAATATCAAACCATCAACATCAGACACGTGTTTATTCATACGTAATACTAAAAACAGTAAAGCATATATTATCGTCTATGTAGACGATTTATTAATATCAGCAAAAGAAAATGAAATTAAAAAAATTATACAAAAACTTAAGATTGAATATGAACTAAAGGATTTAGGTCAATTAAACTACTACCTAGGGATTAAAATTGAAAAAACAAACGAAGGATATAAACTGAATCAAAAAAGTAAAATTGAAGAATTAGTTAGAAAATTTAAATTAGAAGATGCGAAACCCTACAAAACGCCCATGGAAACAGGCTATTTAAATTTTGATAACGAAGAAATACCATTGCCAAACAACATCGATTATAGAAAGGCAATTGGCGCACTTTTGTATATCTCAACTGTCACAAGACCAGATATTTCAGCTGCGATTAACATCCTAAGTAGAAAAAACGAAAACCCTTCACAGAAGGATTGGAAAGCAACTAAAAGAGTGATTTCCTATTTAAATCACACTAAAAACTTTAAATTAGAAATAAATACAACACAACAACCAATACTTGAAGTGTACTGTGACTCAGACTGGGCTGGAGACGTACAAACAAGAAAGTCCACCAGCGGAAACCTATTTTTATTAGGGAAAAACCCAATTTTATGGATCAGCAAAAAGCAATCATGCATAGCCATGTCAAGTGCTGAAGCCGAGTATATTTCAGCAGCAAATGCATCACAAGAAATTTTATGGTTAATTAGACTCTTACAAGAATTTGACTTAGGACAGACATTAACCATAACTATGCATGAGGACAACCAGTCCTGCATAAAAATGATCGAATCAGAAAAATACACCCGTCGCACGAAACACATTGATATAAGGTATCATTCCATTAAACACCTAAAGGACAATGGTACAATTAATCTAAATTACTGTGAATCAAAGAACATGATAGCGGACATCCTAACCAAGCCCACTCCCAAACCTATCTTCGAAGTTCACAGAAATAACTTAAACTTAAGAAATCAAATTCCAGAGATTAAGGAGGAGATTGTTGGTAATATATCAAAAGATTAATATCCGGAATTAATTTCTATGACAGTTTATTTACATCATTTAAAAACTCATCCCGATAAAAAGTAATTATCTAGAATTTCAAACAGGAAATGAAAGTGCCTGATGCAAGATGAAGAGGTTTTTACAGCACGTGCTCTGAACAAGGAAGTGAAAGACTAAAATACGTATTAGTGACGTAAATTGACTTTACGTCATTACCATCCAATGAAAGAACTTAAAAATGATGTCACTTGATAAGGACTAAGACTGTTGCATCTCTGCTTTATAGAACTTTAAGAGATTCTTTTTAATTCGCGATGGAAACGGACATTATGTCGTTTTCCCTTAAACTTAAATTGAAATAATGTTTAAAACTAAATTTTATGTAACTATTAAATGTAAGCTATGTAAATTAAATAATTTAACAGTATTATGAATATGTTTTATTAATTAATAATATTTTAACATTACTTAATCAGTCTCATGGATATTCTTCAAACCAAGGATTTACATAGTGTGTGTGCCAATCGTAATGGATTAATACGAAATTCTGGCGATCATGGCCTAGCGGAAAAAATGAGGAATGAGGACGATTGCTGAAAAATAGAGGTAAGCAAATATCTTACCTATCTTTTGTTCCGAAAGCTGATTTGATTATTTATATTGCTTTAGAAAGCGCAAAATTACTGACTAGCGAGAAAATAACACCAACAGAATGTATAGTTGTCTTTATATTCAGAAAATCACTCGTACGCAAAGCAATAGTACATTGAGAAGTACACATTTAGCCTGCCGTTTCTATAACTCTGGTTAAGGAAGTTTTTTTTAACGCATTCAAGATAGACTCAATACGTATTAATAATCTGTACATTCAAGTACAAAAAGTAACACACAGTAGGTGACTATACATTTGGTATAGAAGAAAGACATTTTTCAAGCAACAGAATTGATTAAATTGTTAATTATGTTTGAAATAAACATTTTTTTAACAGCTCTAACCACTTTTTCCAGTTTAATCAGGAAAAAGAAGGTTAGAAATTACACTTGGAAAAATGTTTTGTTTGAACTCCGCCTATTCGCACAATCTCCGCTTATTTCCACCCATCAGATAATTCAATTTAACCAGGGCAAAATAGAGCCCACAGTATGAATGGTTTTTACTTTGCCACCCATGAATACAAATGATAATGGTCACCTTAATTAGTGGTATACAATAGTCACAATTTCAGCGATGAAATAAGTACAAGATTATTTTTTTAAAAATAGTGCTGACAATTGTACAAAACCGTATGCACCCTTGTTATGTTATCCCGGCGCTACTCCCGGGTTAAAAAAACAGTTTTTTTCGCAAATTAAAATCGCTTCATTGATTAATTTTAAAGTCAGGTCTTTATATAAAATTTTGGTTATGATGCTTTGCACTCACGCACAGATTTTTTTTTAATCGGTTAAAAAAAGGAAAAAAGTCGCCATACTTTGGGGACTGTTTTTGTTTTATGGTAACCCGGCTATTAAGCTTGTATTTAGTTACAGGTGTTGAAATTTGTTATTGTAACTTTTGCTTGCGTGAATATTAAGGGAAATGATTGCGCAGGTCTGTATTATGTCATTGATGATGATGATGAAAATTTGAGAAAGCACGTGATTGGTTGTAGAAGGGCATTATATTGCACGTGATTGGTTACAGAGACGCGTATTATGGAAACCGTATGTGAGAGAAAAAAAAATTGCATAATTGATGAGTTAATGATTGGTTTTTAATTGTCATGTAATGTGTTACGCAGTGGCCAGTGAGGTTGTTTTAGACAAACTTTGAATCTGTCATTCTTGCTGCGATTGTTAGTGAGGTTGTTATTGACGAGTGTTAAAATGTCGTCTGTACCAATATAGATTATTATTTTAAAGTACCAGGTAATTTTTTTTTTATCTAATAGTTTATTTGAAATTAGAATTTTAACTATCGAATGATTAATCTGATATAGTAGGGTATTTTAAAAGATTGAAATGGCATGATGATTTTAACTAAAAGTTCGTGTGAAATTAGAAATTCAATTATCGAATGATTATTCTGATTGTAGCAGTCCTCTTTAAAAGAATGAAATGACGTAGGTAACATATTGTCCATTAAATTTATGTTGTAAAAAATGTATTTTTTCTTTGTGTCAATTGTTATGTAAAAATACGCTTTCTGTGTTTTCTAATACGTCGTTATTTATTAATGTTATGTTTGTCACGAAATTAGAATTTAAAAAATCAAATGTTTACTCTGATATAGTAGTGCACTTTAAAATATTGAAATGACGAAATGATTAAAATTCTAATCTAAAACAATCTGAAACAATCTAAAAATTTATGTGAAATAAGAAGTTTTACTATAGAATGATTAGTCTGATATAGTAGTGTACTTTAAAAAAATTGAAATGACGTAACTAACGTTTTTCATTAAATTTATGTTGTAAAAAATATATTTGTGCTTTATTTTGATTGTTGTGTAAAAATACACTTTCCGGTATTTTCTAATACGTTGTTATATATAAATGTTATTCTTGTCATGATTCCAGATGGTGACGGAAACGTCCAGATGGTGACGGACTGTAAACGCTCTATCTCCCGAACAAATTGAGATAGAGACATGAAATTTGGTATGTACTTAGTGTGTAATAATGGGAAGAAGCTTATTGAATTTCAGTAACCTCGATTATCCGGAACTATTTTTTTCGCACTCTCGAAATATTCGTTCTCATAAAAGATATATAAAAATTTTCGAAATTGTTTAATTTAAGGAGTGAATATAAAAGACAATAAAAAAACAAATTTTGCATCAAGAATGATGTCGATCGGATAATTAGTTGCCGAGATATTTGTAATAATTTTTTCCACAATCTTCGATTTTTCATGACCCTGTATTTCATTCAAATTTCAATTCAAAGATATATTTTAATTGGAAATGAGACGCTTAATCCGACGCAGTAAACCATTAGTTAATATGATTAATAATTTGGAGTTATATGGATGTTTCTTTTGCGCAATTCAGTAATAGAGCATTTAAAGCTAGGCTAACGAAAAAAACAGGCTACCGCAGTGCATTCCACTTATCTTTTTTTACAGACCGCAAGAATGACGTGATGCTCTTTTCGTACACCTGCAATGGTGCATTCGAGTATCACGTGACTCCGGCGGTCTGTAAAAAAAGATACGCGTAAAGCACCGCGGTAGCCTTTCTTTTTCGTTAGCCTCGATTTAAAGTTTATGACGTCATAAAGCCAGGATTTTATTCTAATTGAAATGCATTTTATAAATAGTTTACACATGTTTTACTTTCATATTTTATATTATGCATATTTATGATGGGTAAGTATTATGGTGGCCCCTAACGACTTGTTTTTATTCCTTGCCGAACGATTAAGAACTTTAAAAACAGGCCTATTGAATGATAAAAAAATTACATTGTTATAATAATTGATTATTTCGGAGCAAAAGACCGAATTAAAAGTTCTATTGGTGAGATAGCCTAGGCTTGAAGATTAATATTCATCGTGAAGCAATATTTTGTGTAGCGTGAAAAAAAATCTCGACAGTAGAGGACGAAAGTGTTGCTGCAGATAATGCCATGCAGGTAAACTATACATATAACTTACAATGAAAAATTTGTATAAAGCCAAAAGAACCAATGTTCGTGTCGCTACCTACAATTATGGTTTATAGAAGGAATCCCAAATTATTATTAGCACTAAAAACCGCCATACTACAGAAGACAGTCGCGAATCTTGTTTATTTGCTGTTTAGGCTTTAGTTGTTATATTTGTTGACATTAGAAATTTTCGGTTTATCATATTTGACGCTATAGAGAAAAACTGTGACTGGTGTTGATCTAATGCAGAAAGTACTACTTTTTTTCTGGCTTACAGTTTTTATTTTGGTTTCTGTTTGAAGACCTAATTTCTTCGCTGTGAAGAAATTGATTGTATTCGAAACACTCAACATATTTTAGTGATCTCTTAAAACGTAAAAAATTAATTGCGGAAACACTTTCGCACTTATTAGATTGCTTCTGCCTCCACATAAATTCGAATTCATTACTTTAATATATTATGAAAATTAATATTTAGAATTACCGTTTCGTACGTAATGACTACTATATTTCCAATTTAAAAGTTTTTCTCTTATATAAAAGCAAATGATTTGAAAGCGCCAATTCAGTTTAAATCATTCAGATAAATACTTTCAAATCAATCGAATAAAATGAACGGTGCTTTAGGCAAGCGTTATTCTTCAAATTGACAGCTGAAAGATTTTAATTAGACTGAATTGGAACTTCCTGCATTTACAACGTAACGTATTTTACTCATGGTCTGAAAATAGCAGATACAGCTACGCTGTCGTCATTTGAAATATTAGATAGAATGAGGACATTGTAAATTAAACGCAGAGTACGGAAGCGAGAATATGAAAATTATATAGCATATATATTAAGAGTGTACAATGCGCATGCATATACATTCTGTGAACTTTTTTTGTGTAAAGAAACACAAAAAAGTTATATCTCGTATATAAGGCGCATATAAGCTGTATTTTCTTGTCAGATGTCGTCATTCGAAGTATTAAAAGAGGAAATTGAAAATTAATCTCAAAGTAGGAGGGTTCGAAATACAAAAATTACTATGTATTATATTTACGTGTGTATAATGCACATTCGTGTATACTTTGCATCATGTGTTTGATAGAGAAAAGGGAAAAAAGTGATACCTTGAATACACGATGGAACTTACTGATCAATACCGGAGATTTTAATGCCCAAATTCCTTAAAAACTTGAAAACAAATAGCAGAAAAATTTAAAAGTAATTAATGGATTGATTGCATTATTTTCTCTACGAATAACGTCTTATGGAACTAACAGAAAAGGATAAGAAAATTGTTTACTGTAATTGTGCCCTCACCCCATTCCCTTCAGAACGGATGCCGGTATAGAGTCACTTCTTGACTCTGATAAAGTGGAGGTAATTGCTAATCAATGTTAGAAGCAATTTAAATCACATAATGATGTTTCTAACACATATACCATTAACCGTGTGCATCATGTTATAAAGAAATTTTGGCTCGTAGGAGCGGTTGCCCGGAAAATACTAAAAAATTAGATGAATACTAATATTTTCGCAATGAAATAACCGCTTTACGCAATTACTGAAATTTTGCGATTAAACCAGTTGAATAATATTATACGAAAATAGTGATTTTCAAAAGAAAATTTTAACTTTTTTTTTGGCAACCTTATCGGTAGGACTGTTAGACCAATTGATCCGACTACCCTTGATGAGGTCATCTCGGTGATGAATCATTTTTCTAATAGAAAAATTTCCGGGAATGATAGGATTACAAATTCGGCAATCAAAATTTTACCCGTTCAATATGCTACTCATGTTGCAAATTTGATTAATGCAATTTTCCATTTTCGACATTTTCATTTCTCTTAGTAGCAGGCTGTTGTAGTTCTGTTTAAAAAACATGTAGAGGAACCTGTGCTTGCAAAAAGTCACAGGCCCGTGAGTTTTCTTCCCTTGTTAAATTAATTAACTAAGCATATTTTTATAGATCTCCTCCAATAATTCTAAACTGACGCTCCGGAACAATTACACTTCGGGTCTAAACATTCTATTATGCATCAGTTGATTAGAGTGGTAGAATTCAGCCATGAAGGATTTCAAAATAACTAGGGCTAATTCAGCGATGTTTGGTGCCCTGTCGTCATTGATGTCGCCAAGATATTTCACACTGTTTGGCACTCTGGCCTCATTTGTAATCTACTAAAACTCACAATTCCACTAATTATGTTCAGTTTATTTTCTCTTACCATCAGAGCAGAACGTTTATTGTACATTATGCGAATAAATTATCCACACCACGCACTTTTAATGCAGGTGTCTCACAGGGTTCAAAAGTGGATCCCTGGTTATACAAGATCTACCCCGGTATACATGTTATACCACATGTTATACCACGTTCACCACACACTTTATTGATACACTATGAAGACGATACTACAATCATGGCACCCAAGACTGGTTCAACTACACTCACACTTTCAGTCACACATAAACTTACTTGATTTTTTTTCCTAAATGAAGGATGAAAGTTAACCATAATAAATCTACTGCAGCTATTTTCTCAAGTAAACGTATTCTACCATATCCTTAATTTCAACTTAAAAGGTTCATTAGTGCAACTCCTTTCTCGAATTAAATGGCTCATTAGTGCACTTTGGTCTTGAGTTTAAATATTTAGGTGTGTACCTAGACAGTACTCTTATACGGCGCAAGCACATGGAATATAGCGTCTGTAAATATTACAAAGCTCAGAATGATCTCGATCACTTCATGTATATTGATAAAATGAGTATGACAAACAAACTGCTGTTATATAAAATGGTACTTAACTCCATACTTATCTATTGTGCTCCGATCTCAGTTTCTGCGGAAATTTCCAACATCAAAAAGATTCAGTTTGTCCAGAATAAAGTTATAAGAGTTATTTATTAGGAATGCCCGTTGGTATTGCAGGAATCAAACCTTTCATAACGACCTTAACATAAACTCAGTTTGAAAAAAATTAAAAATAACGCAATAAACATTTTCACAAAATTCATTCTATTCCTAATACTGTTCCGTTTAGAGAAAGTGGTGGGACTTAGAATTAAAAAATAGTCGCAAGTGGCAGCATTGAAGTAGTCAAACATAAGTATCCTTGAGCTAACTTTATGGAATTGAATTTTTAAAAATCTGTATCGTCAGACATGTCATTAATCCTTCCATAATCTGTACTGTTTGTGAAAGAAATACTTCTATTTTTTCTCATGGTCATCACCAAACATACCTTGAACAGAATCTTTGATACAAGAATATATAAAATTTTTAGCGAATGTGTGATTTTTACCGCTTTTAGAAACATGGTAACGTATTCTGTACGATGCTTCAACAGCGTTTCCAATTGTCTTTGTTTGTAGAAAACACATAAGGTGCATCATTAGGGTCGCTTGATAGTAGAAACTGACATCATTTTTTTTTATATATTGGACGTTTTGTTTTTGTCTCTAATTGGGGCATCGATAAAGATGGTTTCATGCTACCATTAAAGAATATCTCCCCACAGTCTTCATCTCCCATGAATGACAATCTGTTTTCAAATATTCTTTATTATATTTTATTTTATTTAACGAATCACTGATGTTTGGAATTTTTTATAAAGTGCTAAGTTTATCACTAACCAGGACGAGTTACTTAGATGAGTAAATTTAGATTCCCTTGCACTTATAAATAATTAGAACGTTTCAAAAAACTTGTATTTCCCGATTCATAAGGTTTAATTTCAATCTCAATTGCAGTTCGCTTAAGAGTTCCGGATTTCAACCTGTTTATCCATTTGAAACATAAAACAAACTCACTCAACTAATAAGTAAACGCGTCAAATCAAATATTCATTAAAATGAACGAAGCTTTCCTATTCAAATATGCTAGCGATATAACTCCGCCTATTTAAAAACGAAAATAGGGACCTCCTTTCAACTCGTTTTAAAACAAACATTAAAAACACAAGTTCTTAGATAATTTAGGAGTTCTGCCATTTTTATTAAAAATTGAACCATACTAATAAAGTGGAAAGAAAGTATATTGTATAATCATCAATGACAATTTTTTCGAAGATGGGGAGAGGGACATATAAGTAAACATACAATATGATTAGGAGTGGGTGGAGCTAATGACATGGAATTATTAATGAATTACTGTGTTTCGTGGGCCATTCCCCTCATTTTGAAAGCAACATATTGGAGTTACACATGAGACTAAGTTTTTAATCCAAAACTATCCTCTTTGTTTATGTGTTTTCAGTTGAACATTTTTTTTAAATTTGCGCCGTTACCGATATTATTTTCACGTACCATCAATAGGGTGGTACGCTTACTCCAGGTTGGGAACCGCTGCATTAGAAGATAGCTTGGCGGCGCTGCTGTTTTCAAAGAAATAATTACGAATCTGAAAATAAATGTAAATTTCCTTTGAGAAAGGCTCTAAATACCAGTAACAACAACAACAAAAAAATAAATATCAGAATAAAAGCAGCATAAACAGAAAGCGCAAAAAATACAGTGTGTATAGGATACAGTGTTCTATACAGTATATACGTACAGTTCCTATACAGTGTGTATAGGAAAACCCCCAAAAATAAAATACGTATTCTACAAAAATTTAACAAAAGAAAAACAAAAACAAGAAACATAAGTTTAGAAAAAAAATTACTTGTTCTGACGATGTGAAATATTTTGATTAAATTTATGTTTTTTACTTGTAATTATAATAAGATCATTAAAATTATTCACGAGGGATTATTGCATGATTCACTGAAAGTTACCGGTGTTAATTGGTTGGTCATGTTGATTTTGAGGAGATATTTGTAATACTTTGTTGAATGGCGACGAATATGAGGGAAAGAGGAGGTTATTATTTTTAATTCGATTCTTTATGAAATCGGAATAACATCAAAGAGTTGTTTGTCAGGAGGGGGGGGGGGAGTTTCGTCTGTTATTATAATAGCTTAGTAGTAAAGATTTTAGTAGGTTTTGAAAATAAATCCTCTTAAAGAATTATTGCAGTATTCACTATGTTATTACTCTCAGAATAATGGTTATAATTACGATCAAAATTATATTTTTGATTTAATTTACGCTTTTTTATTGTGCTTATAATTAGATCAATTAAATTATCTATGAAGCATTTTTTCATTGACATGCCATAAATTCACAAAAGTCAATACATTTGAACCAGCATGATCGTATATTGGTGTTCAAAGGTTGTAGTGAAAATTTCCCATTGTTATTAGCACTAAAAATCGCCGTAAGACAGGATATAGCAGCAATTCCTATTCATGTACTCTTTTATACTGTCTCAGGCGCCCCAGGATTACTGCTAGCGACCTTTCTTTATTATTTTGCTTACCACTATTTCGAAACAATAATAAACTACTTAGAAAGATAGTTAAAATGTACCACGGAAATTAATGTTTTGAAATAGTGTAAATAAAATAATTAAAAAAATATTTGTCAGTGGAACCAATGAATACTAAATCTGTACTCAATACTCGAATGTGGTAGCAGACACATTGAGTACTTGCAGCTATAAATTACGGTGAAAATATAATATTTTATATCACAATTGCTACAGCTCATTATTTACTTTGTAGCAGGAGCTCTTACTGTTAAGATTTTTAATTTTGATTTCCTTTTTCATCCAGATAAAACCCAATAACGGTGAATAATAATTTGAAAACCGCAAGTCTCTTCCATAGATCTTTGTTATCACTTTTAATTTTGTTCTGGACTTTTGCAACACCTAAAAGATATTTATTCTGTAATTATTCTTTAATTAAAAAGAAAGAACTTTCAGTGCAGATACTGAGAGACCTGATCATTTTGTTTGAAGAAGTGAATTACCGTGGTATACAGTGCGATTAAACAGTTTTGTTAACACATTGCCGTCCGGCGACACCCCAAGGGTGTCGTACGAAAGTAACTTAATTTTAATCCTTAAATGCTACATTGGCACCAGAAATTTGGAATGAAAAATACCCTTTTATCAAGTACATGAAGAAAACATTTTACTTATTTTCGAATAAATTTGTTTCTAAATTCTGGTGTCAATCAATCATTTCAACATTTTACGAATAGAAGTATTTTTACGAGACATGCGGACGGCAAAGTGTTAAATTTGTTAGCGCTAGCGCACAGTAGCGTCACATTCTTCTCCTGCTCCCGGAAGTGAAAATGGAAGTGCACTGCAGGTGCACTACATGCAAATTTCGTTTGTGTACATGAGCCCAATTTCCCTTCCTGTGGCGTATTGTCAAACGTAACATTCATAGGAAATTTGAATAGCTATTAGTATTTGAAAGGTTCCGTAATCCATCTCGCTGATTTTACTGAAGCATTGGTTTTAAATTTAAGTAATTTAGTTTTATATTTGTACATAGATTAATTTTTCACAATTAATTTTTCTGATTTTTCTGGTTTGAACTTGTCATTTCCCAGCATGAAAAAAATATCAGTAGCACGACGTCGAAGGTGCTACTTTTTAACTTGCGATTTCTTTTCCATTCGTCTGATCAGGCTTAATATATAACCATGTCATCTAATTTTATCGTTTTCAATTCAACAAAGTCGTCTTACAAAACAACTGCATTACTAGAACTAAAATATGTTACAAAATAAATTATTAACAGCTAAGCAGCAAAAAGAAATGAATATAAATATTTAAATATAATTTTTCTGGTTTATTTTAACCCATTGCCTGCTAATGGTGAGATTTCGCACCATTCAAAATAAAAGAGTATGGGAAAAAAAAACCTGCCAAGCTACCACTATTTTAATATGTTAAAATATAATTTATTTAATGAGAAAAACTTTGCTATTAAAGATACCGAATATTATCTTTCAGAATATTTGGTGACAAACGAATTTCAGTAAAAAACATTAAGGACTCCACCCATCAGTTAATGGGTTAAAAATGCGATATTATTTCACACTTTCTTTTATTCTTCCTCACTAAGCATATTTCACTTTTTATTGCAAGCTTCTCATGTTCTCAGAGGAAAATGTCTAACTCTAACTAGATAATAATTTTATGTTCATCATAAGAACAAATATGTCTTTTCGCTAACAAATTCTATCTTTGCGCCAAATTGGTTAATTAGAAAGCTGTAAATTTTATGATAAATCCGCAGCCAATATAAGAGACAAACCGCGGTACGCCACTAATATTGGCTGCGTCTTAGCTTACCTTGATCCCATGGCAGTTCGACAATTAGAAGAAACATTACTCTTTTGATTACATGACAGCGAAGAGGAGCAGAAATATTGCAGACTGCAGTAGCGGCTCGTGAGTTAGGAATGAATTAGTGCTGTGAAGCGCCAGTGCCACACAGGTTGCTGCCGAAGGTCGGACTTAGCATTTGGAAAGGGTACTAACCTTGGATTTTCAGAGGTCGTAACAGTCTTGAAAAGTATGAGGGCACACCGGTTCACCGACCGGCAGGCCAGTCCGTGCCTGTTTCCGCTTTAGGGCAACATATATTGAGAGATGACAATTAACATCTGTATACACTGTGCTGTATGCACTGTGTTTGGTTAGAATAAAAGAGTAAAGAGGTTATAAAATAACTGTTACCTCAGGTAGCAAAATATCCAATTTCGGTGCTTGTTCCAATAAACTGTCCCCTGTGTTTAACTGAAATTTTTAAGTAATAATTAAATCATACAGTACAGAGTTATTATATCGCAATTTAAAATACAAACCACATTCTTCTTTTTTTTCGGCCGACAAATTCATCTATTACCTTTTCATTAAAAATTTGGTATTCTTGCTATTAAGTCCTCGCTTGCACTTAACATTGCTAACGCTGATAAACGATCCTCTAAGATCGTGATTGTTAAAAATATCTTTATTCTTGTCAGTGTAGAAAAGCAGCGCCCAGGATCCTATGTTGTCATTGGCGTTGTGAGAATGATTTTCAGAAAACAGAGCTTTCACCAAGCGAATTTTGCAGGCCATGATTTGCAATAAATTTGTGGAGAGATATTTGAAAATTATTTTCTCTCATATAAAACAAAAAGTTCTGTTTTAAGCTTTTCTTTCTTTAACATAGGATATGCAAATACGGTTTCATCTAACTCCTTTGAAGGACAATCTTTGGAAAAGTCAGAAAATTTCTCGCAATCTAATAATTTAGTTGCTGAAAGATGTCCTAAAAATTGAAATCGTTCTTTTGCTTGGAAACAAATTGTGTCACTGACTTCTTTAGCTATAAATTAATATATTATAGATATAAATTAATATATATTAATAGTTAAGTTTTCATTATATCTTCGTTTTTTAGTTCGAGGTGATTACCCAAAAGTACCAGATTGGGGAAAACGTATTTCATTTGTAATTACAGAAATTGAACGGTAGAAATTTTCTAATGCTATATTACTAGAGGAAGAGTTGACATTGTGACTTTGAAGCTCATCATACAGAAGGTCAACATGTTAGCATGATACGGTGAAAGAATGCAAGCCACAAAAGAGGAAACTTCTGTCATTCAACATGTGTAAAAGTCTCGAAGCTGCCTGAACTGTATTTGCGTTCTTTGATTTTTGTAATTCTTCAAAACATTTCTTTAATTAGTCAATATTATCTTAAACAGTACTCACTATTCTAGAATTAAAATTCCATCTACTGTTGGAACTTCTAGGAATTATTTTAAAGGCTGAATCTAACACAACGAGGCATTGTGGGGATCGCGAGAAAAATGTTGGCATACCATGTAAACTACTGAAAAATATACGCACTTTTGAATTCTGTGAAGCTACTTTTTCCATAATCAAATTCAATTGATGTGAGTGACAATGTATAAAATGAACATTACAATATTTTAAATTTATTATGGCATGTACACAACTCTTTGTACCGCTCATTACAGCTGCACCATCAACAGTTTGAACTACGAGTTTATGAAAATCATCTTTCAAAACTATACTCAATTGCTCTACAATATAGTGAGACAAGTCCTTAGTGTCTTGAAAAGCGGGTTAGGAAACACCTTTTAATCAGTTTACCTTAATTTTCGTAACGAAATACAACAACTTCGTGAATTTTCTCCGAAATATCTGTTGTGCCAATTTTTCCTCTTGACCATTACATGTTTTTACATTCGCCACATTTGAAAGAAAATTTCGGCAAAAAATTTTCAGAACGAATCTAAGATATTTTTAATTAATAAATTAGAATTTAACTAACCTCGTGACTCATGAAGATTTTCGTTTCACCTTACACATTGGTATTAAAAAAATTATCTTAAGCATATGTAAAATTTTCGTCTGTTATAAAACTAAGATTTTAAATTCCAATTATTTTATCGGTGCACTTAAAAATGATATTGGTTTTGTACATTTTAACAAAGGGGAAAATGAAAACGGTAGAATAATACGTTTAATTATAAAAAAATAATCAGATTTAATTGAAAACCGTCCTTTTTCTAGTGCTCTGAAATTCTAATAATATTTTCTGCTAACTTAAGCAGGGCATAAAATAACATATAAAGTAGGCGACACTAGTGTCGCCCAGTGGGAAATTATTGTCGCCCAGTGACAGGAAATGGTGCCGGCAATTTTTGAAATAAAAAATTTTGAATAACAAAAGCTGTCTTTGTGCTTCGGATATTATAACTGTCGACATTTGTTATAGCAGATACCGAGTGTAGGCAGGGGCAGTACGATACAATATGAAGCAGGCTGGGATGGCGGGAAGTGCCGTGTGACCTATGGCCTATGGGAAACATGTCGTTGTTGTGATCTTTGTGTTTCTGCTTGAAAGATTTATTTTCCGACAATCCATCTAGTGATGGGATTCAAATAATATAACAACCGGTTCGCTTCACGAATGATTTTTGATGCATTAACAATAAGGGAAAATTAAGCATCACACATATATTATGAAACACTTTACATTAAAATAACAACATAAACTTTGAATTTTAAGTATAATGGGGAAAAAAAAATATCCTGAAACATGCTTTCCTATAAGGACGTAATTTGTTTAATAAATATTAGGCAATCATGAAATCCTGATCAAAATTTCTAACAGAAAATGAATCAAAACCTAATAATACAATAACGATAATGCAAGAATAGCAGAAATTTAAGAAATGTTGAATAAGCATGCTATATAACCAGGGAGTTATCCTAGATTGCCGATTTAGATACCCAAATTCATCAAATCTTCAATATTTTAATGCTTTTTGTTAAGTTAAATTGGATTCTCACAGGAATGAAGATTTTTTTTTTTCAAACTAAACATTATTTTATTAAATGAATCAATTTACAAAGTGTCACAGTGTTATATTTTAAAAATGCTGTTGTGCAGATGCACATTAAGAAAAAGTAAATTAATGTAAATACGATTTTCGCATTTGAAGTATTTTAAGAACCAGTTCGCCGAACTCCACACAAATTAACAACTGGTGCAAAACAGCTGAATCCCACCACTGAATCAATCCACCTTCATCCAGTGCATCCTGGCCTCAAGAAGAACTTAGAGTTGGAGCCCCACTGTCTTCGGCAGCGTATTAAAAAAATGGATGGCACAATCTCATTAGCATTCTTGGATAAAAACTTTAAAATCACACAATGCAGAAAAAATAAAATTGCTAATAGAGCTTGCACTGGATGTTTATAATGATAGCCGACAGTTGACTCTCTCTGCTCATTTTTGGCTTTCGCGGTTTTTAACGAAAATTCACATTGACTCACAAATTGCCTCTTACATGGACAATGGTTTAGAGTGTGACTTTTCTTCTTTTAATCCATCTCCAGCACTTTTGCGGTATAGAAATCCAGTAATGTATCGCGAGATGCTTGATATTGTTGGTGACCAAGTAAAAGAAAATACAGACACGCAGTTGCAAAAGGCTGATTGTTTTTCTATCCAGATATATGGTTCCGTTGATAAATACGGAGTTGATAATAAATTTGTTACAGCACGATTTATTACAGAAGAATAAGAAATGAAATCAGTTTTTCTAGGAGAATGTAAATTGAGTAAGCGAGTAGCAGAAGGCCTCATGGATTCTGTCAAAATCGTATTTGAGAACTTGGGCATCTCCAACAGGATAGATGCTTTCTTAAAAGCAAGAAGAGCAACAGAGGTTGTTAGTGCAGCCCGCCTTGATGTTGGGAACCTTCTTGGTAAAGACAAAATTGCCGATTTTACCGATGATGTGGTTGCTTTTTACGCGGCTGAAAAACTGCCTCCTCCATCAGATATGACCTCATCAACAGCAAGACTCTATCATTACTTTAAAGCGTCTCAGCCCCACTCAGGTTTTAACAAATTGGTACAATCATATGTTTCTTTAACACCTCACAGCGCTGGCCCATACATATAACGCTTAAATCTAACAAACAGTCGGGACTATCAAAAGAAGCATTAAACTCAAGAACATTTATTGCTCTTAATGGAATTGGAACAGCTTTTTATGATCCAAGACCTGCTGTTGCAAGGTTCCTAGAAAGCAAAGAAAGAAAGAGAAAACTTCCAGACAAAGAATTCTAACAAACACAAGAGTTTGTCAACAAATTCTTTGCAATTGATAATAACTTATAAGAAAAAATTTAAAGATTTTAACTATTATTGTAACATTTTAAAACCATTATAAAAATATTAAAAATTTTAACTCATTAAAATATAAATAACGAATCGATCTCTTGTTTAATTCCATTATTTCAATAAGAAAGTCCTTTGTATAAAAAATTTAAACTATTGTAAACATTTCTGTAGTATTTTGGAAATATTTTACAGTTAGAATTTGATTCTTTTAAACATGAAGAGTAAAATCGATTTCCTTGTTTAGTTCTACTCTTTTCAAAATACAGTAATTTCTGAAAGGCTAAAGATGTTTAAACACTTTAATTATTGTTCATTTGGCATTTTGGAAACATGTTATAAAATTTAACATGGTATTTTTTTATTTAATATTTTTAAACAGCAAGAGGAAAATCTTTTTGATTAGTTCCACTTTGAGTCTAAAACTATAGTTACGAGAAATTAAAAACAAATATTTAATGATTCAGATCAAATTTGCTTTTCAATTTAATAATTTATTCCAGGCTCCAAATACCAAATTGATAGATGTAATACTGTTATGTACAAAAGTCAAGTGTAGAAACAGTAAAAGGTAAGCAGCATTTTAACATAATTTTAGCGATAAATTTCATACATAAATTTTTAATTAGATACAGAAATTTGGTAGGTTGAATGTTATGTTTGACTATATATATGACTAACATAACAATGGTTAACAATTAGTATGAACTGTGAATGTAGACTTTCTTTAATGCTACCTAGCTATAAATGAACGGGTTTACATGATTCAATGAAAACATCATTATTTACTTACCAGGTACAGAAGAAGTAAAATAGATAGAATTAATAAAACATAATTATAAAAATCGATATTCTAATTATTTGGTTTGCAGTTATCAGGGGGGGGGACGGGCTGAATTTATAGATATATGCTTGGGCCAACAGATCAAACCTATTGTCGGCCAGTGAAAATCCTTAAAATATTCTCTGAACTTAAGGGTTGTTTTAACTGTATAATGCACCCTAAAAGTATAATAAAATTATAAAGAATTTAATATAGTATTTTGTTCACGCTGTTTAAATAGGTTACTTAGAAAAATTCTGAAAATTTTCACAATTCAATGAAAATTAATTGTTTATTAAAAGATTACATTGACTTTAATAGACAGTGATTAGTTCCTACATTGTTAACAATCTGCAGCAAACAGTCTAGTCATTCAACCGTTTTTATAGAAAACGGATAAATAATGGAGATATTTTATCTCCATTTTCACTAATGAGAATGCTTCAAATTATGGTGAAGTAACTGTTCTCTATAAAAACGTTTGAATGACTGGACATTATCTGCAGATTTTTAACATTGTAATGAAATTAATTGTTTGAATGAAGTAGCAGACATGTCTAAAAAACAATGAGATTTCATTTTATTCATTTTCAATAAATTTAATATTTAAAATAAATTATAAGTTAAAGTAACAAAGTGACATTTCGTCAGCAAAATTTATATATCGAGTTCCCTTGGGCATAACAAATAAAACAAACATTTGAACTTTTGACTTTTTACTAGGGGATGAACAGAAATTGTATAAACTAGAGAAATAAATGCATAAAAAGGGATATTCTGTATTGCTTTTAAATAAACCTATACTCTTGGTTTTCTATTAGTCACTATCACCAAAAAAAGTAAAAAAATTTCAAATCTCAACAATTATCTTAACATTAGGTTCTTTGTCACAACAGAGACCTTTTTTATATATACACAATAGAATTAAGCGACGTTTTCGAAAGCATATTATTTAATCTTTTAAATTTGAATGATTTTACCGGTGACAGTAAAACTATTAAAAAGCACATCGAAAAAGGAAAAAACGCGTTTTTACTGCTAGTAAACGCTAAATATCATAACGTATAATTCAAAATATCACAACTTGGTTAGAATTCGTCGTACCAGAATGGTATGTTTTATTGTTTTTCCCTTTTAAGGGTCAGGAAAACTTTTCTAAATTAAATTTACAGGTTCCAGGTAAAACAACTGTTTTGACATAAATTGCGTTTGTCATAATAAAGAATAACATCTGAAAAAAATTTTGGCAGTCGGAACTATGCCTCTAAAGCTAAAGACTTATGAATTACCTATTGCGCATTGATAACAAAGGACACCCTATATCTACATATAATTTTCTTCAGTTCATATTACTTAATGGTAATATTGTACAATAGTGTAACAAGGAAAATATAGTCGCTGTCAGCAGAAAGTTTGCTAAATCATCTATATGTATAAATCGAGGTCGGTCAGTCACTTCATTTATAACTTAACATCTATTCAAGGTAACCAAAGAGCACGATCACTTAGGTATTTTTGCATACATAATATCTTTAGTCCTTGTTTGTTTATAGACTTGTAGTGGTATTTATGAGATAAGACACAAAACAAAATACACAACAAACAGATATACGTATCAACTATTGATATTTATTGACATACCAACTCCCAGCCAATATCACGGCTCTAAAATAACAAAATTTAGCGGGTACTTTTTGAAAATGATAGTTTTAAAGTTGATTCTATATAGTTTGTCTCGAGGACAAAAAAAAATTCACTAAAAGATTCACTAAGATTCACTGAATTTCAGACAATTCTTATTTTGATTTTGATTATGTATCAATATTTGTAATTGCAGTCCATTGTTTCCCATTTTCTGAAAAATAACACATTCTCTCTATTTTGATTAAGTGTCGCATGCAGTAGGAATCAGCGTTATTATTTTGCGAAATAATTTATTACTTTAATATTATGTTATTATTTTTAAGATGTATGTATATCTTTTTTCTTTTAATATTACTAGGACAGAAGCGCAAAATTTTAACTGAAAATACTTACACTGTAAATACTTTTTAAAATTTAAATTGCCACAATGCAACATCAAGCAAAGAGTTCATATGTCTATACTATACTAATATTCTTTCATCAGTACTTGATCATAAAGTCGAATATGTAAAAACAAAATACCAATTGAAAAGTACTAAATTTTGAAAATATATTTTGCACATAGTGCTGTATAAAATTGGGAAATTTATATCATTGTTATGGCATTTTATGCATTTAGATACTTTAAACGTACTCAGCATTAAAATGTGCAATTATGTAAGTTGATATGCCATTATCATATAACTAGTAGTGCTGTCTACTAATGACACTTTTGTTGTGATTTTATTGCATATAATCTGCAAATGTGAGTGTATATTTTAGTATTTAGCGGACTGTACGTTTGTTGTATTCAATGTATCATAAATTTTGTAAACTTAAGCATGAACTACACTATTCTACTGGGCGATCAATGTAAAAGAGTACCCGTTTGTTTTTTGTATTATCCACATCTATAATATATGCAGAAAGACTTTCAACACCATTACTTTTTAATATGTCTATATTTAATGTGCGGGTACCATTTTTTTTTCACTTTCTAAATGCAAAAACTCGTTTTTTATACATAAATTTGCGTGAAAATCATTAGTAATTTTTAATCCGATTCTGCGCAAATGATTTGATTAAATAATCTGCTTCTTTCAACATTTTTTTTTCTGAAAATTTAAAGATAGGGTCTTCCAAAGAAGTCCTGCAAACATCAATGAATTAAAAATAATCATAACTGAAGAAATCTCGTCAATAACACCAACAATGTTGCGAAGTGTGTCAAAAAACTTGGTTCGACATGTTTATGTTTGCATTCAAAATGGTGGCGAACATTTTCAACGTTTTCTGTAAGGAATGATAATGTAAAAAAATTGAATTAAATTATGTTTTTCAAAAATAAAATTTTCACAGGATTAAGTAACATTGTGCGTCTCTATTTCTGTTTTACTTCACAAATAAAGTTGTAACAGTCCAACAGTGTTAGAAATTGTCTCAAACACTTTAACAAGGTTCAAACAATTATACTTCAGTGTTAGAATAACTGTCACATCCGTCAGATTTAAGAGTAATAAAACACACCAACGGGTACTCTTTTAAATTGATCACCGTGTATAGTTAATGACGATAATTTCATTTTCAGAAATATTTAAGTTCGATACATTTCCTATTCATAGCTTCCAGCACTTCCATAAAATACACTTCATATGGTGATTTTGAACTTGAAGCAATCAATTAACTTGATAATATTAGTTAATTACAACGTCGGAAATAGATGAAGAGTATTAAATTTAGATATATTAAAATGAGGAAAGGACAGAAAATGTTGATGTGCAAAAATTAAAATAAAATTTTCGTTTTTTGAATCCACTTCTTTTTATGCAATTCCATCCTTTATGTAAAGAGAGACGCCAATTTAAAACGTAAAGAAATATTTAAAAAACAGGTCCTTCCGGTTTAGTCAAAGGAGTACGTTGATTTCTGTCTTACTTTTTTAAGGCATGTTTTAACTGTTTTTTTAACATATTTTTACTCTTTACACTATCAAACTCTTTGTGGTAAAGCAGTTTTTTCGAAATTCGTATTGGTTCAAAAGTTATCCGCCTTTTGGTGTTACAGCTAATAGGCTCTTTTTTTAGAGTATTGAGTGCATGTAGAAACAAAACAATTGAGAAAGAGGAAGGCCAGGAGGGTTCATTATATGTGCCTTATATAGATGATTTTATATAAGTTGCAAATTCTCACTGCCATCTATGTTTTAGGAGATGTGATTTTTGTACTAAAAGTTTATGCATGTTTTCAAAAATCAACTGGTTAAGTTGATATTCAGAAACAAAAATACTCGTTCGCAAGTCTGACGACGTAGACTGGTATGTATCTAGTTAATAAGGAGGCGTAAAATACATCATTAAATAAAGTAATATCACAAAAATTTATTTTCCTGAGTCAGGATTTCCACAACTTTTTTGAGATCAGGTTCCAGGAATTGTCCTTGAATTATTATGCTATGCATTTTACAATCTGTGTTAAAAGTTCCCGTTAAAAGATGCACATAAAAGATATCACGACAATTTTTTTGTAAGTTGGTACGACCGTACCGTGTTACAACGCGGTGTTTGAGCGCCATCTGTGACTTAGAAAATTAATAGCAGCTATTTTTTAGTTATATTTTGAGCGCTCTGCGATTTTTGCCACTGGGAAAATTAGTTGAACAAAGAGTTTGCTTTAAAGTTCCTATTTAAAACTAATTTATTTTTGTGCAGCTTAAAATCTCCGAAATTTTGTGTAGATTTCACACTCTAATAATGCAATCGTTTTGCAAACGTTTTTGGCCAAAAACGCAGCCAATTTCATTTACCAAGCCATGTACTCGCAAGATATGAGTGGCTTTTTTTCATGTTCCCGAAGCTAAAATTACTAGTTCAAAGAAGGCGTTTTGAATCAATTGCGACCATAAAATAATTTTTTGGAAGAGCTGAATGTCATACATAAACCAGCCTACGATAAAGGTATGGCGGATTGTTTCCAGCATGGCATCGATGGGGATGAAGGCGATAAAATAATTTTTTTTATGAATAATTTTTTTGTGATTTATTTAACAATTCTGGGTAATTTTTACACAAAATGTATATGTGATACAGTTTTTTTCGTTTTTTTTTTCTTTTTGCGAAAAAGAGGGTCCCGTAATACTCGTTTGTAGAAAGGTGTCTTTTTATAATTTTTTTAATATAATTTCCATTGTATTAGTCCCAATTTTAGCAAGTATTATTGCGCATATTTTGCTGCAATAGAAAATAAATATAATATTTTTTTAAGTTGCAGTTACTGAAAATTTTAGACTTTTTAACACTTTGTTGACCAGTAATTTAATGTAAGATCTGTGTTTTGGAACTATACAAGTTCCGCCCTTTTCTGAATGTTTTAAGAATTTTGTTGTTTAGATACCTTTTTCAAATGTGTATGCATACATTCTAACGCTAACCTGTGCAATAAATAAATGAATAAATAAATAAACATATTTCGAACCATAAATTTATTTAATGAATGAATTAATGCAGATAAGGAAGGCACATTCAATGACATTTATTTTCCGTTTTTAATTTTGACACGGCCGGAGGTTAGCAAGTGTGGTATACATGTATGCATTAGTAAACACCTCCCAATACATGTATGATACAAAATTTCTTACAGTCCAACAAAATATTGCCAAATGCATATTCTTTCAGATAAAAGTTTATGTAAGAAGCATCTCATAGGCGAGACTAAGAATTCAGATCACGCCTTTAGGCGTTGATGTTTGGATCTAAAATACGATTATACTCGTGACCGGTCAACAAAATGTTAACTATAATTATCTTATTTTTTTCCTCCATGTTTGCTGAATTCCGTTTAGCAAATTACATGTGGTAATATCATATACTTAATTTTAAACTACTGCAAAATGTTTTGATTTTTAAAGAATAATTTCGCTTTTACCACAAAAATGAACAGAAATTTGTTATTTTCAAAATATGCAACACACTATTATTTTGAAAGATTCTGCTCATGTAAATGTGTTTAAAATTATTAAAATAATCACTGAATAAAGACAGAAAATCTTATGAATAAGTTATTTGCCTAGGACCTTCTTGAATATAAAATCTTAAATATTCCTTTATAACCTCAAAGTTTTCTTTCTTGGAAAAAAAAATTAAATCATATTCCAGTTTTTTCTTCCTTTTGCAGACATTTTATCACCCAGATTGCAGTTTTGAATAAAGATACTCTTAAAATATAGCATTGTAAAAAACTGTAACGATGACTTTCTTCAAAATTTAGAAACTTTGCCTTACATTTTCTTCTTTTAAAATGTAATTTATATGAAATACGGCAGCTGTAAAGTATGTCATGTTGTCCTTTTTTAATGTTGTAGTTTATGAATGTGGTATCTATATTTTTTAACAAAGATAATGGGGTTAGTGTGACGTTTTTTTTTTCTTTTAACCTTAAGGGTGTATACAAATCCAAACTGCTTATTTTTAGAAACATTCGTAAATTCATTTTTGCTCTAAAATGCATCCAATTGGCAGGTTCTCTTATTCAGTAATTTTATAATGTCCGTATGGTCTCGATTTTTTGATAAAGGCAGAATATATTTCAAAAAATGCTGTCAAAGTGGACATTTTGAACCGAATTTCCCGAAGTGATAGCGCTGGAAACAAAAAAAAAAAATGATCGTACTGTGACAAAAATTGTCTGTAAATCAATTTCTAATTAATTGAACGAAAAATAAAAACATGGGGCCCTTATAAATGTCTTTATAAATAACGCCGCCAAGTTTCCTGTTGTTACTTTTAAAAATGAGTCTGAAAATGTGTCTCAAAATTTTGAGTTGTTGAGCGTGGAAAAATATTTTTTTGAATACCACCTTAAATGTCGAATTTTTTTTTCAAGCAAGAATTTTCATAAGGCAGTTTTTGGATATTCTCGTACCTTTGTTTACAAACTTAACGGTTTGAAGTAAATATTTCAGGACAATATACTTAAAAAGATAGATAAGAGTTAATTAAAAGAGATCTCTGAGATTACCTATAAAAATATTAATACAGAGTGACCAAGATAAAAGAGGTCCGGTATACAGAAGTACAAATACTTACTAATTTTTCTTTAAAAGTAGTAAATACATAATCTTATGAATAACAACACCTCCTGTGAACTATTGAATGTTCAGTATGTTGTTATTCATAATATTCTGTATTTACTACTTTTAAAGAAAAATTAGTAAGTATTTGTACTTCTATATACCGGGCCTCTTTTATCTTGGCCACTCTGCAATACATGTAAAAATAAAAATAGTTTTTTAATAAAACGCCTTTATAAGCATTCAATGTTTATTTTTAAAATGAATACTAATTTCATGTATTCAATTCATATTGTTCCAGAACATGTGCTTTAAAATACGAAAATAAAGCGTAGGCCCCGATAGTGGAAAATTCCTCGATTTTATTTATGGTTTGTAGAATGAACAAAATAGAGAATTGATTAAAAAAATAATTTTTGTTCAGTTTCTTTTAAAAATAGTCAACAGGAGACTATAAAAGCAGTGTTACATTATTGCATATGTTTACAAAAAATAATATAACCTGAATGCAAACACATATTTATTACATATTTGTTGCACCATGTAGTAATAGATAAAAAAAATAAATGTTTCCCACTTTTTAAGATATAGCAACAGGAAAGAAATAATGCGTTATTTAAACTATCTCTTCAAAATTTCTAAGTTGGTTTCTCAATGTATAATTCTAATGTTATTAATATAATTCTATTTATTGTTAATGAAATATTGAAAATATGAAAATGTTGTATTTCCATCGAAAACACGCAACTATACATATTTTTTAGAACTCTAGCACATCAGAAACTGGATGAAAAATTGATTACAAAATTGAATTATTTTCATACATGAACCAAGTTAAGTTAAATAAAAGCGTGTAAAAAGATAGAAAGGGAAAATACTTCATCGGATATTTAAATCACTGGATATCCGGATGAACAACATATAATAGTTCTTGTATTCAGAATTATTTAGAATGTAAATAATAAATATTTACTTGCTTAAATACTGGAAAATTTTTCTTTGGGACAAGAAAACATATTTTTTTGATATACCATTTAATTTTATTTAAAATATTCGTTATTGCATGAAAACCATGGATATTACCTTACAGAAGAACCATTTCACTTAAAATGTATTACTTTGAAAACGTAAGCACAGAAAAAATCACAAAAATGAAAAACAAAATCTACCACCAGTAAAATTAAAGGATACAATTTATTTAACAAATATTTATTAATAATTTTGTGTGTCAGAAGTATCCATTTTATCATATTTGAAGCAGTAGAGCTCCAGAGCTCTCTGGTGTGGAAAATTTATTCATCGCTAACCCTGTATACCTGTTGAAAGTAAATATTTACGAATGATTTATCTCTTAATTTTACTTTACTTATTATCTTAATGCATCTTCCTCGTTCTCAAAATCCCGCATCACTTTATCTGTGAATCGATTTAACAGGATCATTTCAATTCTTAAGAAAATCCAGCACATCTCTTTCATTCATAAAACTTTTATGTAAGACATTAATCACTGAATACAAATGTGGGAACTTTCTAATGAAATCTTAATTCACAGAATTGATAATGGTCTTTCAATGCGATAAAGGAACAAAATATAGAATTTGAGTTTTAAACAGAACACAATCACTCATTTTATATGAAAATAAGTTTATCTAGGGAATGTGATTAAAAAATTAGAGAAAAATATTGTTTTATTTGCGATGCGTCTATATTTTCTAATTGATGGTGTTTTCATTAATTGAAATATTGCAAAGTCTCAGTTTATATATCGTATTATTCTGAGCAAATAAATCCCAATAATATTTTATTTAAACTGGCGTCTCATGCAGTTGGAAAATTGGAATTATTCATTAAATTGGAAATTCAAAACAATCAAATACTATTGGTAAATTGAAAATCAAAAATAATTAGATTCGACAAATCCCTTCCTACGTGTTTTTTAACACTTTCTAACATAGCTGAAAATTATTCATTAATTCGGTTTGTTTGTCTGTCTGTCTGCCCGTGTTCTAACTCGAGTATATATACTTGGATTTACATGCAATTTATATATGTTATTGAAGTTAACTATGGCATGTTCGGTATCGAAAATGAAGTTTGTAGTATTTATAGCTCATTTACAGGGACACTAAATAACTTCGTTACATTACGGTCTAAGGGGGGAAATCTTTTGCAGTATATTTTAATGATGTCACACTACATATTGAAATTGATGTATATTATTGAGGTTCAGTACAAGATGCTTATTATAGAATACTAGATGGAACCCGTCAAAATTTGACGGCAAAAAACTTGATAGTACCATAAAAATAAAATTCATAGCTGCTTTAAAATGTTTGAAACTTTTGCAGAATAATTCAAATAAATAAAAAACCCACTTTGAATTAAAGCTAGGTTGAAGAACAGCAATTGGCTAAGTTTCACTGGCACATGCACTCGCGGAATTTCTTTCATTTGACACATTTAGCGCTGTTGTGCAAGTAAATGGTAAGTGCCCCCTTGGGGAGGGGGAAATGGCAGGATGGACCAAGGAGATGCATAACATGAATAAGCAGTCAAAGACCTTTCAAACGATATGTAACATGAGGGGTGTGTGCAAAATTAAAAAAAGTACCCCCTTGGGGGGGGTAAAGTAGGGGATGGACACGGTACATGCATAATATGATTAAGTGGTCACAGACCTTTCCAACGATATATAACATGAGGGTTGTGTGCAAAATTTAGAAAAGTACCTCTTTGGGGGGGGGGCAAAGTGGGGAGATGGACATCAGAGATATGCATATGATTACGCAGTCACAGACCTTTCCAACGATATATGACATGAGGGTTGTCTGCAAAATTTAGAAAAGTACCCCCTTGGGGGAGGGGGGGCAAAGTGGGGAAATGGACATTGGAGATATGCATATGATTAAGCAGTCACAGACCTTTCCAACGATATATGACATGAGGGTTGTCTGCAAAATTTAGAAAAGTACCCCCTTGGGGGGCAAAGTGGGGAGATGGACATTGGAGATGCATAATATGTTTAAGCAGTCACAGACCTTTCCAACAATATATGACATGAGGGGTGTCAACAAAATTTAGAAAATTGCCCCCTTGGGGGGGGGGGGCAAATTGGGGAGATGGACATTGGAGATGCATATGATTAAGCGGTCACAGATCTTTCCAACAATATATGACATGAGGGGTGTCAACAAAATTTAGAAAAGTGCCCCCCTTAAAAGGGGGGAAATGGCGGGATGGACCCCGGAGATGCATAACATGAATAAGCAGTCAAAGACCTTTCCAACAATACGTAACATGAAGGGTTTGTGCAAAATTTACAAAAGTACCCCCTTGGGGGGGGGGCAAAGTGGGGGATGGACACCGGAGATGCATAATATGATTAAGCGGTCACAGATCTTTTTAACGATATATAACATGAGTGGTATGTGCAAAATTTAGAAAAGTGCCCCAATTGACGGGGGGGGGGGGGGATGGACCACACAGATGCATAACATGAAAAGGCAGTCACAGGCCTTTCGAACGATATATCATATGAGTGGTGTCAGCAAAGAAAAGTCTCTGCCCCGTGTGGGCAAAACATACTCCCCCCCGCCGCCATAATTATTGATGCGGACTCATTTTTTAAATTCGTTCGCACCCCTCTTCTCCCGCAAAATGTGAATTTTAAAAACTCCCCTTCCGAATTTTTTTATACCAAAAGCACTTATGTCCATCGTCTGCATGCAGAGTTTTGTGCTTACAGACGCCAGACACAACAACACACACACAGACAGACGTTTACCGACATTAATAGCAGTGTTTCACCCAGACAGTTTCAGAAGGGTGCTGCACCCTGCCTGCCCTTTGGTTTGCAAAATAGCACCCTTCTTGCCCCTCATAAAAATAATTAGCACCCTTCTTGCCCCCTCCAGCAAAATAATTAGCACCCTTCTTGCCCCCTCCAGCAAAATAATTAGCACCCTTCTTGCTCTCAGTAAAAAAAGTGCCCTTTCTCCTTTTTGCATTAAAAAATTTGGTTTCATAATAAAAACTGACTCAATGTTGTCTTAAAAAGAGTGTTTTGACTTTGAAATATCAAAAGTGGCTTTAAAAACCAAAAGAATACCTTTAAGCTTTAACAATTAAAAAAGTGCCCTTAAGATTCTGAAAAGTGCCCTTAAGATTCTGAAAAGTGCCCTCAAAAATCCAAAAAGTGCCCTTTTTCTCGCCAGCAGCACCTTGCCCCTTTTTAAACCTGGGGGAAACTCTGTTAATAGTATAGATGATACTCAGTGCCTACACATTTCACCCTTTATAATTCAGCCAATGAGTTGACAGTCGTTCATTTCCAGAAACGAAACAATAATTCTTTAGGATGAATTTTGTTTGTTTGGCGTCACAAACATTTTAGGGCACCTGCAGACTAAAAACATATAATCAATCTTCGCGGGAAAAAAATCCTAGATTTCGTCAAATGATCACAGGAAAAACACTAATTTCATCAAAGGATCATGTAAAACGTGAATTTTGTTAAAAGGCCACAGAAAAACGTAATTTACGCAAAAGATGAGCAAATTTTGTCAAAGAATCGCAAAACAGGAAATTCCACCAAAAGATAGCGCTTTCTTGCCAAATTTCGTCTAAAAATTTGCGGAATAAAATGTATTTTATCAAAAAATCGCTGGAAAACTCACATTTCGTTAAAGTATCGCGAGAAAAATGCGAATTTCTTCAAAGATTGCTGAAAAAACGCGAATTTCATCGAAGGATTGCTGAAAATTCATGAATCTTATCAAAAGGCAGCAGAGAAAATGTGATTATTATCAAAGCATTGCGAAAAAAGAAAATTTCGTCTAAGGATCACAGAAAAACACAAATTTCATAAAAGAATCATGGAAAATAACGCAAATTTCGTGGAAAAAAAAAATCGCAGAAAAAACACAAATTTCGTCAAATTATCGCTGAAAAAAAACACGAATTACGTCATAGGATAGCTGAAAAAATTGTGAATCTCGACAAAAAAAAAGATACAGAAAAAAATGCGAATTTCATTAAAGAATCACGAAAAAAAATGCAAATTTTGTTAAAGGATTGTGCAAAGAATGTGAATTTTTTGAAAGGTTCTTGTGAAAAATGAAACTGTCTTTATTAAAAACAGCACACACACAAACATCTATACAAACCTCAATACACACAAACATATTATAGGCAGGGCTTGAAATTCAATTTTTGCAAGGACGGGAGTCTCCCTACCAACATTTTTAAATGGAGGGGAGTTGTAATGTTTGGGAGGGAGAAAAAAAAATTTTAAACCCCACTATTATTTTACGTGTTATTTAAAGAATTACATTAATGCAGACATGACAAAATACCATTGAAAAAATTAAGTCATCTGAGAATGATTATGTAAAATGTTTATTTTTATTATAAAAAAGGGAAGAATGTTAAGTTTTATATATGCAGTGTATTTTTCAAGTTCCATTAAATGTGTTAGGGACCCTTAACAATTAGGTTGTTAAATAAATTTCTGACTTTAGATTTTACTTGATTGAGATTCACCGATCGATCGTGGAAAAGACGCAAAGTTCATTGATCTGTCGCAGAAAAAACGCTAAGTTTGTCGATCAGTCGGGGGAAAAAAGCAAATTTCGTCGATCGATTGCAGAATAAACACAAAGTTCGTCGATCTGTCCCCAAAAAACGCAAGGTTCGTCGATCAGTCGCTTAAAAAACGCAATGTTCGTCTATCTGTCTCAGAAAAAACGCAAAGTTCGTTGATCTGTCGCGGAAAAAACGCAAAGTTCGTCGATCAGTTGCGGAAAAAAGCAAATTTCGTCGATCGATTGCGGAATAAATGCAAAGTTCGTCGATCAGTCAGGGAAAAAAGAAAAATTTTATCGATCGATTGTGGAATAAACGCAAACTTTGTCGATATGTCCCCAAAAAACGCAAGGTTCGTCGATCAGTCACTTAAAAAACGCAATGTTCGTCGATCTGTCGCGTTCGTTTGATGTCGTTGTTGAAAATTTATGAATTTCTATTATTAAAGTAATTTTTTCATTTTACCGTATTTATTTTATTTTTGTGTTGTATGTATTTTGCTACTTTGAATTTTTTTAAACTAACCCTTTTTTTTTTGGAGAGTGAGAGAGAGAGATTTAGTAATTTGGTGACACGAAGTTCCGCAAATTCTTAAAATCCACAAATCGTTTCCAATGTAAACAATGAAATTTACAATTAAGTTGCAAGTGCAAAATTTCAGTTTTTTAAAATTTTCATGTCATTCTGTACACATTTTAATATGTCATTCTGATCATTATACATATTTAGTTACGCATTATTAATTATTTACTTGACCTTTACTTTTAATATTTTAAATATTTCAAACTTACAGCTGAATGTAATTATTAAAACATTTGAAATACTGCATTCGAAAAATGAAATTTCAGCTTAGAAACGCGACAATTACTATTAGGTTAAAAAAATTTAAAGTAGAAAAGTACTTATGATATAAAAAGAAGAAAAAAAAATACACCAGAATTTATCTGTATTACGAAAGCGGGAGAAATGATTTTCTGTGCTATACGAAAAGATATCCAAATAACTCAATCATAAACATAGAAATAGGTATCGGTTTCTATGTTCATGTGCACTCAATCCAAACTTGAAACTTTTAAAAAGGTCATTGAATGAATGAAATTCATCTCCGCCTTTCACATCCAGAAAACTTGCTGTGTCGCCAATTATGTTTATATTTTATATATATATATAAAAAAATAATAATTCAGGCACTTTTCCGTTATACGGACACCATTGTCGCCAAACATACATACATACATACATTTTGGCATAGTGTCCGTATAACAGAAAAGTACTAAAGTTCATGGTTTAAAATCACAATAAAATATCATGAAATTTATTGATTAGTTGTGGGAAAATATCGGGGAAATAATGTGTTTTTCGTGAATTTTTTGTTTTGTTAACAATGTGGTTAGAGAGCCAGGGAGAAATCCAGAAAACTTGCTGTGTCGCCAATTATGTTCATATTTTATATATATATATATATAAAAATAATAATTCAGGCACTTTTCCGTTATACGTACACCATTGTCGCCAAACATACATACATACATTTACATACATACATACATTTTGGCATAGTGTCCGTAAAACAGAAAAGTACTAAAGTTCATGGTTTAAAATCGCAATAAAATATCATCAAATTTATTGATTAGTTGTGGGAAAATATCCGGGAAATAATGTGTTTTTGTGAAATTTTTTGTTTTGTGTTGTTGTGTTTAATTGTAAGCATTCATTATAATTTTCAGTGCATTATTAAATTGAAATTTTTGTTTACAATATGTAAACAAAACAGTGACCAGAAACCTGCACAATTTCTAATATAGATAGATAGATAGATAGATGCATGCATGTAGTACTTTTAATTATTTGGTAAAAATACTGTGATCGTCACTGAAAAAACCTTAATTTAACCTAAAAGTAATTGTCGAGTGTTTAAGCTGAAATTTCATTTTACGAATACAGTATTTCAAATGTTTTAATAGTTACATTCAGCTGTAAGTTTGAAATATTAAAAGTAAAGGCCAAGTAAATAATTAATAATGCACAACTAAAAGTAATTGTCGAGTGTTTAAGCTGAAATTTCATTTTACGAATACAATATTTCAAATGTTTTAATAGTTACATTCAACTGTAAGTTTGAAATATTAAAAGTAAAGGCCAAGTAAATAATTAATAATGCATAACTAAAAGTAATTGTCGAGTGTTTAAGCTAATTTCATTTTACGAATACAGTATTTCAAATGTTTTAATAGTTACATTCAGCTGTAAGTTTGAAATATTAAAATTAAAGGCCAAGTAAATAATTAATAATGCATAAGTAAAAGTAATTGTCGAGTGTTTAAGCTGAAATTTCATTTTACGAATACAGTATTTCAAATGTTTTAATAGTTACATTCAGCTGTAAGTTTGAAATATTAAAAGTAAAGGCCAAGTAAATAATTAATAATGCGTAACTAAATATGTATAATGATGAGATTTTTTTTTCTTGAATTATTCAGTGAAACTCGCCTTATAAATGTACGCAAATAATTCACATCAAAATCTTAAAATAACAAAGTTTTCTTTCGTGTTTAGCTATGCTTAATAACCAAAAAAGCTTGATTAATACAAAAAATTTTTCGTAAAAATACTGTGATCGTCGCTGAGAAAACCTGAATTTAATCATATCACACAGAATTACATATTAAAAGTTTAAAAAACTGAAATTTTACACTTGTTTACATCGGAAACGATTCGCGGGATTTCGTGCCACGAAATCTCTCTCTCTCTCTCAAAAAAAGGGTTAGTTATAAAAAATTCAAAGTAATAAAATACATACGACTTAAAAAGAAAATAAATACGGTAAAATGAAAAAATACCTTAATAAAAGAAATCCATAAAGTTTCAACAACCGAACAACCAAATGGTGTCGTAGTAATCCACATACGCTTCTAGAGAGAGGAAAAAGCCTTCACCTCATTGGCTGAAATATCGCGTCTGAAGATAGTAAAAGCCTCTAGCTGATTAGCTGAATGCTCGCGCATGCCTATAAAAGGCATTTTTGCACGAAAAACTAAAAAGCAGGTTAGCTTTAAGTATATGGATTGTGTGCATATCCTTTATCGTTCATTTACAGGGACGCACAAAAAATTCTGTCTCATAAAAAATTCTGTCTATGAACAATAATTGCTGGAAGTGCGTTTTTAGCTGCATGTTTAAATTTAACAAATTTTTTGCATATTAATTATTGCGTATGAATTCTGTAGACCATATATATTGCTGCACAAAAATCTCGAGTACATTTCCGGTTACTGGCGGAAATTGCTGAAGAGGAAATTTCATCTGTTCTATACGTTTCCTAATTGAACTAAATTTTAGCATGCTATGTAGTATATATACAAATCTATATATCATATGCTAGTCTGCACCAAAGAATTCGGATATGCGTACGACTATTGAAATTGGGTTTTCAAACATGTTATGCGATTTCCAAATTATTTACTTAGACATAATCTTTCATCTTTTTAAACTCTCTAGTTTTGTTACAGTATTCTGAATGTGTAGGAAATTGTTTCATAATCAATGCTTGACGCATGATTTTTCATTCTTGTTTATAAACATTTTCTTCTGTTATATAAATCTTAAAGATTAAATAATAAATCCAATATTGGTTAATATATATAGGTGATTATATGCATAATTAAGTCTTCTTCCACCTTATTGCATTAAATTTTTCCGACCAAAAAATATCCTTTTTCTTTTCTATACATATTTATTATATTTATTACTATGTAATCACTCATTCGTTGCATGTTATTAATTAATAATGTAAAATTTTAAATTTTAAATAATTCTAAATTGTTTTTATTAACTATTTTTTTACACATTTTTTCAAGTATATTTGTCGTAATTAAGAATATTGAATATGGTAACATTGTTTCATTCGTTTTTCAAAGAACTTTTAAATTTTATAAAATCCTTCTATATTTAAATAAATACATTCCGTTTTATAGCAACACTAGGCATGATTTTAAATATTTTCTAAACATTTATGTTTTTTTTAAATCACATTCAGCTATATTTTTTAAACTTTATTTTAATCATATAATTTATTTGTAATACTATTAAATAATTTACAGACAAAAAACCCACTAAAACTTAATTGTAACTTTTCTTTCTATTTCATGAGCATACAACCAGAAACTCATTACCTTCAAAAATGTGTTCTATGTGTGGAAAATAATCCTAAAATATGTTCCAGTTTTTTTACATTAAGTGGAATTTTATCACCCAAATTGCAGTCTTGAATAAATAATCTCTTAAAATATAGCATCGTAAATAAGTGTGACGATGAGAATTTTCAAAAGTAAGAAACTCTGCCGTAGTTATTCTCCTCTTTAAAAGTGATTTGTATGAAACATGAGAGCTGCAAAGTATGTTACGCATTCTGTTTTATCGAAATTTTCCTCATGTAACTTCAGAAAGAAAGAAAAAATCAATTGAAAGAAATTCCTGTAAAATGTGAATCTTTAAATTTAAATAATGAATGAAAGGGAGAACTTATAAGTTAAAAGACTAAATATATTCGAGGTTTTTTTTTTAAATAAAGTAGTTGCAATCTATATTATAAAGCAAAAACATGTCTGTCAGTAAAGCTGACGTCATATTGACCGTGGCAATATCTGACCAATACATTTCGTTTTACTGCAAGTTTTTTTAACTAATTTTTTTAAGTATGTTTGTCGTAATTAAAGATATTGAATATGGTAGTATTCACTATACATTAATTTTCCGAAGGAATTTAAATGTTAATAAAATGAATACTTCCATTTTTATAGCAAAACTAGGCACGATTTTAAATATTTTAAAAACTAGATTATTTTTTTAAATCAAATTCCGCTATACTTTTGCAACTTTCTTTTAATCGTATAAATTTTTGTAATAATATTAAATAATTTACTTGAAAAAAAAACAGTAATCTTATTTCTAACTTACTTTTATATTTCCTGAGCATACATTCCGAAACTCATTACTTTCAAAAATTCGTTTTATCTGTTCCAGTTTTTTTTTTTTATACTATGTGGAATTTTATAACCCAAATTGCAGTTTTAAATAAAGAATCTCTTAAAATATAGCATCGTAAATAAGTGTGACGATGCGAATTTTCAAAAGTAAGAAACTCTGCCGTAGTTATTCTCCTCTTTAAAAGTGATTTGTATGAAACATGAGAGCTGCAAAGTATGTTACGCATTCTGTTTTATCGAAATTTTGCTCATGTAACTTCAGAAAGAAAGCAAAATCAATAGAAAGAAATTCCTGTAAAATGTGAATCTTTAAATTTAAATAATGAATGAAAGGGAGAACTTATAAGTTAAAAGACTAAATATATTCGAGTTTTTTTTTTAATAAAGTAGCTGCAATCTATATTATAAAGCAAAAACATGTCTGTCAGTAAAGCTTACGTCATATTGACCGTGGCAATATCTGACCAATACATTTCGTTTTACTGCAAGTTTTTTTAACTAATTTTTTTTAAGTATGTTTGTCGTAATTAAAGATATTGAACATGGTAGTATTCATCCATATACTTAAAGCTAACCTGCTTTTTAGTTTTTCGTGCAAAAATGCTATTTATACGCATGCGCGACCATTCAGCTAATCAGCTAGAGGCTTTTACTATCTTCAGACGCGATGTTCCAGCCAATAAGGTGAAGGCTTTTTCCTCTCTCTAGAAGCGTATGTGTTCCATTTGGTTGTTCGGTTGTTGAAACTTTATAGATTTCTTTTATTAAGGTATTTTTTCATTTTACCGTATTTATTTTCTTTTTAAATCGTATGTATTTTACTACTTTGAATTTTTTATAACTAACCCTTTTTTTGAGAGAGAGAGAGATTTCGTGGCACGAAATTCCGCGAATCGTTTCCGATGTAAACAAACTAATTTTAAACTTTTAATATGTAATTCTGTGTGATATGATTAAATTCAGGTTTTCTCAGCGACGATCACAGTATTTTTACCAAATAATTTTTGTATTAATCAAGCTTTTTTGGTTATTAAGCATAGCTAAACACGAAAGAAAACTTTGTTATTTTAAGATTTTGATGTGAATTATTTGCGTACATTTATAAGACGAGTTTCACTGAATAATTCAAGAAAAAAAAATCTCATCATTATACATATTTAGTTATGCATTATTAATTATTTACTTGGCCTTTACTTTTAATATTTCAAACTTACAGCTGAATGTAACTATTAAAACATTTGAAATACTGTATTCGTAAAATGAAATTTCAGCTTAAACACTCGACAATTACTTTTAGTTATGCATTATTAATTATTTACTTGGCCTTTACTTTTAATATTTCAAACTTACTGCTGAATGTAACTATTAAAACATTTGAAATACTGTATTCGTAAAATGAAATTAGTTTAAACACTCGACAATTACTTTTAGTTATGCATTATTAATTATTTACTTGGCCTTTACTTTTAATATTTCAAACTTACAGTTGAATGTAACTATTAAAACATTTGAAATACTGTATTCGTAAAATGAAATTTCAGCTTAAACACTTGACAATTACTTTTAGTTATGCATTATTAATTATTTACTTGGCCTTTACTTTTAATATTTCAAACTTACAGCTAAGTGTAATTATTAAAACATTTGAAATACTGTATTCGTAAAATGAAATTTCAGCTTAAACACTCGACAATTACTTTTAGGTTAAATTCAGGTTTTCTCAGTGACGATCACAGTATTTTTACCAAATAATTAAAAGTACTACATGCATGCATGCATCTATCTATCTATATTAGAAATTGTGCAGGTTTCTGGTCATTGTTTTGTTTACATATTTTAAACAAAAATTTCAATTTAATAATGCACTGAAAATTATAATGAATGCTTACAATTAAACACAACAACACAAAACAAAAAATTTCACAAAAACACATTATTTCCCCGATATTTTCCCACAACTAATCAATAAATTTCATGATATTTTATTGCAATTTTAAACCATGAACTTTAGTGCTTTTCTGTTATACGGACACTATGCCAAAATGTATGTATGTATGTAAATGTATGTATGTATGTTTGGCGACAATGGTGTACGTATAACGGAAAAGTGCCTGAATTATTATTTATATATATATAATTCAAACATAATTGGCGACACAGCAAGTTTTCTGGATTTCTCCCTGTCTCTCTAACCACATTGTTAACAAAACAAAAAATTCACGAAAAACACATTATTTCCCCGATATTTTCCCACAACTAATCAATAAATTTCATGATATTTTATTGTGATTTTAAACCATGAACTTTAGTACTTTTCTGTTATACGGATACTATGCCAAAATGTATGTATGTATGTATGTTTGGCGACAATGGTGTCCGTATAACGGAAAAGTGCCTGAATTATTATTTTTTTATATAGATATAAAATATAAACATAATTGGCGACACAGCAAGTTTTCTGGATGTGAAAGGCGGAGATGAATTTCATATTCAATGACCGTTTTAAAAGTTTCAAGTTTGGATTGAGTGCACCTGAACATAAAAACCGATACCTATTTCTATGTTCATGATTGAGTTATTTGGATATCTTTTCGTATAGCACAGAAAATCATTTCTCCCGCTTTCGTAATACAGATAAATTCTGGTGTATTTTTTTTTCTTCTTTTTATATCATAAGTACTTTTCTACTTTAAATTTTTTAATTGTCGAGTTTCTAAGCTGAAATTTCATTTTTCGAATGCAGTATTTCAAATGTTTTAATAATTACATTCAGCTGTAAGTTTGAAATATTTAAAATATTAAAAGTAAAGGTCAAGTAAATAATTAATAATGCATAACTAAATATGTATAATGATCAGAATGACATATTAAAATGTATACAGAATGACATGAAAATTTTAAAAAACTGAAATTTTGCACTTGCAACTTAATTGTAAATTTCATTGTTTACATTGGAAACGATTTGTGGATTTTAAGAATTTGCTGAACTGTGTGTCACCAAATTACTAAATCTCTCTCTCTCACTCTCCAAAAAAAAAAAAAAAAAAGGGTTAGTTTAAAAAAATTCAAAGTAGCAAAATACATACAACACAAAAAGAAAATAAATACGGTAAAATGAAAAAATTACTTTAATAGAAATCCATAAATTTTCAACGACGACATCAAACGAACGTATCTCATCTTTCGTTTGTGATAAGGAACACTCCTTTGGCCCCCTCCACTCATTGGCTGAATTGTAAAGGGCAAAATTGGGGGACAAAATGACTACAGCATTTCTGAGAAAAGAAAAAATCAGAAAATTCACAGAAAATAATTATTTTTGTTGCAAGTTGGGTTAACTGTCTTTATGGTTCGAGTCGATTTCAGACTGAGTGTAGATTTCTGCAAGTTTGATTTGGGTTAACCCGATTTTTCAAAAGTTAGTTCAAGTTCAGTATATTATTTCAGATTAAAACTATACCTATCAGGGCTTGAATTTCAGGGCGGGATTCGCGCGGAAAATTTTGAAATCCCGCCCAAAAAAGATCATGAGCGGGAGCCTCCTGCCCAAAAAATTTCAGCATTTTTGGAGAAATTTGCATTATTTAATTTACCTGCAACCGAACGATAAATTTCGTGATTTTTTTTCCCCCGCAACCGATTGACGGACTTTGTGTTTTTTCCGCGACTGATCGACGAACTTTGTGGTTTTTTCCGTGACAGATCAACGAACTTTGAGTTTTTTCTGCGACAGATCGACGAACATTGCGTTTTTTAAGCGGCTGATCGACGAACATTGTGTTTTTTGGGGACATATCGACGAACTTTGCGTTTATTCCGCAATCGATCGACGAACTTTGCATTTATTCCGCAATCGATCGACGAAATTTGCTTTTTTCCGCAACTGATCGACGAACTTTGCGTTTTTTCCGCGACAGATCAACGAACGTTGCATTTTTTTCTGCGACTGATCAATGAACTTTGCGTTTTTTCTGTGACAGATAGACGAACATTGCGTTTTTTAAGCGACTGATCGACGAACCTTGCGTTTTTTGGGGACAGATCGACGAACTTTGTGTTTATTCTGCAATCGATCGACGAAATTTGCTTTTTTCCCACGACTGATCAACGAACTTTGCGTTTTTTGGTGACAGATCGACGAACTTAGCGTTTTTTCCGCGACAGATTGACGAACTTTGCGTCTTTTCCACGATCGATCGGTGAATCTCAATCAAGTAAAATCTAAAGTCAGAAATTTATCTAACAACCTAATTGTTAAGGGTCCCTAACACATTTAATGGAACTTGAAAAATACACTGCATATATATAACTTAACTTTCTTCCCTTTTTTATAATAAAAATAAACATCTTACATAATCATTCTCAGTTGACTTAATTTTTTCAATGGTATTTTGTCATGTCTGCATTAATGTAGTTCTTTAAATAGCACGTAAAAGAATAGTGGGGTTTAAAGATTTTTTTTCTCCCTCCCAAACATTACAACTCCCCTCCATTTAAAAATGTTGGTAGGGAGACTCCCGTCTTTGGAAAAATTGAATTTCAAGCCCTGCCTATAATATGTTTGTGTGTATTGAGGTTTGTATAGATGTTTGTGTGTGTGCTGTTTTTAATACAGACAGTTTCATTTTTCACAAGAACCTTTAAAAAAATTCACATTCTTTGCGCAATCCTTTAACAAAATTAGCATTTTTTTTCGTGATTCTTTAATGAAATTCGCATTTTTTTCTGTATCTTTTTTTTTGTCGAAATTCATAATTTTTTCAGCTATCCTATGACGTAATTCGTGTTTTTTTTTCAGCGATAATTTGACGAAGTTTGTGTTTTTTCTGCGATTTTTTTTTTTCACGAAATTTGCATTATTTTCCACGATTCTTTTATGAAATTTACGTTTTTCTGTGATCCTTAGACGAAATTTTCTTTTTTCGCAATGCTTTGATAATAATCACATTTTCTCTGCTGCCTTTTGATAAGATTCATGAATTTTCAGCAATCCTTCGATGAAATTCGCGTTTTTTCAGCAATCTTTAAAGAAATTCGCATTTTTCTCGCGATACTTTAATGAAATGTGCGTTTTCCAGCGATTTTTTGATAAAATACATTTTATTCCGCAATTTTTAGACGAAGTTTGGCAAGAAAGCGCTATCTTTGGGTGAAATTTCCTGTTTTGCGATTCTTTGACAAAATTTGCTCATCTTTTGTGTAAATCGCGTTTTTCTGTGGCCTTTTAACAAAATTCACGTTTTACATGATCCTTTGATGAAATTAGTGTTTTTCCCGTGATCATTTGACGAAATCTAGGATTTTTTTCCCGCGAAGATTGATTATATGTTTTTAGTCTGCAGGTGCCCTAAAAAGTTTGTGACGCCTGTCGCTGCATTGCACGCATTCTGCCACGGTGTATCAAACAAACAAAATTCATCCTAAAGAATTATTGTTTCGTTTCTGGAAATGAACAACCGTCAACTCATTGGCTGAATTATAAAGGGTGAAATGTGTAGGCACTGAGTATCATCTATACTATTAATGTCGGTAAACGTCTGTCTGTGTGTGTGTTGTTGTGTCTGGCGTCTGTAAGCACAAGACTCTGCATGCAGACGACGGACATAAGTGCTTTTGGTATAAAAAAATTCGTAAGTGGAGTTTTTAAAATTCACAACATTTTGCGAGAGAAGAGGGGTGCGAACGAATTTAAAAAATGAGTCCGCATCAATAATTATGGCGGCAGGGGGGAGTATGTTTTGCCTACACGGGGCGGAGACTTTTCTTTGTTGACACCACTCATATGATATATCGTTCGAAAGGCCTGTGACTGCCTTTTCATGTTATGCATCTGTGTGGTCCATCCCCCCGCCAATTGGGGCACTTTTCTAAATTTTGCACATACCACTCATGTTATATATCGTTAAAAAGGTCTGTGACCGCTTAATCATATTATGCATCTCCGGTGTCCATATACTTTTGTAAATTTTGCACAATCCCTTCATGTTACGTATTGTTGGAAAGGTCCTTGACTGCTTATTCATGTTATGCATCTCCGGGGTCCATCCCGCCACTTCCCCCCCCCCTTAAGGGGGGCAATTTTCAAATTTTGTTGACACCCCTCATGTCATATATTGTTGGAAAGCTCTGTGACCGCTTAATGATATTATGCATCTCCAATGTCCATCTCCCCACTTTGCCCCCCCCCTCCCCCAAGGGGGTACTTTTCTAAATTTTGCAGACAACCCTCATGTCATATATCGTTGGAAAGGTCTGTGACTGCTTAATCATATGCATATCTCCAATGCCCATTTCCCCACTTTGCCCCCCCCCTCCCCCAAGGGGGTACTTTTCTAAATTTTGCAGACAACCCTCATGTCATATATCGTTGGAAAAGTCTGTGACTGCTTAATCATATGCATATCTCCAATGTCCATTTCCCCACTTTGCCCCCCCCTCCCCCAAGTGGGTACTTTTCTAAATTTTGCAGACAACCCTCATGTCATATATCGTTGGAAAGGTCTGTGACTGCTTAATCATATGCATATCTCTGATGTCCATCTCCCTGCTTTGCCCCCCCCCCCCAAAGAGGTACTTTTCTAAATTTTGCACACAACCCTCATATTATATATCGTTGGAAAGGTCTGTGACCACTTAATCATATTATGCATGTTCCGTGTCCATCCCCTACTTTACCCCCCCCCCAAGGGGGTACTTTTTAAAATTTTGCACACACCCCTCATGTTACATAACGTTTGAAAGGTCTTTGACTGCTTATTTATGTTATGCATCTCCTTGGTCCATCCCGCCATTTCCCCCTCCCCAAGAGGGCACTTACCATTTACTTGCACAACAGCGCTAAATGTGTCAGATGAAAGAAATTCCGCGAGTACATGTGCCAGCGAAACTTAGCCAATTGCTGTTCTTCAACCTAGCTGTAATTCAAAGTGGGTTTTTTATTTATTTGAATTATTCTGCAAAAGTTTCAAACATTTTAAAGCAGCTATGAATTTTATTTTTATGGTACTATCAAGTTTTTTGCCGTCAAATTTTGACGGGTTCCATCTAGTTATACATTAATTTTTCGAATGAATTTAAATGTTAATAAAATGAATACTTCCATTTTAATAGCAAAACTAGGCACGATTTTAAATATTTTCAAAAATAGATTATTTTTTTAATCAAATTCAGCTATACTTTTGAAACTTTTTTTTAATCATATAAATTTTTAGTAATAATATTAAATAATTTACTTGGAAAAAAAAAACAGTAATCTTATTTCTAACTTACTTTTATATTTCCTGAGCATACATTCCGAAAATCATTACTTTCAAAAATTCGTTTTATGTGTTCCAGTTTTTTTTTATACTAAGTGGAATTTTATAGCCCAAATTGCAGTTTTTAATAAAGAATCTCTTAAAATATAGCATCGTAAATAAGTGTGACGATGAGAATTTTCAAAAGTAAGAAAGTTTGCCGTAGTTATTCTCTTCTTTAAAAGTGATTTGTATGAAACATGAGAGCTGCAAAGTATGTTACGCATTCTCTTTTATTGAAAATTTCCTCATGTAACTTCAGAAAGAAAGAAAAAAATCATTTGAGAGAAATTCCTGTAAAATGTAAATCTTTAAATTTAAATAATGAATAAAAGGGAGAACTTATAAGTTAAAAAACTAAATATATTCGAGTTTTTTTTTTCATGAAGTAGCTGCAATCTATATTATAAAGTAAAAACATGTAGGTGAGGAACACGGACGTCATATTGACCGTTGCAAGATCTGACAAATACATTTCGTTTTACTTCAAGTTTTTTAACACATTATTTCAAGTATGTTTGTCGTAATTAAGCATATTGAATATGGTAATATTCATTCTATATTCATTTTTCGAAGAAATTTTAATTTTAATAAAATGATTCTATATTCAAATGAATACTTCCCTTTTTATAGCAAAACTAGGCACGATTTTAAATATTTTCAAAACTGGAATATTATTTTTTTCATCAAATTCAGGTATACATTTTAAACTTTTTTTTTATTTGTATAAATTTTTAGAATAATATTAAATAATTTACTTGAAAAAAAAAACAATAATCTTATTTATAACTTACTTTTATATTTTCTGAGTCATACATTCCGAAACTCATTACCTTCAAAAGTTCGTTTTATATGTGGAAAATAATTCTAAATTATGTTCTAATAATTCTAAATTAAGTGAAATTTTATCACTCAAAAAGCTGTCTTGAATAAGGAATCTCTTAAAATATAGCATCGTAAATAACTGTGACGACGAGAATTTTCAAAAGTAAGAAACTTTGCTGTATTTAATCTCCTTTTTAAAAGTGATTTGTATGAAACAGGAGAGCTGCAAAGTACGTTACCCATTCTCTTTTGTCGAAAATTTCCTCATGTAATTTTAGAAAGAAAGACAAAAATCAATTATTAGAAATTCCTCTAAAATGCAAATCTTTAAATTTAAATAATGAAAGGTAGAACTTATAAGTTAAAAGACTAAATGTATTCGAGTTTTTTTTAAATGAAGTAGCTGCAATTTTATTACAAAGTAATAACAAATTAAACAAGTGCTACGGGCACCGGTAATGTAAAAAGTTGGGAAGAGTAGAGTAGTGGAGTGAATTAGTGAGATAGTGTGATATACTCCGATGTGAGAAGTTATATAACTGTGTTCTTTTTGTTCTTGTTTTTGTGTCATCGTATATTGTGTTCGTCACTTTGTGTTCATCTTCATATCTGGAAAAAAACATGTTTTCGTTTTAATAAAAAAGGTGAATATGCTTGTGAAAGATTATACACTGCTAATCTGAATAGAGTAATAAGTAATAAAAAGAAAACGCACGGGCGTGCCCCGGAACGATATGGAAGGTCAAAAGGCACTACAACATGCTTAAATACGACGTAGGTACATAACTAGGTACATAACTAGTGCATATAAGCAGATCGAATCAATAAAATTCTTGAGGAGATCCATAGAAATATAAATAAATTGTAAAGCCATTTAGAAATTAAATCATAAAAATTTGCAAAGATCACAGATTCGTTTCCAATACAATAATGTACCTATTGAAAAAAAATATTTTCCAATGATTTATCTATTTTATATGTAAATATTCTTTATTATCTCAGTGCATCTTCCTTGTTTCAAAATCCCGCAAAACGTTATCTGTAAATCCATTTAGAAGGCTCATTTCAATTCTTAAGTAAATCCAAGCGCATCTCTTTCAACCATAAAAGATTTTGTAAGACATCCATCACAGAATACAAATGTGGGAACTTTCTAATGGAATTTTAATTCTGAGAATGGAAAATGATGTTTCAATGGAGTAAGGGGAAAATCTAGAATATGAGGTTTAAAATGAACACAACAATTCATTCAATATCAAGATAAAAATTTATCTAGACTTAGAGAATGTGATAAAAGTTTAGGGAAAAAGTATGGTCTGCATTGTAAAGTGTTTGTATTTTTCAATTATTTATCATTGTATTTCCTAAATAATTTTTACTATTCTGAGAAGGGTAGCAATCAGTTCGTCGACAATCATTTCGTCGACATATCATTTCGTCGACACCACTTTGTCGACAGGTACACTTCGTCGACATATCATTTCGCCGACATGTACACTTCGTCGACATATCATTTCGCCGACATGTCCACTTCATCGAGATATCATTTCGTCGACATATATTTCTGATATGTATTGCACATAAGTATTAACGTATTAATCACTAGATAGCGCTGGTTTAGTCATTTCAGTAATGAACAACCTACAAAAATAGATAATTGTTAATATGATTTTATTTAGAATCGACACTTAATGAAAACATACTAATGAAACAAAATAGGGAGTTTCAAATAAATTTAACAATTCGTATATCAATAACTAATAAAATATTTATAAAATTAATTAATTATTCATGCTAATTCTTAATTGATTTATCATAGGATTAATACGATGGGATTTTTGCTATTATTTCGTAAATTTGCAAGAAACAAAGGGAAACTGAATCAGAAATAGAAAATACTGTACGAGGTGAACCGCCACAGAAAAAACGAAATGCAGAACAAAAACAAAGAACAGAGAATCCAAAATGTCTTGGCAAATTGAACATATCTGTCTAATTTAGATTTTCTACGAGGAATTGCACATAACATCTCATAATACATTTTTTTTTACTGCAACTTTAATATGTTTTAATTTGAATTTTTTTCGCAATGTAATTTATGTATTATATTTTTTTGTAATGTGTTTTTTTTGTAATGTATTTTAAATAATAAAAATTGTGTTCACAAATCAAATTGTCGGCGAAAGGTAAATTACATACAATGTGTAGACGAAATACTATGTCGACGAAGTGTACCTGTCGACGAAATGATATGTCGACTAAGTGTATCTGTCGACGAAGTGTACCACTTCCTCTGAGAAAGTCATCTTAAGGTATGGTGTCTAGGACGTGCATCTCAGGATGTATTATGGAGACTCGGTTACCTTTGTAAATATATATATATATGAAACAAACTTTAAAATTTTTTCGTCGTTGGCCTCATCAAAGCTATAATTCTGTGTAAATCCCATTATTCTAAATTATTTTCTCGTTCTAGTATTTAGAATGTCAAAATTCCGCCTAGCTAAAAATGCTTTATTCTAAATTCATTCTCTTAAAAAATGGCTCTAAGCGCTGTTCTGTTAAAATTACACACTTTTTGTTTCATTAAATAAACGCATCCTAGAATTTAATTTATTAGAATTTAACATCTTTTTATTTTTATTTTTCTTCTTAAAAAATGGCTCTAACCGCTGTTCTGTTAAAATTACACACTTTTTGTTTCATTAAATAAACGCATCCTAGAATTTAATTCTTTTAAATATCAATCTCCCAGCTAAAAATATTTTAATTCTCTTGAAATAACATCCTATATCTTTTTATTTTTATTTCCATATGTCTTCTGACAAAACAATATTCTTTCTCAAAAATATAAAAGTTAATTTCAGTTTCAATGTAAAATCTTATCTTAGCATCCTGCCCATACTCGGTAAAACCTACGTATTATTTTTCTTTCTTATTTGTTCGAAGGAATTAGATTGTTCCGTAACATTCTAGAAATATTTTCCCGCTCTTTTTCAGCCTGTGGTCTGATATCTTCAAAATCATAGCGCCAGAGAATTTAGTTCCGTAGCGCTGATTGGTCGAAAGACTGTTTAACGGCACTGTATTCATGGGCGTTAGATAATAGTTATACGCTGATTTTTCCCGCGTAGCAGCAGATTGTTCCTGGAGCTCGATGTACATGTAACCCCGGCGCGTACTTCGCGACCGTGGAATAATCTCCTTGGCTGCCGATAGACAAGATGACGCTTCCTGTCATGAACTTATGTCTTCTTTAAGCATTGGATTAATTTACCAAGTCTCTCCATGGTACTAAAAATCATTATTTATGGAATTATCATTTTGAAATAGTAAAGCATGGCCTCAACGTTCTCTGGATTCTAATAAAATGTAGATTGGAATCGACTGCCTATTATTTTCCTTCAGTACGCACACCATAATTTTTGGATTCTCGGCGCTACGACTGCAAACTCCTCGGTGAAAACTCTCGCCTTGATAGTTGGATTTACAAAAAATAAGGTGATTCAAGTGAAAACGTGACATATATATACATATATATATACTTTTTTATACCTCCTATACAAATCATGAAATGAAATTGTTAAGGAAAATGATTTTCAAAACAAAAATAGATTTGGAAAAAAAAGTAAAAAAAAAAGAGAATTTTTTTTTTTTTAACTATTAATATTTTTACGCCTTTTTGTTCTTATGCACACAGGAGTATCTTTCATAACTTTATTCATTTATTTTTCAAAAAAAATATTTATTTATAAAGAAAAAATAAAACGTACTTATTTATACTAAAATTAGATGAAAACACGAATTCTTCACATTTATATTTAAAAAAAATATTCAATTTATAGCAAAATCAATCATTAATTCTACTGTATATACCTTTTTTATTATATAAAAAATGTCATTTCTTAAATATCTGTTGAATTTGAAGGATTTTAAGGATAACAAACTGTTCAAAAAAGAAAAAAAAGCACCTCGAACTCAGGAAGATTGATTTAAAGATTGCAACACTGACTTATTTAAAAAAGATATGGATGTAGTAAAAAGCCTTTTTCACATATTTATAATCCTAGAATCTTTATGTAACTTCGTCAGAATATCTTAGGAGTGTGTAAATACATTTAAAGCAACAACTTGAAAAAAAAGGGTATTTTCATTATTTATCTTAAAGGGAAGAATATAGAGTCCTCTTAATCGTATTGCATTGGTTTCACCAACAGATAAAAACTAACAAACGTTATTGATGAGAAAAAAATTAATCATATTTTATTGGTTTTATCAACAGATTAAAAGTACTAAGCGTCATTCATGAAAAAAAAAATAATTATATTTTATTGGATTCACTAACAGAGCACAACTTCCAAACGGCATTGAGGAAAAGAAATCACTAAATTGTTTTGTATTCATTGTTGTAGTCGTAAAACAAACCAAAGGGCACATATCTATAGGCGGTGGGTAAAGGAAAAAAAAGGAATGAAATATCTCTGTGAATTTAACCTTGCGTTTTAAAGTAATATGGGCTTTTACCTGCAATGCCCTTCCGGATTACTGAAAGGGATACGAACTCCACTGTGCTGTCTATTTTCTAATGTGGCATACAAAATTTAGGCTATTAAGTATTTGCAATAGGATTTGGAAAGTAACGGTTGAAAGATATGCAATATACAAAAACCCACCGAAAGGTTATTTAACTAACAATGCAAGTCTCATCAAAACACGTCCAGTAGAATTTTTTAAAAGGATGATCTTTCACAATCGGGTTCACATAATTACAGAAGTTTCTCCCATAATTATTTAACTAAACAACATAGAACAATATTTTACATACTAAAACCTTTCCTGAAAAATTATCTAAGTGCAAGTCCGCAGTGCAAGTCCCATCAAAATCCATTCAGTAGAACTCAAGTTATAAAAGCCGGAATAAACTCCCCCATTTGCATTTTTATATATAGTAGATAGTAGAAATAGATACTGCATTCATTGCAATGTAATCCGTTATTATTGAATATAATTTATTAATATTTAAAAAATGAATAATTTTATAAAGTTGAAGTTATAGATAGATCTATAGACCATTATATCATTTTCTACGTATTTTACCATGTAAATTTGTTCCAACCAGCATTCTAAATGTGAAAATATGATTGCATTTATTTAGAAATTATTAATACATTTATTTTGTAAAGAATTTCAAAATTCTGTAAAATTTCAAAATTCTTTATTTAATTTGAAAGAATAATTTTATTTTTATGTCAAAACTAAACAAGATTCAATTTTCAAATATATCTGTATTATATTTCAAGTAACTTCATTTTCTTTCGAAACATTCTTGTTATACAAATGTATTTCATAACATTTATTAAATACATAATTTTTTGATGTCATCATTTTATATTCAATGAAATAAGACGCATAAAGTATCTCAATGTATTCAAAAGTCTTCATTGATTTAAAAACAATCTTCTTTTATTTATTTATTTATTTATCAATTTGAAAATGCTTAAATTTATTATGTTTTTTTTTACTAGTCGGAAATTCTCAATGAATGTTATTAAAGCATTATTCATGAACTTAATACAATACATTTAAGAATAAAATACGTTTTAAATTTTTTGGATAATTATATTTCGTAGGAAACAACTAGCATACACATAAACTTGATTAATTGCATAAATATTATATTTAGTATAGAAAAGTTTTCGTAAAAATATCTGGTCCATTATTCTTCGGCTATACAGGGCATATAACAACTCTAATATAACTCTGCTAACTTATATATTTTATGCAAGAGCTATGGTATTATGAATGTTTTCTTGGCTTAGCATTTTCGTTATTTAAAATCGATTAATAAAATTTTCCATGATGCTTTTATTAGACTATGTTTTAATGAATAAGCAATTTTGTCTTAAAAATTAGTATCATACATTTTTTATGTTAAATGTTCAGTTTGAAAAGATAACGTAGCGCAAAGAAAAATCAATCTAAATCTATAAAAAAAGGCATGCAAGATTTTCAAAATTAGCAATTAAAACTAGTTTCAAAACTTATAATATTCTCTGTTATTTTATTTTTAAGCGAAATTTCTTGAAAATTTTACGTATTTATGATGATTTTCCCTAACAGAAATTTACAAAATTTTAGTTTTTATATCAACATAAAGTCTAAAATGAGAGCTTACTTCTGGCAACTATTAAATATTATTTGGTACTTTTCGGTTAGCCGGGCGCCAGTGATATATGTACATATATAAATACATATGTAAATACATATATATGTATATACATACATATATGTATGTACATGTATATGTTTATATATGTATATGTATGTATATACATATATATGTATTTACATATGTATTTATATATGTACATATATCACTGGCGCCCGGCTAAACGAAAAGTACCATATATTTTTATGGCAACGTTTATATTTTTATATATTTATAATAATATTTTTATATATATATATATATAACGTATATATTTTTATGGCAACGTATTGTTAATTATTAAATAAAAGCCCTTTGTTGGTCAAAAATGCAAATTACATTTTTATTTTCCATTTTCTCAAAAACTACCGGTCATATTTTAAGCTGTTCACAGCTGCAAATCCAGACATTTAGCTCTCCTTTTTTTTTTTTTTTTTTTTTTTTTTTTTTAACCTAGAAACTTGTGGATCCGAGATATATTGTGATTGCCTTGTCGGAATTATCCTGACGCGTTCATGTGAGGCTTCCACAGTCGTAATCCAAACATATCACACCAAGGCGAACCCGAATTTTTATGCATAACTGCAACAATGATGAAGTTATTTTAGCGAAATCTTAAACAGAATATTCTATTGTATGTTTCATAATAAATCGTGAAAAATGGTGTGCCAAATTTGTTTCGAAAACAGTAGAGAAATTAATTATGTGTATTAGATCTACCTTTTTAACACTTTCCAACCTAGTTGAAAAGTGTTTATGACTTCGGTTTGTCTGGCCGTCTGCCGTCTGGCCGTCTGTCCGTGCTCTAACTCCCGTAAATATGCTCGGATCGCCCTGCAATTTTTATATGTTATTGTCGTTATCTATAGCATGTTCCCTATTTCAACGGAAGTGTGGAGCACTTGTAGTTTTTTTACAGGGACACTCAAAAGAATTCCGTTACATGACGGTCTATGGGGAAAAATTATTTGTGGTTTACTTTAATGATGTTATACAATTTCGAACACATTGTAATTGATATATATCACTAAGGTGCATTACAAGAAGCTTAACATGGAATAGGATGTGCATAGCACTTATAGTTACTTTATAGGGACAGTCAAAAGAATTCCGTTACGTTACGTCTTTAGAGAAAAATCGTCTGCGGTTTATTTAAATAATGTTTCACTATTTTAAACGCATTGAAATTTATATATATCACTAAGGTGCATTAAAAGAGGCTTACTATAGAATAGTGTGTGTATAGCAGTCATCGTTTATTTACAGGGACACACAAAAGAATTCTCTACTGTCTGTTAACAATAATTCCTGGAAGTGCGTTTTAAATTACTGAACGCGACTTTAAATTTAACTCACTTTTTGTCTATTACTTGGTGTGTATAAATTCTATAGATCCTATACAGGGCAGCACAAAAGTTTGCGAACGCATTTCCGTTTATTGACAGAAACTCCAGAAGGAGAACTTTAAACTATGCTACGTGTTTCCTAACTAAACTAAAATTTAGCATCCTATGTAGTATATATACAAATCTATAGATAATATACAGGGCTGAATAAAAGTATTCGGATATTTTTCCGAATATTGTATAGGTTGGAAATTCCTGAAATTACGTTTTTAAATAGGTTATGCGTTTTCCAAATTGTTTACTTAGATATTATCTTTCAGCTTATTAAACGGTATGATTTGTAAAATTATTTTGGAAGCGTTGGAAAGTGTTACATAATCTATGCTTGACGCATGATTTTTCGTTCTTGTTTATTTATGCTGGGAGTGAACACTTCTAGGCTTAAACAACTTTTAAAATAACACGCTGCAGCTTACATATACTGCTTTAAAATGTACGCATTAAAAATATAGAAAAAGAAAACACTTTGTAACAGTAAAATTAACATAATAAACATTTTTATTATAACGTATTCTTCAAACTCACATAGTATTACCTTTCCGGATACCCCCACCCGTTTCGACGAATACAGTAGTAGCACAATCGATTTTGGCCTCTACAAGGGTTTTAACTATACAAAAAGCATCGATTCTTCTGCTGAACTTAGCTCAGATCATAACCCTATTAAAATTAACATCCAAATTCATATCCCACCCTCCTAAAGTTTTCAATAAAGTTTTCATCGCACAATTTTAATTTTTACACCGTTGTTTATGGAAAATAAAATCTACTTTCAAAATCAATTTGTTTGAAAACTGTATCTTAATTGACTGATTTATTATTGCACTTAAATTAAATTCCAAATATGATTTTTTTAAATTTATCTCTATCGCTTGCAGACGATTACAAAATGTTAATTTGTTTAAACAATATAAAAAATTCGGTATTTGTTTCCAGCTAATATTCCATAAGGAAATTAAAACTTCATTAAGCAATTAATAAAATAGTATAAACAAAACACTAATTTAACAGACATGTAGTCGAAATAAGCGCTTAAAACCGCTGAAATTATCAGAATAAAATAAAAGTGCTGCAGATAACGAAATTTTTTCAGATTTCTTCGGCTAATAACTTCTGGTAGGAGTCTAATACGAAATTACCGCTTTTAATAAATTTCAAAATTTTATTTTAATATATAATTGACATATTTCATATATAAAAATGCTCTTTGATACTGTTAGGAGACAATCTAAAAATATATATTAAACGTAAAAAAATTTATCAGATATTCAATTTAAAAAAATAAAATTGGTTTTTACCTATATTATCTGTCCCTAGAAGCCCGGGTAGCACGTTCTAGTATACATAATACTGTAGTCATGTCTTCGAAAACTGACAAGGAACACTGTCGTGTAATGCTTTTTAACACATTACAGCATAGTTGAGAAGTGTTTATGAATTCGGTCTGTATGTCCGTGCTCTAACTCACATAAATATTCTCAGCAATTGATACATGTTATTGAGGTTTATTATGGCATGGTCGGTATTGAAAATGAAGTGAGGGGCATTTACAGTTCGTTTACAGGGATACTGAAAAGAATTCCGTTACATTAAAACATACAAGGAAAAATCGTCTGCGGTGCGTTTTAACGATGTTAGATTATTTCAAACATATTAAATTCGATATATATTACTCAGTTGCACTACAAGAGGCTTAGAGTCGAATATGGTGTGTGTTTGCATCTTATCAAACACTATGATGTGTTCGATATATTTTAATATTCAATCGTTTTAATTATCACAAAATTTATTTACACACTTATAAAATACAGATAGGGACATTCGACGAGATGATGATATAGACAATTATTTACATATGTACAAATTCTAAATTAATATTACCTTGATTCTGATCATCGTACTATTGCCATTAAAAGATGATCCTTAATTATATTCTTCTAGTTACACTTTATTTCATGACCATCGTTCTTTTTCTGGAAATTAGACGATATTCTTTAATTCACGTTCGTAGCTACCTCTCACAAAACATTCTTTTTAACCCACATTTCGTAGCTACTTCTCAAAACATTCTTTTTCACTCCACAACAAAAAAAACTGATGCCAATTTATTTTTCCTAAATTTTAACCTCTTCTCGAGAAAATAAAATGTAAAAAGAAGGCAAAAGAAAAAATAACTACGTTGCTATAGCAACGAGTCGCATTTAGCAAATAAAGTAAAATACAAAAGAAACAATTTTATCAGCGTTTGCTAATATCGTCTGCATAAATAAAAATATTACTTCACCGATTCCTAACATACTCCCACCTTTAATTTAGGTGGAAACCAAATTAAACCTGCGATCACTTATTATCAAAGAACATACTAACTCAAAATAAAAAGCGTAAATATAAATATAAATAAAATAATAACTAAATGCAAACAAATAATAAAACATTTAGAGTTCTAGAAAAATGTCAATTCAGAGTTCTAGAAAAATGTCAGTTCAGAGATCTAGAAAAAGGTCGGTTCTGAGTTCTAGAAAAAAGTCAGCTCAGAGTTCTAGAAAAAATCAGCTCAGCGTATTCATACAAAATCATTTCACAGGTCCTTTTACTTCTCTACCACTTCTAGTTGTACTATTTTTCACAACCTGGATTATAGGATCCTTGGGACTTGATATCTCTAAAGGGTAGAGTTTGCGAAGTGGACGCACTAATGTTCCTGAACTTGTCTTAACTTCAGCCACTCTAGCCGCTCCATCTCGACTTGGGAAAATTTTAATTATTTTTCCTATAGGCCAATGAAGTCTCTTCTGGTTTAATTCGATTAAGACGACTTCAACTTGTCCTTTCTCTTTTGATTTCTGGACCAATTCTGCTAAATATTCGTTTCTGAATCTATTTCTGAGTTGTTGCCTAATATTTTGACAATGATTGTATCTGGATTGAAGTTTACTTGAATCTATTTTATCTAAATCAGGAACACCTATTTCCTCAATATCTTGTAAAAATGATGATGGAGTCAAAGGTACAAATTTATCTGTTTCTTCGAAAATATAGGTTAGAGGCCTTTTATTTACTATTGCTTCGACATCACATATAACAGTCATAAGTTCTTCAAAAGTTAAAGTTGCAGTACCGAGTGTTCTGATCAAGGGAATTTTAACACATCTGACTAGGCGCTCCCACCATCCACCCCACCAAGCTGCTGTTGGAGGGATGAACTTCCATTTAATAGGAGACAGTTCTTCAGAAGAAACCATTTCCTTCCAATCCAGTGATTTTAAGAGGTTATTTGTGCCTCTAAAATTGGTGCCATTATCACAGTATATAGTGGTCGGCCTTCCTCTTCTGCATATAAATCTTCGGAGTGACTGAATGAAACCTTCTGTTGAAAGACTGGATACAAGTTCCAAATGTATTGCTCTGTATACTGCACATGTAAAAAGTACAACCCAAATTTTAGACCTTGGCTTTACGAAAAGAGGACCGAATAGATCAGTTCCAACAACTTCAAATACTTTAGAATCTTTAACTCGATCTAGAGGTAGATGAATTGGGGGTGTAGTGTATGGTTTTGCAGAGTATCTTTTACATTTGTAACACTTAGACATTTGACTTCTAATGTTGCGTCTAGAAGAGATTATCCAATATTTTTCTCTTAAAATGGATCCAACTGTTTGAAGTCCAGCATGACAGTTCTTTAAATGACATTCTTGAATCAGACAATTGTCTACATGATGTTTTGATGGTAACAAAATTGGATATCTGAATGAAAACTCATCATCTCTTTCTAATATCTTTGTTTTCACTCTTAACAATCCGTCTTGATCTTTCATAACCTTCAATCCTTTTATTGTATCAGTGGTATCTCCAAAGCTTTCAGATTGTATTCTAGACCAGAGTAACTTTTCCGCATCTTCTTTCTCTTCGGGGGACAATTCTGATGGAAAAGATCTATTTCTATTTCTGCACTTCAATATGAATCTCTTAATCCAACATATTATATTTATAAATCTACCTAATTTTGAAATTCTACTATATATCATAAATTCATGTGAATTAGAACATATAAGAGTAGATATTGAAGTTTTCTTCTTTTCCGTCATCACTAATTCTTCGTTGGTGTTTATTTCTGTTTGTGGCCAATTTTCTTCCGAAAGCTTCAACCATTCTGGTCCTTTAAATAGACAATCATTTAAAGAAGGTGACCTCCCTACTTTACACGATGCATCAAAAACTGGTCTAACACTGGTAGTAAGACTATCTGGTTTGATGACGGGATGATGCGGTAAAAAATGTCCTGGAATTTTTAGTGTTTGATTCGAAACTTTACTGATGACACTTTCTTCTTCCCATTCACAGAAAACCTTAGCATATTCTTCAAATTTTTTCATAGATTTTAATTTCTTTGTTGAACTTATCAATCTTCGTTCAGCTATATGTCTATTTGAAGGAATCTCACGTTTGCCGTTTATCCAAGGAAGAGCTACAATATAGCGACCTTCTCTATTTCTATCAACTTCTTTTATGAAATTATCATGAGCTAATTCTTCTTCTTCTACTTTAGATAAAGTATGACTGGGATCTGTTATGCCGATTGTCTCTAATTTCCATAAATCGGGAATCTTCATTTCTTTCAACGCTAGGTTCGTAATCAGCATATTTCCATAATTTAAACAAGACTGTGATGTACTTTCTAAACGACCGCAAAGTGTCCATCCAAGCTTCGTCTGTATTGCTGTAAGACCGCTCTTTAGCTGTTTCACTCGACCTGTGAGAAGTTGTCCATAGTAATCGCTTCCTATCAAAATTTCAATTTTGGGACTCCCGGTTCCTATATCTGTAATCCATAGCTTATTTTCTTTAAGCTCCTTAATTATGGACTCTTTCGGTATGCGAGGAATATTACTGCAAATTATATCTTGATCCAAAAATTCTAAGACTTCTTCAGTTTGGTTCCGATTACCGGAAGCACTTAACTCAACTTGGAATTTATTGTGCGATTTGGCTTCTGTTTGTGTACCACCAAATAATGTGTGTACAACCTCTTCAGAAGAAATGGGATGTAAACCTAGTTCCTTGGCTGTACTTTTTAAAATATAGCTCTTTTGTGACCCACAATCTAATAGTGCTCTTACTTTCTTTGCTATTTGACCTTTAATTACTATTTCTAAAGTCATAAGAGCTACTTCACCAGAACACTTATTATTAGCTATGGTGGTTTGGATTACTTCTGTGGCCTTAGCTATATTTTCTGGTTCTTTACGCATTGAAATTTCACGGCATAATAACTCGGTATGGGGTTTAGAACATACATGGCAACGAATAAAAACTTTGCAAACTTTAGCTTTGTGACCAAAACGAAGACACTTTAGACAGCATTTTTTATCCCTAATTTTAGCTTTTCGTTCTTCAAACGAAAGAGATCTAGCCCTAATACAGTCCTTGCTTTCATGTGATTTATCGCAAAATAAACATAGGCGTTCCCTTGCGCTAAATAGCCCTGCCGCCGTAGGTAATTTATTGTCACCTTTTTGGAAATTTTCTTTAGGTTTGTCTTTAGAGACTAACTCTGCAAAACCCGATTTAGCTACGTTTAATCTTTCTTCTCCTGCGACTTCTTGTTTCAGGAATTCCATCAGTGTTACTATATTTGATTTTGTTGACAATGGATTACTAGCACTATCAACGCTTGATCTATTCGAAATATTATACCGTTGCCATGCTTTCATTACATCTTCCGACAAGCTAGATTCTATCATAGGATAGAGCCAAACGGAATTACTTTCTAAACTTAAACCCATGGATTCTAAAGATCGTAAATATGCCTCGACTTTTGTGAATAGATCCGATAACGGAAGTTTATCTTTTCCGTGTGCCTGTACATTAGCGACAACCAATTTAAAAAATTCTCTGACATATACTTCTATCAATAAATCATTATTCCCAAAACGTTCTTGAAATGCCTCTACAGCTTTCGGGTAATTTACCGAAGTCATTGGATAACTTTCTAAAAGACGCCTGGCACTCGTTCCAGGTTCTACCGACTGCATAAGATACTGAAACTTATCACTATTATCCAAATTTGTGTCTTCATGAATTTTTTCAAACTGGGACCAAAACGAAAGATAATTTATTAACTGCGAATCGAATGGCTTGATATTAAGCTTAGGCAATTTATAAGTCTTAGGTTTCGAATAACCGTAATCATTTTTCTTAGCATTACCATCTTCTTGATTATGTTTATTTATACTCAATACCTCACTAACTTTACGCTTAATGGTAATAAATTCATCTGAGTAACCTTCATTTTCTACTACTTCCTTTTCAATTTCTTGTTCATCGCATTTATCATCATTTACCAGGGCTTCTATCACAGCTTCATCTATCACTTTTATTTCATTCATCAAATTTTCTAATTTCGCAAAACTGTCTAGAACACTACCCTTATCTATCGGGTCTGCGGTAATTTTTTCTTTTAATATATTTAAGGTCCTAGTAAATGATGAACGTAGCGGTGTACGCTTTTTCTTTAACTGATTCATATTATAGAAGGTTGTATTAGAAATGAGCTCAATGAAAACGATATATATTATGAAAATAGTTTAATAACTCATCATCATTATTCAATAACCCCACGTTCGGGCGCCAGATGTTTGCATCTTATCAAACACTATGATGGGTTTGATATATTTTAATATTCAATCCTTTTAATTATCACAAAATTTATTTACACACTTATAAAATACAGATAGGGACATTCGACGAGATGATGATATAGACAATTATTTACATATGTACAAATTCTAAATTAATATTACCTTGATTCTGATCATCGTATTATTCCCATTAAAAGATGATCCTTAATTATATTCTTCTAGTTACACTTTATTTCATGACCGTCGTTCTTTTTCTGGAAGTTAGACGAAATTCTTTAATTCACGTTCGTAGCTACCCCTCACAAAACATTCTTTTTAACTCACATTTCGTAGCTACTTCTCAAAACATTCTTTTTCACTCCACAACAAAAAAAACTGATGCCCATTTATTTTTCCTAAATTTTATCCTCTTCTCGAGAAAATAAAATGTAAAAAGAAGGCAAAAGAAAAAATAACTACGTTGCTATAGCAACAAGTCGCATTTAGCAAATAAAGTAAAATACAAAAGAAACAATTTTATCAGCGTTTGCTAATATCGTCTGCATAAATAAAAATATTACTTCACCGATTCCTAACAGTGTGCATAACATTCATCATTCATTTACAGGGATACACAAAATAATGCAGTCACAGTCCTGTCTATGAACAAAGATTGTTATAAGTGCGCTTTCAGTTGTGATTCACGTTTTTAAATTTAACAAGGTTTTTGCATGTTACTTGGTATGCATGGCTGCAGAAAAGATCTCGAGAATATTTTCGTTTATTAACGGAAATTGCTGAAATGAAATTTTCAGCTGTGTTATGCGTTTCTTAAACTAAATTTTAGCGTACTATGTAGTGGATATACAAATCTATAGATCCTATAAATCCTATAGATCCTATAGATATAATTCTATAGGTCCTGCATAAAAGAATTCGGTTATTTTTCCGACTGTTGATGGTAATTCTTGAAATGCTGTTTTGAAATGTGTGTGTATTTTCCAAATTGTATTCTTACACATTTCCCCGCTCGGTTTGACCATGACCTTGTATACTTAGACATGGGCGGGGCTAGTTGATCTTAAGCCAAAAGGTAGACCTCCCCGCCAAGTTTGACCTTGATCTTGTATACTTAGACATAATCTTTTATCTTATTACACGATGAAGATTTGTTAAAGGATTTTGAAAGTGTTGGAAAGTGTTTCATAATCTATGTTCTACTTTTTCGTTCTTGTATTTTTTTTCTAAAACTGATTACTGCAACTCCGTTAAGGGAAAAAAATAAATGCACTATACTTCATATTGATAGTTGTTCGTGCATTATTTAATTTGTAACTGCCCTATTTAAATTAATATGTTAGTATAACACAAGAAAAAGTTTTGTGAGTGCCAGATTATACTTTTTACCATCAAACTGATAGAAATATTTGGTTATTGATCTTAACTTTTTTATTTAAGAAATCAGCCTAAATTGTTATAAAAAATAAATACTTAATAAATATGTCTAAAACCATGGAAACTAAAAGTTTTTATTAAGCAAAATTTTTTATTTATTTCATTCATAAATTCTTTTTTTAATATTACCAATCAAAACATTCGAATTTTTTATTACGAAATCCAATATTCTGCCAACATACAGAAAGAATGAGGAAAATTTATGGATTGTAAAGAAAAGAGAAATAATCAATCATAGCTTACTGATTTTATTTGGAACTTTTCTTCTTCCATTTTCTGATTATTTCGTCGTTTATTTTATTCTTTTACATTATTTCCTTCTATTTTATTTTTAACTATTCCGTTCGATTTTTTAATATTTTGCTTAGTTTTATTGAACATCATATTATTTTATTTTTCCGTGAATTGATTTTATCTTTGTACCTTACTATATTCATCTACCGCATTTTTAAACTACAGGACTAAATCAAAATTTAAATAAAATAACAAAACGTTATAACTAGTCTTTCCTTTCTAGAATATTTGAAATAAGATATATTTATTCTAAAAACTAATAAATATCGATTTTAAATACCTGGAATTAGTTTAATAACATATGCAAAAATATGAAATAAATTACGCTATCGTACGTGGCACAGAAATCGCGATTATTTGTTAATTGTTTAATGGCAACGCCCGAAAGAAACACATCTCATTGTTTATTGTGTAAAAGTCCTTTGGCAGGATTTAGGCCGAGGAAAATTCTTCTTATATTCAAACATTTTGGTATACAAAATTTTCTATGGATTTAGTTGAAATAAATTAAATTTTCAACATATTTATGGATAGATATAAAAATAATGACTCCTATCACTTTCATTTAGAATAAACGAATTTGTTGAGGAGTTTCAAGCCACAGGTTCGTTACGGGGATGTGGCGCCATCTCTCCGACATTTTTGAAATACATGCTGTTAAAAATAATGAATCCGGTTTCAATAGCAAATTTTCAATAGCGGCCTAATATAGCATATTTATCCCGCCACGATTTTTGAATTTTTAATGAGTGAAACGTGCAATTTCTGCCAAGACTTTTCTGACAGAAATCTCGATTATTTGTTAATTATATAATTGTTAATAATTGTTAATTATATATTAATTATATAAATGGTAATAATGAAGTTTTATAAAATGCATAATTAGCATTTCACAAATCTTAATTTTCCATATATCAAGCCTCGATCTTATACCGATATGCCATTTAGGTTCAACCGTAAGAAGTTCCCCGACCTTTTCATTCTTTGAAAGTAAGTGTAATAATTTTCCCTTACCGTTTCATTTTTTAAAGGTAACTGTTATACTTTTGAAATTTTAGCTCTTATTTAATTTTGTGTTATATTTTTCAATGACAGTCTGCCCGGGCAACGGCGGGCGGGTCAGCTAGTATGAAATAATTTTACTGACATGTAATAAGACTGAAACTCAAAAAATAATTTGCTTATTACTGCTAAAAGATGAAAAAGAAATATTTTGATCTATAAAATGTAAAATTTTATAAATATGGACAGTTTTTTATCCAGTTAACAATTCCCAAGCCAGCCGCACAATGTACAGCAAAAAAATATCCTAACACAGACATTATTTCTAATTGATGCAACAATAAATTAAAAGTAAAAAAATGCTTTAAAGACCAACTTTTATTATAATGTACTAAAAAGGGAAGACAAGTTGAAGGACAGTTGATTAGAATAAAAACTTATTTTAAAAAAAAAATTAAATTGTGAGTTTTTTTTTTTGGTTTGTTTAAAAATAATGGATGTACAAATTTAAATACAGCTTCCTGAAAAGACAAAAAATCAAACAACGTTCGCTTGAGGATAGAACCCACATCCATTCACCCTAAGGGTATAAGAGGAGCTGACGTCTAAGAAGAGATGACTTATCAGAGGAGCTGACGCATAAGAAGAGATGACTTATAAGAGGAGCTGACGCATTCCCATCTTGTTTCCCAGAATAACCGCTATGTTGTAACCAAGCTCAGCATTAATTTACCGCCAGAGCAGGGGTTTGCGTCCCTCTCACTCTCACTCGACATCCACTACTGCGGTAACCTAACAGGTTTTAGCTTGGATTTTGGTCGGTGGTTATTAAATGGCGAAGATGATTCAGCCTGTAGTATAAGAGCTCTGATTCACCCATTCCTGGAACTGAATGATGACGTATTTACCAACTATGACACAGTTCAATCGAAGAAAATCAGCTTATTTCGGAAGCAGAAGCTAATGATATTTACGTGATCTCATACATCATGACATTTACGTACTCTTATTGGGTAAATGTTTTTATCCCTTCGAGGTGGTGGAGGCAAATTACAAATATTCTATATATCTAATTAAGTTTACAGCTGAGCTGAAATTAATGAATGAAAAGGATGTGAATTGTCACGTTTACTGTACAGCGTACAACTAACAGAGTGAAAAAATGTCTCTACAGGGATCCAACCCGCATACCTTAGTATAGCACACCAATTGCTTTACCATTTGAGCCACCAGGACGACATTCAGTCTAGAATTCTTTCACAATTACATGGCAAGGCTACAATTTTTGCAGCACAAGATGGAACGTCAATCATGAGCACAACTTCAGTGGCATACATGAGACAAACTAAACCCATTTTCAGTGATTATTTATATATGTAATTAAGTTTTCAGCTGAGCTGAAATTACGCTGGAAATTACTAAATACATAGGATGTGAATTATCACTTTTATTACCCAGCGTATAACCAACAGAGTCAAATATATATAATTTCAAGCGTAAATTTCAGCTCAGCTGAAAACTCAATTAGACATATAAATATTCACCGGTACTGGGTTTAATTTGTCTCATGCATGCTTCTGAAGTTGTGCTCATGATTGACGTTCCATCTTGTCCTGGAAAAGGTTTAATTAACCTCCTTGTCATATAAGAGTGAGAGAATGCTAGACTAGATGTCGTTCTGGTGGCTTAAATAGTAAAGCACTTGGTGCGCTATTCCAAGATATCCGGGTTCGATCTCCGCACTGGACATTTTTTCACTCTGTTGATTGGACGCTGTGTAGTAAAAGTGATAATTCACATGATATTTCATTTATAGTTTAAGTAATTCATAGTTTAACTAGTTCGACTCCCAGAATTGACACTTTTTCGCTCGGTTGAAAATGTATCAATGAATGTATCAATGAATGTATCAATGAATGTATCAATGAATGCGAAAAGTGTTGAGATAATTGAATGAAGTCCATTCACATATGAAAATCACATAAAAAAATTTAAAAGTTCTCCTACTGGAGTGCCGGTTTCAACATGAAACTTTTCAAAAAGTCAGTATATTTCTGATAAAATATAGTTCAGAGAAACTTTCTGCTATTTTTATTTTGCTTTTTCTACAAAACATCCAACACTTTGAGAAGTTTTATGGTACACACCATATTCCGAGACGACAGCTCGTTAGTGTTTTGGAAATATGAACGGTATTATGAAGCACCCAGTATCTACTACATAAAATTATAAATTAAATAACACATCTCACCATAATAAACATATTCGAAAAAACAAAGTTTTCTTACAAAATTATCTTCAAATCTTTCTTTAGTTCATTTAAACTTACTAATTTATGTGTCTTGCATAAATTTTGCACGCAATGTTATTTATTTTTGCGAAACTTTTGACACCTTACATCCCACATTATTATGTAACATGAATTTTCAGCGTAAATTGACTGTCGAAATCACAACGACAGGGCGCACACGCTATTACTTAATTGTGGTGTTTCAGGGTCGCGTGCTTGGTCACAAGAAATGCAATCATTAGAAGAAAATATGTGTACATATAAAATATACTTTCCAAGAATATAAATGCACTTTTAAAATAATAAAATCTTTTTCAGTTGAACGATTTGCTCACGAAAGTAGCTAACTGTATTAACCGATTTTGGTATAATTTATTCGTGAAAAACCATGAATCAAAGAAGTGATTTTCATTAAAGGAACAATATTATTTAGTTAGAATTTATACATGTAAATCTACAATATATTACTAATGTGGAAAAAGTTGTAATTAAATTTATTTTAAATAAAATTTTGTATAAATTTTGTGGTGCATCATATTTTAAGTAACTTTAATAGGATGGAGAAAGTTGCTACTTATTTTCCTATTTGTCACGGAAAATATATGATGTGCTACACTCAAAAGAAAAAAGAAAATGGTTATCGGAAGAAAAGGGTTATCTTCCTTATGATGTTCTGATGGAACTTTATTTTGAGAATTAAAATTCAGTGTAATTAAATTAATTGGATTGTGCATCTGTATCACTTAACACACATTTTATGATTTTACACTTTTATGAACGCTTATCATGTATTTACGATTCATATGCGTCAAATTATCACCTGTCGCACATTAAATACGATTTTATACAATGTATTCTATGACAGCTTATTCTTGTAAGTTTTGTATCAGTAAAAGCTGCATCTTTTCAGTGGACTGTGCGCAACTAGCATCATAGAGTTCTCAGTTAATATTATAACTTGTTACAAAAATAAAAATAAAATGATTTTTTATAAGAAAAACAACGGTATTTTTATAGGACTGTATTTCTTAGCTGAATAAATAAATAAGTATAACACTTATATATTTTATTATTTCTATCTGAGTCTTACCGTTTGATGACGAAATTACGCTAGTAGAAAATACTTGAGAACAAAACGGCACCACAACACCAGTTAAAAGTTAATACAAGGGTCAGTGCTTAAGTTTTTAGAATCTGGCAATATCAAATAAAAAAAAAAAAAAAAAGCTGCTTTCAGAGCAGACAAATTTTAGGAAAATTCGAAAGGTTACGTGAATGTCTGCGTTTACAGAACATCAAGAGCTGCGAAATTCTATTTACTGTGATTTTTCGAAAATCAGAAGTGCTAAGTAATTATGAAGTTATTTCGAAGGAAATTCAGAGCCATGTTTTTTATGAATTTGGACAAGGTTTGACACAGATACAGTGTAGCGATAGAATGAAATTGACGTTTGGTAACGAAGCACCATCTAAGACAACGATTTACAACTGGTTTAAAGAATTCTCCCGCGATCGGAAGAATCTCAGTGACGATGTTTGTGTGTTTGACCAAGAAGTGCTGTGACTCCCGAAAACATTGATGCTGTGAGAAAGCTAATCGATCCTGTCAGTCATGTGAAGCATCGTTGAACTTTTCAAGGACCCGTGTGCCTTCAATTTTACATGATCATTTAAAAGTGAAAAATGTGTGTTCCTGATGAATCCCCCACAGTTTATCTCAAGATGTAAAGGACGCTCGTGTTAAATGGTACCAGGAAAATCTTTTAAAATTCAACTCCGGTGCCTTAAAACATGTGTACGACATCGTAAAGAGTGACGAAAATCTGGATTTATTCCTATGAATTTGAAACAAAACAATAATCGATTGTCTGGGTGTTTCCAGATGACCCTAGACCGAAAAAGGTTGTTCGTGCAAGAGTGCTTCCAAAAAAATGATTGCGCGTTTTTCAGTAAATCTGGCTAGATTGCAACCGTTCCTTTGGAAGACCGTAAAACAGTCAATGCTCCTTGGTATACCACAATTTATTTTCCGAAAGTAGTTGCAGAACCTAATTAAAATCAAAACATAGCATCATTGTGCAACAGGACAATGTCGTCGCACACACTGCTTCGCTAAATATGAATAATTTGAAGCATAAAAAATTGAACTGATTACTCATTGCCCACATTCACCGGACTTAGCACCTTAGCACTATTTTATTTCCTTTCATAAGAAGCAAAATGTGCGGTCAAGATTTTAACAACTCGGAAGAAGCTGTTGAAGATTACAAATGACATGTTTTGTGCTATGCCACTTTCAGCATAGCAAAAATGTTTTGATGAATGATTTATTCGAATGCAAAAATGTATCGATGCTCTAGAAGAGTGTTTTGAGAAGCAATAAAACATACATTCTTGTATGAGTTTCTAAAAACGTAAGTACTACACCTTGTAACAAAAAGTACCTTGTCACGTATACTGAGATGTAAGATACACATATATGTATTTAAGACTTCCCGAAGCTTCCAGAAACATATATTTTAAGAATTATTAAATTTAATACGATTTAACGAAGTCCATGTACTACTTATTCTTGGAAAATTTATAAAAAAAAAATACTACTATTTAGGGTAGTTAGCTTTATCTGATTCATTTTACGTTTGTAATTTAGAATATTTCTCTTTCTGCAGAATTCCAGTGTACCAACGGGTAAATTTTAGATTGTGATATTATTAGCATAAGCATCTCGTTGTACATGAAACTATATCCTATTCAAATATCGATACCTATCTGCCAACCTTAAAAATCTGCAGTTATTGCAGAAGTTGGATAAATTGTCATATATCAAAGATTGTTATATAAAAGAAACGTAAATTATTCTTCGAGACTTAAAAGAAGTTTACATTTTCAAAATATCAGTGTAATAATAAAAAGTTTTTTTAAAAATTGTCTTGGAAAACAGATTTGGTTATTATTCTGTTACACTTAACCCTTAACAATATCACTTTAGGGTTATTTGGGCAATTTTAGTGGATAAAAAATCTAAATTAGTTAATTATATGATATATATCTACAAAAGTAATGTACATTCTTGTACGAGACTTAAAAGAAATTTACATTTTCAAAATGTCAGTGTAATAATAAAACTTCTTTTAAAAATTGTCTTGGAAAACAGATTTGGGGGTCATTCTATTACACTTAACCCTTAACAATATCACTTTAGAGCTATTTGGTCAATTTTACTGGCTAAAAAGAAATTTAATTAGTTAATTATATTAATCTTTCTGAATTCGTAAATGGAACTTGTATAACAATGCTTTGTATGGGTTAAGGAGGATTTTTTTTAAAAAAAAGCTAGCGCATAACAAAAATACGGTTAAGACCAATTTGTAATAAAATCCCGGGATGCATGCCTGACGGCGGAGAGCTGTTCCATAATTAAATTCTACTTTATTTCTGTATTGCCTTAAAGGCTCTGATTTTTTATGCATTATAAAGTAGTCACTAAGTAGCTACTGGATAAAAAAATAGAATATTAACGAAAGAAAATTAGTCGCGCGTGAACTACGAAAAATTTTGGAACAAGAACAGAATACTTTTTAAAAATTTCATTTCAGAAAATGCGTAACACAATTGAAAAAATTGTTTTTGCATTTACCACACGTTGATTGTAACGTATTGAAGTTCTTTTGTTCAGCCCTGTATATGATCTATATTATTTTAAAAATATCACAAAGCAAAATGAAAAAAATATTTTAGTTGGTAAATACATAACCCAAGAATAAACGCCATACAAGCTAATTAATCCACATCCTTTCGTGCAATTTATTTATAATGTACTCAAACTACATAGTATAGTTAAATTTCGTTGAGCTGCAAAATGTGTAACGCAATTAAAAGCGAGTTTTCTATAATTCTTATCCTTAGTTGGAAATTATTTTATATTCTTTTGAGCAGCCCTGCATATGATCTATAGAACTTATATTCACTAAATATTATTTTAAAATTTAGTTAAACTTGAAAACGTATAATAAAGCTGAAAATGCAGTTCTCGAAATTATCTCTCACAGGCATGAATGCATCTGAGTTATTGTCTGGGATCCTTTAAAAAAACATTACATGTTACACGCACCATTTTCTTTTGGAGTGATGTTTTCGTAAACCTCAATAATGTATAGCAAATGCATAACACGCAAAATAATTCATTTCTTCAAACGGTCATTGCTTAGAAATAGTAACTAAATCAATTTTTTTTGCTTGTCTCTGTAAATGATCAATGAATAGTATGCACACCATTTTTATAGGAAACATGTTAAAATGCATATCAATTTCGTAATGTCTTATATAGTGTGACATCATTAAAATGCACTTTAATCTATTATCGCCGATAGGCCATAAAAAATTTAAATCATTTTGTGTGCATACGAACTACGATGTAAACCAAACTGTACGATCTGAAAACGAATGAATCAACCGAACTGAACCAAAATCTATACAGTTAATTTAGTATACCCAACAAACATATCTACCAACTTACAGGTAATCGGGTGCTTTTTCGGCAGTCTTTGGGAGACAGAATGACAGACATAGATTTGGAAATCCGATTACTGCCCACTGTAAATATTAAGATATAAAAACAGGTAACGGACTTTTTACAAATTGGTGTTTTTGACAATAAATTCTTCCTTTATTGTGATTTTGAATTTTATGTTGTTGCTACGAACGAAATTGAAGAAATTCGTCGTTAAATAAGTCATGAAAAGTAAAATAATTGTGACATAGTAGCTTCAAAATTGTGATATTTAAAAACAACTATTAACTATAGGACAGAATAACTATAAGACAGACAACTATAGGACAGAACTTAAAAAAATTATTGTTACCGTCGGGTTCTTTTGTTTCATTTTTTGCTCTTGTACTTTTTAAAGATCCAAAAATTATTGAAAATTTCATATAAAGTTTCTAATTTTTTTTTCTTATTGCAGAATATCAGTTGTAAATTTTATAATTCACATTTAATATTTTTAAAGAATAGGTTTTTTTTTGTAAATTATTCTTTAAAAAGTGGATCAGGAATAAAAAATCATTTAAACCTTAAACAAAATTGGAAGGGAACGCAAACCCACTATTATGATAGAGTAATAAAAGATAATACAATTTTCGCATGAAAATAAATAAATAGAAAATAGAACTTTATTCAAAAATCACCATTGTCCAAAACATGTATAAACAATTAACAATTAATGCATGGTAAGATCAATGATTTTCAATAAAACAACTTTTTAAACTATATTCACTCTATTTCAGGCACGGAAAAACATTTCTTTTAGAAGAAATAATTCTTGGAGGGTTAATTTTTTTAGGATCCTTAAGCCTATTGTTTAAAGTAGTGATTATAATTGAATATTTTTCAGTAGTTTTTCTTTAATACATGTTGTAGAACAACATCAACCACTTTTTGAAGCGTTTCATCAATATAATTATCACAATTTCAACTACTTACAGGAAATTTATACATACTAGATATTATTACGCCAGCACCTGTACAAAAAACTAAATATGTACTAGTGCAATGGTTATATTTTGCAGTAAATGTTTGCTTTTATGTTTTTATTTTCAGAAAATATAAATATAATAAATAAACTACATTTTTGACGGGTTTCTCCTGAGACAATCTCACCCCAAATTAGTATTTAAAATGCAAGTTTTGAATAAAGTCAATGTAAAATCTAAAATATCAAACTAATACACATAAATCTCCTTAATTAGTAAATAAAACATATTAAGAAATTAAAAAAAATGTATTCATCACTTTGCAGCATCAAGTGTAAATAACGTTTTCAATCAAGTTTTCCCCAGTAAAAATATATATATACGTAAAAGTAAACAAATCAACATCGGAAGCTATGCCAAACTCAATTTGTAAAGTGTTGAAATGTATAATTTGTATAAGATTCTGCTGCCATCTATCAGAATTTGGCATTACTAATTGATTTTATGGAAATAAATTCTATTTACGACACGTCTTGTCTTTATCCGCGGAGTGTACATAGTCACCCCAGTTGACGGTATGTTTTTGCTATATGTGCTAAGCTAACTGAAAAATTTCAAACACGTTTCAAATTTTGTTCACCAGGAATATAACAATGTTACGTGTGAAACTGGATAGCATGGAGCATTCATAAATTAACTGGTAAATTTATAGATAAAAAATGTAAATGCTGATTTTATTTTTATTTTTAACAATACATTATTTTCATAAATATATTCACAATTCTGACACAAACACCGATATCAAAACTGAGAATTCCATAGTAATAACAAAACGTATGAGTTCTCGCTGAATAATAATAATAATAATAGTCAGGGTCGTACTGGCCCACCGGGCAACGAGGCAAATGCCCGGTGCGCCCTCGTCACTTTTTTTTTTTTTTGGAAGCACGTTTAAAGTTGTGCATTCTGAAAGGCATAAAATTTCAAAGATTTTCAGATGGCAAATTAAAAAGTAATACTTTTTATTTTTAAAAGTATAGCATAAGCAAACTGTGTGGGATCAAAGACAATTAGATAACCCAATTTCCAGATAACATAAGTTATCGACAATCAGATGTGCTATTGTTACACATGGTATCCTGGAAAATCGTGTTTCTGTAATCCTGGCGCCCTTGGTCAGATTTTTTTTCAACGCCTCTGCAAAAATAGCTTTCAAAAAACTAATATCATGTTCGTGTTTTTGTTATTATGGCGCCCATGGTACATTTTTTTTTTCAGCGCCTCTGTAAAAATAACTTTCAAAAAACTAATATCGTGTTCATGTTTTTGTTATTATGCCGTCCTTGGTCAGACTTCTTCAGCGCCATTGTAAAAAAACTAACATCGTGTTTTTGTTATTATGGCGCCCATAGTACATATTTTTTTTCAGCGCCTCTGTAAAAATAACTTTCAAAAAACTAATATCGTGTTCATGTTTTTGTTAATATGGCGTCCTTGGTCAGACTTTTTCAGCGCCTTTGTAAAAATAGCTTTAAAAAAAATAACATCGTGTTTTTGTTATTATGGCGCCCATGGTCAGATTTTTTCCAGCGCCTCTGTAAAAAAAAAAACTTTAAAAACTGATATCGTATTTATGTTTTTGTTATTATGACGCTCTTAGTCAGACTTTTTCAGCGTCTTTCTAAAAATAACTTTAAAAAATTAACTTTTCTGTTAAATATTTAGTGCCCTGGGTGATCAAATATTTCTGCTTTTTGTGAAAGTACAAACGACGAAAAAAGAAAAAAAAAATGGAATGCAATTTAAGAGAAGATATTTTCATTTTAATGGGTCCCATTTTCAGAGGCGGCTTTGGGTTGGGTTGGGTTGATTATTGACGGCCAATTATCTACACATGGGATATATGCCCGGGGGGAGTGCGCTTCGTGGGGGTCTTTCTAAGGGAACCTAACCCGTATTTACGCATGGATAAATCCACGGCTCGAAGAAAACCACGAAAACTCCGAACGATTAGGCGACGGGCGCGATTGGGATCGAACCCAGCACCTCCCGTCTACCAGCGTCGAGAGCACAACCTCTCAGCCACCAGAGGCGGCTTTGGTAATCATGTCGTCCCTAGTCTGATTTTTTCAGCGCCTCTGTAAAAATAACTTTAAAAAAAACTAATATAGTGTTTTTGTAATCCTAGCGCCCTTGGTCAGAATTTTTCAGCGCCTCTGTAAAAATAGCTATTTAAAAATTAATATCGTGTTTCTGTAATTATGGCGCCCTTGGTCAGATTTTTTTCGGCGTCTGTGTAAAAATAAGTTTTAAAAAACTAATATCGTGTTCGTGTTTTTGTAATTATGGCGCCTTGGTCAGATTTTTTTCAGCGCCTCTGTAAAAATAACTTGCAAAAAACTAATATCATGTTCGTATTTTTGTAATTATGGCGCCCTTGGTCAGATTTTTTTCAGCGCTTCTGTAAAAATAACTTTCAAAAAATTAATATATATTTTTTTAAATCATGGCGCCCTTGGTCAGATTTTTTTTTCAGCGCCTCTGTAAAAATAACTTTCAAAAAATTAATATATATTTTTTAAATCATGGCGCCCTTGGTCAGATTTTTTTTCAGCGCCTCTGTAAAAATAACTTTAAAAAAATTAATATATATTTTTTAAATCATGGCGCCCTTGGTCAGATTTTTTTTCAGCGCCTTTGTAAAAATAACTGTCAAAAAATTAATATATATTTTTTAAATCATGGCGCCCTTGGTCAGATTTTTGTTCAGCGCCTCTGTAAAAATAACTTTCAAACAATTAATATATATTTTTTAAATCATGGCGCCCTTGGTCAGATTTTTGTTCAGCGAATCTGTAAAAATAACTTTCAAAAAATTAATATATATTTTTTTAAATCATGGCGCCCTTGGTCAGATTTTTTTCAGCGCCTCTGTAAAAATAACTTTCAAAAAATTTATATATATTTTTTAAATCATGGCGCCCTTGGTCAGATTTTTGTTCAGCGCCTCTGTAAAAATAACTTTCAAACAATTAATATATATTTTTTTAATCATGGCGCCCTTGGTCAGATTTTTTTTCAGCGCCTTTGTAAAAATAACTTTCAAAAAATTAATATATATTTTTTTAAATCATGGCGCCCTTGGTGAGATTTTTTTCAGCGCCTCTGTAAAAATAACTTTCAAAAAATTTATATATATTTTTTAAATCATGGCGCCCTTCGTCAGATTTTTTTTCCGCACCTCTGTAAAAATAACTTTCAAAAAATTAATATATATTTTTTTAAATCATGGCGCCCTTGGTCAGATTTTTTTTCAGCGCCTCTGTAAAAATAACTTTCAAAAAATTAATATATATTTTTTAAATCATGGCGCCCTTGGTCAGATTTTTTTTCAGCGCCTCTGTAAAAATAACTTTCAAAAAACTAATATCGTGTTTTTGTAATTCTGGCGCCCTTGGTTAGATTTTTCCAGGGCCTGTTTAAAAATAACTCTAAAAAATCTAATATCGTGTATTTGTAATCATAGCGCCTTTGGTCACATTTTTTCAGCGCCACTGTAAAAATAAGTTTCAACAAATTAATAGTGTTTTTGTAATTACGGCACCCTTGGTCAGATTTTTCAGCGTCTGTGTAAAAATAACTTTCAAAAAACTATTATCGTGTTTTTGTAATTGCTCTTCCCCCACCTACCCACCCACTTACACACGCGTACACTCCCCATAAGCATACACACAGTGTTGAATTCAGACACTTTTCTCCGGGAGAGACTTCTGTGGCTCCGGGGGGGGGGGATTGTACAGTTCACGGGTGGATATTGTACTTTTTGAACATTCAAAACACAAAATCTCACATTTTCCTCAGGGGACATTTTATTGCTTGGAAGGGGGGATGTCCCCCCCCCGGATCACCGCCTGAATTCAACACTACACATAAATCGATGCTCTTAGTTTTAATAAACTGGAACATTCCATAATTTCTTAATGATAATATAGGTTACACCGCCAAGACTAATTTTTCACAAGTTTTGGGGCAATGGAAACTTATGTAAATTTTGCTTTTCAAAGAATAAAAGGTTAATTTTTCATATCTATTTGAAAATTTTTTACAATTTTTTAGCATTTGAAAATGCCAATAGTATCTAAAAACCTTTTTTAAAAAACTGTATCTGCTTAACGACTCTAAACTTCAAACACCACCCCGATTTACAAATTGAAAAATACACATGACATGTAATCGAAATAAATATATAAACCACTGAAACTTGTAGAAGTCGTTTCACAAAAGAATGGATGAAAGAGAAGCGCAGATGCGCGCAGATGTATTTTTGTTTAGTTTTCAGTGCTGTTAGTGGGAGTTCCTAAGAAGACATTTCGGTGGAGTTTCACCTTAGATACCCAGTGGTATCTGTAGTAATACCAGATGTGACACTTTTTATTGATTATACCATATTGTGGGATTTTTGGATCTCTGTAACTTTCTGAAGAAAATAGAAACTGGATGTGGAGGTATTTTTCCATGAAATACTAATTAACACACGCTCGGCGTACAGACATCAGCAAAGAAAGAAACGTTAAAAACGAAAAAATAAAATATCCAATTAAGTAACTGTTATAGGAGTTTTATAATGTTTTGAGTAATAACATGAGCTGTCCAAAACTTTTTGACGATATTATTAAACAATTTTCATTGATACATACTTTAAATTTTTAGATATTCCCATTAAAAGGTGAAAACGAAAAATAACTTTGCCAATAAACCTTATCATTTTTCAGATACTTTTTTTTCAAGATATCGAGTAAGAAATAGCTGCAAAATAATGAACACATATAAGCTTATTGCGGTAGAAAAAAAAAACGTGTTATTCTTCTTCTTTTCTATATTTTACCCCCATTACGCAATTAAGAATTTTCTTTGACTTTGTTTTTTGTTTTGTAATACAATGCTTAAATATAATTTTGATAGTATATATTATTTTTAAAAAATGTAAATATATTTGAAGCTATTGCTGCTCTTCTGGTGCATTTATTTATTTATTTTTTTGTCTGTGGGTGTGAGTTGTGGCGACTATTAAAATTAAATTTGGCTTCTGTAATTAAAATAAACAGCAATTTAAAATTAATTATGTTTTATTTTAGTGACTAAGCGAGACAAAGGGTGGAAATTACGGAAAGTTTTTTTTTTTTAATGCCGACTGTTTTGAAGAGATTATTCAACTTTTATCGAAGAAAAATGAGGATTTTTGATGATAAAAAAAATCCTTAATGCTCTGCATAATTATATAAGAAAAAAAGCTGACAAAATTAGAAGTAAAACAATTCAGTATTATTAAAGTAATCGTGTCGTGGTCATATATTTAAAAATGTAATTTTGAGAAAAATTAGTTTCAATTTTATTTTAGAATGCTTATTATATATATATATATATATATATATATATATATATATGTGTGTATATAACACTCAAGGGGAAACTTTTTTTGTTCGTGTTAAAAGTAGTTCGTGTTATCCGAACTTAACAGCATTACATACAACTGGACGGGGCAATTGGAAACAGTTCGTGCTAAAAGTAATTCGCGTTAAGCGTGTTCGTGTTAACGAGGTTTGACCGTATATATATATATATATATATATATATATTATATAGAATCGTCTATTCCAGATTCTGGCCACATAAAAAAGTCTTGATTCCGTTGATAAAGCCGCTAAAATAAAAACTCGATTTTCCGAAATTTATAAGTTATGATTACGTGCAAATCCTTAAGGGGATTTTCGAAAAAATATTTTTTAGCGTTCAGTAATGCAAAAATTTATGCTCATTTACAAACATAAAAATAGTGTTCGACAGGAACCGAATTTTGGTTACCTTTCTAGTTTCGACAGAAAACGAAAACGAAATTATCTTAAAAATAAATTCAAAGTAATTAACATAAACATGCATGTTATCTGAATAATGTTTTGCGTAGAAACGGAAGTGCATACTTATTAATTAAAAATTAATTTTATTGAAATAAAATGAATTAAATATAAGGTGCTATAAACATAAAAAATGATTCAAAAATAATCTAATTAAAAAATAACGAATTTAATCAATATTATTAATACCTTCTAGATTTATCCCCTTTTATGTGAATACATAGTATGTGCGGCTCTTTGGATGGTAGTGGCGTTTGGGAGAGGATAGGGAGGGGCAGTTATAGCAATACCGATTATTCGGCAGTATTTTCGCCGAAACTAAGATTTTGCGCTGAAAACGAAAATGAAACCAAATATTCGGCCTAACTCTACATAAATGAATAAAAATTGCAGGCTTGGTCATTAAACTGATTTGTAATACAACAGATTCTTTTCTTTAAATTAATCACATCTTGAGTTAAAATCGATTGTTGTCTTGTGACAGCAGTTTTTTTCCTCTTCCCGCACTGTCGCGTCCGGAAATTAGGTTCAAAACGGCACCTTTGACAGCATTTTCTGAAAGATCTTTTGCTTTTCCTAAAAAAGTATAAAAGACAGTTCTATTACAAAGTTTCTGATGGGCAATAAAAAATAGCTGGTATTTTCGGCCACTTAAAGCAATCAGCAGGTTGTAATGAAATTTAATGAAAACCTTTCAAACAAAATTATCATGCAATACAATTCAAATAATACTTTTCAAAGTAATACATTCAAAGTAATGCTTTTAAAGAATTATTACTTTTCCAAAGATTTTCTGCCCCTCCGCCCCTGCCCTGCGTATACACATGAATTGCAGTACAAAAGAACAAGATCTTTGAAAAACAGAAACAAACCCAGTAGCCCAATAGCTTTTGTAAATGTAAGTTTGCTCACTTGAAAGGAAATCGAAATACATTATGTCCGAATGAGACCGAAATACATTATGTCAGGGAAAAGAGAGTACCGAAATCAGCCATCTATTGTCCACCCCACAGAAACTGGAAATGCATGTGATTCTAATTTTTCAACCGCGCCCCACCAGTGGCTGAGAGGTTATGCTCTCGAAGCTGGTAGACGGGAGGTGCTGGGTTCGATCCCAATCGCGCCCGTCGGCCTAATCGTTCGGAGTTTTCGTGGTTTTCTTCGGGCCGTGGATTTATCCAGGGATGACCACCTCAGGAAACCCGGCTTAAGCCTTAGAGTTTGTGTGCAATCCTGAGGGGCTGACACGCCTCTATCACCAGCGAGACCACAATTACAGAATTATGTATGCAATTTTTACAATATAATATTACACATGAATTTTGTCTGATAATACAGTTATTGCTTTCATACATACGATTATTATTATTATTTCAATGTATGCAGAATATATAATTTCCGGATGAGCTATTTACAAATACTGTGCGGGCACCATGCCTAAAATTATTAGTGGTTAAATATGATGGGTTATTCTTGGCTAGCATATTTTATACAAATACTTTACTACAATTGATGTATATGGAAAAATATGATGCATACATACAGTTATTATAATTAATTCGATTATACAATTATACAGTTTAGACCATTTCCAGAATATGACTATATACAAGTACTGTGCAGACTTTATATTTTGGATTTTTGGTTAAATGGGATGCAGATTCTTGGTTAAATACTTCTAATACAATTAATAATATACTAATATGAATATACAGATGCGAATATACTAACAATTTACAAATAATATGCAGATACTAATAATATACAGACAGTGTGATATTAAATCTCATTACAACAATTATTATATTCAAATACAAAATACAATTATTTATATACATATGTACAGAGAAAACAGGACCCCTGCTATATTGGACAAGCGGGCGCTCGACTACAGAGGAAGAGGATTGGAAAATAAAAATTCATTTTTTTCAATAAATTTCATGCAGTTGACTATGCGCTGGAGAAGAACCGGACGGTCCAGGAGATATTGTAGCCAGTTTTTAAGTGGCATTTGTGGTGATTTTTTGACATGGAAATGTGAAGTTAGAGTGCAATTTAATATGTAGTGTAACGATGTTGCTTCTGATCCACAGATACAAAGTGGTGAGTCACTTCTGTTAATTTGGAATAGGTGTTGTTGAAATGGTCCATGATTTGTTAAAAATAGGTATAGATATCTGTTGTGTATTTCTAGTTGTTGCAAGACTTCCGGAAGGAAGTCTCTTGTGTAATGACCCACTTGTGCTGTAGACCAGCGTTGTTGCCAACTGTCTGTGATTTGTTTTGTTAATTCTCTTTTGAGTGTAGACGGTGGTACAGGAAGAAAAGTTGTTTCCAGCGTTTCATCGTTTGTTGCTGACCGCGCCAACTGATCCGCCAGTTCATTTCCAGCTACACCCGAATGACCCTTGACCCAATTAAAAAAGAAGTTTTTGGAGGATAGATTTATACGTACTAAAATTTCCTGAACTAAATAATTATCTATGTCGAATTTTGAAAGAGCCATTAAGCTTGATAAGCTATCCGATGAAATTAGAAAGTTGACCGAATCTTCTTCCATAGCCCAGCGCACAGCTTCTCCAATCGCAAGTAATTCGGCCTGGTAAACTGAATTACCCGAGTCTAGTTTTGCACGCCACGTGTGATGAATTATATTATTTTTATAAGCACAGAAAGCCGATGCTGTGCCTTCAGCTGTTTTTGAACCGTCTGTAAAGATATGGAATTCCCCATTGAATTTTGAACCCGGACAGGTTTTTATTTGATCTAGAGTTGGTGAAATTTTATATTTTGAGATCTTTGTGGCTATTGTTTGTGCATTAATACGCGTTGATGATATCCCCAATCTAGTGACTCTAGCAAATTCAGCCTCTGCTTCCAGTTGCAAGTCCAGGGGCGGGATACCCGTTAGGACCTGCAATGCCGCTGTTGACGTATTTTTATACGCTCTTGAAATGAGTAGGAGTACTTTTCTCTGCGCTGCCAAGAGGTGACGCACACCATGCGACCGTGTCATACGCGTGAACCACACCCCACAAGCATAAGCGATTTGGCGCTGTAGGATTGCCGAGTACCATATCTTAAAGAAATGATTTGGCAACCTACCCGAAATTGACGAAAATTTATATAAATTTTGAGTAATTTTAGTAATTTCTTCCCTTTTTATTACTATGTGGGGTAGGAATGAAAGATGTTGGTCTATTGTAATTCCTAAGTATTTTAAGGTTTTGACTGATTGTAGGTTTTGTCCTTTTAGTTTGAAGATTGGGTCCCTTTTTAAGATTTTACGTGGATTTATCCATGCGTAAATACGGATTAGGTTCCCTTAGAAAGACCCCCACGAAGGGCACTCCCCCCGGGCCTATATCCCTAGTGTAGATAATTGGCCGACAATAATCAACCCAACCCAACCCTAATTTTCAACCGATAGTCGGTATAAATAAAGTGCTCTTGATGTGAAATCTGCTTCGTTTGTCTCGTTCTATCCAGTGTCAAAGAACTACTCCGTCTTTATATTATTTGCCGGTGACCTGAGTTATTTACTTATTTTAGTGTAATCTTAAACATTTTTTCTTATAATAAGCTTGTACTTCAACCTTTTTTAAAAAAAAATAGTGTACAGTGTTATAAAATATCATCACCACAGCTCAGATGATGTTGCATTTTGCATAAGAACTGCGACTTGTCCATGGGAAAACAATATAGGGTATAAGACTACAAATTAATTTTTTTGATTGTATCTCTTTCACAAGAATGTTTATTAGTTTGAATTTTTGCGAAATCTGCAAAATTTGCCTAATGTATTTCTTTATTTTCTCTTTGTAACTGTTGCGAGAAAAAAAAAATCCCTGCTGGCTCGGCCTACAGGCGGGGTTAGATTTCGAAGTTAGCTACTAATTTCACCAATAAAAACTTAAATCAAGATTAGAGATAAACCCAGTTCTTCACTAAGAATGAGCTCTAGAGACCTAAAATTTCTTAAGAAGTTTGTTTTGTTTATACTGTTTTTATACCTCACATTTTCAACAAATTTATGAACCTATTGTCGTTTTTGTTATTTTTGAAGAATTCTAGTTCTATTATAAAAACAAAATTCCTAGCTTGAAAACAATGTCCTGACGTATTCAACACTTGAAAGAGGGGGTTAATTTTCGTACTTTTCGAAACAGATTGATAAGTTAGAAAGAGTAAAGAATGTAGATGGGATTTGGTGTTTTCCGTTTTATGTATCTTGAACGGTTCAGCCGATGCATGTTTCGAAAGACGGGCTAAAAAAAGCAGCTTTCGGCTTGTATCTGCCTCCACACTTTGGAACGTGGTTTCTGGCACTCGTCGGTGCAACATTTTTCGGTCAACCTTTTAACCCCTTCGCGACGAGAGCACTTTCCTTAATTTTTAATCTTTTACCACCGGTTTTTCACAACAGAAAATTTTCTGTAATTGAATCGCGAAAATGCTCTGACTAAGTAAGGTAAACTTTACAATAAAAAATAACTGAGAAGAATAATGAAGGATTCTGAACACCTTAAGTGGCACGTATACCGGTCGCTCGTCTCCAAGGGGTTAAATTGCGGGGTTTAATTAATATTTCGGCCAATTATATAAAAAAACAACAAAATTGAAACTCAGGTGTATTAAGACCTGCCTTGGACTATTCTCATCCAAATTTACAGACCTTTCGCGCAGTAAATTTTCCTAGCCATTTTTTTCTTTCTTTTTTTTTCCGCACACACAAACACATACTCAGAGAGAGAAACTCCTTTCTTTTATTATAGATATCCTTCAAATAAATTACAATAACAAACTTATTTCTGACAGAATTGTGATACATATGGCTATTAGTATAAAGTTGTAGTTGGCATGAAAAAAAAAAAGAAAAGAAAAAAAAATTGTTAAGGGGATTCGGTACCCTTGATTCAGCGAAAAATGACATAAAAATATGGATTTTCTTATTTTTTGCTTAAATTATACTTTATTACCCTTAGTACATTCTCATGAAGTTTTGTAAAGATTAGAGTATTATAAGCACAGTTTAAAGCGAGAGTGGCCGAGAGGTTGTACCCTTGAAGCTGGTAGACGGGAGGTGCTGGGTACGAACTCAATCGCGCCGGTCGGATTAATCGTTGAGAGTTTTCCGTGGTTTTCAAAAGTAAAAAGTTTTTTTTTTTTTTTTTTACATATAAAAATGTAAAATAAATTCAGTTTATCACTGTAATTTTACAGATACTAGCACATTTTATTTTTTTTCACCCAATCTAATTAACTTAGGAAAAATCCGATACTTAAAATTGTAGAGCACACTTCTACGTATACTTTTTAAAAAATTAGCTGAAAATGTTCAAAATTGTAGGAGAAGATACATTTTAAAATTTACTTAAAATTGTCAAAAAATAAAAAAATAAAAAAATAAAATTTTCGAATGTTGCCTGGAAAATTGAATAATTTCTTATTAGAATCATATTCCTTCATTGAGTCCTTTATTATTATGCCAAAAATTTAACTTAAAATAATTAAACAAAAAAAAATGTTCAAAAGGTACCTAGTCCCCTTAAAATAAAATTTATGGCCAACCTTCTTGGGACTTAAATTACATATGAAAGGAGGAGGGGGGGGGGGGTTAAAAGGTATTTCACAGCGAAACTGACAATTCCATAAGTCTTACTTCATTTAAGTTGGATTTCTAATGCATTTATTCTCCAAATAAAGGACACTCCATTGAAGAATAGGAATTATCTCATTCGAAATATATAAAATAATCCTTTAGCCGTTACGTATGTTAACTTTTCAAAAAAATTGTTTTAGATACTTTTAAATAGTAGTTGGCGCCCTTTTGATTAGAATTTGGCGCCCTTTTTATCCAAGTTGCCACCGCCCTTTTTGTCATGCCAGTACGACCCTGATAATAGTAATAAATTGCCGGAGAACAACCTGGCGAGAGAAATAGGTCCTTAGATATTTCTCTGTGGTTCAGGGAAAATAAATCAAAGCTTTCTATATTTTTGCTACAACTATTTCCAAAAAATAATATTTGTGGTAGATTTACTTTGCACATCTTAAAAAAATCAAACAGAAGATTATTGTTTGAAAATAGTGTAAATATAATAATAGATATAATAATAGATATAATATAGATTAAATAAAGATATAATAATAGATATAAGACCGATATAATATAGGTATAATCATAGATACACTATATATATAATATAGATATAATCATAGATATAATATGTATCCCTGAAGTAGTTAATATACTGTGTTGAGAAAAGTCGTAAATTTGTATCTGTTTTCTGCATGAAGGATATATGTTTGAATGATAGAATGCGATTACATAATCAGTTTGCTAGTGGCTTAGGAATTTCTTTTTAAACGATTACCGTTCACTTTTAGTAATAATATTATAATCATAGCTTTGGGCAGGGATGGTTCTGTTAGTATTAGGACATATAAAAAAGCTTATTGATGAATAATATATATAATATAAATTTGCTTGCCACTGATTTCATTATTTATATTCTAAAAATTTTGGAATTTCATAAATAGAGAACATGCTTACTAAAATGCCGCATGAAGTAAAAACTTCGTTCTCAGATAATCAAGGTAATAAGTAGTTGCAATAGGAATACTTTTAATTGTGGTTAAAAAGTTCGTTTGAGTTAATATGTAATTATCTAAAAGATATTTTTTTTTCTTGGGGGGAGGGGTTATTTTTAGGTTTAAAACATTATAATTAGCTATCCAAATGACAAAAAATAAAGTTTACTGGCGTTTAACGAATAGGCCATTTACTAACTATCTAACAAGTATATTTATATTGCGTAAGAATAAAAGAAAAAAACATATATAAGATAAATTAACATGCTTAAAAAATGTCAAAATATCAAACAGGCGTAAAAAGACATAACAACATAACAGTATTGTTTCTTTTTTTCAATCATTAATTACTAATTCGCACAATTTATCTCTTATTTAAGAAAAATAATAATAACGGCGTGTTTGAAATACAAATCTCAGTAACGGTAAGTAGAACTTTAAGCGAACATTACTTTTCATTGCTTTTATTATGTAAAGACATATAATATGCAGAACATATAATAACAGTCTACATGCAGAAAATAATAAAAATATTTGTAAGGAGAAAATCATAGTAAACATAAAGACTATATTATTAGGATTAAATAAATTCTTTGTTATCAGCTAATCAAGTTAACCAGAATTTGGAGTAGAAAGAGGTTTAATTGCAATTAATATATAATTTCGTGTTAACAAATCACATATTATCGAAAGAATGTTATTTATTAGATTGCTTATGACTTCTCTGACGTTCAATATATAATTGTTTCATAGCAGCTCTTAAAGAATGCAATTTAACTCGTTTGCTTATGAGAATATTACTAGGATAAAATTTTACAGTTCTTGGTCGCTAATGTAGAGAACGTCAAAAAATTTGAAATTTACTTGAATGCGAGTGTAAATGTGTCTAACTATCCCTATTATTTTGAAATTAGAGAAAAATAAAACTCCTCATATACTAAAGATAAATTACTTTCATATGTTTATGAAATTTCGATTTTTTAAAAGTTTTAAAAGTGAATGGTAAAAGTAATCATAGCTTTTTAAACAAAACGGCTTTTATTAATATATTTAAAAGAAGCAAAACGCCTAATTTAAAATTGATGTTTTATACATGGAAATCCTCATTTTTTATATGACGTCGCATTCCCATGCAAGAACAAAATTTATGGATTGTTATGATTTTTTTTTTTTTTTTTGCTTAGTTTCTTTTAAAAATTTGGCAACAGGAAAAAAACAGTTTTATATTGCTGCAAATTTTATTTAACATTGCTGTAACAAACAGTTAATTTTGATTCACGTTGTAATATGTCAAAAGAAATACACGTCAAGAAATACGTCAAAATGGCTAAACATATAATATATTGAAAAGAACTTTTTACAGATCAGCTTTATATACATGGTTAAGGATTATGTCTTAAGCACAATTTTTTGCGTCCGTCAATTCTAGCATGCGTCTTTTCATTGTCCCGTCTCTTTATCATCTGACCTGAACTATTTCTATCTTTACGCGTAGTTTCCGTGACGCATCAGAAACGGGGTCTGTCGACAGCCATAGTGTTGACATGTACCGAGTAGACTCGAAAGCTCTACAAGATATTTCCTCTACAATCGGCAAAACAGTTATTCGGCCATACACTGTCGATCACCACAAGAGCAACTGGAGTTGAGAACTAGTTATCTGAAAAAATAAAAAAAAAACCAGCAGCAACAAAAGTTTTTTAAAACAAAATAATTATAACACAGTTCATAATCTCTCTTTTAGAGACCTTCTCAAAAGAGATATTCTAAAAAGAGATATTCAAAAGAGAAATCTAAGTGAGATATTCTCTTTTAGAAACCAGTTCATTTATTAATCGTTCAATCAGTATTCACATAATAAAGGAATTATCTTCAAAAACATTTTAAAAATAAACAATCGTAAACCGCGTCTAAAGAGTCAAGAATTCGTATTTAAAAAGCACAAAATTCGTCGTTATGGAATTGCCATCATTAAAATCTTGTCTCTTCTTTTCCTTTTTTCTCTCTTTTTTTCACCGTGACATTTCATAATGAAATCATCTCAGTTCTTCGGGGCATGGCTTCTTTAAAATTAAAAAAAATGTCCGGATAGAGATAGCATTTGTCAAAATCGATATAATTGTGAGGGAATGCCGTTATTGTGGGAAATTGTCAACCCTGTAAAACTGTCACAATCATGATATTGTCTACTTCGGGAAAATTTCCCCTCTCTCTGCACAACAATGTAACTTTACGCTTTATCAGACTACGGATTCATGTACTCGGTACAACTGTTCGTGACTGTGAGATTCGCTGAACCCAATTTTTTTAACATCGTATAGGTCGTTAATTTTTATTTTTATGATTTCGTAGGTCCAAATATTATGGTTTTAGTTTCAGGCCTGAACTGTGTTGCTACCGTTTGATGGCAAATGTATTATTATGTTTAAATTTGATAATCATTTTTTGTCTCAACTTATTGATTTTACAGTTCTTACTTTGAATTTTTAAAATGTACCTTTTGACTTATTTTCTTAGGTCATCACCAGAGTTGCCAAGTCTCCGGATTTTCGTACACCAGTATTTTCTTGGAGAAAATGTTGTTTTTTTAAATCGCAGAGTGCTCGATTAAACAAAACAACATTTTCTGTACTAAAATACTGGTATCCAAAAAGCCGGAGACTTGGCAGCTATGCATCATGATTATTGTTAAAGTCAGATTGTGTTTTTTCGTCTAAACTGTTGGTGATCTTAACGTTAAGCTTAAGATTAATTTTACTCCCAATTACTAGTAACTCAAATGGTCTTGTGTTGACATTTCATGTGAAGGTCGAATTTATTATCTCTTGATGACTGCTCATAAGTGTATACTACTTCTCCGGGTTGTCTACATATAATTTTGATAATATTGAGATTATAATGGCATCTAGGCGCTCGACCTTCCAATTAGCCCTTGGCCGACCGGTGGTGATTTGGATATGTTGGATATTTTCTTCGGTACTGTAATCCTCAAATAAGGAAGCAGCTTTATCCAAAATTGTATAAGACGGATTCCCGAAAATAATTTTTTTCAATTTCCTATTTTGAAACCACTTTTGTGGCGTTTGTATACTTTGTGAAATACAGTCAAACAAATTTTATGAAGGTGTCGATGACCGCAAAGATACGTTTCTATTTTTTTCGTGTTCTCTAATGGACTAAAATGACTAAATTATGAATATGGTAAGTATGTTGTGAAGTTTTCGCGTTCTTTATTAGACGTAGTAAGATTTTTTGTCTACCACACTTTCTATTGGCTAAAATGCAAGGAACACTTCTCGATTTTTTGTTTGACTTTAGGAATGTAAAATTCATTGTCTAGTTTTTTTCTGTTCATTTAAATACATAATAACTATTTCGTAAATGGCTTTGATTATATTCATTTATTTTTTAGACCACTGACCAGGCACCTACCTGTCGGGCTTTTTCCCAGCTAAACGCGTTGATGCCTGGCAACGGGGAGAGGATTCGCCCGATCTCCGTATGGCGAATATCTGTTTGAAAAATCTATAGGCCGACGTGGCTTCAGTGCATCTTGTTGCCTAAGTTGCTTTTTCTTAGTTTGCCGGTTGCTAATTGATGTTGAATGAGACGGTTAAGCACTGCACAGTGTAGTGAAGTCATGCCTGATGGATGTGAGATGCTAAGGTATTTGCCAATTTCTTGTTGCATCGTACACCCATACGTAATGCCATCGCTGCTCGAGTTTGTCTCGTAATTTAGAACCTTGATCAGGTGACGAGACCTTCACCTGACTAGGCACCTCCAAAGGTGTAATTCACAGGTAACTTGAAAGACTTTGCACCCACGACGTATTTTACATGTACCGGGGATTATAATCATTTACAATTCATCTGGGACAACTATCAAACTGCTACAGCTGATGCAGTTATAAAGGACATTGTTTTTCACTGAACAATCTTCATAATATTTTACTTTTAATATTACTTTTATTGCTTTATACGCTCATCAGTTTTACGATCTTTAATAATTTTCAATGTTTTGCTATCTTTATTTACCATACAAATAAGATTCCTGCTTAATGCATCAACATGTGTCATACTAAAGTCACATCTACTTTTAATGTTTTAATCGAAATCGGATAGCATCAAAGCCTACCCACCTATTTTTGTGTTCATGTCTTTGTACATAGTCATTTTCAATGCGTTGTAATCTATTACAATTTTGAACAGAATACATAACACAAATCCCTAACTTCTTCAAGGTCTTTATTACAGCTAGAACATCTAACTCATAACTGGTATATTTCCGTTCGACCTCGGTTTGTTTTCTTACCAGGAATATGCTCGGTGTGAAACAGGATACTAAGAAATTTTATTAAGTAGATTTGGTGTAACGGTTTTAATATTCAGCATTTGTCTATGGCCTAGCAGTTCAAATAATGCATTTGATTTAGTTTACATGTACAAGATATTATTAGGAGGAAATATAGAAGCTAAAGATCGCTAATGTATAGAGCCGATAAATCAGAAAATTACTTGAATGAAAATACGTCTAATTCCATCGATTGTCAAATCCATCGAGGTGTCAAATACATGTAAAATAAAATTTCCAAACTGATTCGGGTTTGGTTTTTAACGATGTTTGTTTGCTTATGATTATGGTTTTATACTTTGAAACCGAAACATGTCAAATTTGGAAATTTTATTTTGCATGTATTTGACACCTTACTTAAGTAAAAGGTGTTTTTAATTTGTGTATATATCATAACTGGAGATTTTCCTTCATTTTCATACTTTTTCATCACTTCGAAATGTTTAAATTTTTCAAATCTGAAACACTTTGACTTAAAAAAACGTGATGTAGTGTTATTAAATACTTCAGATTTGCTAGAAGTTAAAAAAAAAAAAAAAAAAAAAAAAAAAAAAAAAAAGCAGTGCATGCGCTTGAAAATTTAATAACAATTTAAAAAATAAAAACGCTTTGTTTTTGAAGTTCGAAAACAAGTTTAGGAGAAATTTACTATACTCGGTATCAGTTTCTAATGTTCGACATTTAATTTTGCCTAGCAGCATCTTGAAAAAGGTACTTAAATATCTGGAAAGTGTTTGGAATATGTTGTTATTAAGATAAAATATTGTTAAAAATCACTAATGTAGTGCCGATAAAGTAGAAGAATACTTGAATGATACTGTGTAACGAAATTTCGAAATTTTCAGATAAAGGAGAAATTACGAGTGTCATTTGTTAAATATATATATATGAAAATTTTAAATACTGGATTATTTTAACTCGATGAAACCGATTGATAAATAAACGATACATGTTGAATTTTTTTTTTCAACTGATTGAAATTTTCTCTAACTAGGCACATTTTTACTCATTTGTAAAAATAAAAACAAAATAAATGTTTAAATATTTAAAATAGGGGGTGGGGAGGGGAGTAAACCTCTCTTGAAAGATATACTTTTCATTCTAAAATAACCACAAGAAAAAACAGTTCAAGAACTACTTATTATACATGAAATAGTGTTTAATGTTTTACTAAATTTAACAATATCTGAAATTGTCTGAATATATGCTCATAATTTGCTCATAATGAATTACAGTGGAACTTCCCTTTAACGAAGTCCCTATTTCACGAAATTTTCTACTTAACGATATTTTCTGCAGAACTTTGACTTTGAACACCATTAGCATATAAATTAATCTCTATATTACGAAAAATATATTCTATATAACGAAGTTTATTCCTTTTTTGTTCTTGTACAGAATTGAAACTAAAAGGTTGCTGTTGCAATGGATATGCGAATTTATTAGCGGATTGTAATAAATTGAACACATTTAAATATTTTCCGTTCTGCTTGGTAGTAAATAAAACATTTTTTTTCATACTAAGAAAAACACTTGTTATAATTACTCTCCCACAGGGTGTCGCATCAATTCATCTCGCACAATTCATCGCGGAACAATTCATCGCGCACAATTCGTCGCAGCGTCAATTCATCGCGAGCTCAATTCGTAGCGGCTCAATTCGTCGCAGCGAAAACGCACAATTCATAGCGGAACAATTCATCGCGCACAATTCGTCGCAGCGTCAATTCGTCGCGGGCTCAATTCGTCGCGGGCTTAATTCGTCGTGGGCTCAATTCGTCGTGACGTCAATTCGTCGTGGTATCAATTCGTCGCGACGTCAATTCGTCGCAGCGAAAATGTCTTTGAAGGCTATTATGATAAAAATCAGGATTATTTAGTAAAATTATTTAACGATAATTTGTTTTTTAGATATACAGAATTATAACTAACATTTTAAAGGCGATTTCGGAGGAATTTTTTTTATAAGTGATTTTTTGAGGAATTTCCTTATTGTGAACATGAAAGTTTAATGAATAAGAGCAAGTCATTTCTTATTTAAATTAGAGATAGAATAAATATTGCTTTAGATGACAAATACAAATGCTAGAAATTTTTTTAAAAAATTATTAGTTGACATATGTGTACACAGGGTACAATCCCCCCCCCCCCCCTCCCTTATATTTGAAAGAATTAGGAAGTAAAAAAAGTATTGAGAGATGTAAACATAAAATACTTTTTGTGATTGTGATTGAACAAATTGCTGCATGAATGCAATTTCATTAAGTAGTATTTTGGTTTTATAAGTTTTTTCATTTATTTCATCTATACTAATAAAAGGAAAGTGTTTGTCTGTCTAAGTTCTGTGTACGTGTGCGCGATGACAAGCGAAATCTACCGCACGTAGAAATCTGAAAATTTGGTGGTGGTCTCTCTTGTACGCATATGTCAATAAATATTTTTTTTTTTGTAATTTTTCTAGTCCTAAAAAGTTGCGAGAAAAAAGCTAGTGAATCGGACGCTTTTTAAGGGAGCTATACCAGGGGTCCCAAAATTTTCGAACCGATAGTTTTGCGCAGGGCTCTAAGAGGAAAATATCTTAAAAGGTCCTGGTAGCACATTAGATCTTCAATTAGACAAAATTAAGCATAGGGTATTAATTAATTATTAGAATAAAACTTAAGGAAATGCTAAAAAAGGGCCCTAGGGCCCCAATAAAAATATAAAGTAGTGACCCGGGGAGGGCAGTCAAAGACTAAACTTTAAAGTCGCTTAGTAAGAGGGTGACACAATTATGGGGGGTGAAAAATGCATAGCACACAAAAAGTTCAAGGGTCCTCGAGTCGGGCCCCAGGATCCTAACTGGAATGCAGAATTGTGGGAATAACTAAATGAAGAAAAGGCACCAAAAACGAAAAAGATCGGATTGAAAGGGAGCAAGTTATTAAAAATTTGGGGAACAAAAACCTTCATCGTTGCCCCTATACTCACAAGGAGACCGCCAAACATGATGCTCACAGATTTTAATGATTTTAAAGTATGTTGTAGGGGTCATACCCCTAACTATTCAGGTCAAAGGTTTCCTTCAAATGGGCTTAGTTTTCGAGAAATTTCGGGTTAAAGTTTAGCATGCATTTCAAATACCCATTAGTTCGCAATCTTGAACGAGGTCTTCGTAGCTCTGTGCCAGTGCGCGCGACTTGAGAGCCGGAAATAGGGGCTCTGTCCTCTCCTGTGACTTTCACCTTTTTTTTTATCAATTGTATATGTTTTTCGCGTTATAAGTTTTATGCAGATGTATGAATTCTGCATCTTTGAACTTTTTGATATTTTCCTAATAAATTCCATTTACATTTTCGAATTTTTCGTGATATTTTACATTTTTTTTTTTTTTTTTTTTTTTTGTGCAGTTTTGAAATTAATATTTCACGAAATTCCAAACTAGATTTTGTTTATTTTTTTTATTATTATTTACCCTTTATATTTTAATAAACGTTCTAAAATAATACTTTTTTTAACTTTATGAAATTTTAAATAAAATTTTATATTCTTTTATAATTTATACAAAATATTTTTATATCAAATCTTCTAAAGGTATGTATGATTATGTAATTTCAACAACATATCTTGAAAGGAGTAATAAAATATTAAAGCAATAACGCTTATATCCAAGTTTTAACCAGTTTGTGTATATATATATATATATATTGTTATTTAAATTATTTAACTATAAAGTTCAAACTCAACATCCTTTTTGATTTGCACAAATAAAAAATAATATATTACAATTAATTTTTTTTAAATTCTAACAAGTCGATGCCATACAGAACAATTCAACTAGAAATGAAAAATCGTTTGTAAATTACAATAGATATAAAAAATACCTGAAAAAAAAATCGTCTGCAATGACTTTTACGGTAATATCAGAAAAAGTAAAATTTTCTTTTTATCATTTCGTTTAATCCTTTGCAGACAATTACCACGTTTTGAAATAATTTCTTTTCCAAATTTAATGCATTTTTTAATATTTATCACAATTTAAGTATTTTTAAAGAAAATTACCACGTTTGAAATAATTTCTTTTCCAAATTTAATGCATTTTTAAATAAATTTATCACAATTTAAGTATTTAAAGAATATAAAATATGCTAATTTATACATTCTTCCAATATTGTTAAAACAATTTACGTAAAGAATATATTTAAAGGAGATTTTTAATGCGGAATTTGTTTAGAATATTTTTGCGATATGTATCACACAATTAGTTCCATATTTAATAAACTAAAAATGTCGATGTCGGTAATGGGTTGGGTTGGGTTGATTATTGACGGCCAATTATCTACACTAGGGATATAGGCCCGGGGGGAGTGCCCTTCGTGGGGGTCTTTCTAAGGGAACCTAATCCGTATTTACGCATGGATAAATCCACGGCCCGAAGAAAACCACGAAAACTCCGAACGATTAGGCCGACGGGCGCGATTGGGATCGAACCCAGCACCTCCCGTCTACCAGCTTTGAGAGCACAACCTCTCAGCCACTGGTGGGGCCGATGTCGGTAATGATAAATATTTTAGTATTTCAGCAGTTAACATATTTCAATATATTTAGAACAAATCAAATATTAAAAGGATACATTATTTTGTTAATTTTTTCTTAATCATTTAAATTTTTAGGTAGCTTTCAATACAAAAAACTATAAAACTACCTATTGCAGCCGTTTGTAGGAAAGCAGTTCCAGAAAATTTCGATATATTTTCACCGATCATGACCCCCAGATCCCAAAACCACCCTCCGTTCAAATGTTGATTTATATATATATATATATCTGACCTATGTCATACGATAACGCTCGTATTGTATTTATAAATCAATTTGGATGAAACTAATTGTGTGTATTAAGCTCATCAATGTCTCGACCGAGTTCGTTGGCCAGCTTGGTCCACCATCTTGTTTCAAGATGGCAGCCACTTAAAGATTTAATAAATATTTAAAACTAAAATAAATATACAAAAAAGTTAAAAATTCAAATTTATTTTTTATTAAGTGTTAGGCCTTGAAACAAGGATTCCAGAGCATTTTTTGTTTTACCTCTATCTTAAAGAATGGCTGAGATAGAGCAGTTTGAAATTCTAGGGCGGCTGACATTTTGAAACAAGACAGCACGTTACAAAAATTTTCATTGTTGTAATCATTTTCCCAATCATACGAATAAAACTATATATTCATATCTGTTAGCGCCAAATTCTCGCCAACGAAATATCGCCAAATTTGGCGACCAAAATAAGTCTTCAATAATGAAGCCAATTTGGCTATAGCTCAATAATTTGGCGAATTTCTTATTCTAATTCAGTATTAACGAATCATTTGTAAACGTTTTCTTTGCATTTTAGCTTGCTGCTTTCGTGTAACATTAGCTAAAATTTTAAAACGAAGATATAGGAAAGCTACCTTTTCCTCCCGGTACAGGCCGGAAGGACTTTTTTAAAATTGAAAATGCAGCTAAAAAAATGCATTATTTCATAAATACAATAAATAAATAATTAAATATACATAAATGTAAACAAGAATCATTTTAAAAAGACGAGATATCAAGACTTAAAATAGTTTGGATTTTCATCAACAAAAATATATTAGAATAAAAATTGCGCAAAAACTATAAATTTTCACGAAAAATTTGAAAATGTAAATGGAATTTTTAGGAAAACATCAAAAAGTTCAAAGATGCAGAATTCATAAATCTGCATAAAACTTATAACGCGAAAAACGTATAAAATTGATTAAAAAAAGGCAAAAGTCACAGGAGAGGACAGAACCCCCATCTCCGGCTCTCAAGCCGCGCGCGCTAGCACAGAGCCACGAAGACCTTGTTCAAGAAGGAGAACTAATGGGTATTTGAATTGCATGCTGAACTTTAACCGTAAATTTCTCAAAACTAAAGCCCATTTGAAGGAAACCTTTGACCTGAATAGTTAGGGGTATGACCCTTATAACATACTTTAAAATCATCAAAATCTGTGCGCATGATGTTTTGCGGTCTCCTTGTCAGTCCCAGGGGGCCAGGGTCTTAACTGGAACGTGGAAATGGTGAAAAGCTTAATGGAGATAAAGCCCCCAAAACGAAGGAGATCGGCTAAAAATGGGGCTAATTATTAACAGTTTAGGGCACAAAAATTTTAAAGTGCCCAGGAGGGTCGGCACTTGACCGAGAAAATTTTGTCGTTCTTTTGTAGCTGGAAGTCCTAAAAAGTTAACAGTAAACAAAAGCTTAGTGGATCGATCGATTTTTAAGGGAGAGGTCCCAAAACGGGCCAACTCATAGTTTTGAGTAAGACCTTAAGAGGAGAACATCTTAAAAGATCCTAGTACGTAGAGCTTTACATCTTCAATTAGACGAAATTAAGCATAGGTTATAAATTAATTGTTAGAATAAAATTTGAAAGAAATGCTAAAAAAAGGGCCCTAGGGCTTCAATATAAATATGAGGGTGGTGGCCCGTTGAGAGGAGTCAACTTAAAAGTCACGCATTGAGAGAGTGACACAATTAGAGAGCCGTCTGGCCGTCTGGCCGTGCTCTAACACCCGTAAATATGCTCGGATTGCTCTGCAATTTTTATATGTTATTATCGTTATCTATAGCATGTTCCCTATTTCGACGGAAGTGCATAGCACTTATAGTTACTTTACAGGGACAGTCAAAAGAACTCCGTTACATTACGACTATGGAGAAAAATCGTCTGCGGTTTATTTAAATAATGTTTCACTATTTTAAACGCATTGAAATTTATATATATCACTAAGGTGCATTAAAAAAGTTTTACTACAGAATATTGTGTGTATAGTAGTCATCGTTCATTTACAGGGACACACAAAAGAATTCTCTACTGTCTGTTAACAATAATTACTGGAAGTGCGTTTTAAGTTACTGAACGCGATTTTAATTTTAACTCGCTGTTTGCCTATTATGTGGTGTGTATAAATTCTGTAGATCCTATACAGGGAAGCACAAAAGTTCGCGAACACATTTCCGTTTATTGACAGAAACTCCAGACGGAGAATTTTAAACTGTGCTACGCGTTTCCTAACTAAACTAAAATTTACCATCCTATGTAGTATATATGCAAATCTATAGATCCTGTACAGGGCTGAATAAAAGTATTGGGATATTTTTTCAAATATTATATATGTTGGAAATTCCTGAAATTATGTTTTAAAATATGTTATGCGTTCTCCAAATTGTTTACTTAGATGTTAACTTTTAGCTTATTAAACGGTATGATTTGTAAAATTATTTTGGAAGCGTTGGAAAGTGTTACGTAATCTATGCTTAACACATATTTTTTCGTTCTTGTTTCATGCTCTGGGTGGTTTTATCCTAAATCTTCCTCCATTTTTTCGGTAATCTAAAGCAATATTTATTCGATCTCTAATTTAAATAAGAAATGAGTTGTTCTAATTCATTAAACCTTCATGTTCTCATCAGGGAAATTCACAAAAATCACATATGAAAAAAGATTCCTCTAAAATTGCCTGTAAAATGTTAGTTACAATTCTCTAAATCTAAAAAACAAATTATCATTAAGTAATTTTACTGAATTATCATTATCTTTATCATAATAGCCTTCAAAGACGTTTTCGCTGCGACGAATTGACGTCGCGACGAATTGAGCCCGCGACAAATTGACGCCTTGACGAATTGACGCTGCGACGAATTGACGCTGCGAAGAATTGACGCTGCGACGAATTGTGCGCGATGAATTGTTCCGCGATGAATTGTGCGTTTTCGCTGCGACGAATTGAGCCGCGATGAATTGTGCGCGACGAATTGACGCATAACCCTCCCACACCGAGACTCCAGTGCTGACAGTTGGCGGAAGTCAAAATCCCCTTTTTTCATTCCATTATATAGAAGATGCAGTGACGCAATAGCGTCAGATGCATTGAAGCAAAAAATATCAATTACAGTCAGAGAGTTATCATTCTGTGCTTCCATTGCTGATAGACAGTTGCTTTGTGAATCCACAAGAATGTTCTTCAAAATGCAAATCGGAGAGCATCAAAGTTATTTGTGTTTCTGCCAATACGGCTTCTAAACCATTAGCCATTCTAGTAATTATTCTAAGGAATAATAAAAAATCTTGAAGTACATTATCGAAAAAGACAGAAAAAAGACAATGTAGTGAAAACATTAGTTTGAGAACCTCTGTATCAGAGCTGATGGAAGCTTGAGAATGTGATGTGATTTCATCGACCGTACACAATTGTTTTGTAAAAACGCCTTCATAATTTGAAACTGAATCCAACACCTGTTTGTCATATCTAAAGAAAAAATTTCATGAATTTCAGTTGATTTCTATTTAACGAATTTTCTTCACAACGAAGTTTTTAAGTGTAACGATGAGACTGCGTGAAATGGAAGTTTCACTGTATATGCTCATAAATGTAAGTAACTTAAAATAAATAAAATTCAAAAATATCAAAAAATATATTATATGACGTGCATTGGATATATGTCTAATTTTTCTAATTTGTCTATTTATCTGTTATTCAATATAACAGATAATATGAATGTGAGATCAAAATGAAAATGTGAAATGGGCACATGTTGTTTGCCTTGGTTGGTTGCCTTTGATTTGAAGATTTATTGTAATAGTAGAGATTTCTTTTTAATTTCACAGCTTTGTAAAATTTTGAATTGCTTAACTATTTTAAAAAGGAAATCAATTTTTTTAAAAACTTATGATTAAATTTTATTTTGTGTCTTGTGTTTTATCAATTACTTTAACATTTGTTAGAGGTTAAACGAAACTATATTTATATAGATCTCCTTGAATGCTTTCGAAAATTACATATTAATTTAGAAAATACATAAAAAAGAACGAATTAATGAAATTCCTAATTTTCGAAGTACGTTAATAAAAGATAACCCAAGGAGTTATATTAAGTAGATCGGAATTACGCTTCTGATGTTCTAAATTTGTCTGTTGCCAAGCAGCTTAAAGAATGGAATTTATTTCATCTGCTGGTAGAAGATCTTCTAAGGACGAAATATACCAGCCAACAACAGCTAATGATGTAAAGCGTCGATAAATTAGTAAATTACTCGAATGCAAATGCGCTAAACTACATTTCGTACTTTTGACATAAAGAGGAACTCGCATTTATTAATTTATTCTTATAAAATTCATTCTTTTGTGAAACTCCGAAATGTTAAACTACTTCAAAACGGAATCATTTCTTTGAAAAGTAATATGATTTAGCCGTGTTTTTTGTCTTGAGTTAACCCTTTATGCACCGACGGTACTTTAAAATACCACTAAAAGGAACTTGTTATAAAATTCATTTAACTTATCTATTGTCAGTAATGCAAGTTAGCATGAGACGCTTTACTTTATCATGTTTCAAAAGCATTATTCGCTGTAGAAAGCAACATTATTTTTAAATGGACTAGGGGGGCTCGGCCCCCCTGCTCGCTACGCTCACCAATTCCCCACGTAATCGCGCCCTAGCCAAGCACTCTTAGTGCTGAGTTTGTTTTAATAGATCAAAATGTCCTTTCCCGAATTCGAAACCTAGCTAGATGGATTTCTCGTGCTCGAATTAGTATAGGCAACACTTTTCGTGTAAATCGTTTGAGTATTTTTCCATTTATAACAAAAAACATTTTCAGCGCTGAGTTTGTTTTACCCTGTAAAAACGAATTTTCTTGTATTCGGAACCTAGCTAGATCTTTTTTCTCGTGCTCGATTTAGTATAGAGGGCAAGTCTCGTGAAAATCTTCCCAGTCGTTTACTATATCATTCATAATCGGGAAAATCCCTTGCTCGTTTAATATATATGAATAATCGGGAAAATCCCTTGTTCGTTTAATATATATGAATAATCGGGAAAATCCCTTGCTCGTTTAATATATATGAATTTGGCGACAGTAATTTGGTTGACAGGATAACTAATAAGTAACAATTGTATATATAGTGTTACGAATATTGTAAATAGTTAGTGTTTGTGCTTAAAAATAATGTAAATAGTTCAATTAAGTTCTATTGATAAGCTAATATTAATTTTTGTTGCATTGCAATATCTCAATTTGTTGACGCAATTGGATTTCAATGTGAGTCTATGGAAATTTGGCGAAATACTGGAAATAGCGCCAAGTTGGCGCCACTTTTGGCAGCTAATTTAAGCCGCCAAATTTGACTATATATCGCCAAGTTGGCGACAAACTTGGCGACAGATACGGATTCCTTCCCCTTGGTAACCTCCCTAATAGGCCCCCTAATATATGGCCGTCTGGCCGTTCTCTAAATCGCGTAAATATGCTCGGATTGCTCTGCAATTTTTATATGTTATTGTTGTTGTCTATAGCATGTTATCTGTTTCAACGGAAGTGTGTAGCACTTATAGTTTTTTTACAGGGACACTCAAAAGAATTCCGTTACATTGAGGTCTATGGGGAAAAATCATTTGCGGTTTATTTTAATGATGTTTCACTATTTTAAACGCATTGAAATTTATATATATCACTAAGGTGCATTAGAAGAAGCTTAATATGGAATAGGGTGTGCATAGCACTTATAGTTACTTTACAGGGGCAGTAAAACAAAATCCGTTACATTACGTCTATGGAGAAAAATCGTCTGCGTTTTATTTAAATAATATTTCACTATTTTAAACGCATTGAAATTTATATCTATCACTAAAGTGCATTACAAGAGGCTTACTACAGAATATTGTGTGTATAGCAGTCATCGTTCATTTACAGGGACACACAAAAGAATTCTCTACTGTCTGTTAACAATAATTCCTGGAAGTGCGTTTTAAGTTACTGAACGCGATTTATATTTTAACTCACTTTTTGTCTATTACGTGGTGTGTATAAATTCTGTAGATCCTATACAGGGAAGCCCAAAAGTTCGCGAATATATTTCCGTTTATTGACAGAAACTCCAGACGGAGAATTTTAAACTGTGCTACGCGTTTCCTAACTGAACTAAAATTTAGCATCCTATGTAGCATATATACAAATCTATAGATCCTATACAGGGTTGAATAAAAGTATTCGGATATTTTTCCGAATATTGTATATGTTGGAAATTCCTGAAATTATGTTTTTAATTATGTTATGCGTTTTCCAAATTGTTAACTTAGATGTTATCTTTTAGCTTATTAAATGGTATGATTTGTAAAATTATTTTGGAAACGTTGGAAAGTGTTACATAATGTACTTGACGCATGATTTTTCGTTCTTGTTATTTATTGAATTATAATTTTGAGGTTTTTTTTTTCAAAAGTAAATATTTTTTTTCAAATTTGCTGAATTAGATATATAGTAAAATAACTGAAAAATACATATCCGAAGGTTGAATTATTTATCTTTAATAGATCTTGACTTATAACAATTTACAGACGAGAATTTTTGTAAAAACCCGTCATGCAGAAAAACGCAAAAACATTTCCATGACAACTATTATTTGAATGCTAGATTTTGAAAACAAAATGTAATATATCCTGTTCTAGTTAAGACAGAAACATTATTTTAACATCATTTTAATCCGAAGAAAATAGAAAAATTTATAGTATAATAAAATATTTTTGAAAATTTTGAAGATATTTTTTGTCCCTTAATAAAAAATAGATTACCGGAATGTGCTTTTGGTATTCAATTTTTTGTTATGCCTAGCAGTTTAATGCTCTGGGTAAAATCAATTCTGAAAAAACAAACAAAATAAAAGAAAACTGCCCAGTTAAACTGACGGCATTGAGCTCACAGGCTATTCACACTAACTGTAAATTATATTCTTATTTCAAAGAATTTGAAATAAGCCCTCGTAAAATGAAGAAATCGACAATATATTAAGAGGGGGGAACCATCCCCCGTTTCTCCTTCTTATACTTAACCAATGAACCCATAAAACTAACCAGAGAAGCGCCTTACCACAATGAACCTATATACAAAATTTGAAAAAATCGGATAATTCTGCATGAAAAATCCATTTATCTAAATTAAGGGGGGGGGTTAGCCCCCGTCCCCCTTTATACTTAACCAAAGAACCCCCAAAACTAATCAGAGAAGCGCCTTATCACAATGAACATATATATAAAATTTGAAGAAAATCGGATAATTCTGCTTAAAAAACCCATTTATTTATATTAAGAGGGGTTAGTCCCCCCCCCGTTTCCCCCTTTATACTTTACCAGTGAAACCCCAAAACTAATCAGGGAAGTGCCTTACCACAATGAGCCTATATACAAAATTTGGAGTAAATTGGATAATTCTGCATGAAAAACCCATTTATCAAAATTAAGGGGGGGGGGTAGCCCCCGTTTCCCTCCTTTACACTTCACCAATGAACCCCCAAAACTAATCAGGGAAGCCCCTTACCACAATGAGCCCATATAGAAAGTTTGGAGAAAATCAGATAACTCTGCATGAAAAAAATCATTTATCTAAAATAAGACGGGAGGGAGGGTAACGGGAGGATTAACCCTCCCTCTCAGGCTTTGATAGCCTGTGAGCTAAAAAACCTTGGTTGCATGCATGTTTGATGACGGAGACTAGTAAAAGGTTAATGAAATACAGACTATCGAAATGATTTTTTAAATTACATTTCGTGATACTCATGATATTTAATATTTTACTGTTGCCTAGCAGCTTAAATAATAGAATTATCATATTTACTTGTGTATAATGCGAACATTTTTCCAAAGATTTGAGCCTACAGATTGGGCTGCAGAGTATACGCGTCATGTTTGTGATAGTTGTATGATTGAACCACGTATGATTTCCTAAAATCACTGCATATAATAAGTAGTTATTTTGATAAAATTGTATCTAAGTAAAATAAGTGAAATGATTACACTTTTTTCGTTTTGTGCTGTGTGTACTATGAGTAAATACGGTACAAATTTCAAATGTCGATAAATAATTTAAAACAAAGTTTCCAATGAGAGAAAAGTGCACATTGAAAGAAAACTTAATTTTATGATTAAAATTAGTGATCGAAAGTTGACTTCAAAATGATTAATTGAAAATTTATAAAATACAAAAAACCAATATTCTGATTTGAGAAAACTGATTAATATATTAAAAAACTGCTCGGAAACATTTCTGAGTATCAGAGAAAGCTAAATAAAAATAAAGGCGTCTTTCAATAACAAAATATAATTGTTTCTGAGGTTACTAAAGATAGAAAATCTTTAGAAAAGTGAACTTTCGAAATCATATGGGTAAGTTAGAAGTGACTATTGTTTTTTTTTGTTCGTGGTTATATCATATTTTTGTAGTTTAAGAAGCATTTGTCATTTTTTACAGTGTAAGATAAGACATATGGAGATAATGATTTTTCAGTGTTACAAAATTCATATCAACGACTAAAAATATTTACATATAATTTTTCTCGCAACATTTTAAAACGCGTTAAGGGATAAACCTTTTAGATTTATTTGTGCAGTTAAGTTTCAAGGAATCAACATTCTTATATACCTCAATGCATTTAGGCTCAACCTTTCCACGCTATCTTTTCTTGTTTTTATTCATTTCTCCTTCCTATATGGCAGAAATGTTATTTCCTACATTTTTGCTTTATTTATTTATCTATCTTCTGAGTGTCTATATTAATCAATCTATTACTAAGAACATGTATCGGATATCTGTTGGCAGAAAAGAGCCATTCTTTCTTCATTCTGAATTCATATAATATAACTTTTTTGGTCTATGCAGCTAACAGATTGCCTAGTAGAGCTTCCAATGGTGATTTAATTCTTATATAACGAATGTCCTTATAAAGTTGACAAAAAATATTTTATACATAGCTTCATTATGGCCTAGGCATATTATATGCACGTGATACAGATACCAGATTTCGCGAGGCTAGAAAAAAAGTCGAGTGTTTTAATTTAAAAGTATTCTATTCTAATCTAAGTGTTTTAATCTGCGGCTAGCAGATTACCTAGCACATCTTTCAAAGTTGTTTTATTTCTTATATAACGAATGTTCTTATAGAGTTGACAAAAAATATTTTATACATAGCTTCATTATGGCCTAGGCATATTATATGCACGTGATATAGATACCAGATTTCGAGAGGCTAGAAAAAAGTCGAGTGTTTTAATTTAAAAGTATTCTATTCTAATTTAAGTGTTTTAATCTGCGGCTAGCAGATTACCTAGCACATCTTTCAAAGTTGTTTTATTTCTTATGTAACGAATGTTCTTATAGAGTTGACAAAAATAATTTATGCAGTGCCTGATTATGGCCTAGATATACTAGATAGATGTAATACAAATTACAGATTTTGGGAGGCTCGAAAAAATTCGAGTTCTTTAATCTAAAAAAATTACATTTTTCTATAAATTCAAGACATAGTAATACAAAATTCTTTAAGAATGTTTCACAATAGTGTAAATGCCCATACTAAGACGATAGGTTGAAATCATTGATTTCACTTAAAATTTTAAATAATTGATAAAACAATATTCACATGCTATTCAAAATATTCAATGCAAATCTTTTCTAAAAATTTTTATCAATGAATCTCAAAAATTGACCCACAACACAGCCCATTCCTTAGACATTAGCAAAATTAAACAGGATTTCTCAGCAGTGGATCGAGACTGCACTTTTGCTCATTGATTAAGCTTCGTTTCAAAATAGTGTTTTGGCGTCATCTATTGGCAATCAAGATAAACGATGGATCTTTCTGCGGAAATTGTAGTGTTTTAGGCATATTTTTGAAATAAAAAAAATTCCAGAGGTATTCATTTAATTCGATATTAACTTTTAAAAGCTTTATCTACAAAACTTTAAATTTTCATTCAACATAAATAAAATGAAAATTTTTGTTATTTCTTTCGAAAAAATGTAAATAAGTTTTATCAATTTTTCAGATTTTACCTTATATCCACTTAATTTTTAAAATTTTGTTTGAATTGTAAATAAAATGACTATTTTTTATCATAAGTAAGTAAAATATGTAAGATATGTAATACCGTGTACTACACATAATTAGTGTATCATTGCAGATAAAAATTCTATTTTTTACTTATTAAGATTTGAACTTAATTTTGTAGTGAAAATAATTTGTAATTTAATAAGAAATATGAAAAAATGTGAAAAAATAATTTTCATTCATAATAATGCAATTTAATAATAATAACTACTTATGGGTTAAAGAAAAAGATTATTTTTAAAGATGTAAATTTATTATAGTTTTCTTTGGGCATACTTAAAAAAAGTATATAATTCGAGCTAAACTTTTAAAAGTTTAAGTTATATGAATTTATATAAAATGAAATAGAAAGAACATTATTATTATTACTATTTTCGTAAGTATATTAATTAATTATGCAAAATCCGAATTGTGCGAATTTAGTTTTGTCAATTTTCAATTCATATCGATTTATTTTTTTAAAATTTGTTTGCATTATTAATAAAATGAGTAATATTTTCATAATAAATTAATTAAAATATAAGGAATATATAATACCATGTGCTCATATATAATTGCAGATAAATTTTGATTTTTAACATAATAACTTAACTCTTTCGTGAGGGAATTCTAGAAAATATTAGTTTTCTGAAACCGGAATATAGATTTGCCAAATGCTATCAATTCTTAATAATTTGTAATTTAACCCGTCAGCACACGCGCCCATTTCCATTACGTTACTACACGCGCGGGATAAATTTTACCCCAATGGGTTTTCTTGTGTCAATTTCCCCCCGGTTAGATTATAAACAAAAATTTACATTTTGAAATAAACTGTAAATCAATAAAGGACATAATTTAACTTAAAATAAAAAGTTCATTTATATTAAAAGAAAAAAAAAAAAAAAAAAAAAAAAAAAAAAAACATAAAATCTCGCATGAAGATTTTTTTTTTTTTTGCATATCATTACATACAAAGCTTTTACAATCCAAATTCAGCCATGAAAGTACAAAAAGGATAAAACTGATATATAGAAACTGTATGTTCAAGAGTTGTTAACGTTTAAAAGAAAAATTATATTATTATTTGCACACTATATTTTTTACATAAACATTTGCATTCACATTTTCCTATCATTATGTGTTACGTTATAACACGAGTGGGGTAAATTTCCTCCCACGTGACATTTTTATAACAAAAGAATGGAAAATACACAACTGGAGGTAAATTCTTTTTGGCCACATCTTGATATCATTCAGCTTGAAAGGTACTATAAATAGCTCAGAATGATCACGAACTATTTTCGCACATTTTTGAGTAATAGTTGTAAGCTGGGGTAGATTTTATCCCAGCGCATGTGCTGACGGGTTAATAAAAATGTGAAAAAAATGTGAAAAAATGTGAAAAAATAATTTTTATTCATAATAATGCAATTTAATAATAATAACTTCTTATGGGTTAAAGAAAAAGATGATTTTTAAAGATGTAAATTTATTGTAGTTTTCTTTGGGCATACTTAAAAATATATATATAGTATTTAGTTCGAGAAAAACTTTTAAAAGTTTAAGTTATATGAATTTATATAAAATTAAATAGAAAGAAAATTATTTATTATTATTACTATTTTCGTAAGTATATTAATTAATTATGAAAAATCCAAATTGTGCGAATTTAGTTTTGTCAATTTTTAATAGCTTAATTCATATCGATTTATTTTTTTAAAATTTTGCTTGCATTATTAATAAAATGAGTAATATTTCTATAATAAATTAATTAAAATATAAGGAATATATAATACCATGTGTTCATATATAATTTCAGATAAATTTTTATTTTTAACATAATATGTTAACTTAACTCTTTCGTGAGTGAATTCTAGAAAATAAGTAAAAATAGAAAGTATGTAAAAAAATGTTCAGCCATGCTAATAAAATTTAAAGGCGTAGTTTGCTTATGATATAAAGAGTAAGGTGTTTTATAATGATCAAAAGTGATACTTTTCTTATTTTATAAATATGCCTACAAAACAAAATTTCAGCAGAAAGTTCGTCCATTTATCTTGACCACCGATAGATGGTGCCAAACCAATATTTAGTAAGGAACTTAATCGAAGACAAAAAAATTGCTGTTCCATTCCACTCGCCGAAATCTGAAAATGTTTTTGATTTTCTCATATCATTGAAATTTTGTTATTTTTGAATGTTTTATAGAAAATAATGCTGAACAGAAATGATTTCTATTTAAGCAGAAAAATTTTCCCATAAACATCTCGAAATTAAGCCTAACATGGCTCCATCTTATCGTCGACTGGTAAGATGGATGGGTTCTGAACGGAATCGTCATCTCACTTGCTTATTATATAAATAGATAATGCAATTATTTCTGACATTCCTTTACAGTCACAAATAAATAAGTAAAAAACTCTTGTGCGTCATGAGTTTGATTATTAAAACTTTATTGTTAGTGCCTCTTATACAATAAAACTCCGATTATTCAAATTCCAGCTATCCAATCAATAATATCCAGCCAATATCAGAAAACAAAAAAAATGCCTAGAAAACGGAAAAATAATTAAGGAAAGGTTATCTGAATGCCTATTTTACTTCAAATTCTTATTCAAGTCAATTGTAAAACTTCTGTTTAAGTGCAACTTTTGAAATCAAAGAAACAAATGTTTTTTAATCTACAAAAGTATAATCTAACAATGTACGAAAATGTATATTGCAATCCCCTGTTACGAGTTATATCCACGATTTCGAAAAGAGTTCTTTATCTTTAGATACCACAGAATCCAATATATTTTCGAGATGTAAAGAAGAATTTATAAAAAGAATGTTTCTTTTGCTGCCACAGATTTTCAGAAACTTTTCACGTAGTTTTTATACTGTGTTAACTAGTTTTCTCAAACCGGAATATAGATTTGTCAAATGCTATCAATTCTTAAGTAAACATTTTCCTGTTCAACAAACATTTTTTACAGACAAACATGATAAATTAACAGCATTAAGATTAAGAATTAAATTAATATTATTTTGTTACTCTTGCATGTATACATTCCATTACGCAGCTGAAAATGTTTAGTTGAGAAATGATAGCATCTTAAAAATGATATTCTTGTTCGGAAAAACTGATTCATATAACTGATTCACTATAAAAACTACTCCAACACATTTTTACAATACTCTTTATAAATTCAGTTATAAAGCTGAAGATGTTTAATTGAAAGTTGATAGCATTCTAAAGATCAATATTCCGCATTAAGTAAACTGATTAATTCAATATAAAACCATTCGAAAACATTTCCGAGAGTCAGTGGAAGAAAAATTTCAATAAATGCTTCTTTAAATCTAGAAAATACAATAGTTTCTGAGGTTTCTAAAGATTGAGAAAGTTTTTCGAAATTACGGGTAACTCGGAAGAGACTATTGTATATTTTAGTTCAAGGTTATATTATATTTCTGTAGATTAAGGAACATTTGTCTTTTTTTTACACTGTAAGATGCGACATATGAAGATAATGATTTTTGATTGTTAAAAAGTTCGTATCAAAGATTAAAAAATATTTACATATATAATTTTTCTTGCAACATTTAATACGCGTTAACACTGAAGAAAAGGGCAAATATTTCTTAACCTATGAAAATGTATTTACCGAAACTATACAATAACATCTTCCAAGTTAAACATGATTCCGAAAAGTGTTCTTTATCTTTAGAAATCTCATAACATTCGAGATTTAAAGAATTATTTATACAAAGTTTTTTTTTTTGCTGCTACCTGTTTTCCGAAACGTTTCCGAGTAGATTTTATTGTGTATTATTCAGTTTTCTCAAACCAGATTCAGTTTTCTCTATCAGATTTTGGTATGCTATTTATTTTCAATTAAATATTTTTAAGCTGCGTAGTTGAATTTATACATATAAAATTATTTAATGTTCATGTTAATGATGTTAATTTATCACGTTTGCATGTAAAACATATTTGTTGAACATGAAAATGTTTATTTGAGAATTGATAGCATCTGAATAACCTATATTCCATGTTGAGAAAATTGATTTATACTACTTGGACTACTTCCGAAAATCACTTTGACAGAAACTTTGATATTATAAATGCTTTTTTTTCTATCTCGAAAATATATTGGTTTCTGAGGTTTTTAGAGATAAAGAACTCTTTTCGAAATCGTTATTAATTCGGAAAAGGTTATTATATATTTACGTTCGTGATTATATTATATTTTATTAGATTAAGAAATATCTGTATTTTTTTACAGTTAAAAGATGCGTTTTAGATTTATTTATGCACTTGATTGCCAGTGATTCGACATCATTATGTGCCTCATTGCATTTAGGCTCAACCTTTCTACGCTGTCTTTTCTTGTTTCCATTCCTTTTCTCCTTCATGTGTGGTAGAAATGTTATTTCTTACAACTTTGCTTTATTTATTTTTCTATTTTCTCAGTGTCTATATTATTCAATGAATTACGAAGTTACGAAAAGAACATGTATCGGGTATCTGTGGGCAGAAAAGGACCATTCTTTCTCCATTCTGCATTCATATAATATTATATTTTTGGATTATGCAGCTAACAGAATGCCTAATACAACTTTAAATATTGTTTTAATTCTTATATAAAGAAGGTCCTTTTAAAGTTTACAAAACATAATTTATACACAGCCTGATTGTGGCCTAGGCCTGATTAAGGTCTGATTACGGCCTGAATCAGTAAAACATAATTCCAGTTAATAACCAATACATAAATTCCAGTTATTCAATCAATATCCAATCAATATCAGAAAACAAAAAATTAATTAGAAGAAGGAAAAAAATTAATTAAAGGTGATCTGAAAGTATTCCTTCATAAACATCTACTTGTCTTGACATTCTTAATCAAACAATTGTAAAACTAAACTTCTGCTTAAGTACAATTTTTAACATCTCGTCTTTTAATTCTAAGTCGGTATTCCAACACATTGTAAAAAAAAGACAAATGTTTCTTAATCTACAAAACAATAATACAAAAATGTATGAAAACATGCAAGACAGTAAACTGTTCTAAGTTAATGTCTGCGATTTTGAAAAGTGTTCATTTTCTTTAGACACCGTACAATTTTTTTTTTAGATTTAAAGAAGCCTAAACAAAGTTTCTTTTGGTACCACTTATTTTCGAATACGTTTTCATGCAGTTTTTATACTGTGTTAATTATTTTTCTCATACCGGAATAAGCTGCAATTAATTCTCAATTGAACATTTCACAATATGTAACTGAATTTATACATGCAAATGTAACAAAATAATATTAATTTTAACGTTAATGCTAATGGTGTTATTTTATCATATTTATCTGTAAATCATGTGTGTTGAACATGAAAATGTTTTCTTGAGAATTGTTTTATATTTCTTTCACTACAGACTTTTCTACCGTTGTCAGAAATGTGTAGGCTAGTTTTGGACGGCTCCCAAAAAATGCTGTTGCTAATTTTATCGTTCATACATCACTTCTAAATATCGCATAATTTCAATGTTTACATCATAGAACAGGAAAGACAATGTACTTCCCAATGATATGTATACGAAAACTGTAGCTGAATATAATATTTTTCTATATAATTATCAGGCATGATTTCTTAAATTCTATTTAAAATAATTTCTCTTGTTACAATAATGTTAACTTATTGTGGAAGATTTAAAAATGGAAAAAAGAGCAACGTTAATAGCACCAGAAATTTCAATTTCAATGCATACTAGTTTTGGTAGCATTTAGCTTACCGTCAAATCTATATTTCTCCTGCTGTCTCTATCTTTGTAAGATTTTAGGCCCGAAAGTTCATAAACCCAGCATACTTTTTCGTCCCATAGTTTCAAACATTGGCAAGGCCTCTCACTGCTTAGCCAAATATCATACCATAACATTTTCTCCTTTCATATCCGCAAATTTATATACTGTAAAGAATTCCATCACCTTTACTAAATTACTTCAGAATTTACCCCCTGCTAAATTTACTATGGTCTCCTTTGACGTTAAATCGCTGTTCACGAATTTTCCGATTAGTGGTAACCTCTCTTGTCTTGAACAGAGACTTCATGATTTTCAGTATTCATATTTTGAAGTTCAAGAGCTGTTACCTCTTACTCGCACATGTTTGTCTCAAACAACTTTTTCATTCCAAGGTAATTACTACAAACAATATGACGGCTTAGCCATGGGCTTCCCTCTGTCACCGATCCTTACAGACATTTACATACACTATTTTCAATGCTCCTTTTTCAATAAATCCTCATTCCCTTCCTGGACTCGGTTATGTTGATGACACATTCACATTAATTGACACCTCTATTCACACTATTGATAATATCCTTAACATTATGAACTCTGTCGTTAGTGATATTAAATTCACTTATGAAACAGATAACAATTTGTTTCCCATTTCTGGATAAACCTTGTCACTCTTACTGTACCTGGTTTCTCTACATCTGTCTATCTCAAAAGTTTCGCTGTTTCTTTGACCCCCCCCCTTCCTACTCATTATTTTCACCCTCCGAGTAAAACAATGGCCGACTTTTATACCTTTATAAATCGTGCGATACACGTTTGCCCTGATCCTCACTTATTTAATAGTGAAAATTAAATTTATTAAAACCATTGCGGTTGACACAGTAACCTCTGTCATAACCCTTCTATTATTGATACTGTTTTATTGAAACTTCAGCACTCTCGTTCCACAAACACACCTCAGTCTCCTTCTCTTCCAAACATTAGCATTGTGTTACCTTTCTTTTCTAAATCAAGTGACTCGCGCAATGTGACTCGCTCAAGTGACTCGCTCAATGTGACTCAAGTGACTCGCTCAATGTGACTCGCACTGTAACTGGTTTATCTACATCTGTCTATTGCAAAAGTTTCGCTGTTTCTTTACCCCCCCCCCCTCCAACTCATTCTTTTCACCCTCCGAGTAAGACAATGGCCGCCTTTTATACCTTTATAAATCGTGCGATACATGTTTGCCCTGATCCTAACCTATTTAATAGTGAAATTCAATTTATTAAAACCATTGCGGTTGACAGAGTAACCTCTGTCACAACCCTTCTATTATTGATACCGTTTTATTGGAACTTCAGCACTCTCATTCCCCAAACACACCCCAGTCTCTTTCTCTTCCAAACATTAGCCTTGTGTTACCTTTCTTTTCTAAATTAAGTTTTCCCATTGCTAAAATTCTTAGACAGTACGACTTCAAAAATATTTTTACGCCTACCAATAAACTTACCCTCTCCAAATTTAAAGATTCTATTGAGTTATCTAACTCATGGGTATCTATAGTCTTAATTGCCAGTGCGGTCTCTCCTAAGTTGGTCAAACCAAACGTGGCTTAAAATTTCGTATTAAAGAACATCAACAATGTATTTAAATACAAGAAATAAATAAATCTTCAATTGAAAAACATTACTGTGAGAAGAATCAAACTTTTGACTTTAATTCAGTTAAAATAATTTCTAAACCTATTTCTATACATGAAATTAACTTTCTTGAACCATTTCATATTTATAGAAATTTTAGTAATATTGTTAATTGTGAAATCGCTATCATCCCATATCACATAAAAATCTTTTTTTCTTAGTTTTTTCAGCATTTTCCATTTTTTCAGTTCCATTCCCTATGCTCTTATCTATTCGCAGTTTAACCAAAATCTCCTCTTTTACTTTTGGTCACCTTTCACTTGAATCCGTTCCCTTTGCTGTTTTTCTGTTGGCTGTTGCCATGCGTCTCCTGTTTCACTATTGGTCAATAAAACTTTCGCTTGATTCCGCACCCCTCTTATATATCTGTACACATTTACGCCCCCCCCCCCCGCCAACGTAACTATGTTTGCTTTTCTTTTTCTCCTATCATTTCTAAGTGGCAGCTAATGTCTTTGCCCTAAGTCTGTCTTTACCAAGTAATGTTTATGGCGCATCTTCTGTCTTTAACTTATTTCTTATAAATTTCTTCCAGAGGTATGGATTTGGTTCCCAGGTACTCTTTTGACAGTCTTCCCATTAATATCAATCTCCATTATTTGCACTGAGGACGGTATGATAAATGCAACCGAAATTAGTATGCATTGAAATTGAAATTTCTGGTGCTATTAAAGTTGCTCTCTTTTTCATTTCTATTATATATTGTACTATGTACTAACTTAATAATTAGTGTAGGATTTGCCACAATTGGCCAATTTAAAGAAAAAAATAAGATTAATCATAAGATACTGCACTTTGGCGCTTAATATATACTGAAATATGTCAAGGAAAAAACAGAATATCATTTTATATCAAACATAAAATTAACATCAAATGAAGTTAATTTTTTAAAAGATACGTCGCACCAAAATCGTATTGTAATTTTTATGTTGGAATATCGTTCGTGATTTTTTTTGTCAGCTTTATTTCTTTTAAATATTATATGCGTATTATTTTTTAAGTTTCTTATAAATAAATAACACGACAGAAATGTTTTAATTATAAACAAATGCCATTTCCATGAAAATATTTCAAACAAGAGTAGAAAACCGTAAATATATAATAATATATTTCATTCGCTGAAATTTTCATAAATTATTTAGTGCAGTTAAATCTCTTTTATATAAAAGAAAATTTTGTTTTTATTTCCTTTATCAAAGTGATTTCATTAGAATAATACAGTGATGGTTAAAGTACATCTTAAAGGTAAATATTTTTAAAATGCCCTTTACGTATCTCTTTAGAATTTTCTGTTATATACATAAACGGGATTTTAATAATATTAAATTAAAACCAAATTCTACATACTTTTCATCTAGACAAATTTTTAAATTTATTTATATAAACACGAAAATACTAAAATATTTGAAATATGAATTTGTTAATGAACTCTTTTATTTGAATGGTACATTACGCAGTTTGTCTTTCTTTTGTTTGATATTACGTGCAAAATATGGGACATTTAAAATTTGATCCGTTGATTGCAAAAGAGTTATTTAATGATTGATTTTAACAAAGATTTTTTGTACTGGATTGCATTTGTTCAACGTAGTCAATGCTTTTCGGAAATAAGAGATATTTTTTAATTTTACGTGTACAAAAGCAAGGGCATTTTTTTTATAAATGTATTGTAAATGTTCTTTTTGTTATCTTAGTAATTATGTTAAGGCACAACTACTTTTCGTAATGCAGATACTTTAATTTTATACACCTTTTTGTAATACTTTAAACCTGCTACATCGATAACATTTCTAACCAAGTTGGAAATTATACGTCAAACGTAACAAATGAGGTGCGTTCGTACTATAGCTAGTTATATAAATATTCAGATCGTGATGATTTTTAATTCTGTGAAATAAATTATATCATCTGGAGATTAATTTCTGTAATAAAATAAGTATATCGGTCGCCCTCTGGGGGTGCATAGTCAGGTGAAGGTCTAGTCACCAGACAAAGGTTCTAAATTACGAGACCAACTCGAGTAGCGATGGCTTGACGCATGGATGAGCGATGAAGCGAGGAATTAGTAAATATCCCAGCATCTCACATCCGTCTGGTATGACTTCTCTACACTGCGCAGTGCTGAACCGTCTCATCCAAAATCAATTAACAACCGGCCAACTAAGAAAAAGCAATTAAAGCAACAAGACACAATGAAGCCACATCGGCCTATAGATTTATCAAACACATCTTCGCCAAACGGAGAACAGACGAATCCTCGCCCTGTTGCCAGGTATTAACCCGTTAAGCTGGGCAAAAGCCTGGCCAGCGGTCTAAAAGAAAAGTATCTCAGTCGCTTGGCGATTAAACCTCAGAAGCTCCTATAACAAGAAAGCATCGATTTCTTAAAAAAATTCAAATTTCTTAATAAATTATTTTATTAATATCTTCTAAAGTACTGATTCGAGATTTTCATAAAATTTGAAATGTCTCGAAAAAATTCTGCAGAGATAATATATCTTAAATTTCAAACCGTTTGGTTGGGTAGTTTTTGCGCTGTTATATGCGGACTGACGGACGGACGGACGGATCAGACAACGACTATAGGTGCTACGTATTTATATAATTACGAACGCACCTAAAAAGGTTGTGGTAAGTAAGACATTACTAAAATATCTCAATTTTAATGAAGTACAGTGTGTCTCCAAAAATTATCTCAAAATTAAAGTTTGATAAATCATTAAATATATTCAATATAAAGATTCAAAAACTGACATGCTTACAGAATACTTCATAAATATTGCACAGAGTAGTGTGTTAAAAATTTAAGTTTTTATCACGATATGTTCATGCACTTTATTGATGTGTAGAAATTATCAAACCCATACTAAAACTACAAAATTTAATTGTTTCTCATGTTTCAGAATGAAAAATAAAAATCTGACGCTTAATTTAGTTTTACACGTTAGACAGCATAGCACAAGATAAAGAAAAATAAAATTTATGTTCTTTTTAAAATTACTGTTTACAAAATATAAAGGGCATGCCACGCAGCCAATGTATTTCAGTACGGACTTAGACACAGTAATCAGAGCGGTATCTACACACAGGAATAGGAAAGTAAAAATGCGCTACAGTATTAAAGTATTCCCAGCGCCCCTGACGGGGAACTTCAAAACAAAACGACTCTATTTTGAAAACTATTGCAGATACAGAATAAAATTTGGCGTGACACCTCTCCATTTCCCGAATGCTTGCGTCCGTTTGCAGAAAGTAATATATATAGATAACAAAAATTTAAATTTATCGTGATACGCTAAATTATTTTTATCCTATCCTATTCTAAATTACTCTATAATATTTATTTCCTTCGTTTATTAATGTATTTTAACTATATTTATTCCAAAAACCTCATATCTAAATTCAATATTTTAATTACTACTAGTTACCTCAATAAATGCCATCTTTAACTTTAAATTATAAAAACATCCTAATATTCATCCCTTTCAAAAAATAATTTTTATATTTCTAAATTCGTGAAAAGGCTGTATTTATTTTAATAATTTCAGATATTAAAAGTAACTCTCAAAATCATAAAATATTTTTCTTATATTAAAATGTAAAACATTTTATTCCATTCTGGCTTCGATCCAAGTTCGATAAACCATTTTTATTATTTTCTTTTTTTCATTTTAGTGAAAACAAAAATCATTCCATATTCTCAAACCAGTTAATAACGATAATCAGTTAGCTTAAAACAATCTGGGTCATAGCTAATTTATCGAACATTTTAGAATCTTCTCGACGCTTCGTTGGCCCCATTTCTTAGCGGAAACCACTTTATTTCAATATTCTGGCACGCTTCGTATAGAATTCCGGTTCTCGATTGGCGCACAAGCCGTCACGTGACCCCTGTAATCCTACATTTTCTGAAATGATATACCTTCGCTCTTCTCTTCGGAGAGGAGTCGAAAAGAGAGGTGCTGATACGGTGTTCAGCGTTTGAGCTAAAATAAATTAGAACGTTTGACTGGTGTTAGTAAAAATGACGAGATATTTTCTTCCTGTAACTGCTTATCGAATGAAGTTTAAAGCTAATAACAACCACAGCCATCATGCGCATTTTTATTGAAAATCTGTCTTGACTGAGACGAGGAACGAGGTGAAAAAGATCTCCACGTAAGTATTTAAGCTTCAAATAAAACTTTGATGCTGATTAGATGGAGTTCTTATTTTCGGCTACTCACACGTTACTTGCTGCCAATGTTCCACTACTACAATGTAAAGTAAAGAACCTCCAGTATTCGAGGTACCATTTATAAAAAATGAAACTGCCAATGTACGTATCATCTGTCGTCTTCAAATCGTTACACACACACACACATGTATATATATAGTCAAACCTCGTTATATGGTCACCCGCTTATATGGTCATCCCGCATATATGGTCACTTTTGAAAAGTCCCGGCTGACTTAATAGGAATTCTGTGTATTTTGTTTCCGCATATATGGTCATTTCAGAATACTTGTACCCGCTTATATGGTCACTTTACTTGTGAAAATATCTTTCTTCCAGGAAACGATTAGCCATACTTCCGATCAATGAAAAAGTTCGCTTTCATTTCCATTTTAGTATATCTCAGTGGATGCTGTCAATATGATTTCTTGAGGAGGAAAGCCTTTAAATGGGACAGGGACTCCCTTACAAAAGGACTTTTCTCCTTTCCCTCCCCCACACACTTCACTTTGCTACTGAAAGAATTTCACATGGCATTCTCATTTCTTAGAAAACGGGATTGCAACCAACTTTGTTCACTAATCTTTAGGGAAAAGAACACGTGTGGAATAAGTGTCACCTTCACGCCAATAAAATTCTAAAATTGTTTCACCTGTTTTTGGTCACTGCTTTTTTGTTCAGGATTCACTTTCAACTGCTTATGCTTGCGAGTAAACATGGCTGCAAAACGAAAAAATTTGTCATTTAAAAAAAAAGAACTGATAAAATCTTTTCAAACATCAAATTTATCTAAAGCGGCTTTTGCGAAAACGCATGGAATTCCAAGGACAACTGTAAAAAATATTTTATCATGTATTGTAGATTTCAAAAATGGAAAGAGAAAACGAGAACGTGCTTCACCATTCGACAAGGTTGAGCAAGCGCTTGTGATTTGGATAAAAAATGCCAGATCTCAAAATATGCCAATATCTTCCTTCATATTAAAAGAAAAGGCTTTACAAATTGCAGCTGAATTAGGAGAATGCGATTTCAATGCTAGCAATGGATGGCTTCAAATATTTATGTTCCGGCAAGATTTATCTTTCAAGAAAGTATGCGGTGAAGCTGCTGATGTGAATGACAGTGAATTAAACGAATGGAGAGAATCTGTTTTGAGTGATGTCCTCAAGCGTTATAATCCTTCTGATATTTACAATGCTGATGAATGTGGACTATTCTATCGTGCTCTACCAGATAAAACTCTTTCTTTTAAGAGCGATAGGTGGCAAGAGAAGCAAAGACAGATTAACCATTTTATTAGCAGCAAATATGGATGGCTCAGAAAAACTAACTCCATTGTTATAGGAAAATTTCTGAGACCCCGTTGCATGAAAAACATAAAATCTTTGCCCGTGTTCTACGATGCGAACCAGAAATCTTGGATGACAACAAGCATCTGGGAGAAAACAATCCGACGTATGGATAGATATTTCTCAAAGAAAAAAAGAAAAATCGTTTTCGTTCTCGACAACTGTCCTGCCCATTGCGACATTCCTCAATTAGATTCCATTGAACTTGTTTTCTTACCTCCAAACAGCACTAGTGTTTCCCAACCCCTAGATCAGGGGATTATTCAAAATTTTAAGGTAAACTACCGGAAGTTACTCCTTAATGGCGTGATTTCTGCAATTGATCAGAATGAGAAGTTTTATGTGTCCGTGTTGGATGCGCTGTTTTATATAGACAAAGCTTGGAATAAGGTATCAAAGAAAACCATTTCAAATTGTTTTAGACATGCTGGTTTTTGCCCCTCAGAAAATGATGAATTATCGGACGACGAAGATGAGGATGTGCCTCTATCTGAACTTGCAAAGCGTCTTCAAAATTATGGATGCACCGTATCTCATGAAATGGATTACGTAACTATTGATAATGATTTAGCTACATCTTCTGAAGTATCCATTACTGGAATTGTCTCCGAAGTGTTAAATTCAAATGCTTCCGGAAGCAACGATGAAGAGAGTGATGGTGAATTGGAAATTCAGCCTGTAACTCAGGCAGAAGCTCTCAAGGCACTGACCGTTGTTAGGTGTTTTTTTTTTCGCATTCAGAAGCTTCAGAAGAACATTTTAAAACTGTTAATAATCTTGAAAAGGTAGTGCTAACAACAGCGAAACCGAAGCAAAGACAATCCTGCATAAATGAGTATTTCAAACACGGTACTGTACATTCCTAACTATTCTGTAAGTAATGCATTAATTTCTATTATAGTAGTATGTACTATCTTATTCAGTTTCATATTTAAATTAAATCAAAATAATTAATTAATATTATGTACACTTCTGTTTTAAACTTCCTGTTTTTAGCTTTTTTTATGTTGACAAACATGTTTAAGATTAAAAATAGCCTTTAATTTTCTTTTATCGCATATATGGTCACCCCGCATATATGGTCACTTTTCAACGGTCCCCACGGGTGACCATATAACGAGGTCTGACTGTATATATATATATATTTGCACAAGTTAATTATTAGCTATGTGGTATTCTGATTACACAATATCATTAATTATCTCTTAGTAGATTTTAGTAGAATGATATTAGAACTTGATATGTTTTTGAAATTCATAGATATTATAATTATATATATATATATATATATATATATATATATATATATATATATATATATATATATGAAACAAATTTAAAATTTTTCGCCGTTGGCCTCATCAAAGCTATACTTCTGTATAAATCCCATTATTCTAATTTATTTTCTCGTTCTAGTATTTAGATTGTCAAAATTCCGCCTCGCTAAAAATACTTTATTCTAAATTCATTCTCTTAAAAAAATGGCTCTGAGCGCTGTTCTGTTAAAATTACGCACTTTCTGGTTCATTAAATAAACGCATTCTAGTATTTAATTCTTTTAAATATCAATCTCCCAGCTAAAAATATTTTAATTCTTTTGAAATAACAACCTATATCTTTTTATTTTTATTTCCCTATGTTTTCTGACAAAACAATATTCTTTCTCAAAAATATAAAAGCTAATTTCAGTCTCAATGTAAAATCTTATCTTGGCATCTTGCACATACTCGGTAAAACCTACGTATTTTTTTCTTCTTCTTCTTATTTGTTCGAAGGAATTAGATTGTTCCGTAATGTTCTAGAAATATTTTCCCGCACTTTTTGAGCCTGCGATCTGATAGCTTCAAAATCATAGCGCCAGAAAATTTAGTTCCGTAGCGCTGATTGGTCGAAAGACTGTTTAATGGCACGGTATTCTAGGGCGTTAGATAATAGCTATACGCGGATTTTTCCCGCATAGCAGCAGATTGTTCCTGGAACCCGATGTACATGTAATCCCGGCGCGTACTTCGTGAACAGGGAATAAATCTCCTTGGTTGCCGATTAGACAAGAAGAACTGTTAAGAGCTAATGTCTTCTTCAAACATTGAATTAATTCACCATGTCTCTCCGCGGTACTAAAAATCATTAATTATGGAATTATCATCTTAAAATAGTAAAGCATGGCCTCAACTTTTCTTTGGATTCTAATAAAATATGGAGTGGAACCTACTGCTTATTATTTTCCTTCCTTACGCACACTTCCGTACGCATTTGGATTCTCGGCGCCACGGCAACAAATTCCTCGGGGAAAACTCTCGCCTTGATAATTTGATCTACAAAAAAATACGGTGATACAAGTGAAAACGTGACATATATATATATATAATTCATATAGTCTTTGATATATTAGTTATTCCATGATCACATCTACAGCACAGATGGATGGGTAGATGTTACAGAACAGAGGAGGGAGGTGTTGTGTTTGGACAAGATATGCTGATTAAATCATTGCATAATATTATATTACAAAAAAAATCAAATTTTTTATAAAAAATAATAAAATATTTATAATAATAAAATGCAAAAAATAAATAAAAAAATAGAATAGGAGGGTAGATGTTAGAGTATGGAGGGGTGGCGGCGTTGTATGGATAATTAATGCGCTATAAACAATTACACATTCAACACAATTTTGAAGTGTTGCGAGTGACGTGCAAATGCTTTCATAAGAATTTAAAAAAGAACTTTATTATAAGTAAAGTTAGTCTTGATTAAAGAAATGAAAATTATAAACAAAATATTTCGTGAGTATATTTGACCATTATTGATAGTTCGTAAAGAAATTAAAAGTTCTCGGAGGCAGGACCCAATCTTTGGGTTTAGTCACAAAATTTTTCAGTTGTTTAGAAAATGTTCGAAAAGAAACTCGCTGACATAGAAGTATACAGTACAGTTTTACTGAAGATCACTAAAGTTCATCATAGTCTTTCACTAAGTTCAGATATTGTTGATTTCTCGTTGTTTTTTCTCACCTCCCGTATTCAGCTATTTTATTGAGTGATAATGACTGAAATCCTTTCTCAACCACGTAAAGTTTCCATATAAAATATGCCTTCAAGTGTTCTTAATCCAGAACTCTCCCTTAGCTCCAGGCTGAGCTAACCTTTTATTTCAGAATTTCTCTGGGAGAATAAACCCAGGAGTTGTTATTCCCTTCCAGGCTCCGTTCTGTCTGCAAACTTTTCTATCCTTCCTTCCTTTTTTGGGCTTAAAAACAGGAGGTATTAAACCCGGCCTATTTGCAAATGAGAAAATTATGTCATTCCCAAATTCTATCATTATTGGTTGTAGCGGGGGGGGGGGGAGGAGGGGGATTCTACTCCGTCACTAGAGAGGCGTCCACCTTCTCGAACGTCCCAAAACCGGGCTTCTAGCATCGACGAACTCACACGTCGTTCTCAGTGACTTTGATCTGTCAGAAACCTTTTAAGAGCCTACACTAGTCACGCGAAGAGACGCTCGCGCTAATGTTAAGTCTATGGGAAGGTTATCGCGCGATTTCTCGCCCGCATTTTAATATTTTTAAAAGATTTTTTTTTTGCATAGGATAGCTGAGGTCGATCTCTAACTTTGTTAGTTTTTACTTTTTTTGATTTTGGTTACAGTTTTTTTTATAAGCGGACATTTTAAATTTTGGAACCGGTTTGAACCGGTTCTGTAATTGAAAGTACCTTTATATAAAAAAACTGGAACCAAAATCGAAAAAGTAAAAACTAACAACGTTAGAGTTCGGCCTCAGCTATCCTATGCAAAAATAATCTTTTAAAAATATTAAAATGCGAGCGAGAAATCGCGCGATAACCGTCCCATAGACTTAACATTAGCGTGAGCGTTTCTTCGCGTGCCTAGTGTAGGCTCTTAAAGAGAAGATAGATTATGATCATTAAAAGGTTCTCGTTCATGGGAACACTTCACTCGGACTACCTACACAGAAATTTTTCCCACGCTGTAATGGTCAGATATGTTCGCCACTTCTGTAAAGACAGTTTCTTTACAGCGCAATAGGTAATTTAAATAAAAGAGAATGGGTTATTGGTTCATAATGCAACCTTTCATTACATGATATTCTTTAGTTGATTCTGAACTCTTCATTTTTTAACAAAATTCGTTTCATAGCATTTATTTTTTTTAGCATTTAATTTAATTAACTTTTTTATTTGTGTGGGACAGTGTCATCTTAATCACTTCATGAATCATCATACTTTAGTATAACTAAATTTGTCTTATTTAATTATTTCCTTCCCATTAATTGTTATTATTTTCTATTTTTTTAATATTTATTTATATATTTACTTTAATATAATATTATTCTACATTGTCATAGTCTTAATTCAATATTTTAATTTAATTTAATTATTTTTTACATATTTTTATTAATTTCTCATTTAGTTAATGTATTATCCTACCTCTTAACTTTTCATTCAATACTTACATTAGTTTTATTAATTTAATATCTTAAATTAGATACATACAGTAGAGTCCCGCTATTCCGAACCCCGCTATTCCGAAAATCCGCTTATTCCGAACAGAGATCAGAAAAAATACCGTTTTTTTAACTTAAAGACAGGAAAAATTAAAAAGACATTAGTGAAAAAACGTACATCTATTGTTATATAAAGAAGTTAAATAGAGACATACATAGAGCCTAAGCTTGATGAAAACGCCTGAAACCAAATTGGAATTAAAGCTGGTTACTTACACTACATGTCGGCTCCATTTATACAATTCTGTAGAATCATTTTTAATCACTGCTAAACACAAAAAATAACTAATTTACACACACTTAAGAAGTAAAGTAAGTGATTTTTCTTCTGACGAAGACTACTGAATGTTCCGTCATCGCCGCATGAACATAACATTATTTAGTGTTGATGAAGCGTGTTGTTCGACGTAGCGTAAGGCGAGGTCAAGAGAATTTTCCGCGTCTGTGTGTGATATGAGTTCAGTTTGAGCGTTCACCTCCTCCTCATTTTCCCCTGAGTCGATCTCAGCTGATGAGTCCTGCACCATTACTACGATGTCTTCGTCTGCGTACTGCTGGTGGCCATTGTCGTCAACAGCAGTCCACTCCTCAACACAGCTTTGTTCTGTATCTTCACAGCCAGGGATTTTCTTGACTAGTGGAAGAAGGTGACAGTCTTTCACTGGTGTAAAAGTTGTTTCAACAAATTCCAATGTAGGCCAGAGTGATAAGTAGGGTGGGAGTGATGAGTCGTCAAAGTTCACTGAACCTGTTCACCACGAGCCGATCAAAGCTGTATAGAGCTGACACCAGCAGTTGTCCCCGCTCTTAATTTACGCCTTAGCAAGTCAATGCATTGATTATTATTAATGAAATCCGCCTATTCCGAATTCCCGCTAAACCGAACACTGATCGGCCCCAATTAGTTCGGAATAGCGGGACTATACTGTAATTTGAATTTTAGCATTTTTACACCTGTATTGAATAGATGTGTTATTTCCATTTTTGTTCTGTTAATAGATGGCAGCATTCTTCCAATTCCCTTTTTCTTCAAGTTATTTAGCTTCCTGTAGTGACATGGTTTGTTTAAATTAGACAGAATATTTGTGATTCGGTCATTTAATTTTTTATCTACTACATTTGTAAATACTTTTTGGCAACGTTTGCTGTTTTGCAAATCATGCTGTTTTTCTGGGATTAGGTGAGGATGTCTTACTCAATTCAAATTTTTATTCTGTTAATTAAATTTATTTTATTCACTTCTAATATACGATAGCCCGAATCATGTAATATTTCAGTTAATTGTAGCTTATACATGGATGAAATCGTACTTTATATGTGATATCTGTAGTAAATTAGACCTGATGATTCTGTTACAGTTCTACAAATATTTCATTAATTAATCTTTTTTCTTTTCTTTGTTCCCTCCAATATGTTTTATATTATCTTGGTTATTTATTCTATTTTTATTTTTATTTCACATTTTTCCTGTTTATTAATCAAACAAGTATGTATTTATTTTTCAAATTTATTTTTATTATCCAATTGTTGTATGATGTTTCTGTTTTGTCTTTTAAAGGATATATATATCCGTGGTTCAGTTGGTAGAACGTCAATGCGTTACCGATGACCCGGGTTCGAGTCCCGGCTTGGGTACTTTTTCACTATGTTGGCTATACGCCAATTAAGCAATTAAAATTTGATTATTATATATATATATATATATATATATATATATATATAAATTTCTGACGCATACAACCGAATAGGGCTGCCAACCGAAAAAGTTTGAGCTTACATCCCTGCCAGTAGGGAAATTTAACTGCAGGCCAGGAACAAATGGAAGAATTAAAACTCTTAAAACGAAGAACCCGACGACAAAAACTGTGTCTGGTTTTGCCCAAAACGGAAACAGTGGGGCATTCCCTAATCCTCAATTAAATTAATTTTGACATATTAACATTACACTGACATTATTTTACAGGAATAATACCTAAATAGAGTATAAAAGAGAACAAAATATAATAATAACAATAATCCATATCATACTTGTACTGAACATCAACATAGTTTCCTTAAACTCAATAATACAAATAAAATGAATAAAGTTATACTACAATTAAATCAATATGTACAATAGAATAGAAAATATTTTAACGCATGTTAAAATATTTTCTATCACACATTATTCAATTAATCATACTGCGCATATACTTTCCCATTTTTTTTTTTACAACTCTAGGTTGGTTTCGAAAGATGGACTTGAATGATGATGCTTTTGAAACTGGAAACGTTACCTGTGCGCTACTAATGCTTGATTACATCATCGTAAAATTTATCCCTTATCTAATATGTCACATGTCCTGGTTGATTTCCCCTAGAAAATTGGTCGCAAAATGGTTTGAAAATAGCTTAAAAATGGATAAAATACCTATTCCTTCAGACATTTGTACGACAAATAGGATTACAAACTGTTTATTTCTCTCTTTTATCAATTCGATTGGATTCGGTAGAATATCAAACATTTTTCATAAATATAAAGGTGTCTCAAGAAAAGTATACACAGTTTGAATAATTAAAACTACAGTTTTTATTCCCATATAATTAATTTCAGGTAGCTTTCAATACAAAAAAGTATAAAACAACCTATTGCAGCCGTTGGGAGGAAAGCAATTCCGGAAAATTTCGATATATTTTCACTGATCATGACCCCCAGACCCCAAAACCACCCTCCGTTCAAATGTTGATTTATATATATATATATATATATATATATAGATATATCCATATCTATCTATCTATCTATATATATATATATATATATATATATATATATATATATATATATATATATATATATATATATATATATATATATATATATATATATATATATAATGCATTATTTTATAAGTATCAACATTCACTTAATTTACCAATTCATATAGATACAGCTTATTTTAAAACTTTAACAAATTTCATTATATATAATAATTATATAATGCATGATAACACGTTATATTTACAGAAAGTCGGTATACCACAAGGGGGATGTACATCTAATATACTTTCAGACTTATACTTGTATCATTATGAACGTACCTTTATTAATAGTAATATACATTTATATCGTTATATTGATGACATTATTTTAATTGCTACTGATCACACTAATATTTCTATATTTCCAGTTGATTATCTTACTAATTTAGAATTAACGGAAAACCTCCTTTCTAACAATACTATTAACTTTTTAGATCTTAATATTACACTAAAAGATAACAAAACAATAATAGATCTATTTGATAAACGTAAAGAATTTAAATTTAAAGTTAATTCATTTACTAATTTTAAATCATGTCTTCATAATTCTGTATATCGTAATATACTCCTTAATCATATTTATAGAATAAAAAGTTTATGTTCCTCTCAACTTATTAACAAAAATATTAAAAAACTTATCTTTGACGCATTACAACATGGTTTTCCAAAAAAATTCATCTATTCCTTAATATATAGTTAGTTCCTATTTGATCTTTACAACCAAATTAACACATGCGTTTAAAAAAATGTATAAAAAAATCATATGATCTTATAAATATTTACAAAAAAAAAAAAAAAAAAAAAAAAAAAAAAAATTAATAGGACGGTTGGGTGGGTAGACGTTGGATTGAGGAGGTGTGTGGCGGCGTTGTATGGAAAAATACGCATGGTTAATTTATATATTTAAAAAAAAAAAAAAGGGGTGGGGTTTGATTTACACAATTGTTTGATCATACACATTTTATAATGGACTGCGATGTGTTATTCTTATGTATATTAATTTAGTTAGATTTACTTATTCATTATTTTATTATTTTAAATGAATTTATATTCATTAATATTAAGAATGTATTTGATCTAATTATTTGGATTAATACCTTTGGTGGACAACATCATATCTACTTCTAAGATAATGTTTACTTTTATACAGTGTTGATATAATATGTTTTAATTTTATTTAGTGATTTTATTTAATTTAACTTTGTTTAAAGCCACATTTTTGTGACTAATTCATTTCAATATTTACTCAATATTAATTTTAAATTCTTTGATTCTTAATTCAAATCTTTAGTATTTTAATTTAATTTATTTTAAATGATGTTGCATTTTTAGTACAGTTATTTAATCGTTGTTGACATTTGATGGTACATTTTTAATGTTGCATTAATTATTAATTTTTCCATATTACTACTTTTTTTATAACATAGTATTATTAATTTATACATCCATTACTTAGATATTATTCAACTTTCTATTTATTAATTAATTTCATTTATTTATTATTTAACTAATGGCTATCATTAAGATAGTAATTTGGTTTAATTATTAAAAACTAATTTCCATCCATACTTTATATTTAATTTTACCACTAGAGGGCAGCACTATTTTAAGTTGTTTTTTATTATTAATTTTTCCATCTTAATACTTATTTGTAACATATTATACATTATACATTAATATCATACATTATATTATACATATATATATATATTATATATATATATATATATATTATACATTAATACATCCTTTAATGTAATTCGATTTTCTATTTATTAATTAATTTCATTTATTTATTATTTAACTAATTGGTATCAATTAAGTTAGTAATTTGGTTGATTTATGAAACATTTATTTCCATCCTATTCCTTCGATTCAGATTATATCCACTTTTTTTTTTACTAATAGATGGCAGCACTAATGTTCCTGTTTTATATTATAATCCATTATATTTTAACATTATTTCTGGCATCACTGCAAAGCAATTTATATTTCTAAGCAATTTATATTTCTAAAATTGGCAACATGATATGATTTTTTATGCAATTCATTCCCCAGTCATGTTGGAGTTTTCATGATGGTTCATGAACTGCAAGGTATCTTATTTATATCTCTATTCATCTTTATGGATTTTTTTTATAAGTATGGTTTCTTTCCTTTTTTATATTGTATTTTATTTTTTATTTTATCACTGATTTGAATCATTGTATTTGAGATGTAGTCCCAATATCATATTTTTTAGCAATGTTTGGCTAATATGAAGATGAAACATCTCATTTTATTTGTGGTATTTAGGCAATTGGGACTTGATAATTCTGTCTAAATTCCACAAATTTCATTTCATTTAATTCCATTGATTCAATTTTTATTTAATTTCTTATTCTTTCAATGTTTTTTGATTCCATATTAAGTGTGTTGGGGAATCTTTCATTGTCAACTAATTATTTCATACTTAATTAATTCATGGTTTAAGTTGGTGTTATGATAATGTTTCATTTATGGTTATATATATATATATATATATATATATATATATCTTTGAATTTCAAAAAACGTATCAAGTTCTTGTAATATTCTAATTAAATCTCCATATATATATATATATATATATGATCTATCTCATACGATAAAGCTCGTATTTATAAATTAATTTAGATGGTTGGTTGGTTGGTTGATTTTATGACGGCCGATTATCTACACGAGGGATAATATAGGCTCTAGGGGGGAGTGCCCTCCGTGGGGGTCTTTCTAAGGGATCCTAACCCGTATTTACGGCAAGGTTCGAAGAAAACCACGGAAAACTCCGAACGGCTAGGTCGACGAGCGCGACAGGGATTTGAACCCAGCACCTTCCGTTTACCAGCTTTGAGAGCAGAACCTCTCATCCACTTTTGGGGCAATTAATTTAGATGAAACTAATTGTGTGTATTAAGCTCACCAATGCCTCAACCGAATTCGTTGGCCAGCTTGGTCCGCCATCTTGTTTCAAGATGGCGGCGACTGAAAAATTTTAAAACTATAATAAATATACAAAAAAGTTAAAAATTCAAATTTATTTTTTAATTAAGTGTTAGGCCTTGATATAAGGATTCCATAGCATTTTTTGTTTTACCCCTATCTTAAAAAATGGCTGAGATAGAGCAGTTTGAAATTCTAGGGTGGCTGATATTTTGAAACAAGACAGCACATTACAAAAAACCAACGATTAATTTATGAGCCTTGGTGAACGCGATTTCTCGCAAACTATTTTCTTTCATTGTTGTAATCATTTTCCCAATCATGCGCATAAAACTATATATTCATATCCGTTAGCGCCAAACTCTCGCCAAATTTGGCGACCAAAATAAGTTTTTATAAATTAAGCCAATTTGGCTATAGCTTAATAATTTGGCGAATTTCTTATTCAAATTAAGCATTAACGAATCTTTTGTAAGCAGTTTCTTTGCATTTTAGCTTGTTATTTTCGAGTAACATTAGCTAAAATTTTAAAACGATGATGAAGAAAGCTACCTTTTCCTACCGGTACAGGCCAGAGGGACTTTTTAAATTGCAAAAGAATTACGTGAAATGTATTTCTTTTCCACCTACCACGCAGATGCTCAAAATTTTAACCGTCCTGGCTAACACATTGCTGAAAACTATGCGCTATTGATTCACAAATGTCAACAAACATTTCATTTGGTGTTGTGGCGCATTCTTGATCAATTGCGATTCCGGAACGTTGTCTATGAACATCTTGAACAGTTCTATTCTTTCAATCTTATCCTTTATCGGATAAATTGTATGTCGCGTAGGTGAATCTGACTAAAACTCCCTGCAATATTGTCTTTGTACTTATGCTACATTTTCGAACTTCAATATCATTTTGAAATAAATTATCATTTTTCAAAAGTTAACAAGAACGAAAAATCACGAATCAAGCATAGATTATATAACACTTTCCAACACTTCCAAAATAATTTTGAAAATCTTTACCGTAAGGTGTAAGATGATATCTAACTAAACAATTTTGAAAAACGTATAACATATTTAAAAATCCAATTTCAGGAATTACCAACAATCTTCGGAAAAATATCCGAATACTTTTATTCAGCCCAGTATAGGATCTATGGATTTGTATATATACTACATAGGATGCTAAATTTTAGTTTAGTTAGGAAACGCGTAGAATAATTTAAAATTCTTCTTCTGGAGTTTCTGTCAATGAACGGAAATGTGTTCGCGAACTTTTGTGCTGCCCTGTATATGATCTACAGAATTTATACACACCAAATAATCGACAAAAAAGTGAGGTAAATTTAAAATTGCTTTTCAGCAACTTAAAACGCACTTCCAGGAATTATTGTTAACAGACCGTAGAGAATTCTTTTGTGTGTACCTGTAAATTAACGATGACTGCTATTCACATAGAATTCTGTAGTAAGTCTCTTGTAATGCACCTTAGTGATATATATAAATTTCAATGCATTTAAAATAGTGAAGCATTATTTAATTGAACCGCAAACGATTTTTCTCCATAGAGTTAATGTAACGGAATTCTTTTGACTGTCCCTGTAAAGTAACTATAAGTGCTATGCTCACCCTATTCCATATTAAGCTTCTTGTAACGCACCTTAGTGATATATATCAATTACAATGTATTTGAATTGTGTAACATCATTAAAATAAACCGCAAATGATTTCTCCCTATAGACCGTGATGTAACGGAATTCTTTTGAGTGTCCCTGTAAAAAAACTATAAGTGCTTCTAAGTACACACTTCAGTTGAAATAGGAAACGTGCTATAGATAACGACAATAACATATAAAAATTGCAGGGCAATCCGAGCATATTTACGGCAGTTAGAGCACGGAAAGATGGCAGGCGGCCAGGCAAACTGAGGTCATAAAAACTTTTCAACTAGGTTGGAAAGTGTTAAAAATGACCCACTCATTATTTCCAATTAATTACATCGTGAAAAGAAAGAAAAATTATGACCCGTTATGACCCGTTAAACAGTGAGTGTATACATTTTTTTTTTGAACAACCCTCTATGTAATGAATAAATGAAAGTGCATACTCTGCCCTGGCTTTTTTTAAATTTTGTAAATGCTTACGATCACAAAGTATTGGTGCATTTTCCCAGATATACGGTTCATCATAAAACACAAAAGTTTATCGTCAGAAAAGATTAATTTTCAATGTACTCTTTTGAAAAATGAAAGTCGTTAATTTTCAAGGTACTTAGCTATTATCCCGTCGACCACGTTTCATATAAAAAAACTATCGCCAAACTGTAACGTCAAATAAACGGGAGAACGTTGCCATTGGAATATCAAAATAAATAAATAAATAAAATATAAGAATTTAAGGACACGATTGTTATTTCAATTAATGAAATCTATACTAATATTATAAAGGAGTAAAGATTGTTTGTATATTTGTTTGTTTGTTTGTAGGGGGTAATCTCTGGAACTACCGAACCGATTTCAAAAGTGATGGTGGCAAATTGATGGTGACAACCCCTGCTCCAACATAGGCTATATTTTATGTCGGAGCCACTAACCCCAGGGGGTGCAGGAGCAAAAAACGTTCTAAAATTGCGATTTTTTAGCTATCAAACTGGCTATCAAGCCCTGAGAGCTTGCCAGCCGGTTCTGTATGTATGTATGTACGTACGTAATGCGATAACTCTTCATAGAAATATCCGTTTTCCTTCAAATTTTGTTTATAGGTTCACTGTGTTAAGGCACTTCCCTGATTAGTTTTCGGGATTGATTGGTTAAGTATAAATGGGGGGGAACAAGGGGCTAATTCCCCCTCTTAATTTATATAAATGGGTTTTTCATGCAGAATTGTTCCGTTTTCCTTCAAATATTGTTTATAGGTTCACTGAGTTAAGGCGCTTCCCTGATTAGTTTTCGGGATTGATTAGTTAAGTATAAAGGGGGGGGGGATCGGGGGGCTAATCCCCCCCCCCCTTAATTTATATAAATGGGTTTTTCATCCAGATTTATTCCGTTTTCCTTGAAATTTTGCTTATAGGTTCATTGGGTTAAGACGCTTCCCTGATTACTTTTCGGGATTGATTGGTTAAGTATAAAGGGGGGAACGGGGGATAATCCCCCCTTAATTTATATAAATGGGTTTTTTATGCAGAATTATCCCATTTCCTTCAAATTTTGTTTATAGGTTCACTGTGTTAAGGCGTTTCCCTGATTAGTTTTCGGGATTGATTGGTTAAGTATAAAGGAGGGAACGGGGGGCATATCCCCCCTTATTTTATATAAATGGGTTTTTCATGCAGAATTATTCCGTTTTCCTGCAAATTTTGTTTATAGGTTCACTGTGTTAAGGCGCTTCCCTGATTAGTTTTCGGGATTGATTGATTAAGTATAAAGGGAGGGAACGGGGGGATAATCCCCCCTTAATTTATATAAATAGGTTTTTCATGCAGAATTATCCCATTTCCTTCAAATTTTGTTTATAGGTTCACTGTGTTAAGGCGTTTCCCTGATTAGTTTTCGGGATTGATTGGTTAAGTATAAAGGAGGGAACGGGGGGCATATCCCCCCTTATTTTATATAAATGGGTTTTTCATGCAGAATTACTCCGTTTTCCTTCAAATTTTGTTTATAGGTTCACTGTGTTAAAGGCGCTTCCATGATTAGTTTTCGGGATTGATTGGTTAAGTATAAAGGGGGGGAACGGGGGGATAATCTCCCCCTTATTTTATATAAATGGGTTTTTTATGCAGAATTATTCCGTTTTCCTTCAAATTTTGTTTATAGGTTCACTGTGTTAAGGCACTTCCCTGATTAGTTTTCGGGATTGATTGGTTAAGTATAAAAGGGGGGGGGGACGGGGGGGCTAATCCCCCCCTTAATTTAAAAAAATGGGTTTTTCAGGCAGAATTATCCCATTTGCTTCAAAATTTGTTTATAGGTTCATTGGGTTAAGACGCTTCCCTGATTAGTTTTCGGGATTGATTGGTTAAGTATAAACGGGGGGAACGGAGGGCGCTAATCCAGCCTTAATTTATATAAATGGGTTTTTCATGCAGAATTATCCGATTTTCTTCAAATTTTGTATATATATTCATTGTAATTAGAAATTTACCTGATTAGTTTAAGTGGTTCATTAGTTAACTATGAGGGGGGTAACGGGGGGATGACCCCCCCCCCTTAATATATTGTTTATTTCTTTATTTTTCGATGGGCTTATTTCAAATTCTTTGAAATAAGAGTATAATATACAATTAGTGTGAATAGCCTGTGAACTCAATGCCCTCAGTTTAACTGGGCAGTTTTATTTTTATTTTTTATACTGAAGGAGCTAGAAATTTGAAATTTGTCATTGTTGTTACTTATAAGATGTAAATGCTTTCTAAGAACAAAATAAAAAAGAAATTGAAATTTAAAAGGGTGAAATGAGCGAAAAGCGTTCTAAAAACAGTCTAATTTACAATTTCTATGAAATCTCTGGAACTACAGAACCGATTTCAAAAGTAATGGTGGCAAATTGATGGGGACAATCCCTACTCCAACATAGGCTATATTTTATGTCCGTGCCACTAACATCAATCGAAGCAGGATCGGAAAATGTTCGAAAATTGCGACTTTTTTATACTGAAGGGGCAAGAAATTTGAAATTTAGCATTGTAGTTACTTATAAGATGTAAATGCTCTCTAAGAATAAATTTAAAAAAAAATCGAAATTTAAATGGGTGAAATGAGCGAAAAGCGTTCTGAAGTCATTCTAAATTACAATTTCTATGGAATCTCTGGAACCACGGAACCGATTTCAAAAGTGATGGTGGCAAATTGGTGGTGACAATCACTGCTGCAACAGCCTCTTTAATAAAAAACTATGCGTTGCTGACGACTGGGTTTTTCGCTAATTGTTGCAACAGATTAATCTCGGAAAATGAAACATTTGAAGTTACTGAAAAAAAATGATAGCTCAAAAAGTATTTGTCAGAAAATTGTTAGACAAACTGTGTTTGAAAGGTAAAAAAATGTATTTTTCTTGATATAAATTTCAAATCTAATGATTATGCCGTTTTTCAAATATTGAATTTCAAAAATTACCAAATTTTCCAATGGAGTACCATAGCGAAACCTTCATGCGTAAAAAGATAATGATAAGGGCTACGTGTCCTGACGTGTATATTGTTTATAGCACGAGTCACAAATTATAGTAGCCTTATTATTCTGTTAAAATATAAAAGTTATTTATGAAATGTCAATATTTTGTTTGATTAAAGGTTCGTTAAAAGAAATTGACCAGCGTAGCGGGCGTAGCTTGCTAGTAACTAATAAATCAGTAAAACATAATGAAAAATACATGCAAATGTCGAATTAAAAACCACTTGATGACATAACAAACTTATATAATGCTTCTGGCATCAAGTAAATGGGACTGCATTTTTGGCGTTTAATCTTACAGTTTGGCGATAGTTTTTGTTATGAAAAGTAGTCCACGGGATAATAGAGGAGTACCATTTTCAAAATATTCAACATCATTACTGTTGGCCGTACCAATAAAAAACTGTGTTTCATGTGACATGTGGAAGACTTAAAAAGTAACAGCTCCTTTAAAATCATAGTAGTTTATTATGAACATGATGACATACAATAAGACAGCATAACTTCGCTGTTAAATAAACGAACTGAAGAAAAATAATATGCAGCTACATTTTATATTACAACCAGCATTACAAGCTGGATGAAGGAAAAAGTGAAGGCAAAGCATCCAGGAAAGTCCAGCCTTTTAAACACACCATCGGCGAATGTTTTGCATAAACATGTTGCCATTTAGAGGTACACAAATTCGCATCTGAAACGCCATTGGCTACGAATACTCGCAAGTCGCGAATAGCAGACTACGGTGACTAGCGCGATCCTGACATCACCGGTTACTTACTGTTACTGAGTAACGTATTTTGAACTGGAAGATCGTGAATGAAAACATTAGCGCTGGCCGTTTCAGATACGCGAGTATGTTTATTCAAGAGATGCTGAAAAACCAAAATGCATCAATGTAAAACTAAATACCTTTACTTATAATTTAAAGAAAGCTTGAAATGAAGGATTTATTAAAGATGCATAACAATTGGCCTCCTTTTTCATCATCTCTAGAATATTACAAAAGCATGAAAAATTTGCATAAACATGAAAAAGTTCAAAAAGTTTACAAAAAAATTACACTTGAAAAGTTCAAAAACTAACAATCTGATCAATGTCAGGTCACATAAGACTTTATTGGCAGGACACTGACCAGAGTGAACAACATTGTAAGAAAAATTATAACCCCCCCACATAAAGATTTAAATATCAAAAATTCTTTTACAAAAATTCAACAGCTGCTCTTTCACTTGTGGCTTAGTAAAGCTATCTGCAAGATTAAGTTTACTAGGAATATATTTAAGTTTAAACATTTTATCAAAAACTAGATTTCTTAAAAAATGATACTTTATATGAATATGTTTTGTTTTCTGGTTTTCAAAAGGGGAATTAGAAAAAGCTATGGCGGCTTGGTTATCACAGAATAAAGTGCAATCTCTCAAATTTAAGTTAAGTATTTTATTTTGTAAGACATTTTTTATCCAGATTAATTCCTTAGCAGCTTCAGTTAAACTAACATATTCGGCCTCCATGGTTGAAAGACTTACACATTGTTGTTTAAATGTCTTCCATGAAATAGGAGTTTCATCCAAAAACAAAATATATCCACCTATGGAAACACGATCGTCTCTGTTTGCTGCAAAATCTGAATCAGAATAACATGAGAGATTTAAATCATTAACTCTAGATAACTCAAGTTTGAAATTTTTAGTATATTTTAAATAACCTAACAATTTTAATAAACAATTCCAATGAGCAATGCCAGGATTGGTTTGAAATTGAGATAATAAATTTACTGCATACATAATATCAGGTCTGGTCCTTCCCGCTATATAAGATAAACATCCTATAAGATTTCTATAAGGAAAACTAGACATTTTATCAAATTCTTCCTTAGTGGAAGGGGAATCTTGCTTTGACAACACTAAACCCTTAGGAATAGGTAAAGAGCTAATTGGAAATTTAAAGTTTGAATACATTTCACAAACTTTCTCAATATAAGCTGTTTGGTGTATGTAAAGTCTATTTCCAACCTCTTCAAACTCTATGCCTAATAGCTTTCTGGTTGCACCCAAAATTTTTAAGTTAAAATGTTTTTGCAGCAAATCTATCCCAAAATTCAAATCATCTTTAGTTTTGCCAAAAAGAACAATGTCATCAACATAAAGCAAAAGAACCAATCTGTCTTGAAACATATATACACAATTGCACCAATCTAGTTTGCAAAAATTTAATTTGGATAAAGCATCATCCATTTCAAAATACCACTGTCTGCCACTTTGATGCAGACCATAAATGGCTTTATTTAACTTACAAACTTTATTTTTTTCTTTTTCAAAACCCTCAGGTTGGTGCATGTATATAGTTTCATCAAGACCAGCATAAAGATATGCATTGTTGACATCTACCTGGACATTAACCCATTTCAACAGACATGAAAATATGGCAAAGAACAACCGAATTATTGAAAAACTAACAACTGGACTGAAAACTTCATCGTAACTTTCTCCTTTAACCTGATTAAACCCCTTTGCAACTAACCTAGCCTTATACCTTACAATCTCATTATTTTCATTTCTTTTTAAGGTATACACCCAACGATTACCAAGTATTTTTGCATCTTTCGGAGGTGTCACAAGATCCCATACATTACGTTCATACATAACGTTCATTTCTTGGTTCATTGCGTCCCTCCAACTAGATGCTTCTGGGGTTTTTACAGCCTGATTGTAAGTTTTGGGGATTTTAACCTCAGTCAAGTTTGCTTCATCTATTTTTAAAAAATTAGAAATTTTACCGGATTCTTTATTTTTACTGCTGAAGTCAAAAAGGTTTTTATCACATTCTATTTTATTTAATTTACAATATTCTAACAATTCATTAAAAGATCTTATTCTAGTATTGGTTCCTTCGATGCCATAGTAAATGTCTGTTTTATTTCCAATTTTTCGAGGTACTGCTTTACGTATCCAAGGAATAGTTGCACAAGTCTTTAAACTACTCTGTTCTAAACTTTGGTTAGAATCTGATGCCCCTCCCAATTCAGATGTAATCTCTGGTTCTACATCAAAAATATTTCCGTCCTCTGGGAAATCAAAAAGTGAAAAATTTAATTTAGGTTCTTTAATTTTTGAAGCTATATCTACCCCCCTTTTAGTTTCATCAAAACGAACATTAATGGTTTCTACAATTTTCTGTTCATCTATTAACCAAATTCTGTAGCCTTTAGTTGCCTGAGCATACCCGCACATAATCCCTAGTTTAGCTCGTATATCAAGCTTCCTTCGGACTTGTTTGGGCACTCCAACATAAGCTAAACAGCCAAATGTTTTTAAATGAGAAACTGAAGGTTTTATACCAGAGTACATCTCAAAAGGGGTTCTTTTTTGTTTGTGACAGATCCTATTCCAGGTGTAAGAAAAACACATTAAGGCCTCAGCCCAAAATTTTTGTGATAAGCCACTTGAATTAAGGAGAGCTTTAACACCATCAAGAGCAGTTAAATTAAAACGCTCCGCGACACCGTTCATTTCTGGACTGTACGGGTTCGTTTTCTCATGTAAAATTCCCTGCTTCTCTAAAAATTTTTCAAATTCGTTGTTGCAGAATTCTAAACCCCCGTCAGTTCTAGTAGAAATTACTTTCTTACTTAAATACCTTTCAGCCCTATTCTGAAATTTTAAGAATGTCTGAAAAACGTCTGATTTATTTCTGATGGTATATACTGCAACATTACGAGAAAAATCATCAATGATGGTGAAAAAGTATCTATTCCCTCCATGTGATGCTACAGGTAAAGGGCCGCACAAATCCATGTGTAAAAGTTCTAGAGCAGTTTTTGATCTAACATTCCCTATTGATTTAAATGGCACTCTCTTCGATTTTGCAAGTTTACAGGAGATGCAATCCTCGGTTAACTTTGACAGCTCTGGCAAACCTCTAACACTTTCATTTTTACTAGTATTAACCAAATATTCACTATTTACGTGACAAAATCTCTCATGCCACAAGTTACTCAAATTTAAATTTTCAATTTGGTTAGCTGAAATGTCAACCGAGTTGCTTTCTCCTTTACAAGTTTTATAACTGAAAGGTTTAACAAAATACAAATCATTTTTCCTTACTGCATAAAATAACCATTGCCAGTCCTTGTCATACACAATTAGTTTGCCTTTACTGCCAACAAAATTTAGGCCTAGTTTTTCAAGTTTACTACCAGACAAGAGATTTCTACGTAAATGAGGATTATACAAAACATCTTTAAGAATTATTTGATTGAAACTTCCATCTTTACATTTAATAAAAAAATATATTGTACCCTTTCCCCGAACAGGACTTTCTTTTTCTCCAACAGCAAGTGACATCTGCATATTTGAAACTGACTCATAATTCAAAAAAAGATTTTTGTTATTACAAAAATGAGCAGTAGCAGCTGTATCAAACACCCAGCTACTATTTTGGCCAAAATCAGATGAATTTGCCTCAAGAAAATTACTTTTAAAATTACTTTGAGCTACTTCAATTAAGCTAGTCTCATGTTCAGAGAAGGTACATTTTACATTACTATCACTTTTTTCATTACTACATTTAACATTACTATTGTTTTTTTCATTACTACATTTAACATTACTCTTTAACTCTGCGTTACTAGATTCTTTAAACTTACTATTTGACTGATATTTCTTAGTTTGAAAATTTTTAGACTGAAAATTTTTAGATTGATTTTTCAATTTACAGTTAGCAATTAAATGACCATAAGATTTACAAAGAAAACAAGGACCTATTAATTTACTTTGATTAACATTATAATTCTTAAATTTACCTGTTTTACACTTTACCATTTCTCCAGAAAAAGCAACACTAGAACTAGAAATGTCCTTTTTGGCCAGTTTCAATCTATTCTCCTCCAGTAGCAATTCAGCCTCAATCTTGTCCGGTACAAACTCTGCATCTGGCCACCTGTAAATCGCTTGGACTGTAGACTGGAACTCTTCGGGTAAACTTCTAATCATCTGGTAACCCATATACAAGGGCTGAAGGGTATGTCCTACATCACGCAGACGCTCTGCTGCTTGCTTGACACGACACAAAAAAAGTCCCAAATTTTCTCCAGGAAAATAACGGACACCAGAAAAATCATCTAGCAGTTGTATAACACGAGCTCTTGTGGTAGGTTCAAAATGCTCTTTAAGGATCTTCCAGGCTTCAGCTCCATTCGTTGTATGCGAAATTAATGGCTTAAACTCAGATGACAAGGTCTGGTAGATAATGGTATAGGACCGGGCTTTTCTTAAATTCACCTCACTCTGTTCTCTCCATGTCAGCTTGTCTGTCACAGGAACTGTTTTTTCCGATGTCTCACCGCTTTCACTCTTGACGTTCTCGATATATTCCCAAGCACCATAATGCATTAGCAGAACTTTTACTTCTATCTTCCACGTCTCCCAGTTTGACGAGGTCAAAAGAGCAACATTCTGAAACTCCATTTTCTATACGGCCTCCGTCAAATAAGTAGGAAAAACACTCTAATACACATGAAAAAAAGCAAAAGTCTCTTTAAAAGCGCACTCCAGGGAAAAAAACATCAGCTGTAAACATCGGCGACACTTAAGCAGAAAAACAACATCGCAGCGACTTCGAGAAACACATCGGCGACGACGTCTTCACTTCCACAAAAACAAACTTTAAACTGCTTTAAAAAATCACAACCGCGCAACTCTGCTACCACTTGTTGGCCGTACCAATAAAAAACTGTGTTTCATGTGACATGTGGAAGACTTAAAAAGTAACAGCTCCTTTAAAATCATAGTAGTTTATTATGAACATGATGACATACAATAAGACAGCATAACTTCGCTGTTAAATAAACGAACTGAAGAAAAATAATATGCAGCTACATTTTATATTACAACCAGCATTACAAGCTGGATGAAGGAAAAAGTGAAGGCAAAGCATCCAGGAAAGTCCAGCCTTTTAAACACACCATCGGCGAATGTTTTGCATAAACATGTTGCCATTTAGAGGTACACAAATTCGCATCTGAAACGCCATTGGCTACGAATACTCGCAAGTCGCGAATAGCAGACTACGGTGACTAGCGCGATCCTGACATCACCGGTTACTTACTGTTACTGAGTAACGTATTTTGAACTGGAAGATCGTGAATGAAAACATTAGCGCTGGCCGTTTCAGATACGCGAGTATGTTTATTCAAGAGATGCTGAAAAACCAAAATGCATCAATGTAAAACTAAATACCTTTACTTATAATTTAAAGAAAGCTTGAAATGAAGGATTTATTAAAGATGCATAACAATTACTTTATGCAATAAAGGTAGCTAAACACATTTTAAAGACATTTTTATTCAATTACGCAAAGTCGTGCCTAGAAATAATGTATTATTTATTACACGGTTTTAGATAGACTTTTAGGAAATTTTTCGAGTGTGTATTTTAATTTCTCTTGACTGTTGCTTAGATAATGATTTTGCTTTTACTTCCTTTATTAGGGGCGTCCTTATGCTAAAATTGTTTAATTATAACAATCCTATAATCTACCGACAGTTTTTTGGATAGATGTTTCCAGAGAAATAGATATTAAATGGTGAAAGAGTCTAAATATCGATTTCAGGTTCTGAAATTTTCAAAGCTGGGCTTAAGTTTCCCATTGGAAATTTCAGTAAACGTTATCAAAAGATAAAATGTTGCCAACTTAAAAAGTATTTAATTTATTACGGAAATTAATCGTATCATAATATCAGACGCTATAATTAATTTCACTGAAATAATAACGATGATTTTTTTTACATTGTCTTGTACTGGATATGTGCTTATAGTATAATTTTAATGTAACAGAATTGTAATTAATGGTTTGTAAAAGTGTACTGAAATTTAATTTCATGAAATAAAATTAATATCTTTAATATGAAAATCTACACATAAAATGAATTTTGTATTTATGCATTTTTGCATAAGAGTGCAACTGCTATTGCTCCAAGATCTGAATATTTATAAAACTATTTCTAGTACCTCATTTTTCACGTTTGACGTGCAATTTACAACTTGTTTTACCCTTACGTTTGGCTTTAAATAGTTAGTCTAGTATTCGGATAAATATATACTGTAACCTCCTACCTCCTCAATGTTATTCGAATAACATTGAATAACATTGAATAACATTGAAGCAATTGCATAACATTTTTGTAGTAAATAAATTATAGCTTCAATATATGCCAAACTTCTAAATAAGCATGCACATTTTCTTTATTTTGAATATAATATTCTCTGAAAAAACGTTAAGCGACCGATACACTATTCATAGAATTATCTCTATATCACATTTTCTCTTCTTTTTTTATTCTCCTACATATATATCTTCTTACAGAAAGAAATTATTTCTTGTAGTCTTGCTTACTTCCTTTTCATGTCAATGTCTATATCAATCGATGGCTTAGTGACAAGCAAAACATATATTGGATATATTTCAATAGAAATGAATTATTTTTCTTCTTTTGTCCTTTCCATATAGTACAGATTTCCTTGTCTCATTCACTTATAGCAATTCTTTTCGTTTTTATTCGCATATAATATTTATTTAGGTGAGATTCAGAAAGAATGTTTAATTTTAGCGTTCTTACCAAATAATTATAGATAGAAAATTATTAGAGAAGTTCTAGCAGAATTTAATGTTGACGCAATATTGATGCAGTTTCGGTCGAATATTGGAAGTAATGTTGTGAACTTTACATTTTGGAAAGGTATTATCAATAGTTAACACATTTCATGTCTTATTAATATTTGTAAAATATTAGAAATAGTTCAATATAATATACTAATATCAGCTAAATATTAATTGCTAGATATTTTTACTTTGAACGTTGTAAAATACATTGTTTTTGTATAGAAAAATATCTCATAAAAATCGATATGAACAGTACATAAAACAAATCCGGACAATGGTCAAAATTGAATCGGATATTGTTGAAAGAAACTAAGTCCATATTTTAACATTTCCCATTTTAAGATAATTTTGATATTTTTTTTATGTTTATTGACCATTTCGTGAAGATAGGAACCGAGTCCGCGTACTACCTATGCATGTTTGGGAGGGAAGAATTTGAATGATGCGTATTAAAAAGCATGATATCCATGGCTTTGGAAATTTCAAAACATGGACTTAGTTATTTTAACAATCAGCGATTCATTTGCAATCCTAAAAATCGCGGAATAAAGCAATTTGCACTAAAGTTTCTTGATAATGATTTTTTATTATACTGTTATAGTAAAAATTTCTCTTGGGCGGTATGCACATTTATTTATATATTACTAGCTGACCCGCCCGGCGTTGCCCGGGCCCCTGATTGTAACCTTAAACAGAACTCAAGTTTGTATGATTTTTTTTAAAAGAAGCTGCGCTAAGAGTCCCAAGATACAGATGAATATTCAAAATTGGTGGTAGCTGAAGTACGAGAATTTTTTTTGTCTTTTAAGTAATAGCTGGAACTCCTAAGAATTTGTCTGAAACAAAAGCTAGTGATTCGGACTATTTTTAACGGAGTTATATTAGGGGGCCCAAAAGCAGCCAACTGGTATCTTTGAGTAGGGTTCTAACAGAAAACATCTTAAAAGGCCAAGTACTTTGCACTTTAGATCTTCAATCAGTCCAAATTAAGAATAGGGTATAAATTATTCATTAGAATAAAATTTTAAAGAAATGCCTAAAAAAGAGCCATAGGGCCTCCCCAAAAAATATGAGGGTGGTGACCCGAGGAGAGGATTGCAGGACAACTTTAAACTTATACATTCATAGGGGGACACAATTAGGGTGTAAAGCATGTTGGCGCACAAATAGTTCAAGGGACCTAATTGGAGGGACCTAACCTTCAGAGTCCTATCTGGAATGTAGAAATGGGGGAATGACTAAATAAAGAAATCGCCCCAAAAACGAAGAAGATCGGATTAAAAGGAAGTAAGTTATTAACAATTTAAGGATCAAAAACTTCAGCGATTCCCCCTTTATAACGGTGTCCCAGGAGTTCAGGGTCTTAACTGGAATATAGAAATGGGGGAATAACTAAATAGAGAAAGGCCCAAAAACGAAAAAGGTTGAATTAAAAGGGGGCAAGTTATTAACAATTAAAGGCACAAAAACATGAAGGGGCCAGGGGGTCCGGGGAGTACATTCTTTATTAGTATAGATATATGAACTTTGTGATATTTTAATTTGAAGCCCTATATTTCTTAATTTGATCAAAATTGTCATACAACATTTACCCCGAATGCAAATTCGCCTTACTGAAAAACAAACACACGCAAAATATGAGTTAAAATATTCGGGAACTGTGTCGATATTATGAAAAGCATTTTGATAATTGCGTGATATTGTGGCTAAGTGAGTTAAAATGATGATGTAACAATAATTTGTTGAAAAGAGTAACAATACGCTTGAGACAATCCATAACTGTATCTTTACTAGCCATATTTAATGAGCATGAAAAAGCAGATAGGATATTTTTAATTTTCATTTGAATGGTCCCTTAAAGTTGCCGATTTAGATTTTTTTAAGAAGATAAAAAACATATTATCTTATATATCTTATATATATTACATATATCTTATATACAACTTAACTACAACACCTGTAAAATGAAAGTTAGAGCACAAATGCATCTGATTAATTGAAACATTTTCTGTTTTATTCTAATTTTTAAAATAATATGATTTCCTTTTTATTTATAAAAATACTTATTTATTAGTTGTTTAGATAAATAATCTATTTTGCTGTTTATATCCGTTTACATTATACGCAAATTTTATACGTAAAGCTCCTTAAAAAAACAGATAGGATTAAATTATACAAAGGAACATAACGAAGAAAAAGACATTTTCATTTAATTATTCATATTTTCTCTAAAAGTAATTAGATTCCTTTATTATGTCTACATAAAAATTCTATAGCATTGCAAAATTGTTACGTTAGATTTTTCTAAGAAGATTAAAAAATAAACAACAGACGCTGTAAATTGAAAGTTCGAAGATAAATTCATCTGATTAATCCCAACATTTTCTCGCGAAATTCATTAAACTATGTGTTTTTTCTCCAAAGTAAAAGTAAAATGAATAGGACAATCTTTTAAGTCAACCCTTGTAACTGGATATTAATCAAGTTGTGTTTTTTTAAAGCAAAGGGAAATATACATTTAGGTTTTTTTATACTAACGAGCAGGGAAGACCGAGCTATGCTCGGTCAAAATTAAATTTGAGTTCAAATATCATGACCCATGACCAAAATGACTCACTAATTGAATTTTCTCGAACATGTGACTTAGCCCAACAGTTTTCTCGTGCCAGAAAACCATAGGATGCAAAATTTAGTGTAAATTGAGCCGCTTTTTAGATCTTGACCCACAATGATCCAGAAATGACCCACTAATAGAATTTTCTCGAACATGTGACCCAGCCCAATGATTTTCGCGTGCCCGAAACTCGTATTATACAAAATTTAATCAAAATCGTTAGAGCCGTTTTTTAGATAAAATTAATTTGACCCGCTTTGACCCAAAAATGGCCCACTAATCGAAAGTTCTCGAACATGTGACCCAGCCCAATTGTCTTCTCGTGCCCGAAAATAGTCGGATACAAAATTTCGTCAAAATCGTTTGAACCGTTTTTTAGATACAATTAGCTTAACCATGACCCAAAATTACCCAAAATTACCCACTAATTGAATTTTCTCGAACCTGTGACCTAGCCCAACAGTCTTCTCGTGCCCGAAAACCATAGGATGCAAAATTTAGTGTAAATTGAGCCGCTTTTTAGATCTTGACCCACAATGACCCAGAAATGACCCGCTAATCGAATTTTCTCGGACATGTGACCTAGTCCAATGCTTTTATCGTGCTCGAAACTCGTAGGACACAAAATTTAATCAAAATCGTTAGAGCCGTTTTTTAGATAAAATTAGTTTGACCCGCGTTGACCCAAAAATGACCCACTAATCGAAAATTCTCGAACATGTCACCCTTCCCAATAGTCTTCTTGTGCCCGAAAATGGTCGGATACAAAATTTCGTCAAAATCGTTTGAACCGTTGTTTAGATACAATTAGCTAGACCATGACCCAAAATGACCCAAAATGACCAACTAATCGAATTTTCTCGAACATGTGACCTAGCCCAATGGTTTTCTGTTGCCCCAAAACGGTAGGATACGAAATTTCGTCAAAATCGTTAGAGCCGTTTTTAAGATAATTTTTGCATATATATATATCTACCCTATATATATAAAATCCTAATGAAACGAATTTGTGAAACGATTTTATGAAACGAATTTATGAAACGATTTTATGAAACGACTGATTAAACGACTGATTGTCTTTCAGGGCTATTTTTAATAAAATATTAAACGCTTGATGGTGAAATTAATACCAATTATCCATAAAAATCCGCGGATTTCAAAACTGGTAATAGAATTTTGAAATTGGAATTAGTTTCCGAGATATTAATTTTTTTTCTAATTTTAATGACATTTCTGTAATGATGGCAACTAATTACTCAGTTTTTTGTGACAAAAAAGGGAAAAAAATTGACAAGGATCCCGGTAGGGATTATTGATTTATTTTTATTCGTCATTTTCAAATTGAAATTGAATTTATCTTTTATTTCAATCGATAATGAAGACAAGATTGTGGTTAAATTATGTTTTTCAGGAAAATATGAAAAAAAAATTACATTTCTATCGTCAGAATTCAATCGTCTGTCAGCATTTAATTTAATTTATAAACTGAAAATATATTGAATAAATTCGTCCAAACGACGTCATTTATGTAAACGCAAAAGAAAGGGAGAGGGGGAGGAATTAATAGTAATTATTATTTATTGATATCATTTTGTTATTTTTGTAAAATTTAATTACACGAATTTATAAAATCACTAATTCGAATATTTGAAAAGAATATATAAAATAATAATTGTCCAACTGAACGCAAGGAGAAAAAAATATCCTGCTTGGTTTTCTTTCCAATTTTAATGAGAATATGATATCAATTAGGGTAAAATGACATTTACTCCTTTCTCTTTTTTATTGGCAGCAAGGAAAAAATTCCCCCTATATATTAGAGAAATGCTATTAAAGTTTAAAACAAATGAATATTTCAGTAGCATTACTTTTTTAATAATGAATTATATGTTTACACATAAATAACAAAGAGAAGAAAAAACTACAAATAATTAAATTACTATACTCGAAACATACTTAGGGTATAATATCGTTGTAAATAACGTTATATATTAAAATGATTTTCGTTACTTTTCCAACGTAGCGGCCTTCGCGAGATACAGAAAGTGATCTTGGCGATGAACTGAAATTCGGCAAGATGTTTTCTAACAATCTATTCACTTTTTGATATACACAAGCAATTATTTCGATATTTATAAAATATATTTAATATAAAGAAGCCATTTATCTATTTTTATGTACAAAAAGAGATAAATTGAAAGCCAATTATAAATAAATTGTATATATACATATAAATACATGCATAAACAAGCACAAAGGTTCGGTGCTTTTCCAGTATATGGGGCCTTGACGAAACAGAGAAAATAGCCTTGGCGGAAAAGGAAATTTGGCAACATACTTTCTGTCAACCTATTCACTTTGTCATTTCGTATGCGGGAAGCATTTTTTCAATATTTATACAATTTGATTAGCGTAAAATGTTATTTATCCTATTTTATATATAATCAGAAGTAATTTGTATAGAAAAAACAATAATAATATACGTATAATTACAATACGCATATAAACAAAAAAATCGTCGAATTTGTTTCCATGGCTGTTTATGTCACTTGGCACCAAATCTCACTTTCTGATGTCCGAATTGCGCCGAGCTTTTTAAAAAAGCGTCAAGACCCCTATAATAGAAAATCACCAAAAGTTCATTGGGTTTGTTTTCATAACTTTTGGCAACAAATCTATGTATATTAACGAATCTGTCCCTTTTTGAAGGTCGAATTACGCCAAACCTAAAAGCAAAGGATCCTATACTGGAAAAGTACCCGATTTTCTTATGGACAATATTCAAGTGACATAACAAGGTGTAAAATTATCGCGGATAGCAAATTTGTTTTAATATCTCATCAATTGATGCCGAATAAATGCAGGCATGCATGCATAAAATATTTAATTAATTTCGTATGATAAATAATTGTTAGAAAATTCGTATATACATATTAATTAAAATAAATAATTTACATATTTAAAATAACATGAAAATATGCATGATGGTGAACTAAAATAAAGAGAAAATTAAACACTGTTAATGAAAATGCCTATAACATAGTACTTTTCAATACCGTGCTTCTTAATGTTATTCACAAGCAGATGGAATTTTTCTCATCCTTAAACGCAAAGGAAGAATAGAATACAGATCGTTGTTATAAAAGTCCGAGAGGTAGCCACAATTTAAACCTAACCATTTTATACAAGCTGGTTTTCAAGGTGTAATTGATTTTACTTATCAATGCCGAAAACAGTCGTCATTTGTTGCAACAGCTGTGTATGAGGCCATGATCATAAAAAATGCCCCATTAAAACGTTAAAAGCATGGTAACCCAATTACAGATTTACCAATATTTTTAAAACAAAGCACGCTGTCATGTTTTTAGAGACCTCGAAGTCTGAGCGGGGGTTGGCGAGCGTAGCTCGCAGGGGGTAGGCCCCCTAGTATATATATATAACCACACACAAGATTTGCTCGTATTAGAATATATGATATCGTTTTAAATCTTTAGAAAGTTTCATCAGAAAATGTGTAATGAAGTTTTGGAAAAAAATAGAGACATATATTTAATGTTTTCTTCTTTTTCAGTTTATACATTCGGTTTGCGACTTTTTTTATATTCTATATGCACCACTATTTTAAAAAAATAAATTTTGTATATTTCTCTTGCACATTTTGTCTTGCATATGTGACAAAATTTGTTTTGACAAAGTAGTACGAGATAGAATTAAAAAATAGTCGACAGTTGCAGCACTGGGTTTGTCTGGTCATCTGTATGTCCATCTGGCTATCTGGTCGACTGGTCATTCTCTAACTCGAGTAAATATACTGGGATTGCCCTGTAATTCCTATACGTTATTGGCGTTTACCAGGACATGTTTAGTATTGAAAATGATGTGTGTAGCATGTATAGTTTGTTTACAAGGGTACTCAAAAAATTCCGTTACATTATGGTCTATTGGAAAATCTTTTGTAGTGTATTTTAATAAGGTTATACAATTACAAACACATTGAAGTTGTCATTGAACTTATCAGAGCTTTTCTGAAGCTTTTAGAAGGAAGACTCAACTTATCTCTTCAGACAGTCCATATTTTGAAATGTATGACATTTTCCATGATCTCCTTTCGTACAATATAATTGTCCGGTATGTTCCATTTAGATTATTCACCTAATTTTTACAACTTACCTCTTCAGACAGTCCATGGTTTGAAATATATTATATTTTCCATGATCTCCTTTTGTACAATGTAATGTCCGGTATGTTTCGTTTACACTATACACCTGAGTTTTTCAACAATACTCATGAAAGAATACTCATGAAAGTTAGACAAACGTAATTAGTCAACGTAATGTTAGTCAAACGTAGAAGACAATTATATTGTACGAAAGGATCTCATATGATGCTTATCGGCGATTTTCTGAAGCTTTTAGAAGGAAGACTCAATTTACCTCTTCAGACAGTCCATGTTTTTAAATATAAGACATTTTCCATGACCTCCTTTCGTACCATATAATGGTCCGGTATGTGACACACAAAACATTTCGGATACAGTTCTTTATCCGAAGTACTGTCTATAAGTGATAATTTCTGGAAGTGTACTTTCAGTTATGGTACACGTTTTTCAGTCGAGCTAAAAATGCAGGTCATATACAGGGCTACACAAAAGAATCCGTAAGCATTGTGGAGCATAAGCGTGAATTGGGGTTTTTAATCGAGTTATGCATTCTCGAGCTGAACTATATTTAGTATACTAAGAGATGTTTATAGAATAGAAAATTAATGAAATAAACACGAAAAGAACCGGATATATGGCCGCCTGTGGATGATAATTTCTTGAAATGTGATTTCAAACTTTTAAACGTGTTTTAGCCTGAAATAACCTTTAGCTTAATATGTGGCATATATAAAATTCTGTAGGTAATATACAGGGCTGTACAAAAGAATTCAAATATGTTTCCATCTACTGATAGAAATGGCTGAAAATGAATTTTCAACTGTGTTATGCGTTTTATTACTAAACTAAATTTTACTGTATGACGTGTTATGAGTTTTCTAAAATGTTCACTTATAGAGATATTTTTTTACATTATTAAATAGCGAAGGCTTGTTAAAGTTAAATATTGGTTATGTATTCAAATAAATTTTAATATATATTAAAAATAATACTCTCGTACAAGCTATATTGTCAGCGGTTAATAATCAATGAAAATCGCTAAATATTTTGCGACTTGGAGCAGCTTTTTTTATTTCTGGTTATTTTAGCGTTTAAGCGCGTAATTCGATTACATTGCTATTAAACTTGTGTTTTTTATAATATTTTATTATTTCATTTATTTACTGATGAAGATTTAATTTCGGTATGAAATATTAGCCGAAAACAGATGCTGAACTATTTATATTGTTTCAAGTGCAAACGGGTTACTCTTTCGTAATCGGAATGTACGTGATAATGATAGATTTTTTTAAAAAGTTGAGCTTGCAAATTATTTTTAAAACAAAAAAAACAGTAAATTGATATAATCTTTCAAACACATTGTATTTGAAGGCGCATTTCTTTTCCCATTCGACGGTGTAAAAATTGAAATTGTGCGATGTTTAGAAGTTTAAAACTTTAAGATCAGGCCGTTGTCACCGTCAATATGATATCAGCATTACCCACCGACACGTTTTTGCTTTATAATATAGATGTAGTCTTACTCTATTCTTAAATAAGTAGAATTAGCACAAACTATTAATTAACATCGTAAACCGTACAACACGTGACAAATTCCCTTTAATATCAATAATTTTCTTTACTTCATGATGGATATATTGATTATAGCTATACTATATAATGATTATAATTAAACGTAGAGTTGATTAATGGGCGGCATAATCGGTAATTTTCACAGATCATGCTAAAAGGTGTTTGAAGGTATCGTGTAATTGAAACTGTAGTTTATTTACTGCTAAGCGTCAATTAATTGTGTATGGCATAATAGAGAAACTTAATTTTGCGGTTGTAAAGAAATCAGATATTAAGATACTTCAAATAGGGAAATTACTGTTTCTGGCCGTACATATATCTATATGCTTGTGTATCTAGACTTTCTCAATAACTCTGAACAGATTTGAATGAAACTTTTCACACAACAATTCTAGTACACCAGTAAGAGTTTCAAGCTGTAAATAATCATTGTATCGTGTCGTTTTTATTATTTCATTATTACTTTTTTAATAGGAAAATGGTAAATGTAAAAAATGTAAAAAAAGGAAAATGTAAAAAAAAAAAAAATGTATTATCGTATAGTGAGTGGTGCAGGTAATTAAAAGTTCCTTTAAAAATGACAGAGTGGTGACATTAACCAATAAGATTTTATTGTACGAGAGGTTTTTGTACTAAAAGTTGACGAGCTTGCCTTTATCGTAAAGTTCATGATTGTTGACTTGTCGCCCTCATCTAATTGAAGTTGTGTAGACAAGTATTGCCATGCTCAGGAATGTCAGTTGATTTAGTATAAACTAAACTTCCAATCTAAGCATGTGCCTATTTTCGTATGTCGCAAATCTATTTTTTATAATATTACGGGAGGCAGCGTTATATATTATCAATTTTAGCGTCGATGATTTTGGAATAGATAGTAGATTAGATGACATAGATAATGAAATGCCAGTCGGCTGGCGCACCAGGGGTCAGTAGGGGGTTGTTTTGCGATAGTAACATCGCACACCGTACTGCAATGTGAAGTGAGTAGCAATTCGATTGCTGATCATGTCTCCGAGCCAGCGTGACATCAGGATTCAGGATGCCATTCATTTCACATTGTAGCAAGATTTCAACAAACTAGCTATTTCAACAAACCCCGGTGGTGCGCCATGTGAATGGCAGTTTCTTTATGTATACTATCTAAATTCATCGACTATAAAGTCGGTTTTCAAAATGTGTCGCTGACTCCCGTAATATAAAGACACTCTACTGGCAACAGCGTAGATTAAATTGAATGTGAATAACAAGAAAGGCTTGTCACAAAAACAAGCCTCTGTTGTACTTAACCACTATCACTAAAATATGTCAAATGGTGGTCTAAAAAAAAGGGCAATATCAACACATTTTCTCCTTAAATTATTTTTTTTTATTATATAGAATGTAAATTTATTGCTTTATCGTTATCCCTTTTTTTAAATTGTATTATTCACCTTATTCAATTTATTGTCAAATAAGGCATTAAATAAATATAAAATAAAAAAAGTCGTACCAATCAAGCACGATGAATGAAGAAAAAAACCACCCACTTACAAGACTGCTTATCAGGAAATTCGGATGATCAAATAACATGTGTTAATAATATAAGTGTTTTTGTACAATTGCAAGTAAGTCGTAGATTCAGAAACCGTCAATTTTTAACACTAGAATGGCGGAAAAAATTTTACACACTGGAACGGTAGGAAGCGGTCATTTTGACCCTACGATGAAACTACTGAAATAACAACGATAAAATAAATTTAAATGCCATACATCGGAAAAAAATTGTAGTGTATTTCATCATTTATATTTAATTTATATTTAATATTACTTGATAATTTATTGAATTTTTAAAGTACTGTAAATGTAACGCCGGTTGTTTAATTGGATCATACTACAACTACTCAAATGTCTCATGAATTTGATATAAAAATTGACTAGCTTCACAAACATAATTTTCACTAACTAAAATAAAACACAATTTATAAATTAATATTTTTTCATCAATATTTCATATATATATTCAATAATTGTCCAATATTTCAAAAACCAACAAATCTAGAATGCTGAATAAAAAAATAAAAAAAATATTTGTTATTTATTTAGGAAAAGTAAAAGAATTTCAAAAAATGTCTTCCAACCAAAGAAAAGAAATCAACGGACAAAGTGCTCAGGGGTCAAAATGACCCCTACCGCCGTTCTAGAATTAAAATAATATTTAAAAAAGAAAAACTTTTCTTTATTAAAGTTAGTTTGCATGTATAGTTATTTCCTTTTTACTACATCTGCAACTTTTTTCACACTAAAATAAAAGAAAAAAATGTGCATAATTATTTTTAAATAACTGGATTAACTCGGCAGTCACCATTGTCCAGGTGACACACCTTTCAAAGAACCTATAGACATAAATTTTAAGTTAATATATACCGTAGTGTCTTTCTTGGAATCTAGAAGAGTTTGCCTAATCATAGTTTCATATCTATCTAATTTTCTGATACAATAATTTTCAAAGTTTTGTACCTCATCCAAACAAGCAAGGCTTGAGTTGGTCTTCTTTTTTGGGGATAAAAATATCAAAAAAGCAGAAAGTATCATATTTCGTTCTTCTTGACTGTTAAAGTTAACGTTAAATCTATATTTGTAAGATTTCGAATGTTTAATTAATTGTTGTTGCTGTGATTCGATCTTAAATTTGTGTATCACCCATTGGTGACAGTCCAAATTATCAGCCGTACATGTACTTTTTATAAAAATTGTTTCTTATTACTCATTTTTAGTAAAAAAAAAAATACAATAGAAGCTGTGAATTTGGAAAACAAAAATATATAAGTTTGTTTATGGATACTGGATGGTTAATATTGTATCGATATAGCGTTTATTGGAAATATTCCCAATGAAATATCAATACTGATTAAATATTTGCATTGTATTAAAGGTATTCGCAAAATAATGCTACTTCTACAAAAGTATTGTCTTTATAATGGGAATATTTGCAATGAAGCACGAACATTCCAGAAGTATTGACTTTAAGACAGGACATATTGGCAATGAAATGACGAAATATTTGTTGCCAGTACGACAAACATTAAACAAAATAATGTTAAGAAAAAAAATTGATGCCAATATTACCAATAATAGGCAAAGTATAACCAAAGTTTTTAAACTATTGTTTTGCTACTGGATATATAAATGCATTTACAAATATGGACAGTAGTTACAAAAAAATGAGGGCTGCTGTTGTAGACGTATGACAATTTAAAAGCATTTTTTCTTGTTAATTTTAACAATCTTAAACTAAACGAAAATGTTAGGTTCTTTTTTTTTCAGGATATAAATGTGTCATTTTGGGGACATTACAGGTCAAGTTAATTTTAACTAAAAAACGGTTCTAAGGATTTGAGGAAACTTTTAATCCTAGCTTTTGAGTACGAGAAGACATATAGACTAGGTCATATGTTCATGAAAATTCGATTATTGGGTTATTTTGGGTCAATGCATTTCAGTGTGAATGCATGAAGATTAAAGTAGTTATTAATTTGTTGAACGGTTAGAAGTAAACAAGGTCGCAAAGTTGACAATATTGGCTGAAAAATCGACTTTCAAGATTAGCAATGCCAAACGCATGCTTGGAACCAAATGAAAGAATGCGCCTAGTTTGCGAATTTTCGCCACATCTTGGCGACATTTGGAAAAAAAATTGGCTTTTAGAATCTGAAGGAATTTTACAGAAATATCCAATAGGAGCACAGTTACAGGATTCAACCAATCAACGTCCATAGAACGTTCTCGAAAACAGAATTTAACCTATCAAGATACATAGAACTGATTATTATATATTTTGCACAGATAATGTATTGTTATATTGAATGAATGGAACACGAAGCTACCCTAGCATAGCTCGGTCTTCCCTGCTGGCATATTATAATACGAGAAAATCTTGTGTGTGTGTGGTACGAGAAGACCATTGTGCTAGATCACATGCTCGAGAAAATTCGAATAGTGGGTTATTTTGGAATCACTACGGGTCAATGCATTTTAATGGGAATGAAGATGGAAACATTAAGTTATAAAACATTTGGCAGTAAACAAAGTCGCAAAGTTGGCAACACTTCGCCAAATTTGGCGATATTTGGCGAAGTGTTGGTGACATTGGCAAGATTTTCCGGGGAAATCGACTATCAATACCAATACCAAAACACGTGTTTGTCGCCAAATGAAAGAATGTCACCAAGTTGCCGCCTTTTTGCCAAACTTTGGAGACATTTGTCAAAAAATTGGGTTTCAGATACTGAAGGAATTTTCTAGAAATCCCCAGTAGAAGCTGAGATACATGTTTCAACGAATCAGAATCCATAGAACGTTCTCGAAAACAGAATTCAGTAGCAGGACTTTTAGGCGTTCAGGCCTAAAAGTCCTGCTAGAAAAGGATAGTTTGTGACGAACAAAAAAAGTAATTTGGAGAGATGCTCTTTTGTTGTAAATATTTAAGTAATGTAAAATTTAGAAATATGTACTAGTTTTAATATTGATTGTTTCTGTAAATAATACTGTTATAAAATAAAATATTTTATTGCAATAATACAGCGATAATTTATTGTTACATAGAGTTGAACACAAAGCTATTTTTAACCGAGCGTAGCTTCGTCTTCCTCGCTGGTTTTTACTTTATGTCGAACATAAAATTAATATCAAGTTAAGCTAAGTCGCTTTTTTACAAATTTAAAACGTTATTCTTAGCTCGCAACTATGTCGATTTTCAGTTCGTATTATTTTTCGTTAAATTATAGTCACACTATTTAGTATTTTACATAAAGTTGACATTTATATCACTGTATTTATAATTCCGGATTCCCTGTTGCATCAATTTTATGAACATGCGTTTCGGAAATTCATGTTTGTAATGTGATATATTCTCCTTATTAATAAACATGATATACATTACGGTATGGTATAGCTAGTGTTATTAGCAGTATTGTTACACAGTATCAGAATTAGAAAGTAACTGTTGTGTTATATAAGATACGAGTAGATTCACGATAGATTTTCAATTAAATTTTGGTACTCGGAGTGCATTTAAACAAGATTTAGTTTACTAAAGTTAGTATATATAATTTTTTACAATTTTCACTACTCCAAATTTAGCATTCCTGTTTTCCATAATAAATATTATTTTTATTTATAGTATGCAACTTTCAATATTTTAATTATTTAATTTTTCTTAGAGGAAGTGGCTCTCCACTCCAGAAATATGATAGAATATATATAATTTTTATATATTTATTGTTCCAGACACTGAAATTTTAAAAATTATTTCATTAAATAATTCCTTTTAATCATTTTAAATTCATGTTTTACTTGAAAGATTTTACTGACATTTTCAATTTTAATGAAACGCCATTTCAAGTTAAATGCATAAAATATACAATTTTGAAATCGAAATATATTCAAATCACTAAAAATTAGTAAATCTATCTTCATATCCACTTACTTATTTAGTTATTTATAATACTTTCCAACAAAGTTTAAAGCTGTTTACGATTTCGATTTTTTTGGTTGTCTGTCTGTCCGTACTTTAACGTACTTAAATGTACACATATTACCATGTAATTAATATAAGTTATTGTGGTTTCCTATGTGTGTCCCTGGAAACGAAGTATAAATACTATTTACTCAATCATGTTGTACACCCAGAAAAAAGTTTTGTTGAATCAACAAAAATTTGGTTGACCCAACAAAACTTTTCGTTTAAATATGGGTCAATGGAAATTTTGCTTGAATCAACAGAAAAAAAAAGGCACTCCGGGAGTGCCGACAGAAGTGAAAACTTGAACAATTACGTGTGTATTTTTGAATCGTCAGGAAACGTTTTATTGCGCAGGAAATACTTTTAAATGAAGTGTTTTTTTTATTCATTATTATAAACTACTACTACAAAAATTATATTACAATTTTCATTTAATGCGCTATTGTACATGAAACATAATCATATTATTTTACATACAAAAATTGCAATCTATTGCTTAAAACGTAAATTTACAAATAAATGAAATATAAAATTTAATTAATTGGTATTCTTTGAAATTAATACCAATGAAACTTATGAATTTTCATCCACAATTTAAACAACTCTCAATACATTCATCATTTCATCCATGAGATTTAGTTTCATATCTTTTGTAATAACATTTATCTGCAAAATAGGGTTCCCGCTTCCTATCCCTCCAAAAATGACATCTTTGCTGCCTGTCTTGTTTATGGTATTCGTGAACATTATGCTTTTTTCTATCTTCATACTGCGCGTATTGTTTGCGGTATCTATAATTTCTATCAACATCAACAAACTTTTCTTTTCTATAAAATGATTTCACTTCATTTCCGTATCGGTAACCACGTTTCTTAAAACTTTCGTGAAATATTTCATTATTTTCATTTTTTTTTTTATATTACTTCCGTCGAGTTTTCTCGTGCTCGTTAAATTATAATATTTTCCGTGTTTTGTTATTTCATTTTCATCTTTTGATTTGGTCTCGCGAGTTGAGTCACTTTTATCTGTTTTCACCGCGCGTGCTAAATTTATCTTGAAATTATTTTCTGAATTATTTTTATTCATAATACCAATCATTTCGCTTTCTGCACGTGAACTATTTCCTTTTGATACTTTCGCTTCATTGTATGAATTGGCAACATATACAGTGGTGTCGGTAACAGTGTCGCGAATTCAGTGGTTTTTCCCCATCTCAAAAATGCCCAACGCGCCTAAAGAAGTTTTCACTTCAAAATATTGTTGATTTTTTTTTGCAATTCCTAAAAAAAAAAAAAAATTGTATCGTCAGCAAAAAAACGTTAATTCAAGTAAAATGGTTCAATTTTACTTGAATTAACTAAATTCTTTTTGTTACATCGATATATCCTATGTGTTATTTTAACAATATATTTTCTTTTTTTAACAAAATATATTTTGTTTGTTTAAATAATAAAATATGTTATATTACGAACTTGTTTTGTTTATACTGCAAAAACCTTTGTAAAATGAACCAATCTAAATATGCAATTTTAACTATTTTTTAAATCATTTTCAGCAGTGAATTATGCCTGTAAACATTGAACAGTAACAAGTGAATTTTCATCCTGCTTTTTTCTCAGCGCATTTTTTTTTCTCAGCGCTTTTTTCTCAGCGAGAGAATGAAAATTGGGCAAGCCGGGAGTCGATCCCGGGTCCTCAGAACAGCGCTCTGAGGCTCTACCACTGAGCTACAAGGAACGATACCTGCGTTTGGCATTTCTCACTCTTATATATCTCAGAACGGCTGCAACCGCAGCACAAGATGGAAAAGTCATCAGGAGCACGCAAATTTCTGCGGCAAACATGAGACGACAATACAAAGCCCAGCATATGACAACACATAGTTAATTTTTAATTCATTTTGAGCAGTGAATTACGCCTGTAAAAAGCAGTTAAAAATTCACTGTTTGTTATTCAAAGATTACAGGCGTAATTCACTGCTGAAAATGAGTTAGAGCTTTTGCAGAAATTGCGAAAAAGGCAACATAGCAGCGCCAACTCTTGCGCGATTTATACCAAAACTAATCAGCAACAATTTATATCAGGAAGTAACTGAATAAAAGGTTTTATTAAATTCCGTGCATTAGTTCTTGAGATAGAGCGCTCACAAAATTTTTGGCACATACAGGCAGATAGAGTCATTGACAGTCATTTTCTAAAAACAGTCAAATCGTGTTCAGTACCTTCTAAAATCCGTCTGAAACCGGAAGTCGAAAATTTTCATGATTCCAATACTTTCTTCTTGTAAAGATAGAAGAAAGTAATAAATGGAACAGGTTTTTTTTTTTTTTTTTAAATACCTTGGTCCGTCCGAATGAAAAAAAGTTTTAATTATCCAAAAATTATGTTAATCCTTTAATTATATAGCTATATAAGTCAAATAAATCGAGTTACGTGAGAGAGTTATGGCTACTACACAACAATTTAAATTTTGTAATAACAACAAAATTTTGCTGGAATTACAAAAATATTGTAAAATTAAAAAAAACAGCTTTTTTTAATTCAAATAAAATTGATGAAATTTTGTTAAAATTTTGTAAGAGTGTTAACAATATTTTTTTGTCCAAGCAACAAAACCAATTTTTTTACTTCAACTAAAAAATTTGCTAAAACAACCAAAATGTACTCAACAACACATGTTTTGTTGTTTCAATCAAATCCTTTTTCTGGGTGTATGGTCCGTCTTTATGACACATAGTAATCTTCGGTTTTTCTGTTTGTCTGTCTGTCCGTACTCTAACTGGCTTAAATGTGCACATATTTCCATGTTATTGAGGTTTACTATGTGTGTCCCTGAAAACGAAGTATAAATACTATTTACTCAATCATGTTGTATAGTCCGTCTTGATGACACATAGTAATCTTCGGTTTTTCTGGTTGTCTGTCTGTCCGTACTCTAACTTGCTTAAATGTACACAGATTTCCATGTAATTGATATATGTGATTGAAGTTTACTATGTGTGTCCTTGGAAGCGAAGTATAAATATTACTTACACAATTATGTTGTATAGTCCGTCTTGACGACACATATCAATTTCATTACGTTTAAAGTACCGTAAAATAATTAAAATAAATTATAAAAATATGTAGTGTATGTATTTATGTTATTGTACGTATGCATACAGCATGCATTGTAAGTATGCTGTTTGTTATGCTCATTTAAGTTTCTGTATGTATGTATGTTGCATATATTTAAGATGCATGAATTTAGATGCATGTAAATTTGTAATAACATATGTAACATTTTGGCACGTAAGATGGACATATGAAAATATGTGAATACGTATAGATACGTACGCACTTTAATGATGGGTTACATATGGATTAAATTGTTTAAAAATGATATTTTTTTCTTAATTTTTTTTTTATTTGATATTATAAAAGTAATTTTGCTTCAGAAAAATTAGTTAAAGTATAGTATTATCATATTATTGTTATGGTATTTAATTTCTGTATTTTTTAAATAACTGTAATTGTTTTTAATTATCTTTACTGCAAATAAGATACTTAAAAATATATCAAATTATTAGAATGCCATTAAAAAACATAAAAGTAGTTATTATTAATTAACCCGTTCGGGACCATGGTTGCATATATGCAACCTCAAAAAGATCTTACAGCGCTTGAGTATGATACCAGTAAAAAAGAAAAGTAAAATTGATTTTATTGAATTACGAAATTTTTGTGATTTACATGGTTAAGTCAAATAATTAACAAAAAGTGGTGCCAATCGAATAAAATTCATGTAGAAGATGCTGGTCCTGAACAAGTTAAGTCTTTCGGATGCATCAGTATAGAAGTAACATTTCGTACGTCCTATTATAAACATAAGAATGTAAGTTAATTTATTAAATTAATGTCAGGATAATTAACACCTGCAAATAAATATAAATACATACATTTTCATATTATATTCAAACAATAATATAAAATAAAACAGAAGTAAACATAGAAAAAATATTTAAATTTCGTAATTATATAAAGGCGTATTCTTCATATTTAATACGTGTACATAGTTAAATATTGAAAATATCAGAACCTGTATGTTCTTAAAATTATAAAGAATTTAGTAACTTTAAACAACCAAAGCTAATAAATAAATAGTCTTACTTCTTTACATTTCATAATATAAGCGCTTTCCGTGCATAGATATCATTATTTTGCTTTCACAACTTGTTTTAAATAATTATAGATAATAATACTAAATGGAACATAATAACACAAAATAAAGAACATTTGAATGGGATTACAATTTTATTTTATCGTTAAAGTTTATTATCAGCTTTTAGACTTATTAACCCGTCAGCACACGCGCCCCGCCCCTTTTCATTACGTTAATACACGCGCGGGATAAATTTTACCCCAATGGGTTTTCTTGCGTCAATTTTCCCCCCGGTTTGATTATAAACAAAAATTTATATTTTGAAATAAACTGTAAATCAATAAAGAACGTAAATTAAATTAAAATATTTAAAGAAAAAACAAACATAAAATCTAGCACTACGATTTTTTTTCTGCATATCATTACATACAAAGCTTTTACAATCCAAATTCAGCCATGAAAATACAAAACAATATATAACTCATATATAGAAACTGTATGTGCAAGAGTTGTTAACGTTTAAAAGAACAATTATATTATTATTTTCATTGCATAAACATTTGCATTAACATTTTACTATCATTATGGGTTACGTTATAACACGCGTGGGGTAAATTTCCTCCCACGTGACATTTTTATAACAAAAGAATGGGAAATACACAACCGGAGGTAAATTCTTTTTTGGCCACATGTTGATATATTTCAGCTTGAAAGGTACTATAAAGCTTAGAATGATAATGAACGATTTTCGCACATTTTTAAGTAATAGTTGTGAGCTGGGGTTCATTTTATCCCAGCGCGTGTGCTGGCGGGTTAATAAACAAAACGTATTAGTTTTAGATATAAAACGACATATTACTTTTAGATAAAACTTTTAGCATTCTGTTTTTTTATACTAATTTGAATGTCCAATGCTAAGTTGAAAAGGCCACAATTTAAATGGATGGGAAAATGCAGTGTGCGTACAGTTTAAACCATACTTTTCGTATACAATTTTCGTTTTATTTAATCGCAAAAAAAAAAATATTAGGAAGTTAGTCGCAGAACAAATTAAAAGACGCCTTTTTAGGGAAAGATATACCTTGTAAATTCTAAAGGGTGTGTGCACCTTGTGAATAGAAACTAAGGGTGCAAAGTCGCTACAAGGGCGTGCTGCACCGAAACAAGAATTACAAGAACGCAAAAATCATGCATCAGACATGGATTTTGAAACACTTTCTAACACTGTAACAGGATATTATTAAGAAATCTATTTTTTTATACAAAGAAATCGATATTAGTCCTTCCTGTATCCAAAATCCTTTGTGCGCCTCTGTAAATAAAGATAAATGCTACGCACTGTTTGTCATGCACCCCAGTGATCTTTTATAATTTCATAATGTTTGAAGTATCATAGAATCATTAAAATGCATCTCAAACGATTTTTCCCATAGTAATGGAATTATTTCGTGAGTCTCTATAAACGAACGATAAATGCTACTTATTCTATACTCCTGAGAAAACATGTTTTTGTCCACCGCAGTGGCGCATATAAATGTAAAAATTTTTGAAGTAATGTAACATCATTAAAATGTATCAGAAACGATTTTTTTCCATAGATTATAATGTAACGGAATTCTTTTTTGTATCCCTGTAAACAAACTATAAATGCAACACACTTCATTTCAATACGGAACATTCCATAGTAAATATTAATGGTACATAAAAATTTCATAGCGATCCGAGCATACTTACAAATACAATTGTAAGCAAGAAGAGTCAGATCACGGACAGACGGAAGACAGCAGACGGACAAGCCGAATTCATAAACACTATTCAACTATGGAAGAAAGTGTTAGTAAAACTATACTAGAAATTACATTAATATGAACAAATACGGCAGAAATTTAGAACTGTATACTTAACATGCGTTTATTCCAACGTACGTTAAAAAATATGTATATATATTTATAATACATATATATATACATATATATATATATATATATGTGAATACATTGCATGTATTAATTTTTATTTTTTATTTTACCTCTCTCCTTATATCATTTGTATTTAATTTTTAAGAAAGTTAGTAGACACATTAAATGTAACTAATTAATTTCAAAATTTAATTATTAAAATTAATTCCTTAGTATCTTTATTATATACATTTTTTATTAATAATAAATTAACTAAAGATATGTTGCAATGTATCACAGTAATATAAATAGTGATATGTCATCGCTAGGTACAAATATTTATGTGATACATTAATCAATAATCATAAGTTTCATTTCTTTATTATTATTTTTATTTTTTTAATACATCTTTTATTTATTATTCTAATACAATAAATTTATTAACATAATTTTGTTCAATTATCTATCTTAAGGCAGTATTTGTTTTAAAACATCATCCAATAATGTAATAAATTGTTGTATAATTGCATATATTTACCAAAAGATGGCAGCACCTCATTGATTTATTCTTTTGAATTTATGGTGGAGTTCAATTTTAAATTTTCTATAGAGGGTGCTGGTTTTATATATTAGGGTATGGGCTTGACTATGCATTACATGTTGTTCCTTGATCCATGGTCCATCAATTTTAAATAACTTTTTTTTCCTTTTTTATTTGGCAACATATTCTTAAAATTCCAATTCTTGTAATATATGCTGACTCAATTTTGGATTTTGCTTTCAAATGGGGGTGATTTCCTGTTTCTATTTTTTCCCTCAATCCTTTTTAATCATGTTAAATTTCGAACTTAATTGTTGTTTCTTTGTGCATTTCTCTACATTCGGGGTGTGGTTGTCCCAAATTCATATTCTTTAGCTATTTTATGGCTAATATGAAGATAAAACCACACATTTTATTTGTGGAAATTTAGGCATTTGGGACCTGAAGATTCTGTCTAAATTCCACAAATTTCCATTATTCAATTTCTGCTTTTTTTTATATATAAATACTCTGTTTTTGGTATCTATATTCAGTTTGTTGGGGGGATTTGTTTTGTTGTCAATTAGTTATTTTAATTTTATTCATAACTTCACAGTTTTTGCTGGTGGTTGTAACGGTTATTTAATGGTTATATATATATATATATATATATATATATATATATATATAGATAGATAGATAGATAGATAGACAGATAGATGCAAATTTTATCTTAAAAACGGCTTTAACGATTTTGACGAAATATTGTATCCTACCGATTTAGGGTACCAGAAAACCATTGGGCTAGGTCACATGTTCGAGAAAATTTGATTGGTGGGTCATTTTGGTCACCAAGGGTTAGGGTCAAGTTAATTGTATCTAAAAACGGTTCAAACTTTTTTGGCAATATTTTGTATCCTACCATTTTTGGGCACGAGTAGACTATTGGGCTGGGTCACATGTTCGAGAACTTTCAATAAGTGGGTCATTTTTGGGTCAACGCGGGGCAAGTTAATTTTAACTAAGAAACGACTCTAACGATTTTGATAACATTTTGTTTCCTATGAGTTTCGGGAACGAGAAAATTATTGGGCTATTTCATATGTCCGAGAAAATTCGATTAGTGGATCATTTTTGGTTTACTGTGGGTCAAGCTAATTTCATCTAAAAAACGGCTCAGACTATTTAGACTAAATTTTGCATTGTATGGTTTTCGAGCACGAGAAGACTTTTGGGCTAGGTCGCATGTTCCAGAAATCAATTAGCGGGTCATTTTGGTCATGGGTCATTATGGGTCAAGCTATTTTTATCTTAAGAACGGCTCAGACGATTTGAACTAAATTTTGAATATTACGGTTTATGGGCACGATAAAACCATTGTGCTAGGTCACATGCTCGAGAAAATCCGATTAGTGGGTCATTTTTGGGTCGCTGTGGGTCAAGCTAATTTTATCTAAAAAACGGCTCAGACTATTTTGACTAAATTTTTATCCTATGAGTTTCGGGAACGAGAAGACTATTGGGCTAGGTCACATGTTCGAGAAATTTCGATTAGTGGGTCATTTTGGTCATGGGTCACTATGGGTCAAGCTATTTTTATCTTAAAAAGTGTTGGCGACATTAGCGAAATTTGGCGAGAAAATTGACTTTTAAAATTACCATTGCCAAAACATTTGCTTGGCGCCAAATGAAAAATATTGCCAAGTTTGACGAGTTTTTGGCGACTTTGACGAAAAAATTGGCTTTCAGAATCTGAAGGTATTTTCTAGAAATTCCCAATAGGAACCGAGATACATTTTCAAACAATCAAAGTCCATAGAACGTTCTAGAAAACAGAATTGAACCAATCAGGGTACATAGAACTTTCGAGTTGAACTCAAAGCAAATTTTGACTTTGCAAATTTTGACTCGGTCTTCCCTGCTCGTTCTATATATTCAAATTCAATTTACATAGTTATTCTAATGGGAGTTTAAATTTGTTTTACATACAGATATTTCGCCGATGTTTTTTAACAACATACAATACTTAAAATTCTTTATGTTTTTATAACGTTAATAAAACTAGCTCTATTTTTTTTTTTTTTTGCTTTTTAAGAACAAAAATTGTTTTACTCAGTTAAGTAACATTCTAATAAACTAGTTTGAGTGTTTTATCAAAATAAGATGAGGGTGAATACTAAAATATTTAATCGAATATTTGATTTTAAAAGAAAATATGGAGATATTTTTTTTTGTCACAAAACAATTAAAAAATGGTTTAGATGCCAAGCTCTTTCACAGATTTCTACGAAAATAAATACATTTCTTCAGACAGTAGTCTGTATCATTTTTACCAAATGGTAGCTCATTCGAGCATATTTTCGGCGCTATCGTATTCACTCAACGCTCATACATAGCGACGGCAACATAAATATGCAAATACAGATTATGGAAAGCTGAAAAGTAACAAATTTCCAACATACATTAAATCGTACACATATACAAATGGATTATGTTGAAAAATAGCCAAAAATGGTTCAGGAAATCTCAAAATAAAAAAAATATACCAATATTTCCATAACTGAGTTTTTATCATGAATATAATACTTTGATTACACTATATGGGTACAGAAAGTAAAAAAAGGCTGCTTCTCATGATAAAAAAAATTAAATACTGTTTTTGTTATGTTTATTTAATTTTATAGTAAACCGACATTTTGCAAATATTTTCATAACTTCTTCCTCAGCCTATTGTTATATTAATAGTACTTAAAATAGCTATTTTCAACCTAATTTCGGCAAATGACATATTCGTTAAATTTCCCTAAACCTGATTATTTGTCATTTGGACAGCGCCCTTTTTTAAAAATCTAAACGTGATTTTTAAGTGCTGAGTTTCGATTTAAAAATAACTGTCTTGTAAAAATAGCGAAACATACTATGATAATAGTTCCATTATCTACTTTTAGAGAAAAATATTTACAATTTTAAGTCTTTAAATGAAGTTTATTTATACTTTCTTATGGTACATTTGTTAGTCAATGGAGTTGTAATATTTATATATTAAGGATAACGAATTGAGCAATTCAATGTATATTCTAGAAATAAGTTTTAACATTTTTTATATTGTTTCCCTGGGAAGTAGAGAAGTTTGTCTTTTTATCTAAAAAATCATTAATAATTAAAACATATCTGCAAATTATGTCTACAAATGTCACCAATTTCCTGAATTTAAAACTTGATTATATTTAGGGAGGGGTGCTATTCAGACCTTTTTGACCCTCAGTGCCATTTTTGACCATATTGTTATAGAAGGGTTGACTTAAGGAAGAAGAGAATGATACCCGAATTACCGCTTTCGTACAAGAAAAAGTTCGGAGTTTTCCGTGGTTCTCTTCGAACCTTCCCGTAAATACGGTTTAGAATCTCTTAGAAAGGCCACCACGGAGGAAAATCTTTCCCTTCGGCCTATATCCCTCGAGTAGATAATCAACCGTAACAATACACCACCACTGTACGTGGAAAAACCTGAAATTTTGCACAGTCAAACCACCGACACCACTCTGGTTCCGAACCAGCGAACGTCGGCCAAAGCATCTAATTTTGTGGCGAGCATCAGCCTTCACTCCTAACTACTCACTTGGTTAAGTGGGCCCAACTGTATTTAGGCTGCTGAGATAAACACACACACACACACAAAATCTCAATAACATCGTAACAGTATCAAATAAGTAAACCATCTTAAAGAATAATTTGCTTTTCAATAGCATAGAACATGCCACTACTGTAAAAGAAATTAGATTCAGAAATCAGATAATAAGTAACAAAGAGAACATCAACATTAGGTGTATTTTTTTTTAAATCTTATAATTACCAAGTTCTGCGTTAGGGAGAATAAATCTAAATTGGTTTTGTTATTTCTGTCTCATTTTTTCTCTTTTCATATATAACAGATGACTTGTTATTATGTATAATTCAACGATTTAAATTTTTAAATTTACTGAATCTTATGTTTAAACAATTAAGCATTTAGGTATATATTCTAAAAACATTTCACTATACAAACTCATCTTTTTGATAACGATTATGATAAATACTTGCTAAGGAAACGTATAGTAAATAGAAATTAATATTAATTTAATTTTTCTTAGTATTCTATTACCAGTAAATCAGTTCCAGTGAGATCAAAATAAGAATCAATGTTACTAACTAGGTAGCAGATCTACCGCCAATAATTAAATTACCAGCACCTCGATTTTGGGAACTGATTTTAAAAAATACAGTACTTGTATCCCGGAACTTATCGGTTATTCCGGTTGTATCAGACCTGAAAATAGATATGTACAAAGTTTTTTGAAAGATAAATTTAAAATAAATCCAAACCATTATTTAAAAATCTAAATCTAGTATATTGTGACAAATTTGGTCATTGACGAATTTTCCTAAAAGGCTGGCAAAAACCTGTAAACAAAAATTGCATTCTTTCCATGCACAACTTTGCATACATGTAGATAAAGTTCCTTAGATTACTTTTAATTTAACTTTATGGCTTAGGAAAAATGCGTAATAGTTTGTTTTAGGTCATTTGTTCGGGATACTGAATATATCTAGAAAATTAACTGTGTTGGCAGTTTCCCAGTCGTCGCAAAACTTTTACATTTTTAGAAATCTTTTTTAATATGAACTGTGTTCCTGAAAGACTGTATCGTTAGATTTCGATTTTAAGTATGTAAAGAATTTGAGAAAAGCCACCAAAAGATGAGTATGTCCCTTTTTAAAGACATAATTCTCAAAATTATTGAAATTTTGCCATATTCCGGAGATATAATGAATGCGTCAAGTGATTTCTAAAAATAATTTTACAACAATAATATTACTTAATGCTAATTCAAAGGATTTGAATTATCACTTTACTAACCAGCGTACAACCATTAGAGTGAAAAGATGTCCAGACCGGGGTTCGATCCCGAATCCCTTGGTATAGCGCACCAAGTGCTTTACCAATTGTAGCCTTGCCATATAAGAGTGAGAGAATGCTAGACTGGATGTCGTCTGGATAGCTTAATTGGTAAAGCACTTGGTGCACTATACCAAGGGATCCGGGATCGAACCCCGGTCTGGACATTTTTTTTTTACTCTAATGGTTCTAAGATGTTTAGTAAAGTGATAATTCACATCCTTTGTATTTCATTAATTTACAGCGTAATATCAGCTCTGCTGAAAAATTAATTAGTGTATAAATATTCACCGATACTGGGTTTAATTTGTCTCATGCATGCCAACGGTGTTGTGCTCATGATTGATTCCATCTTGTGCTGCGTGGTTGTAGCCTTGCCATATAAGAGTGAGAGAATGCTAGACTGGAGGTCGTCTGGATAACTTAATTGGTAAAGCACTTGATGCGCTATACCAAGCACTTTTTACTCTAATGGTTCTACGATGTTTAGTAAAGTGATAATTCACATCCTTTGTATTTCATTAATTTACAGCGTAATTTCAACTCTGCTGAAAAATTAATTAGTGTATAAATATTCACCGATACTGGGTTTAATTTGTCTCATGCATGTCAACGGTGTTGTGCTCATGATTGCTTCCATCTTGTGCTGCGTGGTTGTAGCCTTGCCATATAAGAGTGAGAGAATGCTAGACTGGAGGTCGTCTGGATAACTTAATTGGTAAAGCACTTGATGCGCTATACCAAGCACTTTTTACTCTAATGGTTCTACGATGTTTAGTAAAGTGATAATTCACATCCTTTGTATTTCATTAATTTACAGCGTAATTTCAGCTCTGCTGAAAAATTAATTAGTGTATAAATATTCACCGATACTGGGTTTAATTTGTCTCATGCATGTCAACGGTGTTGTGCTCATGATTGCTTCCATCTTGTGCTGCGTGGTTGTAGCCTTGCCATATAAGAGTGAGAGAATGCTAGACTGGAGGTCGTCTGGATAACTTAATTGGTAAAGCACTTGATGCGCTATACCAAGCACTTTTTACTCTAATGGTTCTACGATGTTTAGTAAAGTGATAATTCACATCCTTTGTATTTCATTAATTTACAGCGTAATTTCAGCTCTGCTGAAAAATTAATTAGTGTATAAATATTCACCGATACTGGGTTTAATTTGTCTCATGCATGTCAACGGTGTTGTGCTCATGATTGCTTCCATCTTGTGCTGCGTGGTTGTAGCCTTGCCATATAAGAGTGAGAGAATGCTAGATTGGAGGTGAAAAATGCTGAAAAATTAGTAAAGTGATTAGTAAAGTGATAATTCACATCCTTTGTATTTCATTAATTTACAGCGTAATTTCAGCTCTGCTGAAAAATTAATTACTTAATGCTTTTAAGTGCTTTTGTTTTTAAAAATTCAGATTTATTATTTAATTATTTTAATCAATAAATGCACGAAAGTACTTGAATTCTATACTAAATTTTATACAGTTTTACCATACATGTACTTCGTGAGATCTATGCTTTGCAAATATTAAACCAATACATTTAGCAACACAATTCTCAATCTGACTATCTGCATATTTATAGAGAACAAACACTAAAAAAATATTCGGGTTTTAGACACAAATTCAGGACATTTCGCCATTGTGAGACTCTCTGGTCAAAGTATAAGATTTCCCACCTAACACAAGTTATTTCTGCAGAAAATATGACAAAGAAAAACAAAGGAAATTTTAAAAAATGAATTTTAATCATTACGTTCGAGGAGTACAGAAAGTTGCACTTTGTCCTGCTTTTACACACTATCAACTTACTCCATGTTTTTTGACGCGTATTATACAGATGGCATATGTGAAGCATTTGTTTTGTCTAGCTGTTCTCAATAAACTAAACTCACTTCTCTGTTGGCCAGTTGCTTGAGATAAATTTATTATCCTCCTTCTGCACAAGTAGTACTGTATCATTCTTTGATCGTGTACCGACACCATATTTAGAGACAATTGAATGCTGTAGTAGACTTACAGAAATAGTACTATTTAGAACGGTACAAGAAAACGTATTTTATATGTTTTGTGAAACGTTCAAGAACAGTTTTTGAAGCCGTTCGGTTTTATTATCGTCATGACACGTGTAGGTCAGATACAACGGAGGTCACAAAATTGCTCTATTTTTTTTCTTTCAGTACAAAACGTGCGACTTTAGCACTTACAACTGTTTATAGTATCAAAGTCATATGTTTGTACTGATAAATATTGTATTTTTAATCACGTGATTTTCTGCAAACAATTTTATTCATTCAAGCAAATTTATATATATATATATATATATATATATATATATATATATATATATATGTGTGTGCAAATTTAGTCTTCACTAACAAACTATCATGTAATATTCTTCTTCATCAACGAATTAAACTACACATGCTTATGATGACTCATTTACCTTTTTTTTTTTTTAGAAAACTTTACGCCTCATAAGTAATGTTCTAAATTGTGATTTCTCTTTTGATCTTCTGAAGAATGTTTAACGATGCAATGCAAGAAAGTCATCTAATATAAAAAGCAACACTTCAAAAAATATATTCTATCATTGCAGTAAGATAGCACTTTACCTCACTAAGTAAGCATAAATATATTCTTAAACTCTTAAGACTAAAAGAAGAACGAACTGCATACTAAATGAAGTGAACAGAGTGACACCATGTAATGGATATCAATGAGCTGGCGTTGCTTAAATTAGTTTTTTTTTTCTCTCGTTTCGAACAAAACGATGAAGTAAATTTCTTAAGAATGTATTATGCTTTCAGTGCATGTAAATTATATTCGAATTGTTATACGTTGAAGCATGAAGTTACTTGAAAATTCTTTGATTTTTAAAAAGGATGAAAACTACGCGAACTGTGTAAGAAAAGTAATATATTTTCATGAGAATGGTTAAATATATATTTCGTCTAAAAATATGCATCGTTTTATCTTTTAAAATTTTAATGCATTAAAAGTGAATATAAATTAGGTATTTGCCAAAGAGAACAAATTAAAAAACTCTTACAAATTTAAACCTACGTTCAAATATGAGGAGAATGTATATAATGTGGGTGCACCAGTAATCGACCAGTGAAATATAAAAACTTCCAAAAACAGGCATTAATGGGTATACATTCTAACTTTGGTTATTAGAGAACATATCTAACATTCAAAGAAATGTTTTTTTTAAAGTTATAATTGCATTTGAAGATGTGTTTGAAGATTAGCGTGGGAATATTAGAAACATTTTTAATTTTCAATTTTTATTAGTGTTTTAATAAGTGTTTTTATTATTGTTTCTATGGTGTTTTAAAAAGTTTTTAGACTTTTGTATCCCCCGGTATACGTGTCTTTTTGCAGCAGTTTTAAATACGAACATTCATATCTTGATTTTTACACCGAAAAAGAAGTGGTCAATTACTGGTGCAATCTTATTTTCCAAATAATTCTGCAAATAATCTAAATTCTAGAAAAACATGCGAAAATGTTTCTTGAATATGAATTCTGACACTTTATTTAGTATATAAGGAAGACTGCAGAAAAATGTGCCAATAATATTATTGAAAAAAAAAATAACTTGAAGAAATTTCCACTAAATGTTCAATTACTGGCACAGTCACCCTGTGTTATGTGATTTATAAGAATGTTAAAACATATATTATATATATTTTTTTAATTCGCAGTAAATCGCACCAATTTACCTCACTGAAGAAACAAAAACATATTCCTAAACACGTGACTAAAAAAATAAAGAACAGCATCTTAAATGAAGTGAAGTGAGTGTCAATGTGTAATGAATATCAATGAGATGAGATTGCTTAAAGAAACTTTTTTCCTCGATTGGAACAGAACAATGAGGGGAATTACTGAAGAAAGTATGATGTTATCAGTCGATGTAAATGGTATTAAAATTGAAATCAATTTAATCAAGCATTAATCTCAAGCTCTTTGATTCTTAGATACATGCACAGTGTACCTGATACAAAATAATGCATATTTAGATATAACTAGTAAATCTGCAGATCAGAAGCCTCAACGTCAGCTCTAAAAGTCATTGTTTTTTAATCTCATTTTTCATATTATTTAGCATCTTACAATCCGCAATTTATTTATTTTTTTATATTACATACATATTTATAGGCATAGAAAATACTTCGGAGGTATCAGAAATTAGAAGCGTTAAATTAAACACGGTTTATGCAATGATATTCTGAAATTCGTATGAACTTCTTATTAAAGTAATTTTTCAGATAAAAAACATAAACTTGTATTGAAATAAATTCTTCATTTATGTCAATAGAATACAAAAATATTTCATTTTGATAATAAAATATTGCATTTTAAAATTTGTAAAAAATATGAATATAAAATGCTTTATATTTCCCGAACAGATGAAAAAAAAAATTCCAATAATTTAAACAATTAATTTATATATTCTAAAGAATAAATCAGAAAATTTTCAGAGCTATTGGATATATTTAAATCCTCCATATCGAAAAATTAGCATTAGTAATTTTACGTTGAAATCCATTATTCAAATATGCAATTTTCATTTCAGTTAAAAATGAAATTTGAAAATCGTCTGCATTCCCATAGGGAAAGCATTATGACCTAAAAAGAAATGTTCTATATTTTTCGAACGAATGAACCAAATGTAACTAAAAAATATACAGATCATTCCGGGTACCTCAGCAACGTACCCACCAAAAATCAACCTAATCGGATCATTTTTACGGCAGTTATCGTGCAAAAGACAGACAAAGAGACAGACAAACAAACAAACAAACAGACAGACAAACAGACGGAAACCAAAAACTTTTCGCGTCTTCACAGTGAGCCTCAACTGACGTTTCGGCAATAAGCATGTTAGATATATCATATTGCGAATAATTAAAAAAGTTTCGTCGAAAAATGTCAAAATTCGTCTCATGGAGATGCAGCATTACTTTTAAAAGTATAATGCAATAAAACTGGTTATAAACTTGATGGGATGTATCTTTATAAAAGGTCGAAATTCAAACTACACGTTTCACCGAGCGAAGAATAGAGAAATGCATTTCATTTTGGTATGAATGTTAAAATTTATACATTAATGTTTGATGAGGTATCATTACAGACAATGAATATTCGAATTTTTGACAGGACTAAGCTTTCTCTATTAAAGTTAATACACTGAAATGATTAGTGTCATTTAAATGCGCGCTAAAGATGAAAGACGGTGAATTTATTAAACAGACAAGATTTTTTGTATGTACGCCTGTAAATTTTTAATAGAAGATGTTTTCAGTCAAATAGATAACCACATTACCTTAGGAACATCAGGATTGAATTGACAAGACTTTGCATCATTTATTGGGTTTATTTCTTTATTTTAATCAATTTTTGAATGCCTAGTTTCTTCCTTAAAGGACTGAAACAAAGCATTAATTTCTAAAACAAAATGAAAAATATATACAATATAATAATAATAATAAAAATATTACATATGGTTTTATAAAATAAAAACATTTTTATTTAAAAGAAACATTGTTCCTTGCCAGTGAGAGATCAGATTTCCCTCGCTAATATTAAACTTGTGGACGTGGAACGCATTGTTATTTTTAAAATTTCTTTTCAGGAAATTAATATTTTAACTTCTTTTTTTTCTGCGTACTCTCCTTAAAGGATGTCCCTTTCTTTTTTAGTTGACAAAACATTTCTAAAATATATTCTTAATTCAGTAATTTTTGTGTAGTGAAGTTCGCCAGTTGTAAGTAAGAGTTTAACACTTAAAATAAAATTAAGCATATATTTTAGAGTTGTTTTGACAGTTTAAACATGTTGGAAACTGCACGTCAAACATGACAAATGAGGTGCGTTCGTACTGTTATTATTTCAGTGAAATGAATTATATCATCTGTTATTATGATAAGATTAATTTCCGTAATAAAAGAAGTACATTTTAAGTTTGCAACATTTTATCTTTTGGTGATATTTACTGAAAATTCAAATGGGAAACTTAAGCTCAGCTTTGAAATTTTCAGAACTTGAAATCCATATTTAGACTTTTTTTTTCATTTAGTGTCTATTTCTCCGGAAACATCTACCCAAAAAACTTTCGGTATGTTACAGGATTGTTATAATGAAACAAAATTTAGTATGCAAATTCGGTTTTTATATTCAGCAATACGGAAATAATATGACTCCATCTTAAATAGGACGTAATCGCCATGGTAACCTTGAATAATTACCAATCATGGGATATCATTGAATTAATTACGTACGGTAGATTTAATAGAAGGAATAACGCGAGTATAATTTGGTCATAGAGGTTATAAAATATCATATACGTCATATATGACTATAACTTGATCATAGAGGTTATGAAATGTCAAATACGTCATCAATGACTATAACGTCATACGTGTCAGATAATTTGACGATACATCTCGGTCGCTTGACGATTAATTCTCAGAAGCTGCTATAACAAGGAGCACCGATTTTTAAAAAAATTAAAATTACTTAATAAATATTTTTATTAATATCTTTTTAAGTTTTGATTCGATTTTCATCAAATTTGAAAGACATAACAAAATTTTGCAACGATTATATATATTACATTTCAAACCATTTGGTTGGATAGTTTTTGCGCTGTTATATGCGGACATACGGACGGACCAGACCACGACTATAGGTGCTACGTATTTATATAATTACGAGCGCACCTAAAAAGAGACATATTCTAAGAAGAGTGCACAGAAAAGAGAAGTAAAAAATATTAATTTCCTGAGGACATATTTTAAAAATACGAATGTATTCGACGTTCATGGGTTTAAAATTAGCAAGGGCAATTTTAGATCATACTGGCCAACACTCTTAACCCTTCACTCTCAAAGAAGAATGAATTGCATATTAAATGAATGGCACTGAATGGCACCATGTAATGAGTATCAATGAAGTGAGGTTGCTTATTAATATTTCTTTTTTCTTGCCCCCCCCCCCCAAAAAAAAGTCCTTCTGGCCTGTACCGCGAGGAAAATGTAGCTTCCATATTCTATGTTTTTAAAAGTTCAACACATTTTACTCAAATACCCGAAGCTAAAAGGCTTGGAACCCGATTATAGAAGATTCAATCCCGGTTTTCGTTAATACTGAATTTGAATACGAATTTCAGCATGAGAGTTACAGCATATCAAAAATAAGATTGTTTCATAATCTCAGCTACCCTAGAATTTCAAACTGCTATATCTCAGCAATTTTTTAACCCATTAATAAAGGAAATATTTTTCTCTTTAAAAGGCAAAAATTGCATTTCGTACCAGTTTTAAAGAATAGCAACTTTGGTCCTTTTTTATTGCGGCATTTCTGTCATATTTTTCTTAAAAAATACTAGTACTTAAACATCAAAATGATTGGCAGCTATTTCGTTACCATATGGTGCCGCTAGTTCTTAATGTGTTAAGATAAAGCCAAAACAAAAGTGCTCCGGAATCCTTATATCACGATCTAACACCTAACGGAAACAGCTTTTTCAATTTATAATTTTTTTGTACATATATTTGAATTTTTTAAAATTTTTAATTTTTTAACTGGCCGCCATTTTAAAACAAGATGGCGGATGAAGCTGGCCAACTAGCTAACTCGGTTGAAACCTTGGTATGTCCTATAAACTCAGTCACATTCAAATCGGTTCATAAATAACATAGTTACTATATATATAAATCAACATTTGAACGAAGGATGGTTTTGGGGTCTGGAGGTCATGATCGGAGCTTTTTACATGTTGTAATGAAAGCTACCTAAACTAGTCGTTGGGGGCCACCGTAATACTTACCCATCATGGATATGCATAATGTAAAATATTAAAATAAAAATGTGTAAACTACTTATAAAGTGCATTGCAATTCAAATAAAATCGTGGCTTGATGATGTCACAAACTTTAAAGGCTCGATTACTGAATTGCTTGAAAGAAACATCCTTATAACTCCAAAAATAATAATCCTATTAACTAGCAGTTTATTGCATCTGATTAAGCGTCAAATTTTCAATTAAAATATATCTTTGAAGTGAAATTTGGATGAAATACAGGGTCATGAAAAATCGAAGAGTGTGGGAAATAGGATTACAAATATCTCGGCAACTCATTATCCGATCAGCTTCATGCTTTATGCAAAATTTATGTTTTTTTATTGTCTTTTATATTCATTTCTTAAAATAAAAAATTTCGAAAATTTTTATATACATTTCATCAGAACGAATGTTTCGAGAGTCCGAAAAAAATTGTTCCGGTTAATCGAGGTTATTGAAATGAAATAGGCTTCTTCCCATTATTACATACTAAGTACATACCAAATTGCAAGTCTCTATCTCAATTTTTTCGGGAGATAGAGCGTTTACAGACAAACAGACACACACACACACACACACACACACACACAGACAGACACACAGACGGACGGCAAAATTTTTTTACTAAAAATATGTTTTTCGGAATCTCCAGTGTCTGAAACGTGTAAATCCGTCAAAAAAAATTTTCGATTTTCAAAACGATTACAAGACTTACCCTATACTACGTATGATGGGTAAGTAAAACGCTGAGTAGAATTTCTTAAGAAAATATGATGGTTTTAGCTTCCGTAAATTACGCTTAAAGTGTTATGTGAATATGTAAAAAATAATTTGAAAACTGTTTGATTTTTAAATTTAAGTTTAAGTATAAGAGGTTTGTTTGAAAAGTGATATACAGGGTGGTGCACTTTTTTTAAGGGCTCTACAAAGTAAAGTATTTGGAATATTTTTAGAAGCTTTGGGATTCATACTATTTAGAGTATGTGGAATCGAGTTATGCAACAAAAATGATTAGTTCGCAATTTTACCAATAGATGGCGTTTCCATGTTAGAGATGTTTTATTAGCAAATATTTACAAAAATAACTCATTTTAAATCAATATCTTTTGAGACGACGATATTTTTTCATAGCAGCGCTATAATTACTGCCATTTGGATGAAAAAACACTTTATTAACAGAGCGTGGCTTTCTCTTTGGCTAACAAGTTACTGCTCATAAGGCTCTTTCTTCATTGCTAGAACCTTAAGCTAGAATCATGTGAAATTTGAGATAAAAAAGGTTTAAAAGTTAGCTGGTAAGAAAATCTCCATTTTTCTTTTCTTTTTCTTTTATTATTTTAATGATATGCGGCGCTTATTAGAATATTTATTATTTTTTTTTTATTGCAGTGCTTGTTTCCACATGCTCTAAACAGTATAAATACCAAATATTATTAAAAATATTCCAAATAGTTTAGCTTGTAGAGCATTTCCAACACGTGCACTTTAATTATGATCACCCTGCATTTTCATGTGAATGATTAAATGTATTCATAAATATGATATTTTTTATCTTAAATAAATAGAGCATTACCTTTCAAAATTTTAATATAAGCGAATATAAATTACGTGATAAGTGACTTTATAAAAGAAATAAAATTCAAAACTTCATAAAATGTTAATATACATTTAAGCATGTCATGGGTACAGTGACGTTATTCCACAAGCATGGAAAAATTAATACATTGAAGTGAGGTTATTAAAAACTTTTTACACAATAACTCCATCGCAAAATATTTGAAATGACGATGTTGAATTTCTAATGATCACAAACATTTTCTAAAGTAAAAAAGTTCAGAGAAATAATATCTAGTAGAGCTAATTTCGCTTAAGAATGCTATCTGCCAAAAATTACACATTATACATAGTCTTATAACATATCATCAAGTAACGTCGATTAAGCATTTTTTTCAAAAAGAGTCAATTTTCCTATGCTGATATCATCCTTCTCTCCAGCTCGCTCTTCAACTTTAACAGGGTGAAGGTCTCTAGGTTATATGTAGTGAACCTCATATTAAATAAAATGAATAGAGTACATACGTTATAGTCAGGAAATGTTCAAATTTTTGACAGGACATCAATTTCTTCATAAAAGTAAATACATTCAAATGATTAGACTTATTTAAAAAAGCGAAAGATGAAAGACGATTTTAGCGAAAGATGAAAGACTATGAAGTCATAGTTTATCAAATAGACAAGACTCTTACATATACCAATAAATTTTTAACACAAGATTCTGACTGGTTTTGTCAAGGAATGTGAATCATATTATGTTAAAATCATGAGATATTGACCAAAAGAACGATTGTAATCTTTTATTTTTAATTTTCTTTTATTTTTCTTAGATAATTGAATGGGCATTTATTTTTTTTAAATATTGAAACAAAGTCTTATATTTTAATACGAAAGAAAAATAAGTTTGAATTTACGAAAACATGCATAAAATATATTAAAATGATTAAATATTGCTTTACAAAACAATAATTATTTTTTTTTTTTGAAAATATATTTATTTTCTAAAGCAAATTGTAATTAAATACTGAGTATGAAAGCTGTTTTTCATTGGAATATTGGAATATTAAATAGAAAGAGTGAACTTTTTGAATGAAAATCTTTGTAATCACAGAAGGACGCAACATTGCATTCTACTAAATAAGCCGAAATATATTTCTAAACCTTTAAGACTTAGAGGATAAACAGTTCCATACTATACGAAGTGAACAGAGTTGTTTCATGTAATGAATATTAATGAGCTGAGGTTGCTTAAAGGAGTTCTTTTTAAGTAGTTTCCAACAAAACGATGAATTGAATTTCTTAAAGCATGATGGTTTAAGCGGATGTAAATTACATTTAAATTGTTGTGCGTTTAAGCAAGAATAAATTTGAAGACTCTTTAATTTTTAAATGCAAGTTTAAGTATTTGAAGTATGTTTGAAAAGTAATATATTTTCATGCAAATTATCAAATGTATAAATAAATAGTACTGTCCGACCGAAACAAGTTTTTGAGGCCCATATTTCGGTTTCTTATCGAGTTTCGGACGAAAAATAATGTCAATTAAAAACTTTAAACTGTTACTACTATATACATACATAAAAAAAATATTAATTAATACTTCAGAAACAGCAGTTGCATCTATTTGTGAAGATCTATCTACATAGACATTTTTAATCATGCATATACGTGGATGTGCACATGTTTGTTTGCAGAAAAAGCAAAAACATTCTTTAATCATTATTTTTTTTAATTTTTATAACATAAAAAAAAATCTCAGGCCTTCATTTATTATTAGTTATAGTTGTTCGTAAAGTAGCAATCAATTTTAAAATGTTAAATTTTTAGCTTCTTATTTGGCTAAAATGAAGTATTTTTTAAAAATAAGATGTTTTAGACTTTAGAGAATAATAGCATATCGGCTCTTAAAAATGCTCAAATCTCAATTTGTAATTATTGCTATTTCGATCGAAATGTAAAAATATAGGTATGTATTTAAATACATGTTCATACTATCACTAATAAAGATAGATAATTTATTATCAATGTTTCAACCAATTTTTATACAATCACCTCTCATTATGAATGAAGTCGATGTAATATTAAAATAAGGTCGATAGATAACTCAGAGCAACACATGAACGAAAGACTGCTGTATCTTACATTTTAATAAACATATAAATTATATTTTAAAAAAATGTAATGAACATTTTTATAATGTATATTTAGGCATAATAAATCTTACAGGTGATAAGAGTGCAATAATAATTGTTAGTATTGAAATTGTATATCTTTGAATACTAAGATTTAATCATTAATTAAATTTTTTTAATTACAATATACAGGGGGGGGGGGCTAAAACTAAAGTTACAGTAATCAGCGTGCTCTGTAGCGCGATCTAATTCCGAGAAAGGAGCCAAATTTTGCATTATGAGCGAAAGATTACGGGAAAAAAATTTAGTTACAAAAGTCACCGCTAGGAGGAAATGTGACGCTGTGTAATAGAAAAGAGAGTTTTAAAAATGCAGAATCAATGATGAAATAAAATTAACTTTTCTATTATACAGCGCCAAATTTCCCCTAGTGGTAGCTTTAGGAACTATTTTTGCGAAATCATTCGTTCCTCGTCTTGTTTAATCATAATACAAAATGTATCTCCATTCTCGCAATAGATCGCACTACTGAGCACACTGAGTACTGCCACTTTAATTATGGTCACCATGTGGCGCTGTGTAATAGAAAAGTTTCCATATTGAGACTTATTTTAATCGATAAATGTGCTAATAAAATGTGTTAATTTATTTCAGCGTTCATTCTGCATTTTTAAAACTTTATTTTCTATTACACAGCGCCACATTTCTACCTATCGGTGACTTTTTGAACTAAATTTACGTTACGAAACCTTACGTAACACCTTCTGTTTTACACTTTTTTATTTAGCTTAATTTGCTTCATGTATGTAAAGATAAAAATACATATAACTTTAATTTACATTTAATTTTAACTTTACAGGTAGCAAGTTTTGAAATGGGACGTAGTTATCCTTGCATACATATTGAAAATTTGGTTAGTTTGCTGAAATAGAGTTGTAACAGTGTGTTTTTATTTATTTTTTTTCAAAACTGCTAATGTTAATTATTTTTTTCATTAACTCATTTAGTTGCGCTGTGACGTATATTAGTTGTCGAAAAGACTCGTGGGCATACCTTCTATAAACTTTTCTTGTAACACTAAGTTACGCATACACTACTTTCAGAAACGCTGCATTTCAGGATTGAGACAAAGCGTTAAATTTTAATACGAAATAAAGAAAGAAATATATATACTATGGAGGATGGACGTGGATTACTGAAAAATTACTTTAACATAGTTTAAAAATTTGAAAAAAAAGAAAATATAATAATAAAAATTCCCCGAAAAGTTTTAGAATCAAAAATACTATTACGGTGTGTTGAGGTGGGACTGTTAAAAAAAACTTTTAAAAAGTGGGGTTTATGAATTTAATACGTTCATTTATTTTTCTATATTATACTTAGTGACTCATTATACATGGCTATATTTTTACCCTCTTAAATTATTACTTTGTTTAGTATATTTATTTACATTATCACCTTTTTTAATCTATATTATAATTAAAATTATTTTCTTTATATATGCTATTCTTCAGTAATCACCTACATTTTTCTTTCAATGTTATTTATTGCTATTAATTATATTGTTTATTACATTATTATCACCCTTTAATATTCACATCTTAAATAATATTTTAATCTATAGAATATAGCTACTCTTTCTGGGACAGATGGCAGCTCTGAACCAATCTATATTTGTTCTTCTTAATTTCCCAGATTCAGTTGCACATCGTCTTGCAGTGTGCGTGGTTAATGCATGATGGGTCATTTTTGAATCTATTTGAATCATTCGCACACATTTTTGCTGGTGCAATGTGTGGACTATTTTTTGGTTTTTAGCTATCTATTTTGGATAATTCTTATTTTTTGGTTTCCTCTTTGTTTTAACATTTCTTGGTTTTCATTTGGTATGTTATAAAGGGCGTAACATTGTCATACTTAGGCTTAATGCTGAGAATATTTAAGGAAGTAACACATATCTTTACTATGAATTACAATTATTGTTCTCCCCTGACGAATCCATAAGTTATTCAAAGTATTTCATTTTTGATTTTCATCTTATTGGGTTTGATTTTGTATTATCATTTCATTTGTGTTTTGTACTGTCTCTTCTTTGTTTTTCACACATGTGATTTCATTTTTAATATATATATGTGACGATTTTATAATACTGCTCTCCGACTCGTTGATAATTGCATATTACTATATCATGGTATTAAGTTAACAGTCGTAAGTATTGAAACGTATGTACTGGTTTTCGATGGATTGTGCACTAGATAACATCGTTTATTATGGAGCTTGAATATCTTACAAAATAAAGAATCCGCCACTTAAAAAAAACATCGATTTAATCTATCAACTACATTGTATTACTTAGATGGGTAATATCGCACATTCAATATATCCAGTCTTATCACTTCACACCTGAAGGTTATTTGTAGGCAACCGAAAACACACAAAATATGAGCTCTTGACTCGTGCTTCTCGGTTAAATATCAGAAGGTCGTAAGTCTTTTTACAGCACTGCGACAAATTGCAGCCAATGAGGATGGCGGAAAAGGTCAGGACTCTATTTTAGTCTGGGCAAGAAATTGTAGTGATTTAACTCCCAGTAAAAAAAGCACGCGAATAGATTTTTAGAACGAAATAAAAAAGAAAAATGGTACAACATGATAATTGTAAATAGAATAATATATCTGCATTTAAAAATTGAGAAAAAAATAAAAGGTTTTTGAAGAAAATAATGACGAGAAGTGTTTTTTAGGATATTTTGAAGGGAAATATCACATTAATCACGTATTTTGAAGTAGAAAGAAAGTTAGATAAATAAAATAAAAGGAATATTATTTAAGATAGGAAATAATCACATAATTAGGATTGTTTGTAAAATAATTTTAGAAGGGAGATTTTTTATGTAATAAATTTAATAAAGCGCGGACATTTAAATTTTGTAATATATATATACCGGGTGCCCCAAAAATGACAGATATTTCAAAAATTCTTGCAGGAAGGTTATGTATGATGTCAGGAGTTTTTTTTACTGTGACTCTTGATTTTAGTTCGAATTCCAAACAATAGATGGCGCTGACAGCGATTGGCGCTTAATCGAGGCCGAAACTGACGCCACTCAGCATTGATGCACTGCCCCCTGAAGACTAGGTATAAAAAATATTTTTTTCAGCATTTGTACGGTCCCTCGAACTTCAACACCAATAATATCTAAAAGTTTGATTTTACTTATTTGATCTCAGATACATAGGCGAAAAAAACTTTTAGAAATTATTGGTGTTGAAGTTCAAGGGACCTTTTAAACGCTGGGAAAAAATCCGTCTGCGACAGCCGCCATTTTTGTCAGCGCGCAGGCCTAGTATTCAGGGGGCGGTCATCAATTATGAGTGGCGTCAGTTTGGGACTCGACTGAGAGCCAATCGCTGTCAGAGCCATCTATTGTTTCTAATTCGAACTAAAATCAAGGGTCACAGTGTAAAAACTCCTGAAATCATACATAACTCTCCTGCAATAATTTTTTAAATATCTGTCACCGTTTGCAAGTTATTGAATTTTAAAATCCATCAGTCATTTTTGGGACACTCTGTATATATACAAAAAATACAAAAACTTTGGAAAAATTTTAAAGTTTTTAAAGAACATATTACCTATACAGTGGAAATAAAAGCCGAATTTTACAGGGTTATTGCAACATCAAATTGGAATAATGAATTCTATGAAAATATTAATAATTTGAATGTATCAACATTTTACCTTACCAAAGAAACCTAAATCTATTTCTAAACCCTTAAAGACTTAGAGAAGAAACAATTCCATATTAAACGAAGTAGACAAAGCAACACCATGTAATGAATATCAAACAGCTGAGTTTGCTTCAAAAGATTGCTTTAGCTCGTTTCCAACAAAATGACGCATTTCTTAAGAAAACAGGATGGATTTAAGCGAGTTCAATTACATTTAAATTGTTATAAGTTTAAGGTAGAATTAATATGAAATCAGTTTGATTTTTAGACAACAAATTACGTAATACAAGTGGATTAGAAAAAGGATATGTTTTCGCACACAAGAGAATGATAAAAAAAAAAAAAAAAAAACATGTATGAGTACTTACATGTTTTTCGTCACTAGTATATATCGTATTAACTTTAAAACTTTTAATGCGATAAAAATGAATTTAACTTATGTGGGAAGTATCTTTAAAAAGAAAACAAGAACGAAAAATCATGCGTCAAGCATAGATTATGAAACACTTTCCAACACAGCCAGAAAACTGTAACGAAACTTCACCGTTAAATAAGGTGAAAGAAGATATGTAAGACAACAGTTTAGAAAATACATAACACATTGAAAAATACAGTTTTCAAAATTACCTTCCAGTGTCAAAAAAGTAGACGAATCACTTTGTGCAGCCCTGTATATTATCAATAGATGTGGATATATAGTATGATAAAATTTAGTTCAGTTAGAATATTCATGTTTAGCAATTTTCGCCAATCGATGGAAACGCACTCGAAATCTTTTGTACAGCCCTGTATATTATCTGAAGACTTGTGTACACACCACCTATTAAGCTAAAGACAACTTAAAACTCACTTGCAGCCATTACCAAACGTAGAATGTAACGACGATGTATCGTTTTTTTTTTCGTTTCCCTGTATATGAATTTATTTATATTCCACAAACTTCTATTAGACTACTAAATATACTTCAGCAGGAAAATGCGTAAACACAATTAAAAACTACCCTTAAGCAATTCACTCCCATAGTCTGTAGTACATACGAATTTCCTTGTATATGGTCAACCGAGTTTATAAACACACATGTACTATGAAAAAAAAAGTTTAAAATGCAAACCAAAGTTGAAAACGCACTTATCACACATAGACTGTAGATATCGCACATGTACTGTAACCAATATATTTTGTGTGTCCCTGTAAATAAACGCAATGCACAGAAGAGAGGAATTTATAGTGCACCCCAGTAATGCATGTCATTTTCATTATGTTTGAAATAGTGAAATATCACTAAATTACACTGCAGACGATTTTTCCCCATATAACGATGTGTAAAAGAATTCTTTTGTTTGACCCTGCAAATGAATAATAAATGCTCTGCACCTCATATTCTACAAAAAGCATGTTTTAATGCGCTTCATAATTATATATGAATTTCATTATGTTTTAAAGACGTAGCGTCATCAAAATGCGCTTGAACTGATTATTCCCCATTGACTGTAATGTAACGGAATACTTTTGACTGTCCCTGTAAAAAATCTATAAGTGCTACACACTTCAGTTGAACGAGGGAACATGCTATAGTAAACGACAATAACATACAAAAATTTCAGGACAATCGAAGCATATTTACAGGAGTTAGAGCACTGACAGACGGCAGACAAACCGAAGTCATAAACACTTTTCGACTAGGTTGGAAAGTGTTAAAAACTTAAAAATTCTTTAAAATGAAGCATATGTTTACACATTCAAAGAGTACAAATATGTTATTTATTTGCATAAGAATTTTAAAACTTCAGTATTATATTGATGAGGTACGTTAGAGACAGGCAGTGTTGGAAGGTTTGAAAAAAAAAATTATCTTTTTCAATGAAAGTAAATATTTTCAAATGACTAGCCCCGTTTAAATGTGTGCTAAAGATTAATATGAATTCCCGATTTGCTAAACAGTCAATATTTATTTATATATGCTAATAATTCTTTCACAAAAATTTTCCTTATACAAAGAAAAAACCACATTACGTTAGTAGTATGAGAGCATTGTTATTGTTTAATTTTAGTATTACTTTTACTGCTTTTATATTGTTGAATGAGAATTTTATTCTCTAATGCAGTGGTTCTCAAACTTTAATGCCTAGGACATCCCTTGATGATATATATTTACCTGACGTAATTTCTCATTTTTTACACTGATTTATTTAACTTAGTTTAGTTTATGTATGTAAATACAGAATTTTGTAATAATTTTTCACTCACTTGCTGATGTGTTACGGTTCTAGAAATTGTGCACGGTTGTGTGTTTTCTATTACAACATTCTCATATTTTCATAACTTAATTATCAATTAATAGATTATTTCTTATTGAATTTTCATTATCCGTTTAGAAAGTAATTTAGAAATTCTAGATTTATTAAATGCAAAGTGTGACCAATAAGTATGGTGAATAATGAAATAAATCTTACTTTGAGTAGACCTCACATGAAAACTATTTACAGTCGTTCAAAATACTTCCCTTCGTACACTATGCACCTTTGATAACGTGTGTACAAATCGTCGAAATCTCTTGAAAGCTCCTCCAATGGTACAGCTTTCAATTCCCGCGTAACAGCAGCTGACGGTTTCTCAAATCCTATCTCATGATTTTCCAAACAGTTTTCAGAGGGATATCCAATTCGTTCAACTAGTCTACTCAGTTGATAGTTCGAGGTGGATAATTCTGGTGTAATTGTTTTTAGTGGCTTAAATTATTTTTTGTCTATTTATTTTTTTTTGGGGGGGGGGGAGAGGAGGGAGATTACGAATCTGCAGTTGTCCAATAAAATTTATTTCGGCAAATATGAGAAATCGTGAAAAAAAAACCCACTAAAAGTCACAGTTTTTTTCGCTTGTTTTAAGCTTGCAAAGTAAGCTTTTTACGCAAAAGGTGATCCTATATGAAAATAAAGACGAGAAAATTACGTACAATCAGAGATGCCAAGTTCCTACTAATCTTCCGCAATATGTGGTTTAATTTGAATCAGTTTAACAACGTTTCAATACAAAAAATTATTTGATGAATCTTTATTTAGTTAATTTCAGATTTCTATATGGAATATATATTTAATTTTATTACTTAAAAAAAATTCTGGTGCGAAACATATTAAACCTGGGTTAAATTAACCCATTTATTACGGAAGATTAGTGAGAGCTTGACACCTCTGCGTACAATGCATGTTCTTACCTTTTTTCTTTCTTTCTTTCGTTTTTTTTTTTTTTTTTTTTTTTTTTTTTTTTTGTACGACATATGGTTTTCGTAGAAGCGTGGAAAAAATCGACGAAAATCGGTAATTTTTGGAAAAAAACAAAAAAAACCCATCTTTATAGCCTTTATGAACTAAAAGTAGGCATTTTACTGTATACATTATCCTGTACTTTGAAAAAGCGGATAAAAATCCTCTACAATTTATGTGTATTTTTTCCGGACCTTGAATAGTTATGAGAAAAGAAAATAACGAATGCACGAAGTAGTCACCCTCATCCTCATTGAAAGAATATAAATTAAGTGCGTCATTGTAGGTGTGCGCAGATTATGGAAAACATTAACGTTAGGTTATATAGGTACAACAAAATGATAAATAGCGATCCATGGTTGATTAGTATGAAATATTTTAATGTGAAACATTATAATAAAATAGGTAGGTAGGTATTTTATACAAAACTAATTATTATGATTAATGACTTTAAAGTGAAACTCATGAGTCAAACAGAGACCGCTTGGCCAAAGTCCCATGATTTCTGTAAGGTTGACTTCTAGTTCTTTTACACCTAAAAAAAATTAAATATGATAGTTATTTATGCACCCGGTCTCGAAAGAGCCGTTTTCGTCCCGAAGGCTGCAAGTACCCGAGGACCGAAACTTTGGCTCCTGAGTAGCCCTGATGCGCTTAAACGTTGGAATTAATTATAATTAAGTAAGTAATTAACAATTCACACAACATTTTATCATAACATTATTTTTACCGCTTTTTTATATCCTCCCGCTTTTACAACTCTGATCAGGAATCGGTTACTTTTGGATCTTAAATCAAGAAACAAAATACCCTATTATCTTATGTACCACCGTTTAAAAATAATTAATGACTTAGTTATAATTGTTTGAAATTTTAATACTTATGCACACGGTATTAGGATACATATTTTGAACACACAAATTAAAAGTGAGTGAAAAGAAAAAGTATATTAACCTGCATTATCTAAGACCACTGAGATATTTAAAGACCCTATGGTAGATACTGATGCAGTTTCTGATGCTGACAATTGTTTTTCTTGCTTCATTGTATAAATTGGCCGACAAGAAAGCCACGTCACTAAACAAATTGAGGTATTTATGCAACTTTAATTCTGCTTACAGGACACTAACCTATTTGGCGTCCCTACCTCCTACTGAGGCTGCATCTCAGCAACATTCATTGAGGGTGTACTTTCAAGTTGAACAATGGCTTGGGAATAAAAAAGAACCCGAACAATGGGGTTGGAAGAAAAACAAAACAATGTTCTGGAACCATTAACCACACCTCAAGTCGTTTTGAAACTTATTTCCTACAAATGCAAGATGATCTTCCAGAAAACTGTGGAAGCAAAAAATTAAGCCTCAAATGCTGCAATATTTATGTGAACAGCGAAATACGTTGCAATAACATACCTCTGATTGAAATCGAATAAGACGAGGATGACCCGGAATTCCCTGAAGTACTTGAAGGTAACTATGCATAAATAATTTCATTTCACCTTTATTTTTTCACTTACATTTTATTTTTGTACTCAAAATATGTATGCTAATACACTGTGTATAACTATTTAATTTTCAAACAATTAGAACTAAGTCATTAGTTATTTTTTAAAACGTTGGAATGTAATATAATAGACCACTTCGTTCCCTGATTTGATGTCCCAAACTAACCGATTCCTGACTTCAGTTGTAAAAGAGGGCTGATATAAACTAGTCGTTGGGGGCCACCGTAATACTTACTCATCATGGATATGCATAATGTAAAATACATAATGTAAAATATTAAAATAAAAAATGTCTAAACTACTTATAAAATGCATTTCCATTCGAATAAAATCGTGGCTTGATGACGTCATAAAATTTAAAGGCTCGATTACTGAATTGCTTAAAAGAAACATCCTTATAACTCCAAAAAACAATAATCCTATTAACTAGCGGTTTATTGCATCTGATTAAGCGTCTCATTTCCAATTAAAATACATCTTTGAACTGAAATTTGGATGAAATACAGGGTCATGAAAAATCGAAGAGTGTGGAATATAGGATTACAAATATTTCGGCAACTAACTATCCGATCGACTTCATGCTTTATGCAAAATTTATGGTTTTTTATTGTCTTTTAGATTCACTCACTCCTTAAAATAAACAATTTCGAAAATTTGTATATACCTTTTATCAGAACGAATATTTCGAGAGTCCGAAAAAAATAGTTCCGTTTAATCGAGGTTACTGAAATTCAAAAGGCTTCTTCCCATTATTACATACTAAGTACATACCAAATTTCAAGTCTCTATCTCAATTTTTTCGGGAGATAGAGCGTTTACAGACACGCAGACACACAGACACACAGACGGACAGCAAATTTTGTTTTCTACAAATATGTTTTTCGGAATTTCCAGTGTCTGAAACGTGTAAATCCGTCAAAAAAATTTTCGATTTTCAAAACGATTACAAGACCCTATACTACGTATGATGGGTAAGTAAAAAGTGGTAAAATCATGTTATGATAAAATGTTGTATGAATCATTACTTACTTGCTTCATTATAATTAACTCAATATTTAAAAACATATATTGTACGCACCAGGGTTACTCAGGGGTTTCAACCCTCGAGCGCTTGCAGCCATCGGGACGAAAATGACTTCTTCGAGCCCGGGTGCGTAAATAACTATTATATTTAATTTGTTTTTTTAGGTGTAGAAGAACTGGAAGGCTTCCTTGCAGAAATCATGGAACCTTTGACCAAGAGAGCTCGGTTTTGACTGATGAGTTTCACTTCATCGTCAATAATCATTTAATAACAAGTGTTGTATAAAATACCGTAACTACCAATTTTATTATATTGTTTAACATTAAACAGATTTCATACTAATCAATCATTTAATCACTATTTATCATTTTGTTGCATCTATATAACCTAACGTTATTGTTTTACATATCTGCGCAGACGCATAATGATGCATTTAAGTTATATGCCTTTATTAAGGAAGCGGCTGACGACTTCGTACATTCGTCATTGCTTTTCTCAAAGCTATTCAAGGTCCGAAAAAATTACTTACACAGAAATTGTAGATACTTTTATCTGCTTTTTCAAAGTATAGGATAATGTTTTACAGTGAAATTCTTACTTTTAGTACTATGAACGGAAACGCTGTATTTGTTATTTTTCAAAAATTACTGATTTTCGCCGATTTTTCAAAGCTTCTACCCAGTGGCTGAGAGGTTGTGCTCTCGAAGCTGGTAGACGGGAGGTGCTGGGTTCGATCCCAATCGCGCCCGTCGGCCTAATCGTTCGGAGTTTTCGTGGTTTTCTTCGAGCCGTGGATTTATCCATGCGTAAATACGGGTTAGGTTCCCTTAGAAAGACCCCCACGAAGGGCACTCCCCCCGGGCCTATATCCCATGTGTAGATAATTGGCCGTCAATAATCAACCCAACTCAACTCAAAGCTTCTACAGCATCATATGTCGTATAAAAAATTGATAAGAACGGTAATTTTAGGTAATTTTTCGTCTTTATTGTCTGAGTGCAACGAAGACTCATACACAGCGCAGTATTACTTTGCCCCATATATAGCTACAATGGATATTAAAACCTTTCGTCAAGCATAACTCAAAAAATATTTAACGGATTTCGTTCAAATTTTTACAGCAGGTACCTATAAAGGTGACAACGACGTCTATTGATTACCAAGAATAAATGTCAAACTGTTTGGAAATTATATTAAAAAAATAGATAAAAAAGCACAATTAAAGTACATACGTCACGAAATTTTGTGCGTACGTCATTTTCACCGGCGGGAGATTTTCGTAGACAATCGGAATTGAAAAGTTCATGGAGTACATGGAGCAAAAAAATATGCACGTACTAATATTCAGCACAATAAAATATATTTCAATTTAGTAGAAATCGAAAATTAATCTGGATTTTTTTCTGTTTGAAAAAAAAAAAAAAAACCCGCAATAACTTGGTACACTTGGTATTAGAGATTTGGCGCAAATCTCAGCAATAGCAGCTTTTTTTATTTCGCGTGTGTAAATTAAAAAAATTTCTTTGGTGTTTAAATAAAAGGTTTCGATTTATGGCATTATTTCTTTTCTTTTTCTCTTTTTAGCATTTTAAATGGAATTAATGAAAGGCATGTATTTTAAATTAAATGAGTGAAAGGTTTATATTTAAAGAAATGAATTCAATGTGAAAATGTTATAGGAACAATATTTGGTGATTTATCAACTGCGCCAGGATAACATAAAAGTACCAATATATAAAACAGTATGTAGTATGTGAAATGAAACAATTATATTATAATCGCCCATCGTACAAGAAAAAAAACCAATATTCTGCATTCAGAGGGAAAAATCCATCTCCTGTGCCGTAAGATTTGGCGAGTTCTTTTTTGGTGATAAGTTTTTCGATGTGATTGTTGGGATCTGCAGGATTTGGCTTACTTTCTCTAAATCTTATTTTTTTGCAGATGTAGTATTATGTAAATTCGTTTTTGCAGATATTTTTCTATTTTGTATATTTGGCATTCTATTTTGTGTATTTTCTATTTGGCATTTGGAAAAGAGATTTTTACCTTTTTATCTGTGCCTTCGGAAATATTAAAAAATAAAAAAAGATTTACATATATCAAGCGTATAATGTTACGTTTTGCATTTTTATACGGACCACTTCTCCATTTTTAGATTTTAAATGCTATTTATTATTTACTAGCCGTTTATTAATTGCTTACAATTTACCCCCCTGACAATAACAATTATTTATCACAAAAATGCCTCTTAGGTTTGTTAAATAAGTTTGTTTATGTATTTTCATTACTTATTAAAATATCGAATATGGCGATAAAATTTTATTTTAGCATCGTGCTTAAATTTTTAAGATAGTGCAAAAACATGCTTTAATAAACGTATGTTTGTAAATATTTGAAAAACATGTTTTACCGCTCTCTTGAAAAATTTTGTAAGATGCTAAAACTACCTCTTGGCACCATTTTAATTTTTTTCGCCAACCGACATAGGATACGAAACTTTTCCCCATTCAGATACACAGGCAAGGCTGGTCTCAAACAAGAGTAAAGCTAGCAACAATATTGTTTTAACTCTATAAGAGTTACAATAATGATATTAAATGCTCCGATTGGCTTTGGGCCCAATTACGAAAGTTTCTCCTAAAAAAACTGTAGAAGAAATCTTTTACATTTGTTTCAAATGAAGCTCGGTCTACAAGGTATTAGTTAATAATACAAACAACACTAATAGCATGGAGGCAAAAGTTTTAATTTAAATGTATATATTTGAAACCCTTCCCGCCCCAACCCCGCACCCCACCCCACCCAAAAAAAAAAAAAAAAAAAAAAAAAAAAAAAAAAAAAGTTACGCTAATGTAGTCCTCAGAGTACTTTGCAGTAATACAGACCTTGTGGGTTTTTTTTTTTTAAATCTTGAGACAATTCAGGTTTAAGAAGTTGAGATTTACTGTCAAATGACATAAACAAAATGAACACAAAACTGATGAATTATTATTCAGGTTTATGTATGAATTTAAAAAAAATTGCATCTGATTACATTTATTAGATAAATTACTTCTGTTTGCAATTAATAACTGATAAACGGCTTCTGTATATTAAATGAATTGTTTAAATATTGGGAAAATGTGGCGAGAGGTAGAAAGACGAGTAAACAAACGGGTAGACAGACGGGTAGAGGGACGAGTAGCGACATAGGTAGGCTGACGGGTTACAAAACGAATAGACAGATGACTAGAGAGAAAGGTAAAAAGAGGGTTGGCAGAGGGGTAGCGAGATGGGTCACGAAACGGGTAGCGATACCAGTAGACAGGAATGTAGCGAGAAAGGTTGCGAGACGCGTAGCGTGGTAGATAAAGAGACGAGTACAGAGATGAGTACAGAGACGAGTTGACTGACGGGTAATGAGATTGGTAGCGAGTCGGGTACAAAAACAGACGGATAGTGAGACGGGTATACCGACGAGTAGAGAGACAGTAGATTGGTAAGAAGATGGGTAGAGAGGCATATAGCCAGACGGGTAGAGAGACAGATAGACAAGTTGTGAGACAGATAGACAAATGGGTAGCGAAGTGGATAGAGACGCGGCTAGACATACAAGTAGTTAGACGGATAGACAGACGGTTAGAGAAATAGATTGGCGGGTAGCGAGACCGGTAGAGAAATATAGAGACAGGTAGCGAGACGTGTAGGGAGATAGACAATCGGTTAGAGAGACGGGCAGAAGAACGAATAGGGAAACAGACAGATTGTGGAGAGACAGACAGACAGGCAAAAGAAAAGTCTGCGGATTGGCGCAGTAAAGGCGCAGGGGGCAGAGCCTCCTAGAGAATAATCAAGAAGTATCTGTTAAGCTTAACTTTGAATTATATATAATTTTCAATTTTGCCGATATGGAGATTTAATGTAAAAGTTATTTTACAGAAGTCATCGAAAGATTTTTTGTATACTTTAATAGTAATTTAGACTATAATTTTGCAATCTGGTTTGTAGCAAAGCATGCTATCAATGTGGTTTGAAGTGTAAGAGTTATTATAAACAGTTATACAAATAATAGATATGTAATCAAGGAAGAAAAATTTTAAATTCACACACAAAAAAAGGTGCAACAATGAAATTAAATTTGCGTTAAGCCACGCTTGATAGAATAATCTATTGGCTGCAAATCCAATTACGTACACTCAGAAAAAGAAACTGATTAAAACTACAAAACATATTTTTTGAGTACATTTTGTTGTTTTAGCAAAATTGGAGTAAAATTGCACCATTTTACTTCAATTAACAAAACATTTTGCTGACGATACAAAATTTGTTTTTGGAATTGCAAAAAAAAAAAAAATTTGTTGATTCGAACAAAATTTTTATTGACCCATATTTAAACAAAAATTTTGTTTGAATCAACAAAAAAATTTTTTTTTTGTTGAAAACCACTTTTTTTTCTGCAATTCCAAAAAAAAAAATTGTATCGTCAGCAAAAATGTTTTGTTAATTCAAGTAAAATGGTGCAATTTTATTCCTATTTTGCTAAAACAACCAAAATGTACTCAACAAAAATGTTTTGTAGTTTTAATCAATTGCTTTTTCTGAGTGTAACTTTAAAAAGCTTGGCGTTTTAAAAGATCCGACGTTTTTTTTTTTTTTTTTTTTTTTTTCAAGTTTTGCGCAATACGCGCTTAAGAAAATGAGATTCTTTGCCACATGTTAAGAAAAATTATGACAACACATCTGATGTACGGTACTTCTTTTCTATTTTTTTTAACAGTGTATATGAATTTATATATGATATTTTGTAATTCTATCATTTAATTTGCTCTTTTTCTTTATATTGTAATTGTTAACCCTATGTTCTCAGCAATATCACTCAGACTAATCCCTTTGAGGGAAGTCCTAGTTTTAATATAGCAACAACGTTTGCGTAAAACCTTACTTTGCAAGTTATAAGCCAAAAAAAAAAACAATAACTTTTAGTGGTTTTTCATGATCAGGGCTTAACAAATACGGTCGCCAAGTTGCCACTGGCGACCAAATTATTTTATCTAGCGACCAAGTTATTTAATCTGGCGTTTTATTAAATTATTTTTTTCTTCTATCTTTATAGGAAAAAAGTATTGGATACGTTTTGGAGGGTCCTGAACACAATTTGACTGTTTTTAGAAAATGTCTGTCTGTTTGTCATACATACTGTATGTGACAAAAATTTTGTGGGCGCTCTATCTCAGGAACTAGGGCACGGAATTTAATAAAACTTTAGATTCAGTTAGTCCGTGATATAAATTGGTGGTAAATATTTTTTATTGACGACTAGAATGTTTTGCTGGCTACCAGATTTTATCAAATTTGCAAAGCCCTGTTCATGATTACTCATATTTTCCGAAAAATATTTTGTTTGACAACTTCAGATTCGTTTTCATCACCCCAAAAAAATAAAGCATGCCACTAAACAATTATACCAGAATTTTTCATTTCAAGCTCTTTTTAAACATCACTGTACTGGACTAGACAGCGTCCTGATGGTTAATTGGCGATTTCGTTGCAACAGTTCACGTAATCTCTCGATGCTTGTGTCTACTTTGCTGGTGGTGAACGACCCACTACAGTGCCCGTCTTCGACGCTTTCACAGTCATAACTACATTTTAAACCATACGTACACAGTCTTCAAGGTCATGGTTTCATCTCTGTACACCATGTCATCTCTTTAGCATCACATGACTTTCGCCTCCTGATTTTCAAAATTTGTCCAATAAGTGATTCTCTGCTTCATGACACTCCACAAAACCACCGCACAGACAAAAGTTGATAATAAATTTATTGAGAGTCACAGGCACACAAAACGACGTACTATTGGTAAATGAATATTGCGGAACACGTTGAAGTTGTGGTTGATATTCGGGTTGTTCTCATTTTCGATTTGAGGGGTGATTCACTTTACATATTGGTCACACATTCTAACTTTCAAGCATGGATGTTTAAAATCGATTGCCATGCGACTCAAAAATAAACCTTTTCTTATTACAATAACGTAAAGTAATATTTGAAATAATATAAAAATGTATTTTGACACTTTCTAACATAGTTGAAAAGTGTTTCTGAATTCGGTTTGTCAGCCTATCGTTAGGCGTCTTGTTTGATGCTTGGCGTCTGGCGTCAGTCATCTGCGTGTCTATGATATAACTTTTTTAAATATACTCAGATTGCCATGATATTTTTAAAAGTTGTTCTGGATTACCATAGACTGTTTGGTATTGAAAATGCAGTGTGTATAATTTATAGTTCGTTTACACGGACACACAAATTAATTCCGTTACATTAACGCCTATTGGAAAAAATCATTTTCGGTGCAATTTATTGATGTTACGATATTTCAAATATAACACGATTTACATGCATCATTAAGAAAAACTACAATGCTTTCTGGGGAGTTTATAAAGAGTAGCATTTACATGTGTCGTTTACAGGGATGCATAAAAAAACTATATTGCATTACGATGCATGGAGAAAAACGTTTGCGGTGCATTTTAATGATGTTTTGATACTTCAAACATAAAGAAATCACTGAAGCGCAATACAACATGCTTTCTATAGATTATGGAGTGCATAGCATTCAACGTTCATTTACAGAACCACACAAAAGAATTCGGTTACAGGAAAGACTAAGATCAGTAATTGCTCGGAGGGATTTCTGCTGCGGTATGAATTTTTAAACTTATCTAATTTTGAGTGTAATAGGTGGTGCGTATAAATTCTACAGAACAGTTTTAGAGAGAGCAATTTCAGAAAATATATTTTTAATATGTTGTGTGCTTTTATTTACTTATCATACGTAGTATAGGGTAAGTCTTGTAATTGTTTTAAAAATCGAAGACTTTTTTTTAAGGATTTACATATTTCAGACACTGGAGATTCCGAAAAACATAATTTTAGAAAAAAAGAATGCCGTTCGTCTGTCTGTGTGTGAGTCTGTATGTCTGTATGTATGAAAACGCTCTATCTCCCGAACAAATTGAGATAGAGACTTGAAATTTGGTATGCACTTAGTGTGTAATAATGAGAAGAAGCCTATTGATATTCAACAATCTCTATTATTCGGAACTATTTTTCTCGGACTCTCGAACTATTCGTTCCAATAAAAGGTATATAAATTTTTTTGAAATTGTTTATTTTAAGGAGTGAATATAAAAGACAATAAAAAAACAAATTTTGCATAAATAATGAAGTCGAACGGATAATGAGTTGCCGAGATATTTGTAATAACATTTTCCACACCCTTTGATTTTTCATGACACTGTATTTCATTCAAATTTCAATTCAAAGCTACATTTTAATTGGAAATGAGACGCTTAATCCGACGCAGTAAACCGTTAGTCAATATGATTATCATTTATGGATAGTATAAGGATGTTTCTTTTACGCAATTCAGTAACAGAGCATTTAAAGTTTATGACGTCATCAAACCAGGATTTTATTCGAATTGTATTGCATTTTATAAATAGTTTACACATATTTTATTTTCATATTTTATACTATGCATATCCATGATGGATAAGTATTACGGTGGCCCCCAACGACTAGTTTTAAGTTGCATCTCTTTTCATTGTGTTGGGTTGGGTTGATTATTGACGGCCAATTAGCTACACTAGGGATAGAGGCCCGGGGGGAGTGCCCTCCGTGGGGGTCTTTCTAAGCGAACCTAACCCGTATTTACGCATGGATAAATCCACGGCTCGAAGCAAACCACGAAAACTCCGAACGATTAGGCCGCCGGGCGCGATTGGGATCGAACCCAGCACCTCCCGTCTACTAGCTTCGAGAGCAGAACCTCCGAGCCACTGGTGGGGCCTCTTTTCATTGTATTAAAACATGAAAATTCCTAGTAACATTCTATTAGTGTTTCATATTCTATGTCTAATCCATCATAATTTGTTTGCGTTTTTTCCTGTTTCTGCATTTTAAAAAAGTGAATTATTTCTTTATAACTATTTAAAATTCGACATTTTCTACTTTTAGGTGCACTAATAAAAATATGTTTTAAAACAAATATTTTTATTTTTATTTCCTTGTAAGAGTAACGAATAATAGAAAAAACGTAAACAAACGAAACAATGAACGTATACCAAAATAACTTCAACTTGCGTTTAATGTAAGCTTTATAAGTGGAAGTTTTTTAATGTGTAGTGTACGCTTTTTTAACCTTGAATAAATAGTGGAGATCTGATCAGTTTACTGATATAGACGTGTAATGTAGTTTGTAAATATTTCTTGTAAGAGAAACGAATAATAGAAAAATTGTAAACAAACCGAACAATGAACGTATCCCAAAATAAACATAACTTCAACTTACGTTTAATGTAAGCTTTATAAGTGGAAGTTTTTTAATGTGTAGTGTACGCTTATGTAACCTTGAATAAATATTGAAGATTTGATCAGTTTACTGATATAGACGTGTAATGTAGTTTGTAAATATTTCTTGTAAGAGAAACGAATAATAGAAAAAATGTAAACAAACGAAACAATGAACGTATACCAAAATAAACATAACTTCAACTTGCGTTTAATGTAAACTTTATTAGTGGAAGTTTTTTAATGTGTAGTGTATGCTTATGTAACCTTGAATAACTATTGGAGATTTGATCAGTTTACTGATATAGACGTGTAATGTAGTTTGTATATATTTCTTGTAAGAGAAAGGAATAATAGAAAAATTGTAAACAAACCGAACAATGAACATATACCAAAATAAATATAACTTCAACTTGCGTTTACGTTCGACATACACGGGATGTTGAAAAAAGATTGAAATGTAATTTATTTTTTTACCTTTTGGAGATATGATGACAATGTAAATTTCAAAAGTGATAAAAAAGGGTAAGAGTTAGGATTATGTTAGTTAAGTTATCCTGTCACAAATTGTCTTAAAAATCACTTTTTTAATTTTATATTGTACTTGGGTACTAAAATTTACTTTTTAGAAAAACAGCTTTCTATACTGTAGCAAGTACAATAGTAACAGTTTTATTCTTCTAAGGACTAAAATTTACTGAGTTATAATGCTTTGAATTTTTATGAAATTTCGGATCTTTCTGGCATTATTATTTTTCTGTTTTGAAATGTAAAAAGCGTAGCTTTTTCAAAAATGAAACTCAGGACTATTTAATTAATATAACCTTATTGTATACATTATTTTAAACACTTTTGCAATTTATGTTGTCTACTTTTTTCCAACGCGTAAAACAATAAAACGCATTATAATCTTTTTGAAAAAAAAAAAAAAAGAAAAAAGAAAAAAGAAAAACTACTGTTCCACATAACTGTTCAAAAACAACACTATTAAACATTTCATATATATATATATATATATATAATTTTGAAGAAAAATTTATAAAATGATTATAAATTTTTTTTAATTTATAAAAAAGCATTTTTTTTTTTAAAAAGAAGTAGAGTTTTTTTTTTAAATATATAAATAAATAAATAACTATACTGTAAGTATGAAAACTATATGTTCTAGAGTTACTACAAAATAAAATCTTTGTAGGAAAAGATTTTTAATCACAGTGGAAAATAGTACTTTACCTTACCAGAAAAACAAAAATATATTTCTAAACCTTTAAGACTCAAAGAAGAATGAATTGCCTATTAAATGAAGTGAACATTGTGGCACCATGATGTGAATATCAATGAGCTGAGGTTGCTTAAAAGTTCTTTTTAACTCGTTTGCAACTAAACGACGTTTTGATTTTCTTAAGAAAGCATGATACTTAAAGTGGATGTAAATTACAGTTAAATTGTTATGTGTTTAAGAGAGAAACTATTCGTTAACTATTTAATAATTAAAATCCGGTTAAAATTCAAAGTTACTAAAAGAAAATTCTATTAGAAAGATTATACATTCCCATGAGAAGGATTAAATGTATGCTTTTCCTGTTAAAATTTTAAGATATTAAAAGTTTATTCAAATGTTATCCAAGATATATATTAAAACAAGAAATGGTACAAATGTCTCAGACGCACCAGTGTTTCTTTTTGGTGCCAAAATAGCCATACTTTGCATGGCGTCGAAACCCGGCGATTTTGGGTGGTAGCCCAGATAGTGTATATTAATCAAAGACCTCTCTGGTACAATATAATAGCTGAGTCAATTCTATTCTGAAAAATGTGTGTTTTATAATAACTTAAACATTGTGTGTATCTTATAATAAAATAATTTGCGCGTGTTTGTAATAAAATTGTGTGTGATTTATACATAAAAAAAATTGTGTTTTTGAAAAAAAAGTGTGTGTTTTGATATAAACTGTGAGTGTTTTATAATAAAATTGTGAGTGTTTTAAAATAAAGGGAATTGTTTTTTATCATAAAATAAAACTAACATCCTGTTTTCGCAGGCTAGATATTCTAACATGTATTCAAAAACGGGGATTTCTCGCCAAATTGGCGCAAAAATAAAAATTGCACCAAACCTGGTGCATCTGCGACATCTGTTCTCAAAGAGTTTCTTAATTGTAAAGTATTTTAACACACAGTTTAGTGTGCGAAAAATACCTAAATATTATTTTTTTCACAAAAACGTTAGCACTCTTAGAAAATTATTGTATCGAGATAGCGATGAGACATTTTTCTACCACTATTTCTATATTATAATCTTCATGATAAATTCCTATTACAAATGTCGCAGAAATATACTGCGAAGATTATACTTTTGAATTAGCGGTAACCAAAGCTTAATTCTTATATAGCGGTAGGGACAAGCGTTGTCGACTCATAATAACTCGACAAAAGCATGCAAAAAGTTTAAACTTAAATTTAGTATTTTTTATCGCGTGATAAAATTGTGTTGTCGCTTAAATATAGTTTAAAAAGAGAGGAACATGGAGAAAATTTCGAACACAAAATATGCCTCATTTTAAATACATGCACGGAAAAGGAAAAAAAAATAATTGGAGGAATAGATATATAAAGTTTAATTTAAGTGGACATTTACATATTAAAATTTAAAAAAGTTAAAAAATTCCGGTACTTCTCCATTATCCCGTCGACCACTTTTCATAACAAAAACTATCGCCAAATTGTAATGCCAAATAAACAAATGGAAATATGTTGCCATTAAAACATCAAAATAAATATAAAAAAATAAAATACAAAGGAATTCGGAAAAGTCACACTCACCAAAGTGTCAACTATCAGTAAGTTTGAACAAAAAACAATTAAAATATATTAATGAAAATAGAAAAAAAATCATCTTGGATAGTTATTTATTTATTTACATTATTGTTCTTAATTATCCCTCTCGGCAGGTGAATAAAATGTTTGCGACGTGAATATTGAAACTGATCTGTTGCAGTAACTATGCATCCCACCATTTTTCCAATGCTTTTTCTCTTTTAATATTATGGCACTGCCGTTTAAGGACGCAATTGTTATTTTAATTAACGAAATAACTAATAAATCAGTAAAACATAATGAAAAATACAGGTGAATGTCGAATTAAAAATCACTTGATGACATAAAAAACACGTGTAATGCTTCTGACGCTAAGTGAATGGGACTGCATTTTTGGCGTTAAATCCTATATAGTTTGGCGATAGTTTTTTGTTATGAAAAGTGGTCGACGCGATAATGGAGGAGTACCAAAATTTCAATAGATGTACCATAATTTCACTACATATATTATTTCAGCATATAAAAAACAGTACAAATACAAATTTTCATTAATTACTATCAGTAGTTCAGACGGGTTATATATAAATTCAAATATTTTTCGTTAAAAATAATACCGATTATTGCTAGAAATGTCAGGTTATGAAATCTAATATAAAATAGATCTTTGGTATTTAAGAGAAAGATTTAATTTGAAAACTCTTTCATTTTAAAACAGCCATAAGTAAGGGAAATGTGTTAGAAAAAGAGAATATATTTTCACATTTTGTTTTTGTCTGAAAGTGTTATTGCATTATCCCTAAAAAATAAGGCAATAATATCGGACATAAATTAGATACCAGGTATCTAAGAGAAGAAAAACAAAGAAAACTCTCAATTTAAACAAACATTTAATTATGGGAAAGGTGGCGATAGATTTTTTTTAATTTCACGCACGTTTTCCACAACGTTTTTGTCCAATTGAAAAGTAAGAATATTTTTATATTTTCTTCCAACAATTATATTTTAATATTTTTTCTTCTGAAAGTAGATCCTGCTAACAAAGTCCAAGTATAAATTTCCAGACATATTGGCATTTAAAATAATAATTTCTAAAAGTATTTTTTTCAATTAATGTTTTTTTAAGCTGCAAAATCTTATAACAATATCCCAAAAATACTTATTTATTTTAAAAATTCAGCATAAAATTGTTGGACGTTTTTTATTAGAAATTTGTACAACGTCCTCATCAATTTCTATTATTTAGAAAATGTAGAATAGAATTCTGGGATCAGTATTGGATTTATCGATTGGCACGCCCCGAAAAAGTGAGTAAAAAAAGTGATAATAATTTTTAAAGGCAGCTTCATTAGCAATTCTCTTTATATTCTTTCATTTAATTAGTTTTCTAAAGAAGGCGGAACAAGTAATACTTAATTTATATTCTGATTTGATTTAATCAGTTGAAATTAGAAAAGAATTTCCAGCGCATGAATAGAACATAACATTAATTATAAATACACAACCTTAATTTAAGACTAGACGAATGTGCCAATCCCAAAACTTTCTTATATCTCCTACATGTTAATACTTCAAAATTAGCTATCACAGTGACAATAAAATCAATATTTTTTTCATTCTGTTGTGCTTCAGATGCTTGAGAATGAGAAAGTAGCCTCCCTATTCTTTTGTTTTAAGATTTTAGCTATTTTTACTGGAAAACACTAAGCTAAAATCCGGTGATCCCGATTACAGAAGATTCATTCCCAGTTCTTGTCAATATTGAATTTGAATCAGAATTTCGCTAAATGAGTCGGTTATAGCCAAGTTGGCTTCATTTATAGCAACCTATTTTTCTCGCAAATTTTGGCGATATTTTGCCTAGTATCGCCAAGCTTGGCGAATATGAAAATATCGTGTTAAGCATGCAATTGGAAAATTGGTTATAACAATGAAGTAAAATTTGCAAGAAACCATGTTGATTAAATATCATAAATTAAACCCGTTTATGGAGGACTCCTGCTGTCTTGTTTCAAAATATCAACCGCCCTAAAAGCCATTTTTTAAGATAGAGGCAAAACAAAAATTGCTTCGGCATACATGTTTCAAGGTCAACAACGACAATAAACGAAAAATACTTTTAGGATTTATAATTGTTTTGTACATCTTTTTGAATTTGAAATCTTTAAGTGGATATCACAGTGCCCCCTTCCGGCGGAATATCCCCAAATTCAACTGGGACCTGCAGACCGTAATCCAAAATATATACCAAAAATTTGGTTCAATGCTATGCCTAATTTCATACACTTTTTCATGATGCAATAATGAAAATGGAACAAAAATCGCTATCACAGCGTCCCCTTCCGGCAGAATATCCCAAATTCAGATGAGACCTGCTGGCCATAGCCAAAAACCTATAAATGAAATTTGATTCAATTTTATGCATAACTTTTTACGCTTTTCGATGATACAAAGAGGACACACACAACTGGTAAACGGACAGACAGATATTTTGTAAAATCATGTTTTTCGGAATCTCTGACCCTTAACTCTTTAACACCGGTAGAGACGAAAAAATTGCTACCTTTAAATCCTGATCTATAAAAGAAGAGATTTCGGAAAATGGAATCGTCCAATTCTTTCATTTGAGTTTCCTATACTTGTAAATGGGAGAGGCGTGGTTGAAATGTGATGTTGATGTATGTTTACCCTTACACCACATACTTTCGCTGGGAACAAGTAAGGGAGGATAGTGATGTCTTTATTTGTTTGGAGTGTTAATCCTTATTCACCCCTTTTCACCTGTAGTAAGAGAATTATCCCTTTTCACCTGTAGTAAGAGAAGTGTTTATACTGCATTCTTACTCATATTTTATCGGAAAGGTCTGTTTATAAATTATAAGACATGGAAGAAAAGCTTCTACTATTGTTCTCTTACAAATGCCTTTGTGAAAAAAGGTTTTCCCCAACCCTCCTCCTACGGCAAATTACGTATGCGTATAACAAAAATGGTAATATTTACAGAACAACAAAAACTAGTACGCATGATACAGAAAACCTCATATCCCTAAAAAATTATAATCGGAATATAAAATTCGGTATATATTCTATATATGGAATAAAATAAAAATGCCAGAATAATTCAGCATATTTGTACCTCATTATTTTCTTTATAATATTATGGTACAATCTCAGGTGTTGATACAGGCAAAATTTGGGGCCTATTTAGAGCTCCTTCACAAAAATCAATTTAATAAAACAGGGTCATAAAACTTTCACAAAAAGCTTTTTAATTAAAAAAGTCCCTCCACAAAATTCTTTTTATCAAATCATCCCACTTCACAAAATTCTATTTCATAAAAACATACTCTTCATTCATTATTTTTATTTTGTTAGATTTTTAAATATACAATTTTTAAACAAAACATGTTCACCAAAAAGCAAATCTAGAAAGACCTAAAGAATTTATTAGTGTACATAGTTCAAATTTGAGTAACAGGATTTCTTTTTTCGTTACAAAATGTTTTTTTCACAAAGATATAATACATTTCATAAAAGTAACTTATTTTTCACAAAATGGACCCCAAGAGAGATAAAACCTTCATCGACCCATGTATCTATTAGAGTATGAGTTGAAAAAATAGAAAATTTGCTTATTTTAGGAGAGGGCTCATACTCAACATATAGGATTTAAAATTCAGAAATTTTCAGTGATTTTTTTAAAGACCCTCCTCTGAAGCTTTTAGGGTGCAATTTAAGAGCAAATACTTTTAAAATGATTCTCAAAAAATATTCTTCCCTGCTCAAAATTATGAAATTTTCTGTGATATTTATGAATTTATTTTTTTAAAGTAAAATCTCAAAATTTCAGTCATGGCTCTTGAATGATTCTTATATATTCATCCATTTTTTCGATAAATGCTTTACAAATTGAATTATAGTCGATTGATGTCTTATGACGACTTTTCTATGGCTTTTCGTCGGGAACATTTGTTCAAAACATCAAATTTGACAGTTATTTCAAAAAGAACATGTGCTTCTATCGAGAAATGGAAAAAGCCGTTTGCTTTTATGGTTTCAGAATAAAAGCACTAAACATTTCATGTGCTTAAGTTTTAAAATGACTTCATGAGGTAGAATAGCTTTTTAGAATTTTAGAATAGCCCTAATAATTATTAATTAATAAGCAATATTAAAACTGTTCTCAAATCCAAACTGCTATTTTTTTACACGTTCATGGAGTTATTTGGAATATAATGCAGCATTCTCTATTAAAAAAAATCCCTGACGGCTCGGTCTACAGGCACAGGTAGATTTCGAAGACGCAGACCGTGGGACGCCTGTTTGTAAGGAATTGTGGAAGAAATGACCTTTTTGCCATGATGCGACAGTTGGAACCGCCCACTTCGAAACCTAACTTGTTTGCAGGCGGCGCCGGCAGGGATTTTGTTTTTCTTTTTTTGCTCTAAGGGTTGGTCCTATAAAAAACTTGTCAGTATAAAGGTTTTAGATAATAGTAAAAGGATTTATAATAAATTTAAGCGGATTTGATATCTTGGGAATTGCCGAAGTTATGAATTTTTTTCTTCTAACCCCCCCCCCCCTTTTTTTCCCCTTGGAGCCATTTTTAATGATATCAAAAATCTCTCCTATATAAATTTTCGGCAATTTTCTTAGAAGTAATAATAACTTTAAACGGATTCGATACGTCTCATAATTAAGAAATTATGGGTTTTTTCTTTTTTCACAAAAAGCTCCCCCCCCCCCCCTTGGTTCGATTTTGCCCATTAACGAACTTGACCGAAATTTTATGTCCCTTCATTTTATGTATGAGTTTGGAAGAGATTTGTGCAGAATTATTGACATTACCGTGTCCATAAAAGTGACATAGATAGATAGATAGATAAAGTAGTGAACTCTGGGTGGTTTTGGGTTCTGGGAGTCATGATCGGCGTAGATCTGCAAAAAATTTCCAAAGATTTTGACTTAGGGGAGAATGCAATAGGTAGTATTTCTTACGAAATCTACCTAAAAGAAGAATAGGTGTTTCAATTTGCTTGTACACAAAAAAGGTTTTGCTGAAATACGGTGACAGAAATCACGTTTTAAGTCGATTTTTGGAACGCTACAGTAAAACAAAATATATATCATTGCGCAGTAAATGATTATAATGTATAGAGATGTAACCCATTCACGGTGATATAAAAAGAATTATTCGCTTCATAATTTGAATAATAATGTTTGCAAATTGAATTTTTTTTTTTTTTTTTTTTTTTTTTTTTTTCAAAAACGAGTTCGCTAATTGTTAGAATATTTCACGCTATTGAGCAAGGGGGAAAAAAATCCTCCAATTAAAAGGTATTTAGTATTCGAATCTAAATTGTTGATAACCTTTGTTTCGCTTGTTATAATTTTTCCTGGAAATAATTTTAAAAGAAACAAATAAGATACAAAATACGAAACAAGGCTATTTTTATTTTAAAATCTCAATACTAGCGGCAAAATATCTATACAAACAACGACATTCTTTCCTTGAAGTAAGAAACTAATATGAGGGGGGAAAATCGGTTGATCTGAATAGAATCACTTTAGCTGATGAGAAGGTAATAACAAAGTATTCCATCACTGTCATCATACAAAGCCACCTGTGGAAATAAGTAGGAACTCCATAGCACGGGGAAAAACGAACCTCTTTGTATACCTACCACCCCTTTTTTCTGCATTGCCGGCTCAATTCGGCCCAGTTAGGAGTTAACGCACAGGGCCGTATACAGCCGTTTTAGGTCTTAAAAGGTTAAAATGTGTAAATTCGTAAAAAAAAACTTTCGATTACAATAATTTCTTTTACTGTAGATAGAAGAAATTAAAAAATCTCTTGATAACACATTTCCGAAAAATTATGAAAAAAGAACATACCAAACCATCTGTTTGAATTTACATGTCAAATAATCCAAATTTAACGGTGGAATCTCAATAGATAATTCGAAATATATATTAAAAACATACGGGTTATTGCGACAAAGCCACCAATGTGTCCTAAACTCTGTCTCAGGACTAAACGGTCAGTTTTATCAAATTTAAAGCATTTACGAAAACTACTTACAAAAATCTATTTCAAGTGTTTTTCTCTTTTAATCTTATTGATCTGTTTCCATGATAATCTCTTAATGCTGGTTTTCTGGACGGCTTCCAAATGGAGATTTAAAAAAACTTCACACATATATTTATTTCAAATATAAAAAAAAAAGAAAATCTAATTCAGATTTATTGACATTCGTATTACGGACAAATTAATAATTTTTTTAATCAATTTTAAAGATTTTAATTTTTGCAAAAATTAGAACTGTGTTCGTACGCCTCAGGGAAAATCACAACATTTTTCATAAATTAATATTTGCCCTAGTAAATGAAACAAAAATCTGTTCTTAGATATGGTGACAATTATTTAACAATAATTCTGGTATTCAAACCACCTTAAATTCTCTGTTGCGGTTAGACTCTGAAAACATTGTATAAATATCTATTTCAAGTGTTTTTGTCTCTTAATCTGGTTGATATATTTTCATGATAATCTCTTCATGCTTGATTTCTGGATGTATTTCAAACTAAGAGAAAAAAAAAACTTCACACAGCTATTTACTTCAAATTTAATAAAACAACAGCAAGGTCGATTTCAGATTCCTTTTTTCAAAACGTTTAGTGTGTGTGTGTGCTGGAGAGGGGGGTATGTATACAAATTTCGCTACTTAAGAGATAAATGAATATTATAAATCAATCAACTACCAATTACTATTTTTCAAATATGTATCTGACTTATAATTTTCTTTAATCTTATTTTTCTCTTATTCATGATAGTATGGATTGATTGTAACAGAAAATTAAAAAAAACCACACAAATTGAATAAACAGTTATAAGCATTATTTGATTTTAATTTCATTAAAACACTTAATAAACACTTAATAAATTCCCTGTTGCGGTCAGACTCTGAAAACATTGTATAAATATCTATTTCAAGTGTTTTTGTCTCTTAATCTGTTTGATATATTTTCATGATAATCTCTTAATGCTTGATTTCTGGATGTATTTCAAACTGAGAGAAAAAAAAAAACTTCACACAGCTATTTACTTCAAATTTAATAAAACAACAGCAAGCTCGATTTCAGATTCCTTTTTTCAAAACGTTTAGTGTGTGTGTGTGCTGGAGAGGGGGGTATGTATACAAATTTCGCTACTTTAAGAGATAAATGAATATTATAAATCAATCAACTACCAATTACTATTTTTCAAATATGTATCTGACTTATAATTTTATTTAATCTTATTTTTCTCCTATTCATGATAGTATGGATTGATTGTAACAGAAAATTAAAAAAACCCACACAAATTGAATAAAACAGTGATAAGCATTATTTGATTTTAATTTCATTAAAACACTTAATAAAAGGAAAATTAATAATTAACTATTTTCCGAAATAAATGGCTAATAATTGGATTACCTTTAAGCCAGAACTAGCATAATAATGCATGATACTTAAAAGAGTAAGAAATTTTGAATAATTTGAATGTCAAATTTAATTTAACAACTTTTAAGAGATTAACCCATTAAGCGCCATTGCTTTGCTTTATGATTTTTTTCTAAAGTGAGTATTTTATATATTGTTAAAAGGTTCGCGTTATTTGAATTTTGAATATAATAGACGACTTCTGAATTTTTTTTTTTTTTTAAGTTTCATTAAAATTTTCTATTTTTTAAAATGAGTTAAAAAAAAGGCGAAAAATAGCTTTTCGGCCGTACTCGAAAGGAAAAAAAAAACTCTATAATAAAAATTATATTTTTTAGTTAAAATATGTTTATAACAGTGTATTATTTTAAACAACATCAATCCGGAATTAATATGTATAATTGATCAATCACAATTACCGAAAGCATAAGTTGTTCCCAAAATGGGAGCAATGGCTCTTAATGGGGGTAATGTTTTTGAAAACTTGTACATATGACTCCGTGCATTTATGGTATTTATTTTTCAGTTTATTAGCTATAAAAGGGTTAATATCATTCTGAAACTAATATTTAAAGAAGATTTCAAATAAATTAGTCCAACTTTTACGTTTATAATAAAAAAACAAAATGAAATTACCAGTTCTATAAGCATTTTCATTATCCATCTCTTTATTTTTCATCATTACATTATTTTTTTATTCTGAATTTTTTACATGGAAGATGATTGAACAATTTTTTAGATTTGGATGATTTTTCGGCTGTTCCAGAAATCGTTTTTTCCCCTGATTGCAGTATTGCTACATACAAGGAAGATATCTTCCTAATATGTATGCCGCATAAATTATTTTCTATTACATATGTAATAGAAAATAATTTATGCGACGATTTATCCCATGTTATATTTGGTGAAGTAGAACTTTCCGTAAATTCTAAATCAACAGACAATCAAGAAATATCTGATTTAGAGTTTAAAAAAGACAAAGTATTAAAAGCAGACTTGATATTTCAGATGAAAGTTCAGACGAATCTTCAAATCGGAATATGGAAAAACTAAGCAAAAAAAAAAAAAGTTAAATCAATTTTAGAAAACGCAAAAAAATAATATAATGCTGCATAAAAAATGTTCCATCATTTTCATGTAAAATAGTAGGACAGAAATTATGTAAATGGGAAAAATAAAGAGATGGATAATGAAAATGCTTATGGAATCGGTAATTTTATGTTTTATTTTTATTATAAATGTAGATGTTGAACTAATTTATATGAATTATTCGTAAAATATCAGTTTCAGAATGATATTACCCCTTTTATAGCTAAAGAACAGTGAAATAACAACCATAAATGCACGGAGGCATAAGTAAAAATTTTGAAAAAATTTACCCCCATTTTGAGCCATTGCTCCCATTTTGGGGACATGCTATTTTTCTTAAATATTTGAAATTTTTTTTTTCTTCATAAATACTTTAAAGACTTCCTATTCATAAAGAAAAAACAACTGTTCCATAAAAAAATAGTTTAATATATATATCGGCGCTTAATGGGTTAAAACAAGAATACTTAGTAAATTTTTGAAAAGTAAGAATTGTTACTGTTTATGTATTTAAGAGAATATCAACAACACAATCTATACTATTGTATAAAGAGAGCACGCCTGTCTGACTGACTCATCAACGTGTAGCTGAAACGACTAAAGTCAGGATCAAGAAATTTGGACAGGAGATTGCTGTTATGACCTAGGCAAGCAATGAAAGAAAGGATTTTTTAAAACACCCCCCCCCCCCGGAAGGTGCTTAAACAAGGGAACAAGGGCTCAAAAGTTTTAGGTCATTTCGCCATATCTCAGCAGCATTTTTACATAGGAGCGTGAAATTTAGGAAAACAAATCTACAAAAAAAAAAAAAAAAAAATGTTAAACACTTGTTTCAGTGATTTTAGTAATTCTCCTCCTAAGGGGGTTAAAAGGGGGGGGGGGTCGAAAGTTTTTCGGTATATCTCAGCAGCATTTATAGGTAAATAATGAATGAATCTTTCCACAATACAGTTACGAAAATAAAGTTGCTACAATAGTTACAAGAATGAAATTATAACATTTACAACAATGAAATACATAAAATACAGCTAAATCAATCTGCTAAAAAATAGTCATTTCAACACATATTTCAACACGTATTTAAAACACATATTTCAAACACGTATTTCAAACACATATTTCAACTATTTTAGCAATTTCGTTGGCAACATCCGCAATGAAACCGATTATGCACGATTAGACGAATAAGACAACTATTGCTGATTTTTGATTAGATATTTTGCGTAAAACATTTTTCAAAGGAGGTCGACACATTGTCCATCCGAACAAAGTCGGGAAGGTCCGATAGTACATAATATTTAAAAAAAAACAAGGGACATTGAATTATACAAATTTTAAAGTGTCTATGGTCATAATATTTTTCTCAAAGACAATGAAAATAGAAAAAAAATAACAAAAAAGATAAAGACTAAGTGATAAGTGATTCAAACAAAATTAAAACAAATTTTATCAATTTTATGCTTTGCAGATAAATGAAAATGATTTTTAAAATATCAAATGCAGGTGTTTCTCTTTATCACTTTTATTGATCTGTTCAGTGATAATCTCTTAATGCTAGCTTTCTGGATGGATTCCAAAAAGTGATAAAAAAACAACTTGACACATCTACTAAGTTCAAATTTAATGAAACAATTGTATACTCAATTTCAGTTGCCTTTCTCCAAAGCATTTGTTAGAGGGTTTTTTTTATTTAGCTATATTAAAAAATAAATGGATTTGGTACAAGGTAATCAACTATAAAATATTAAAATATAAATATTTGTGTTAGGATTTTCAGTTTATCATCTTATTGATTTATATTCCATGCTGATCTCTTAAGTTCTCGTAATCCAGTTTTTCGATTGTTTTGTGTTTAGACGTTTTTTTGTTTGGAACCTTTTGACGAATTCCCTAATGGAAATTTAAAAATAACTATCCAAACCTTTACACAGTTATATAGTTCAAATGGAATGGGACAATAAAATGTTCTATTTGGGTTTCATTTCAGCAAAGCTTTTATTGAAAAAATTAACTAATTCGCTATTTCCTAAATTAAATGAATATTAAAGATAAAGAAGAAAGAAAAATCACATACTCCAAGCATAGATTATAAAACGCTTTCTAACTCATTCAGAAAAGTGTAATAATACTTCACTTAAGCAAAAGAAGATGCCTAAGTAAACAATTTTAATATGACATAACACATTTTAAAACCCAATTTTAGAAATTACCATCAACAGTCGGAAAAGTATTCGAATTCTTTTGAGAAGTCCTGTATATGATCTAAAGCTTGTATATGTGCTACAAAGTATGTTAAAATTTAGTTCTGTTAGCAAATGCATAACACAGTTGAAAATCGCCCTTCAGCAATGGCTTGATGTCAGCTTTACGGGAGGGGATGGAAATATCGGGGGAAAAGAAAGGGGAATCTATACTGTCAAAGGTACTCGTTGACACACCCTTTCGCACTCCTGATTGAAATACCCGTAGCCGTGACGCATCACCTCAGCAATTTGATTCAATAAAAGAATACGTACTCGAATTCTTTTGTGCAGCTGTATATATGATCTGTAGAATTTATACTCACCGAATAATATGCAAAAGATTAGTTAAATTTATACCACAACTAAAAATGCATGCATAGCAATAATTGGTCATATACAGTACTGTAACCAAATTCGTTTGTGGATCCTCAGAAATGAAGAATAAATGCTATGCACATCAAATTCTATAGTAAGCCTCTTGTTGTGCACCTCAATGCTGTACATCAGTTTCAATATGTTTGAAATAATGTAACATCATTAAAATACTTTGTAAATAATTCTTCCCGATAGACCATAATGCATCCGATTTATCTTCAGTATTCCTGTAAACAAACTCAGACGTAATTTTTAATACCAATCATACCATAAAAAACTTCAATAACATATATCAGTTGCAGGCTATTTCAAAAATGTTTACGTGAGTTAGAGCACGAACAGATAGGCATAGAGATGGCCTGAGCGACAGACAGACGGTCAGACCGACAGACATACGGCCAGAGTGGTCAGATATATACACAGACGGCCAGACAATCCGAAGTCATAAGAACTTTTCAACTGTGTTGGAAAGTATTTAAAATAATAGACAAAAAATAAAAATAAAAATAAAAATAATTACCCGCTGGAAAACAACTTGAATGTAGATTAAAGATTCCATTAGTCAACTACTTAAATTCGGCCATCAGCCTTGTAACATTTTTCTATAGGAAAGGCTTGCTTTCAGCTCCGAGAAGTGGCGGCAAGTTTATAGAATGATAATAAATAATCACTTAGAAGAAGTATTAATGTGCAATACATTTTATAACGTTCAAAAAAATAATTAGAACAATGAATAAGATAACGTAAAATCTTTGTAAGAAAATTACAACAAGTCCGAGTGTATTTTAACATGTTAAAAAATTATATTTTCATAAATGTGTTTGAATCGATAGTGTAATAAATAAATAAATAACTGTTACTAAGCATTTTTGAACATTTCTTTAGAAGTGACATTAATATATTTTTTCTAAAATATCTTGCTTATAGAATCCTTTAAATCCTACAAAACTCTATCTGTGTCAGAGATTAAGTACTGCTTTTAGAAAATAGCTATTTTTTTCCTATAACGACACTTCTTTCTGGAAAAAAAATTCTTGACAAAGAAAAGGATTAAGAAATTATTTTTTGAACTATTCGAACACATTCGAAGTTGTTTTTGCTGAAACAAACTACTTCTAAAGGTCGTATCAAGTTATCAAGTGACAAACTTGTTTTGTAAGAGCTTAATAACGAAATAGTTTCCGCTATTTCAAATATTTTTCTTTAAAAGAATTTACTGTCTATAGCAATTAATTCCTACTTTAATTTATTTTCTATTATAAGAAACTTTCAGTTTACATTAAAAGAAAAAAATGTTTATGACAAATCCTAATTCAAACAGTTATACATATTTAATTAAAATTTTGATGGATCAATTATAAAGGAGTCTTTTTTAATATTTAGAGGACTTTTTCATACTTGTTGTCATGACAATCATGATAAGTTGTTTGCGATCTAAAGATTCGTTTGCCATCTTTTTATTCATCATTTATTTATTCTCTGTCATAATGAATAAATACAAAGAACCTAGTGTGGTTGCACAAAGTATGATTAATCAATTTTCAAGAAATGGAAAAGTCAAATTTATTGAAATATGGCACAGATTGAATGGAAAATATGGAAATGACACACTATGGAAATCTCAAATATATAAATTACACAAGTATAGATTTTAGAAAATAGCTATTTTTTTCCTAAAATGACACTTCTTTCAGAAAAAAAAATTCTTGACAAAGAAAAGATTAAGAAATTATTAATTGAACTGTTCGAACACATTCGAAGTTGTTATATATGCAGTCGTGTATAATATAGCCGAATAAAAGATCCAGTATAGAATGTCGCACAAAGAGTGAAACTCAACTCTAGCAAAAACTGGCAAAGTTCTTACTGATACATTTTGGTATTAACAGGTATTTCGTATGCCAATTTTCTTCTTTAACAATGTTTATAATGCAGTATAGGAATGTCAATTTTGGGGTATTTTAAAGCAGCCTAAAAATAGTGCATTTCAATCCAAATGTCCTTCTTCTCCGGAACAATGCAAGACCTCAAACAACAGGTGCAACGAAACAAATATCTCAAGGATAACACTCCACCATCCTCCTTATACTCCTATAACACCTGATAACTTATCATTTTCCGACTATCAATTGTTTTGAATCAGGGGTAAAATGTTACAAATAGATAATTTGGTATATGATTATTTTAACACCTTAAATAAAAGTAGTTTTCTGTTTAAGAGAAACATTGTGTAGTAGTATAAGATATTTTAAAAATAAGATCGTCAATTTATAAACTATCATAATCATTTTGGGTGAAAAAATTAATTGAAATTAATTTCTCCGAATGAGTTTTCCAAATATTTATAAAGTTGCAATGTCGAATAATTCAGTCCGAATTATATTTTCCAAAACCTTTTTCTGTCTGAGACTATCGTCGTAAATTTTGTTCGAAAGATTTTTTTTAAATAATATGCTTCATTTAAACGCTGAGATCTTTCAGAAAGGCTATTTCGCTTCTTCCTGTTAACGTTAAGATGGTAAATAAAAAACGTCTGTGAAAACATTTTTAATCTATATATTATCTTAGGTTATGAAGTAGTGACTACTCTGATCACAAGAGCAGGCGAAGTTTTGAACGAGAACGTAGTTTTTGTCCACCAATTGTCCACGTGCGTAAAATTTGACCAAGGCTATCTTTCTTTAACTTTCGACGAATGAATGTGAAAACCTCGGAACTTGTGAGTTTCTGCTTTTCCTCTATATTTATGCAAATTTTCACATCTGGTCAATCGATGTTTGAGTATTTAAGCTTCGGAATGCATTGGGAACTTGGAACTTCGGTCGAGTTTCTACTCCTCGTGAGTATTGTGAGATCCGGCGATCGTGCTCATCTAATCCGAAGATGAAAAGGAAAATAAGCAGTGGGTAAGAGTTTATTGCGATATTTACTGCTAATTCAATAAAGTTAATTTTGGATTGCTCACGGAGTGCCATTTTCAGCATTAGCCCAGGCTGAAATCTTGCATTCAGTGTTCGACTAGCTTACATATTGGAGATTAAATTTTGACTCTCTGTTTGCTACGTCTTCAAGGCTGTAAGTTACGTTTTGAGTTTTTTATAATTGGCATTTGAAGTTGTATTTTGTTGATTGAAGTTTTAGGAAGCTGATTTAATTTGGTATAAGGAAAATGTGGTGGTATTTTTCTCAAATTCCTTGCCCAATTAAGTTTTTAATAAACTTGACTTTTGAATTTTACATCTTGTGCTTTCTCTTACGACTGACTAGCCTGGTTCACTATCTTTAACGGCAATTTGGCTGTTACAAGATAAACATAAGAAGCAAAAAATAGGGCATGCTATCATATATAAAAGTATCTTCTTTGAATATTTCTAGGCTAAACCCTTTAATAATAATAATTAAAAAAAACATGACAGCGCAAATATAACTAACACAAATGTCTGTAAGCATTTCTATAAATAAATTTGAATAGAAAATAAACGAAGCATTTAATTATACAAATTAAATTTGGATGATTAAATGCGCCACAAAATATTTTGTATATGATGAAGTAATACTCTATATCAATTTGAATCGACACTGCAGATAACTAAGTCACATTTTTTGAGTTATTGAAGCGTATAACCTAGGTACGGTATGAGTTAGAATTAACTTTTCAATTTTGGCAATCGAAAAATCAGAGACATATAAGTTACAGAAGTTATGTTTATTGAACGTAGAAGAGCAATATAGAAATATTTATTTTAAAGCAAAGTTTTTATTTTAAGGCAATCAGCGATAAATAAAAATTTAAACAAAACATTAATTATCAGAAAGATGGATTGCTCGTTGTGTTCTAATACCTTCGCCAATTAGATACCCAGTTAACACGGTGATATTTGGTGTACAGTACTCAAGTATCTAATATTTAACGTTTACTCCCATGTACGAAGGTGTTGGTATAGTAAGAGGGTGTACGAAGTCCCTGGTTTAAAGCCTAGGTACTAAGACGGAACCCTCCTGGGTTTCCGGCCCCGAAGCTTCTAGGGAACTCCTGTACATCCCCAAGTGTCATGCGGCAGTTCCCTCTCTACATAGGATCTGCTATTGTAACGATACTCGGCTACAGCTTGGGTGCAGGGGAGTGATGCACAGGTGGCGGTGCTCCCTTTGGCCGAAAGAGTCCACCTGTGAGGTGTCCCGGGTAAACTGTGCCTTCCTGGTGGATAACTCGCAAAGGTTCACGAGAATTCAGAATCTGCGGTACTGTACGTACGTCATCGGCAGTGTAGATTGGTCTTACATATATCGTTTAAACAGAAAAAATCATTGCGGAAATCACAAATATTCACATAGCTATATTTGCCCATACTTGGAAGGATTTAAACTATCACTTGTTCAGTGCTTTTGCTTAAAAGAAAAACATGTAAATTGCTGCACTAAAAACTCAGGTAGAACATTTTATGATATATTGCTATGCTCGTTCGAATACCTTTTTCACTGTACAGCTCTAAATTGATTCCAAAACCTACTATTCCCAATCTTCCAGATTATTTTTCAGCACATACTTCATAACCTGTAAAATGTAATTCTTCTTCTTACTCCCCGCAGGTACTTAGAAGGTGAACCAGGATTACAAGAGCTCCTGCCCGACTGAAATCGAAGCGGGGAACAGCTGCAGTGTTTTTGTTTAAAATAAAATAATGTAGATGGCATCACTAAAAATACAGGTAGAACATTTTATAGTACATTCCCGCACGCGTTCCAAGAATTTTTTACTATACATATGTAAACTGGATCAGAATGTATATTGTTTCTGTAAACTTCATATCTAATCGTTTGTAAAATAAATAGTTAGATGATACTTACCACAGTTTATTATTTACTGGAAGTTATATTTTATTTAATAAACTAAGTTATTTAAATACTATGTATTAAAAAAATCGCACAAAGAAAACATTTTCTCAGAAATAAAGTAAATTTCATGTGCAGCTTATACATATATATACAGGTAATATAACACAAATACCTTATTTCTTTCATATTTTATTGTGTATCAAATTTCTAAACATAATTCTCATTCACCCTATATATTTCTTTCTTTTTAAACTGCTTTACTTATAAAATATATTGTTTTGAAACACAACCTAATTAAATAAATTCAAATTTAATTTTAATTTGTTTTTTAACAGACACGGTTACTTTTTTAGATGTATTTCTTTGTTTAATCACATTCCTGGAAATAAGTTTCTAAAAAATACGTTCTGTAATTTCTTCTTTGAAATGGATCAGTGAACTTTAATTGAATGATTTCGTACTTTTTACTAATTTTTTTTTATAAATATTTTAATTAGATAAATATCATTTACGATAAAAGAAAAAAAATTGAAATTCTAAATATCTCCAAATTCTTTCATTGTAAACGGTTTTTCTTCATCAAAGACTTTGTAGCTTCATAAAAACAGACGGTCTTATTTTTTTTCGCTTTTTAAATTTCTAAGTACATAATCACTCAATCATTTAAATCTTCTAAAGTAAAGTAAATTTATAGAAAGGTTTTTATACAAGATTAAATGTTTTTCTTTTTTTTCTGTTAAATGAAAACCGCTGTGTTATGTAATTTACTTTTAAATAGTATCCTTTGCAGAAAAATTATGAGCTCTACATCTACAACTTACTAAATCTGTTACAATGTAATTTAAATAAAGTGTTAAAGGTAACATTAATTTATTTGTGAGTAAAATAAAGAATTGTTATTACTTTGAAAATCACCTTCGTTTAATATGAATTCTAAATATTTGCTCCCTAAAATGCGGCATAGTATTGATTTACTTTATTGAAAGATATGAGTTGCTATTTCCTTTCCTTTCTACACTATAACAAATATGAAATATTATTTATACTTACATTTTATGGATGCAATGAAATATCCTCCATGTATTTTATCTATTTATATCAAATTTTTCTGTCTTAAAAAAGTTCTTCCAGGTTTTATTTTTAAACCATTGTATATTTTCATAATTATCTTAAAAAAAACTGCCCATTTAAACTGAGGGCATTGAGCTCACAGGCTATTCACCCTAATTGTATATTATACCCTTATTTCAAGGAATTTGAAATAAGCCCCTCGAAAAATAAAGAAATCAACATTATATTAAGGGGGATCATCCCCCGTTACCCCCCCCCTTTTAGTTACGTAATGAACCCCAAAACTAGTCAGGGAAGCGCCGTACCACAGTGAGCCTATATACAAAATTTGAAAAAATCGGATAATTCTGCATGAAAAACACAGTTATCTAAATTAAAAAGGGGAGGGTTAGCCCCCTTCACATTCCTTTATACTTAACCAAAGACCCCCAAAACTAATCAGGGAAGCGTCTTATCCCAAGGAAACTATAAACAAAATTTGAAGCAAAACGGTTATTTCTATCAAGAGTTATGGCGTTATGTACATACATACATACGTACATACAGAACGGGCGGGCACATTAGCTCTCAGGCTTTGATAGCCAGTGAGCTAAAAAGTCTGAAAAACTGATCTTGATCTTCTTTGTTTGGCCAAGAAAAAGATATTATACATTAGTATTTGAAATTAGAGCAACCCCTCGAAAAGTCTTTATCTAATAGAATTTCTGCAAAGATTTAAACACTTAGTAGCTGAGGCTTAGTTCAAATTATCCCAAACCCATATTTTTTGTGAATGTACATTGTACAATTGGGGAAAAAAGAGAGAGAGAGAGAGAGAGAACCCCCTCCTCCACTCAGACATTTTCACAAAAAACGGAAATAGCCATTTGAAAGGAAATTATGTCTTTTTAAAAATCTATTTCAAAACATAAGTTTAGGGGTCGTCCTCATACTGCAATTGTACCCAAACTCTGAAATTTTCAGTACGAACACCTTTTTTTGATACGATATTTATCTTTCTCGTTAAATTGTACATTGGAACACCAAATCAGAAATCATTCGATCAAGTAGTTTAGTAATTATAAAGGTTTGTAACTTCTAATGTTAAAAATCATTCTAATTGTTTCTAATTGTTGAAAAACAGATTGCAGTGCGGGTAGATTTTTAAGCATAATTCAAGAACTACTTTGTGGATTGAGCTATAATTTTGGAATTACATATATTTGACGTTTCTAGAAAGCAATATTTATTTTTAACAATTCATATTTATTTATTTTATTTTTTCTACACAAAAGTATATTTTTTAAATAATTTTCGAAACAAATGTGAATTTTAACCTATTGCCATTAGTTTTTGAGGTATGCTTAAAAATCTGCTCCAATTGCAATAAGTTTTTCAACGACTGCGCATGAATTTAGCACTAGGATTTCCAAACTATAAACATTCATAATTCCAAAACTATTTGACCGAACGACTTCTTGTTTTGGAATTCCTAGGTAAAAACTTTCAAAAAAGACAAATACGATGTCAAAATTAAGTGTTCGTATTGCAAATTTCAGAATTTGGTACAATTTCAGTTTAAAAACGACCACCTAACTTATTTTTTAACATAAGATCAAAAAAGACATAATTTCTAGTCGAATGGCTATTTGCGTTTTTTCCTGTGACAATTTGGAGATTAAAATGCACTTTACATACACATTTTTGCTTTCTATATCTTGCAAAGTAACGAACTTTAAGGGTGTATTCAAATTCAAACTGCTTATTTTGAGATACATTTTTAAATTTATTTTTGCTCTGAAATGCATCCAATTGGCAGGTTCTCTTATTCAGAAACTTTATAATGTCCGTATTGTCTCGATTGTTTGATAAAGGCAGAATATCTTTCAAAAAATGCTGTCAAAGTGGACATTTTGAACCGAACTTCCCGAAGCGATATCGCTGGAAACAAAAAAAAATTATCGTACTGTGAAAATAATTGTTTGTTAATCAATTTCTAATTAATTGAATGAAAAATAAAAACATGGATTCCTTTTAAACCTCTTCATAAATCACGCCGCCAAGTTTCATGTTTTTACTTTTAAAAATTAGTCTGAAAATATATCTAAAAATTTTGAGTTGTTGATCGTGGAAAAATATTTTTTTTTAATACCGCCTTAAATCGCTAAGTATGTACACTTTTAATTCAAACTATGAGTTATTTTTAAGAGTTTTGATTCACAATATTTCATACTTTAATTACAATGCTTCTAATGACATGGAACCTGTAGAAACTACACGCCTAAAATTTATATTATGATCAAATGTCATATTTTGAAAGTCTTTTATCTTGATTTGTTTTCTAATCAGCAAGATTTGAGATATATTTGATTAACGGCTCCATTGTAGCCAAAATATGACTTCTATATATTACCAATAGTACATTTTACGTATAACTAAAATGATTACGTTCATATACTATATAATTAAAAATAAAAGTATTTAAGGCTTATAGTTGATAAGTCTTTATGTAAATGATCGTCTGGAAAATTATAATGCAACGAAGAGCTAATAAACTCGCAATCTTGTAAAACGCAAGGAAATGTTGACAGTAACTGAATGAAATATCTTAATTGAAAAAAATTGAAAAAAAAAATTAATTAATATTTCTCTTACATAACTTTATAAAATTTTACTTATTTTACCGTTCCTGTTCTTCAAATTTTCTATTTAATATAATATTAAAGATTTTATTTAAACAAAGATTATATTTAAACAATGGTTATTGAAATAGTTAAATTGCCTGATTTAGCCATTAAATATTAAATTAACAGATTACAAAACAAACAAAATGAATTGTCAGCACAATTTTAATTCTAAATCTATAATTGGTGATAGCAATTCATTTTTATAAAATAAGTAAAAAAATAAATAAGACCGACTTCAAGTGATTATTTCTTGCATTTGTGTTTTTGTGGGAACACTTTATTATTATCCGCATTAGAACCCAAATCGAATGCGGAAATTATATTTGAAATAAACCTGCAACCCTGGCACGAACCCGGTCCACTTCAAATCGCAATAAACTAGCCAATTATTTTTATTTTTATTACTTACCCATCGTACGTAGTATAGGGTAAGTCTTGTGATAATTTTAAAAATCGAAAGATTTTTTTTGACGGATTTACACGTTTCAGACACATTCTCAGAAAAAACTGTAAATTTATGAGCGTTTGCCCTTCAATTTTCACGGGCAACAGCCTTATTTGATGAAAAACAGTCTGATCCTCTAATTAAGAGGCCTTATCCCTTAGATACTCAGAAAATTAAGAGCAATCCACATATTTTTACAGTTCTAGCCCATATGTTAGCAAAAATACGGTACGACCCCATACATTGTCCTCCGCTAAGGTGTAGCCTTTCATTTTACTCGTGTTTCGAAAATTTGAACAAGCCAAAACAGCGATTCTATGATGATTATCTAACGTGCTACGTGCTGCAGAACAGTAAGAAAAGTGTTATTGTGTTTTAAAGTGCATTATATCCTGTGTATTATTATGCTATATTACTTTGCCCGGTAAAATTACTGGCTGCACAAAATGATGGGCATGGAATTGTTTTTTTGTTACGGGGTATGACTGGACTCTCCTGGCTCTGTATACCCCATTCCCCTACTAGCCTTCAAAACACACCCATAAAAATTAAAACATTATCAAAATTTCAAAATACCATTCTAAGAAAATTAGGTAAAGTTAATCAGCAGCATAATGAAATTATTACTCCGATAATCTCCATCACAATTTCCATTAATAAATGGTTTTACCTTTTTATCATTAACATTTGAAACGCATAATTAATATCATAAATATATGAATTTATCTAGAGATATTTATTCATGTAGTCCATTTGTTATTATATTTTCTTAATGAAAACTCCGTATAACACGCCTTTGAAAGAAATCACTTATAATCCAGTACATTTAGCATTTAACCTGTAATAAATTTTAACAAAAACGAAACTTCTTTCTAATAAACCCCTAACCATCCACAGATTTCCCCCTTATTTTCCCACTTCAGGAAAATTTGCAATCTTAAAGAACCTGACGCCATCATGAAAATTTAGTTTTGTTGGACATTTTTTATATTAAGTGGTCTAGATTGTTTCGAAATATGTCAGACTAGCTGACATGCCCGGCGTTGCCCGGGCCCGTGATAATAACTTTAAAAATACCTAAAATTTGATGATAAATAATGATTTTATATTTTTAAATGAAAATATATCAAAACGAACTGAAGGACAGTCGTTATAGTTATTTCCGATGCAATGTCGATTTAATTTCTGACGTTTTGATATATTAAACTTTCAATTCTGACCAAAAGTTCCTGAGGAAACCTAAATAATATAAAGCGCTCCCCCACCTTTTCTCTTTTAAACTGAAAATAACATGCAGTATTGGCCAATTTATTAGTCCCATTCGAAAAAAATTTCAAAAATCTTGTTTATAAGACACATTAAAATTAAATAAAAATCAAGCACTCATGCCATCATAGTTCACTTTTATATTTTAACACAATAGTAAGACTACTATAATTTGTGACTCGTGCTATAGCTAGTATACGTCAGGACACACATGGCCGTTATCGTTATCTTTTTACGCGTGAAGATTTCGCTATGGTACTCCATTGTGAAATTTGGTAATTTTTTAAACTCAATATTTGAAAAACGACATAATCATTAGATTTGAAATTTATATCAAGAAAAATACAATTTTTTACCTTTCTAACGAAGTTTGTCTAACAATTTTATGACAAATACTTTTCGAGTTATTAATTTTTTTAGCAACTTCAAATGTTTCATTTTCCGAGATTATTCTGTGGCAACGATTATCGAAAATCCCAGTCGTCAGCAACGCATAGCTTTTTATTATAGAGGATTATTTATATTACGATTACATTACTCAACATTAATAAATATAAATTATGCCTATTAAAAATGTGTCTGGAAAATCTGCCACTTAAAAAAAAAAATGCCACCATCTTAGAAGTTTTGTTTTTATTGGATATTTTTCATATTAACACTTTGTAAGTGGGAAACGTAAAAAGACGTTTTGTATAGATTGGCATTGAAAATACGCGCTAGTATCGGAATTTTGTAAAGAGGAAAACATAAGATTTCATCTAAACGTGCATGTTTTTAATGTATTTTTTTCTTTTTATTTGTCTTACTATTCTGTCTGTCACAGAGTCCGTTCTTGGAAACTATATAAGTTAGAGACTTGAAATTTTCCATACTTATAGTTGAATACCCCCTGTCACACGACAAATCATAAAATGTTGAAAAAGTTTTACATTATTTTAATTGAATTGCTTAATTTGATGACATCCGACAATTTCTGTGATTTAGATTTTAAAAAAGAACCTTAATTTCAGTCTTTTTCGCGTAGGTTAGATGGTTCAGTGGTGCTCGTTTCCCTTCTAACCCAAAGGTTCTTGACGACGGAAGTTGAAATTTTTTATTTTTCCCATGGACAACATTTCATTGTCCGATGAATTTAAGTATAAGAACTTTATTAATTTTTTTTGCCATTTTAGGGGTTTTCTTTTTTTAAGCTAAAATTAAATTACGTAATTAAATATATTTTTAAGATATACAAACATATGCTGTTACAATTGTCTGAAAAGCTGTTCTTGAATATTTTTAATTTGGTTAAAAAAACCTTCCTCTTGTTATGATTGTATTATTAAATTTAATGTTGCTGCCATCTATGTTCTTATTGATAAAGTGTATTTATAAATAATAAGGCTTTAATAATTATAAATTAATGATTTGTAATTATTAATTCAATGATAAAGTGTTTTGAAAGGGATATTAAACGAAACTCTTTGTGCGATCTTCGATCACAGTTGCCCACTTGTTTATTGATCTGAACTTTCTAAATTTTTATTACTCTTACCTTTTAAAGTTACTGTTCTACATTAATTTTATTTTCGTTATTTTTTAATTATCTTTAAACTCACTATAGTAGTTATTTTACGTATACCTATACATCTCCCAGTCGCTCCATCTATTGCAAGACATCTGAATTAAGACTGGGCGTGAAGCCCTCAACTGGAAATTCTTTCAAATGTGCCCACGCTATTCAGCCCTATTTTCAATGATGATAACAATAAAGGTTGGTCACAAAACACGATGGTCCCGAATGGTCCTTTTTTATTCTTTTCTGAAACATTACTTGTTCAACATTAACTCGAAACATATATGAATGTCATATACATAAAAATATCAACGTAAAACAATTGAAACACACAAGACTATAATAATGCTGATAATAACTACAACAAAATTTTAAAAAATTAAAAAAATAGATAATGAACTAACATTGACTTTTCAGAATTCACTTACAAGAATTTCATAAAACAAAATCTGTAATATATGTATCATTCCGAAATGTAAGAGATATTTAGTAAAACTTACACCTATATTATGTACTCTCTTGTAAACGTTGCTATTAATTGCTACTATAAACATTCGATTTATTTAGAAAAGCGTTCGTAATATTTATTTCGCTAAAATATCGTCCAATTTATGTAATGTACTTCACTATATAATGAAATATTAGTTTTAAATATTTCATTTTCATTTCATATATTCGTTTTCATTAAATTTATTCCCTGTCTAGGATCGAATCTAAATTATCACTGCATTTCTACGAAATAGACCATATCCCCTGTTCTTACCCTATTAATTATGTTACACTGATAAAGTGGATGAATGGTGAAACACTTTTCACATGTGTCTGAATGAATACGACCAAAACACTTGAGGTGTTCAAAATACATTTTCCACTAATATTGAATTTCTGTTTTTGTAATGAACGGAGAAAATAACATTAATATTTGTTTGTTCGGACAAATATTGAGGAATTAAAAAGTTATGATTGAACAACTATTTAAAAAATAATGTAACATTTTTTTATTACATTAATGATCATTACACTGTAAAAAATGACCAATGTTTCTTCTTTTATGAAAATATACTATAACCACGAACGAAATAATATAATCTTCTGAGTTATCTGAAATTCCGAATAGCGTGTTCCATTGTCTTTTGAATCCCCAGAAACCAATACATTTCCAAAATTGAAAGAATTATTTATAAAAACAAAGTATTTTTCGCTGCCCGTATTTTTCAGAAACGTTTCCAAAGGATTTTCGTATGTATTAATTAGTGTCCTCAGCTTGGAATACCTATTTTTCGAATGCTGTCAATTCTCGAGTAAACAATTTCATGCTCAAAAAATATGTTTAACAGACAAACATGCAAAATTAACAGCGTTAACAATAACATTAAAATTAAGATTATTTCTTTACTCTTTCTTGTATAAATTAACTTATGCGGCTGAAAACGTTTATTTGAGAATGGATGAGATTCGAAAAACAGATATTCCAGGCTGAGGACACTAATCAATACACTATAAAAACACTTCGGAAACGTTTCTGAAAAATACGGGCAGCGAAAAATACTTCGCTTTTATAAATAATTCTTTAAATTTTGGAAATGTATTGTTTTCTGGGGATTCAAAAGACAATGGAACACGCTATTCGGAATTTCGGATAGCTCAGAAGATTATATTATATTTTCCTTCGTGGTTATAGTATATTTTCATAAAATAAGAAACGTTGGTCATTTTTACAGTGTAGAATAGGTAATAAATGTAAAGATTTCGAATATTTTCAGAAAATAAAACATTAATAAATAGTATTCTCAAGTCTGTTTTTATTCCATAGGCTATAAGAAACACCTTTATTACTTAACATCTGAAGTACAAAAAAAATATACTTTTTTTCTTCATCTTTTAGTTTACTGAAGTAGTTGTACACTGCAAAAAAGACAGATGTTTCTTCATCTACGAAAATGTAATGTAACCAAGAACGAAAATTTACAATAGCCTCTTTACAATTACCCATTATTCCTAAAAACGTACTTTATCTTTAGAAACTGCAGAAACTAATATATTTTCCAGATTTAAAGAAGCATTTATAAAATAAAAAGTTTCTTGGTTAAATGGGTTAATAAATGGGTTTTTCATGCAGAATTATACCGTTTTCCTTCAAATTTTTTTTATAGGTTCACTGTGTTAAGGCGCTTCCCTGATTAGTTTTCGGGATTGATTGGTTAAATATAAAGGGGGGGAACGGGTGGCTAATCCCCCCTTAATTTATATAAATGGGTTTTTCAAGCAGAATTATCCGATTTTCTTCAAATTTTGTATATAGGTTCATTGTGATAATGCGCTTCTCTGAATAGTTTTGGGGGTTCATTGGTTAAGTATAAAGGGGGAAGGGGGGCTAATAGCCCCTTAATTTAGATAAATGGGTTTTTCATGAAGAATTATCAAATTTTCTTCAAATTTTGTATATATATATTCATTGTAATAAGAGGCTTCCCTGATTAGTTCAGAGGTTCATTAGCTAACTATGAGGGGATAACGGGGGGAATGACCACCCCCCCCCCCTGTTAATATATTGTCGATTTCTTTATTTTTCGAGGGGCTTATTTCAAATTCTTTGAAATACGAGTATAATATACAATTAGTGTGAATAGCCTGTGAGTTCAATGCCCTCAGTTTAACTGGGCAGTTTTATTTTTTTTATTAGAATGTTATCCCTTCTCAATTAAACATTTTTAGCTTGGTAACTGAATTTATGCATGCAAGATTAACAACGTAATGTTAACTTTAATGTTAATATTAATGCTGTTAATTTACATGTTTGCCTGTAAAGCATATTTCTTGAACTTTGATGAAAATGTTTACTTGAGAATTCATACCATCCAAAAAATATGTATTTCGGGTTGAGAATACTGATTAATACTCTATAAACACTACTTGGAAATGTATCTAATAAAATGAGCGAGAGCAAAAGAAAATTTTTTTTTATAAATGCGTCTTTAAATCAAGAAAATATATTGGATTATGAGTATTCTTCAGATAAAGAACATTTTTGGGAATGGTGGGTAACTTGAAGAGATTATTTTGTATATTAGATCGTGGTTACATTATATTTTCCTTTATTAAAAAATATCGCTCTTTTTTACAGTGTAAGACGTCACACTGACGCAAAAAAATCAACTTTTGAAATTTCAGCAAGTTTTTTTAATAGTATTTTAACCTGTCTTAAATGTCCTCTTTAAAGAAAATTCTATATATGGTTATTTTATTTTTAATTTTATATTACAGCAATCACAAATCATTTTTAATACATTAAATGCTAACTTAATACATTAAATTACATTCTAATCAGTTTCAATAAATACGTATAAAATAACCATAAATCAAAATATTAAGCGGTGTCATTTGAAACTGCAAAATTAGTGTTTAAAATAGCTATGCATTACCCTCAAAACGTTAATTAAGTTGAAGAAAATTATGGACAGCTATTTACTTTACTTTAATGTTACCAACAGTAGAACCAATGTGCTGGAATTTATCTAGCATGTAATGTATATCGATAAAGTTTATGATAAATAATTTAGGGTTGATAAATAAACTCACATTTGATTGGCTGGTTTGATACATTTTTACATTTAAATTATTTTAACTTCTAATATTTTATGAGATACTTTCATAAATAAATATGAAATACTACTAATCAAAATTTTTCAGTTATGTAACATTTTCTTATTTTATTTTTTTATAACAAAAACGGATGGCGTTTCCCAAGCTTGCGATAACAACCTTAAAGATACCTAAACATACATTACTGTTTCTCGGTATGACATTAAATATATCTCGCTACGCTGGTAGGTTTTTTTAAACTAACCTCTTTCTACGCGCAGAATAATAATAATATAAAAAGCTGCCGACACCGAGTTTACGGGCTTCGTTATATCAACGTATTTTTGGCGATAAAGGAGTTATTTAGAAACCAACGCTGAAACTTACTTCTCATTGGAATTTCGCTGTGTTGCAGATTAAACTTGACGCCCTTACCTTCTTTAATATCCAAGTAAAAAACTATTTGTTTATATATATATATATATATATATATATATATAAAACTATTCACGAAAATCTGCTCTATAAATAGTATAAAATATAAGTTGGAAGCATAAAGTTTCAAATGGAATTTTTTTGATAAAAAATAAACTTCTCATTTTCGGCGAAATAGGGACTTAAAAAATCGTAAAAAGTCAAAAACCTTCCTACGAATTTTGAATGAACTATATTGAAAAAGGACCAATATTGAGCTAAAAGATTGAATTTTGATTGCTTTTATGAAGGATAAAAATCGCTGGCGAACTTGGAAACCCGTAGAAATACGAGAATTGTTCTGTTCAATAATAAAAAACCTAATAAGAAAAATGCAAAATCTGAGTATCAGGTGCATTCGGACCTGTCCTCGTCTATTCAGAAACAACTTCGCAGACTTCTACGTGCGTTAGCCTCGCCAACATAAAGCAGACACACACACGCGCAAACATACGCAAACATAAACGTGCTTTTATTAATATAGATAAAGACGAACTAAAAATAGAGTTTTTAAATTTTTTGTATAAAAATTATTGAATATGTTCAAAGTAAGGATATTCCGATAAATTTGGAAACCGAAAATTATTAATGTCTGTATCAAATAAACAAAGCATATTTCTGTAAGATATGTTTGAATTATTTTAAATGTTTTAAATGTTTTAATTGTTTAAAATTGTTTTGTAGATGAATTTCGGAAACATAAAATGAACCTATTTTTACGATGCAACTCGCTGTACAAAATAAAGCGTTGAAAAGGAAACGACAATTTTTTTCTGTCATTTTCGTTAAAATTTTTTATTTCAGAAAAAGGTAGTCAAAAGTAATTTTTTAAAAAATTAGAAGAAAAAAAAATAAATCTTGAAATTAAGTTTAACTTTCTGAAATTAGAGGTGCCTAAGTTTTAGAAGTTCAATGGAGTTTGTAAATCGACTTAACGTAAAGCAAAGTTAACTTTTAACCTTTTCACCGCCATGAACTGATATATCCGTTCATTTTGATGCAGGTTTCACTGCTATAGAAGCATTGTTTAAATTAATTTAATTCTACAAATATAATACAATTTTAAAACATCGAGTGAGGATTAATACTCCCAAGGATTATACTCATATACGTAATTAAGTTTTTTACATCAAGTTAGTAAATTCATCTTTTTTTAGCATATTTATAAAAATACGCAGAAAACAACATTACAAATTTGCCCATTTCCTCGATGGCCAGAAGGGTTATTTGTTTCTGTGTTACAAACGTAAAAAAGCAAAAGAAAGTGGTATAATATAAACAATGTACACACTGACAAAATGATTTTGTAATTTAAAGCTTATTTATTTAATTCACAGATTTTAATTATTTTTTTCCTTGTTTAAATAATTTCCTTTTTATTCATTAAATAAGACTAGACTTTAGAGTTATGCCTTTATTAATAGAGTTTACCAACTTGTTTTGGCGATATATACTCACGAAATTCTCTAAAACAGATTAAGCACATTGTTCATGCAAGTGTAATTCAATAACATTGATATTCTGACACGATAGTACAAGTCTTTTCAGGTATGTCTGAAATTATTTGACCAGAAATCTTACAGAGAAAGTGCGTTAATTTCTGCCATATGTGAAATACTGCTGTCATTGTGACACGGAGAAATCGTAATTGCATTTGTCTACGAAATAGTATTTCATATATGAACATATGCTTAAACAAATCAGAGAATTCTCAGATTCTCCCTCCCTCTCTCTCTGTATATATATATATATATATATATATATATATATATATATATATATACAGAGAGAGAGAGAGAGAGAGAGAGAGAGAGAGAGAGATGTGTGTTTGTGTGTGTAGGGTTTATTTTTGGTGGGGTTATCTTACTCTTTTCACTTTTTGGGGTTTTCTTTTATATTTTATAAGGAGCTTAATATTGTTATTTTTCGGCTTAATGCTGAGAATATTTAATTAAATAACATACCTTTACTATGAATTACTCCTATGAAGCTCTCCTTAGTATTTCATATTTTCATTTTCGTTTTATTATATACATATATATATATATATATATATATATATATATATATATATATATATATATATATATATATATATTATGCTGTCTCTTCCTTTGTTTTTCACACGTAGGATTTAATATTTACTGTATATATATTTATATATATATATATAAATAACCTTTAAAAGACAACATAGAAATATCAAGCATAAATAGGGGATTACAATTAAAAATTGAAACCTGTACGCTTATTTGATATGCATACATACATAGATATAATTAAAAGGAAATCTCATGTGTAAAGATATATGTAAAATATAATAGAACTAGTCGTTGGGAGCCACCGTAATACTTACCCATCATGGATATGCATAATGTAATATATTAAAATAAAAATGTGTAAACTACTTATAAAATGCATTGCATTTCAAATAAAATCGTGGCTTCATGACGTCATAAACTTTAAAGGGTCGATTACTGAATTGCTTGAAAGAAACATCCTTATAACTCCAAAACTAATAATCCTATTAACTAGCTGTTTATTGCATCTGATTAAGCGTCAAATTTCCAATTAAAATATATCTTTGAAGTAAAATTTGGATGAAATACAGAGTCATGAAAAATCGAAGAGTGTGGAAAATAGGATTCCAAATATCTCGGCAATTAATTATCCGATCGACTTTATGCTGTATGCAAAATTTGTTTTTTTATTGTCTTTTATATTCATTTCTTAAAATAACCAATTTCGAAAATTTTTATATACCTTTTATCAGAATGAATATTTCGAGAGTCCGAAAAAAATAGTTCCGGTTAATCGAGGTTATTGAAATGAAATAGGCTTCTTCCCATTATTACATTCTATGTACATACAAAATTGCAAGTCTCTATCTCATTTTTTTCGGGAGATAGAGCGTTTACAGACACACAGACACACAGACACACACACAGACGGACGGCAATTTTTTTTTTCTAAAAATATGTTTTTCGGAATCTCGAGTGTCTGAAACGTGTAAATCCGTCAAAATTTTTTTTAAATTTTCAAAACGATTACAAGACTTACCCTGTACTACTTATGATGGGTAAGTAAAAATTAAACACAGGGTACAGAAAATGCACAAATAAAAAACTATAAATGTATCATGCATTCATCTGAAGAGCTTCATAAGCATAATTCATAGTAAAGATACGTTATTTTGTCGAATATTGTCGGCATTAGACCTAAAAATGACAATCGTATGCTTCTTATAACATTAACTAAAATCAAGCTTCTAAAAACAAGAAAACTGAAAAGAATTAAGAGATCCAGAAATAAATAATAATACATGATTATTAAAATGATGTACGGTATTTTAAAGTACTATAACAAACACATTTTGAAAAATACACTAGAGAGAATTTAAATGAAGTAAAACTCAAACATTTTCACATTCCCCTTGGCTGGTATCGCTACGGAAATTGTGGTGGCGCTACTATCGCTATAACCTAAAATGGCGTCTCAGCACTCGAGTTCACCGGACATCACACCATGTGATTTTTCTTTTTGTGGGGATTTGCTAACGTCAATGTGTATGTGTTACCGCTACCAGGCAAGTTGGATGACCCAAAAATACGCATATGTAATGCTCTGAACTTAAAGCACGAAATAAACTATCATTTGAATTCTGTCCGTGTGATTGTAGGAAGTCATATAAAACATTTCTAACGCAATAAAATGAAAATGTTTGATTTTTATTTCATTGCAAATACGTTCTGGTAAGTGTATGTTACAAAATGAGTTTATTAAAGTATTTTAAAAAACCGTACACCATTTTGTATAACCCCGTAAGAGATAAAAAACTTAAAAAATAATTGACATAACTTTCCAGGAAATAAAATTTGGCAGGGATGAAATAAGATGCTAAATGGTGCTCCATGTGCCATGCAATAGCCCTAGATAATTTTGAGTCAACACAAACAGAGAAGAAGAATAATAACTGAAATTTCGGGCAAGTGCTGCCATCTATCTTTCAAAAAGGAAAAGAAAAGCTAGCGCTGATACATAAAGTAAGCATCAACTTTTAAAGTAAATTTATGCACAATGTATCACGATACTCATTCTGTAGATTAAACCAGTGTTTCTCAAAGAGTATGGCGATAAAGCTTTCCAAGCCATCATAGTTTACATTGTAAGGGTTCCATTGGCTACGCTAGACGTTTCAGTTGGCAACCAACCAAGCCACCCAGTGTTATAAGATTGTGGAATCTCTTTTATTCAAATTATATATCACATTTTTTCACTGTTCACCTTCATTCTATTTAATCCTGGAATACCTGTTATGAAATAAAGAGCAAATTATTATTCTGAAATAGTGGTAGATATTTCGACTAAAATAATTCCCTAACTTGTCAATACTGAATCAACCATATGGCGCGGCGTGGGTGGTGTCAGTAGGTCCGAGTCAACGTGCAAGGTAAAGAAGCGCACATGTTGTTATACAGAAGGTCGTTTGCAATTTATGGAAACGATTTTCCAATTAATTTCTGAACATATATGCCATAATCTTTGCGACATTTTCACTATACTGTAAAATCTTGACTCTTGCTTATAACACAGTATCGAAACTGTCATCATAGTCAATTTTTCTCTTAGTACAATCATATCAATTTTCTCCCACACCTCTTGGAAAACTTTCCAAAGTCTTCCAACGTGTTGTGGATAGCACTTAAGAACGCACGCTTTAACAAACACATAGGTGCGAAAAATAAAAATGTACCGTAACACTGGATGAAACAGGACTTTATTTAAATGAGAGTATCAAAAGAAGAACAATTTTTATCAATTAAAAGAAAAAAAAGAAAGAAATGGGTTTGTGAATGTAAAGAAAAATTTCTAAAAGAATTCATGATTGCTGCTGGATTTTTTTATGAAATTAAATTAAAGGTAAAAAAATGCAGTAAAGCTATGGTGATATGAGTTTATTATCAGTAAAATATTTTAGAAGCTGTTTTTGAAGAAGAAATTCGAGCTTTATATGAAAAAGACATTAATTGAGCATCATATAAACAAAGTCTTCCCGCCGTTCTTCCATAACTACACTGACGCATATTTAGCAAAGAAAGAATCTCAAACGGTAATAAATTGTGTATTAATTGATAAAATGCATGTAAAATCACCTGACGTAGCTCTCCCCTCCTCAATGGCCTTTTTTCTACATTTGGATTGTTTAAATGAATTCACGTACATTGAAAAGACTTTGGAAAATTTTAACAAGAGGTTTTGGGAAAAATGACATAGCTGTAACAAGAAAATTATATTATCATAGAAATTTCAAACCAGAGCTATAGCCAAAAGTCAAGGCTATCCAACAAAGTCAAACTGTTACAAAGAATATGTCATTTTTTGCGTAGAAATTGACTTTGAAAATCGTTTCCATAAAGTGCGAATGACCTTCTGTATAACATAAATTGCTAACTGTAACTCTTACATGAAATGTGAAATAAAAGTTTAGTTTATTAGAATTCACATTCATTGTTTCATTATTTTCTTCTAATGAAAATAAAGCATAAAAAGGAGGAAGGGCTTAGATAAAATGCATGAAGCTTAAAGATTAAGAAGCATGCTCGAAGATTTACTTCCTCTTTCCAGCCGCACCCTCATAAAAAATAATTGAACGTTGACCATCCTAAAAGTCCCATAAAAACTCTATGTGCACATAAGATACTTCCTTATTGTTGAACACAATCTTGTTATAGTGAAATATTCTTGAGGAGTCGTCCTACATACTGAAATTGTATCACTGGTTTGCATTGGTGCTCAATACCAACACCTAATTTTCACAGTACGTTTGAATTCTATGGCACATTGTACCTTCGAATATCCAATGGGAAGTCCTTCCGTCAAGTATTTTAGAAAATATGCGTATTTATAAATTAGATTCATAATGTTAAATTAATTTTTAATCAACGCAACGCAAAATAGATTGCAATGCGGGTATTTTTCTAAGCATAACTCAAAACTATCTGGTGGAATGAGTTGGAATTTTGGATTCGCATATTTACAGCTTCTAAAAATCCAATTTTGTTAAAAAAAACTATATATTATTATTTATAAGTTATTTTGAAAATTAATTTCGAAGTTCACCAGAGTTTGTTCAAAGCTACGGATGGTATAACAATTTTCGACCGCATCGTTTCCCTCTTCTAACTAGCAGGTACATAATTTTTAGGCTATAATTTGCAAAATCACACAGATATTAAACCTTTGATGACTGAAAACGTGTTATCGGTCAGATGAACCAGGATTCCAACTTTTTCATGGTGTGGCGAAAACCGCACGAGGTCATAAATTGCTCATGCCAGACAGAAACTCTAAAAACAAGTGGTTAAGGGGAAACGTATAGTCGGAATATAAATGGGCATACCTAGATTGTTTCATGCTTAAAATTCTTAACCTAGGTTTGAAACATCCTGCATTCTACGTTAAAAATACTGGATTATGATTTACACTTAATTTTCAGAATCCTTTTCTCGAATGAAGCTTCCATTTTCTTACATGATAATGGACATCCACATCGATCACTCTTTCCAAAAGTTTAGTTAGAAGAACATTTCAGTGAGTTTGAAAGATTCACATGCCCTCTCATAATCTCAGATATGGATTCTATAGGATATTTATGAAGCTTACTGCAAGGATACATTTTACACGTCACTCCATGGCCATGTTAGATGCATGCTTTGCGACACGCAATTGTGTATTATTACGAGAAATTGCTACCATTTTACTACCATGCCTTCTTGAGACACATGTTATTCGAATAAATGTTCGAGCGACACACCGCGAGCTTTTGTGTATAATAAGTTGTCCTTAATATATTAGAACAAAAATGTTTCTTATTTTAGAATAAAATGCTAATTTAAATTCAATGCTTCCAGTGGCTTTCGATAATAGAGTTCGTTACACATTTACTTTTTACTTTCTTCTATACAACAAGAAAAAAAATCATGCATAAGCATAGATTATGAAACACTTCCCAAAACTTCCAGAATATATTTACAAAAATTTGCTGTTTAATAATGTAAATAAGATACATAAGCAAACATTTTAAATACGCAATATCATCAATTGCCGTATGTAGCCGGAAAAGTACTCCAATTGTTTTGTGCAGCCTTGTATATGATCTGCAGATTTTGTATATTCTACATGGTATGCTAAAATTTAGTTTAGTAAGAAAAAACATAGCACAGGTGAAAATTCACCTCCACCAATTTCTAGCAATAGACGGAAACATGCTTGAATTATTTTGTACAGCCATGTATATTACCTAGATTTTTATACACGCCTCACATTAAACATTATTTACATTATTTACATTAACCGTACATTTAATTCAAGCAAAAACACGCTTAAAACCACTGAAATCCCACCCAGAAATTATCCTCCATAGCGGATCATTTATCCAGGTATTTGGGTAGCCTTATACAAGAAGAAACTATTGGATTCGTGAAAAATTTCGATTTCCAGTTTTCGACGGATTTATAAGTTTTAGATGGTCTTGAATAAGATTTGACTGTTTTTAAAAAATGTCTGTCCACGAGTCTGTGTGTTTGTCTGCCTGATGTGACTAAAATTTTCGGAAAACTCTGGCTCCCTAACTATACTGCGAAGAATAGAATGAAATTTCATACGTAGTTCTATCCTTATGTGAACTGGTGCTGATTATTTTTGGACAAAATCACCCAAGGGAGGGCAAATCGATGATTTGTTCGATTAATGTGATTCTTATATACCCTCTGTATGTGCGGAGAATTCAACAGATCATAAAATTTAGAATAAATATGATAGTAATAGATTATCATTCAATTTTGTTTGTGGTCATCTAAAGCGGTGTGCCGAAATTCGAAGATTTTGTTCAATGTATGAGATGCTTATGTTATCAGTTTTTAACTGCACAGAATTAAACGAAAATTCACGCTTAACTTCCTGAATATCGGAATACTTTGTCATTCAATTTTGGTTGTAAACATCTAATACACTGTTTTGATTTATATAGAAGAAATTTTTGTAATAGTTACTACTTGCTAGTTTTTTTTTTAAATGCTGCTATGTGTCATCCTTTTGTTCATAATTGTACCCACTATTTGATTAAGCGTTTTACAACTTTAATTAAATCATGGATACAAGTTGAATAACTTTTATTAATACTGTAGTTTCATATGTTATACATGTCCAATAAGTGTTACTGACTAGTAAACTCCAGAAAATAAGTAAATGAGAAAAAGTTATTATTACATGCTCAATCGTAAAGGTTTCTCAATTGTTATTATTGTTATTGTGGCGATCAGTAATTAATTTTTGGTGATTGCTTTTATTCTTTAAATTACGTGCCGTGATATAATCATTAGTGAATTAAAATTTTCAATATAATATCAATAGTAAACAAATAATGAATTGGAAAATTTAAGGAATTTTAGTACTTTAATGAAATATTTTAACAATATTGAAATTCCTCTATTTACAATATCAATGTTATGCGAATAACTAAAATTGAGAAAATATTTGCAATACATTTCAAAATGTACACATCTCAACGTTGGTCCAATTTTACAATAAGATACGTTGCGCTACTATTAACTACCTTCTACTTTAAACTAATATCTAAAATTTTAAACATGACTAAGTAGATCAAAAATTTCTTTAAAAATGTTCATATTTTTACTATTATAAATGCAAAACCCCATTTCAGTAATAATAGATATTTAGATTCTTATAAGAAGAAATTGCCAGATTCATTTCGTAAGTACAACAAAGATTTACATTCTGATACCATTAACGAAATTCGTCCGGACAATAAATCGTCATTGCATAGCTATACGATTATTTAAGCTATATATTTGCAAAATCCTAATTAAATACAACTGGCATAATTACGCGATACTGTAAATCATCTGAGATACGTCTAAATTTATTCGACAAGCATTATTTGAGTAAAGTCTATTAATTTAAATTACTGTACGAAACATTCAATTATTTTGACAAGAAGGTAATGTGATACTCATTTCAATAACGAAAAATTTAGAATAAAAAACAAAGAAGAACATTCAATTTTTTAAAAAAATCAATCATGCTATCTATCTATCTATATTATAAAGGACAAACGTATCCGTGCGTAACGCTGACGTCATTTTGCGAATGGCAACACTGAACGATGAAATTTCGGTTTTGCGATTTTTGCTACTGCAATTTTTTAAATATCTAAACATCGCACATTTAAAATTTTCACACCGTTATATAGAGAAAAAAGTCTACTTGCAAATGAAACTTGTTTGAAAACTGTATCGCAATTTACTCATTTCTTATAGAATTTAAATTAAATTTCAAGCATGTTTTTTTTTTCTTTTTCAAAAATCTATATCGCGTGCAGACGATTGCAAAATATTAATCCGTTTGCGCTTTAAACAATATAAAAAGTTCAGCATTTGTTTACAGCTGATGAATTCCATGACGAAATTAAAAGTTCATTAAGCAATAAATAAAATAGTATAAATAAAACACAAATTTAACAGACATGTAATCGAAATAAGTGTTTAAAAGCCCTGAAATTATCAGAATAAGAAAAACTGCTATATAACGAAATTTTAGTAATTTCTTCGGCTATTAATTTCTTAAATGAGGCCAATACAAAAATATCGTTTTTAATAAATTTCAAAATTTTATTTGAATATATAATTGACATATTTCATATAAAAATGCTCTTTGGTATTTTTAGGGGGCAATAAAAAAATTATTAAATATAAAAAATCTATTAGAGTTTTCAATAAAAAAATAAATGGTTTTTACCTATATTCTCTATCTCGGGAAACCCGGGTTGGATGCTCTAGTTATATTAAATTATAATTTTATTTATGCGCTGTTACAGCATCACTCCAAAAATACTGCATAAATTTTTAACGGATTGTTAGTAGAATGAATCTTGATCCACAATTTATTAAGCATATTATTTTTTGCGTGATTTGGTGCAAATTTTAAGAAGATAAAAACAAAAAAACTCTAGTTTTCTTTACATTTTTGTCAAAATATTACTTATCTCCAAACATGTGTGCTTAAAATAAGTGCAAATGACGTCATTATGACGCAGTCGGCACAAAATGTTTTTACTTTTTTAATCAAAATACACGTTTCTTTTACATGTGAAACCATTTACACCGATAAAAACATTTTTCAATTAAAAGTCTAAACAAGTATATCATTTATTTATTTTTATTATTATTTTTTTTTTTCAGATTTCGTCAAATTTAGAATCTTTATATTTAGAATCCTTATGATAGGAATGGATTGCCATTCAATTTTGGTTGAAGTCATCTATGGGGTGGGGGGGGGGGTCCCGATATTCGATAATTTGTTCGAAATATGCGGTGCTCATATTGCGAGTTTATATGCAAAGATTACATGAAAAGAAATACATTGCCTTAATGTCAATATTAAAGCATTGTAAATTTAGTGAAAGTGACGTTATTTTATCAAAAACATTAAAGTACTTCAAATGCATAAATTGAAATGAACGCTTTTTCAAATTGAGATAACATCTGAGATCAGGACCTATGAGTAAGCAATATATATATATTGTTGAATACAATGCTATTTTTACAAAGAGAAAACTCTTGGTAACCACGTGCGTGAATATTGTCCATTGAAGGTAATATGAATAATTTCTTAAAAATCATCAAAAATTGTTTATGTAATAAGATACAATTAATACATATTAAAATTATATATTTAAAGATTTTTTTTATTGTTTAATCATTTTTATATTAATAATACGTTTCTTATCAGTGTAATTTCCACTTCATGTTAGTAGGAACAAAAATCAGACTTTGTAAAATTTTTCAAGCACGTGTGCAACGCTGCCGTCTTTTCTAGAGTAATATAAGTGTAAAAAGTTTAGTTTTAACACAATTATTTCTAAGCAATCTATATTGCTTAAGACACAACCTATTATACTTCTTACTCTATAACTTATTGCAATGAATATGTGAATTTAAATGGGGGGAGGAGGTGGTAGTAGAATGTGCCCATGTAAAACATTAAGAAACATTTTTTTAACTTTACTAATCTGTTCTTATTTTTTTCTAATGACATCTTAATCAGTGTTCAATAAATTAAAATAAAAATGGCTTTAAAAAAGCGTTTTGTTTGCGTCGTCTTGTTGAGGAGTGAATATCTCTGCAGAACAGTAAATGTGTTGTTCTGTTAATGGTGTTATTTGAACTAATGGACACTTCGAGAAATCTATTAATTAAGCTCTTGACTTCAAATATTGAATAAAGCTACACGTATGTATCGGGTTAATCATTTAATTTGTACATAAATATCCTATTGTTTTGACGAACTTGGCTTTTAAGAAATCCTTTTGAATAATTCCCCTCCCCCCCAAAAAAAATCACTTAAAAAATAAGAAGAAGAATTTCACTTAAAAATATCATGGTTTGCATTATTTGTATATTTAATTTAAAGTTTTGTAACCCTTATTAGTTTTAGAATAATCTTTACCAAGCAGGAATGACGCCAGAGAGGTACTGCCGGCTACGAATCAAATTCTTGTTTTGAAATTATTGATGATCAAGTTAATTTTACTTTTATGCTATTTGTTTTTTAAAATTTGTCTAATCTATTGGCAGTTTTCGTTTCAAAATCGTGGAGGCCACAGTCCTTTTGTAATTAGCCGATCACCAAAAAATTCTTGTAGAAATGACAGAGTGTCGTTGGCCGTATGCGCAGGAGTGCCATCCTGTTAAAACCAAAGAAACGTTCATCTGCTATTTTTCTTACTTACGTGGTCAGTTTCTTCTTGATTTTCGTCTCGATTTCCTTCATTTTGTGGTCAGTTAGGACAAACGACAGACGGTTCTTTCTTTTCGGTTCCACAGTCCAATCTGTTTGAAAATGGTCTACGATTCGCTTAATTGTGCTTTTATTCGGCACCACCGAGTCTGGAAACTTGTTTTGATATCATTTCTTGGCTGTTTTGTACGAAGACGTTCAAAAATAATGTTCAATAGTAAAGGCGCGTTTTTCTGAACATAGCAACATGACGCAAAACTACCTTTCACTTCGTTCTCCTTAGCACTGAAGTGTCTCGTGCGGTTTTCTAGCCTATTGGTAGTGTTGCTCGCACGCCCCTCCACACCGCTACCTGCGCTAACGGTGTGCGCGTGCATTCGTGCTGGTCATTTGCTTCGCGTTTACGCGAGTTGCAAAATAAATGAGACACTCTGTATGTATCTGCTTCATATACACTCATGTTCAAAATTAAGAGAATTTTGAGATTTGTTTGATTATCCCCCGATCTACTAGACAGGTTTTCACGAAATTAAGTATGTACACATTACAAAAAAAAAATAACCATTCAACTGTTATAATACACACGCATGATCGTGCGTAACACTCATCAGCGCCAGAAAGTATGAAACAGAGCTTAAAATATTTAACAAAAATTGGCTTAATAGGGGGTATGGTCCCCTCTTACAGCTCTCACAACGCAAATGTATACTCAAAATCAAGCAGTTTATGAGTCCCTGAGGCAATGGACCCCACCCCCCGAGCAACGCTGCTTTAAGGTCCTGGGTAGTTATGGAAGGTGGAAAGCGACTAGAAATTGCTCTCCCCAGAGCATCCCAGACATTTTCGATAGGGTTTAAGTCTAGAGATCTGGCTATCCAATACATCTGGCGAATATCATTACTTTCGAGAAATTCGTCAACAAGATGAACTCTATGTGGGTGGGCGTTGTCATACATTAAATTGAAATCAGGGCCTAATGCATCTAAGAAAAGGTAAACATAGGTCTCCAAGATTTCATTCCTATACCTCACACTAGTCACAGAGTGTCTGCCAAACACATGGAGGGGTGTGCGTCTATCCAACATGATGCCTGTCCAGGCCATCCAACCTCCGCTGCCATAGTGAGCCATTTCTCTGACGTTGGAGGGCAGGTAGCGTGTTCCTGGTTCTCTCCAGATGAAAGTGCGTCGAAAATCATTGTTTGTTTATGCTGAACCAAGAGTCATCAGTGAATAAAACGGTCTACCATTGATCATTGGTCCAACGTCGATTATCTCTGCATCATGCTAAACAGGCTTTCCTGTGTGCAGAAGTGGAACGTAAACAGTAGGTCTTCTTGCAAACAGCCCTTTGTCATAAAGGCTACTGGAAACAGTAATCATTGAAACTCGGCCACCTGTGGCCGCATAAAGGTCACTAGATAGTTCAGAAGCTGTTGCACTCCTGTTACGCCTCGCTGTAATAGACAAATAGCGATCCTCATTAGCTATCGTGGCTCTTGGAAAACCTTGCTCAGGCTTTTTCTCTATGGATCCAGTATCCTTAAACTGTTTCTACAAGTTGGACATGACGCTGGGCATTATATTCAAGTCTCTAGAAATATGCACTTGAGATTGCCTTGCTTCCATTTTCCCCACGATTTGCCACCTCATTCCATCATCCAAACGTTGATGGTTACTTATTTTCACTGTTTGCTTTTAAATTTCGCCAAATGTTGTAAAAAAACCCACCAAGATATTCGGCGAGGTGTGCGTTTTACAAAATCATTCGGATTTAATACCTTTTTGTAAAAGGAATAAAATGTTTTACAGAGATAGTAATAAATTAATTAAAAAATAAAATTTTGATGATTAAACATTCGCAATCGATAAATAATTATTATGCTATAGCAGAATTCCTATTCTTGATTTAAAACTTAAAATATTTCTTGATAAAAAAAATCTCTTTCAAAGTGAGAAAACAGTTTATGTTCATTTATTGTGGATTTCTCTCTACTGCAATTATATTACAATTCTTTAGTAAAAATTCTGATTTAACGTATTTACTCTGAAGAAATAAAATGTTTTACGATAGTTTTGTAGATAAAATTTTCGCAAACGAGAAATATTTATTATATTATAGCAAAACTCACATCCTCCTTTTCAAAACTTGAAAGGTATTTCTATATTTAAAAAAATCTCCAATAGTGGTTTAAAAAAATGGGCTCGGGAACGTAAAGAAAAATTTCGGAATAGATTTATTATTGCTACTCAATTTTTTTTGAAGGTAAATTAAAGCTCATTAATGTATCAATAAAGACTTTAGTGATTAGCAAGATCACTCTGTTATCAGCAAAAAATTTTTAAACTCCTTTTCGATGTTTTATAGAGAAAATATATCAATAAAGTCGAGTTTCATATCGCCAAAGCCTCCAATAATACTTCTAAATCAACTGCCACATAGTTAGTGAAAATATATTCAGAAACTGGAAGAAATTGTGTCCCATTTGAAAAAATTAACGTAACTTCACTTGACGATACTTGATCAGTAGATTTACTTGATCACTTACGGACTTACTTGGACACTTACGGACATTTGCTGCATTTGACCAAAGTTAGGCAAACACCACTAATGAACACTGAAATTTTTTTTTGAAACTATTCAGGAGGTTTGGGATGAAATTGCCACGACTGTGCTAAAAACATTTATACTATCATGGAAATTTCAAGCCAAAATTACCACCAAGAGTAAAGACCTTTCAACAGAAATAAAAAGTTTCCAGAAATACGAAATTTATGCATAAAAATTAACTGAAAATTCCTTTCCATAAAATACCAAAGACCTTCTATATTACAGCACGGTTCCCATTCTCGCTTTTAAAACTTGAAAGATATTTTGATAAATAAAATCTCTTTCATTTTGAGAAAATAACTGTTATTCATTTATTGTGGTAATTTGTTTTACTGCAGTTATATTACAATTCCTGAAAATTAAAAATTCGCATTTAATTGACTTTCATTACAAGAAATAAAGTTTCGTTGGTTTAACTCGCAAACTATAAATAATCTCATATTATAGCATTGTTCCTATTCCCTATTTCAAAACTTGAAGCAATTTTTATATGAATAAAATCTCTTTGAAAGGGAGACAATAGCTTTAATTCATTAATTGTAGAATCTGATTCACTGCAGTTCTGTTACAATAGTTTAAAATTCAAAATTTTAAGTCATTTTTTAAAGTTTATTTTGAGCTTATTTTTACTTCTACACTGTAAAAAATGACCAATGTTATGAAAATATACTATAACCACGAACGAAAATATAATATAATCTTCTGATTTATCCGAAATTCCGAATATCGTATTCCATTGTCTTTTAAATCCCTAGAAACCAATACATTTCCAAAATTTAAAGAATTATTTATAAAAACAAAGTATTTTTCGCTGCCCGTATTTTTCAGAAACGTTTCCGAAGGGTTTTTATAGTGTATTAATTAGTGTCATCAGCCTGGAATACCTGTTTTCCTAATGCTATCCATTCTCAAGTAAACATTTTCATGCTAAAAAAATATGTTTAACAGACAAACATGCAAAATTAACAGCGTTAACAATAACATTAAAATTAAGATTATTTCTTTACTCTTTCATGTATAAATTAATTTATGCGGCTGAAAACGTTACTTGAGAATTGATGACATTCGAAAAACAGGTATTCCAGGCTGAGAACACCAATTAATACACTATAAAAACCCTTCGGAAACGTTTCTGAAAAATACGGGCAGCGAAAAATACTTTGTTTTTGTAAATAATTCTTTAAATTTTGGAAATGGATTAGTGTTTGGGGATTCAAAAGACAATGGAAGACGCTATTCGGAATTAATGATAACTCAGAAGATTATATTATATTTTCGTTCGTGGTTATAGTATATTTTCATAAAATAAGAAACATTGGTCATTTTTTTACATAGTGTACGCTGTAAAAAAAGACAACTATGAAAATATAATAGGACCACGAAAAAAAAAATTTAAAATAACCTCTTCGACTATTCCTAACTTATTCCGAAAAGCATTCTTTATCTTTAGAAACATCATAAAACGATATACAGGGTGTCCATAATTAAACGACCCTACTTTAAAGTTGTCTACAGACGAAACTATTGTTCAGAAAGTTGTGAAATTTTGTGAAGGACATAATAAAGGGATGGGAATTTTTTTGAGAGAAAAAAAATAGTTCAAAATTTCGCCACTAGGGGGCGCTTTTTAATGTATTACACATTTAGAATACATTTTCAATAGTTTACAAATTTTGTTACAATAAAAGATGTTCAACAAAACTTTTTTCACGACATGTTCGCATTATGGAATTCCCAAAACACACAGCGGTCAAATCTGGAACATGCTACCTTACGACTCCAGATGGTAGATGAAAATGATGGCCATCATGTGAAACATGATGTAATAAAAATTTTAAACAATCATAAATATATGCTAAATGTGTAATTCATTAAAAAGCGACCCCTGGTGGCGAAATTTTGAACTAATTTTTTTTCGCTCAAAAAAATTCCCATCCCTTCATTATGTCCTTCACAAAATTTCACAATTTTCTGACCAATAGTTTCGTCTGTAGACAACTTTAAAGTAGGGTCGTTTAATTATGAACACCCTGTATTTATCAGATTTATCGAAGCATTTATACAAACACTTGCTTTTGTTACCACTGATTTTTATAAAAGTTCCTGAGTACTTTTTGTAGGGCATTAATCAGTATATTTATTTTAAATGCTAAAAGGTGTAAATTAACAACATAATACAAATTATAATAACTTTTATTAGGTTGTTTTACATGTTTCAACTCACTCCGAGTAATTTTCAAAAAACAAATGAGAATATTCTAGAATTGTACGGGCTTTGAAGTTATTATTTTCATGTACTTTTCTAAAAATTACGCACGTTATCTTCTATTTTTACTTAGTTGTTTATTGTCATATCTGTGACCATGGAGTAACTCGAGCCACAGTTTCGGTAAATTAAAAGATTCCGCATCGTTACATATTGTATTTTTGCGCGTTAGTATCTCTATGTCTTCTCGTATTAAGGATGGATAGTATAGACTGGAGGGAAATCCATGGTCATAGATATGAAAATAAACAACCAACTGAAAATAGAAAATAACGTGCGTAATTTTTAGAAAATTACATGAAAATAATAACTTCAAAGCCCGTGCAATTCTAGAATATTCTCATTTGTTTTTTGAAAATGACTCGGTGTGAGATGAAACATGTTAAACAACCTAATAAAAGTTATTTTACTGTATATTATGCTGTTAATTTACACCTTGTAGCATTTAAAAGAAACATATAGAGTTTGTTGTAAACTACAAATTTCTCTAAAAGTGCTTTTGCCCAATATTGATTTTGCACTAAAGACTTGTTGCCTAATATATTCAAAATATTTTAGGCCTACTTTTTAATAATATTAGTTCTATGAGAAAAAATAGAAGAAATTAAGCTTTATTTACATGCATTTATATGTGTCATTTGAACACATACAATAATGCATTGCTATACACCGCTAATACTGACTTAAAATTTTCCAAATGCAGATTTCGAAATTCCTAAAATTCCAATTCCATATAAGTTATAGTGATAGCTTAAATAAGTATTTCACGAAAATTAAAGTTTTAAAAATGTGTGCATACAATTCGCAATTCAATAAGGTTTCTTTTCTTCTTAAAAGTAATTTTTAGTTCCTATTAGCGATCAGGATATTTGTCAATTCATATGACTACATTTCAATTAATTGGAGTTTTACAATTATAATTGTAAAGTTAATAATTATTATAATAGCAGTAAAATAATACATATTATTATTATTTATATAGTTATTAATAATGTATATTGTTGTCGTATTTTCTCTGATTAACGTTTCTTAATAATGACATTTGTTAAAATAAATTATCGGACTTTAAAGAAATTTCATTAGTTTAAGTATATTTCAATTTCAAGCCAATGCATGTCAAATTAATTTATATTTTCATCTCATTAATGAAATTTGTCAACATGTTCAAAAGTAGAATAAGCACTATGAAAGTAAAATGATAAATCCATAGCATTGATATTCTGGCTCATACTATAAGTCTTTTTACATTTGTATTATGTTGTTAATTTACACCTTTTAGCATTTAAAATAAATATATTATTACAAGGTGTTGTAATTTATTATATGGGCATTAATCAGTTTTCTCAACCCGGAATATTCGTTTTATATTCTCGATTAAACATTTTCAGCTGCGTAATTGAATTTATACATGCATGAACAGCCAAATAATATCAATTTTAATGTTAATGTTAATGCTGTTAATTTATCATGTTTGTCTGTTAAACGTGTTTGGTGAAAATGAAAATCATTTCTTCAGAATGGTTTCTTCATGCTAAAAACTAATTTTAACCTTTATGAGGAAACTGATTAATACACTAAAAGAGACTACTCGGCAGCATTTCCGAAAATCACTGGCAGAAAAAGAAACTTTTCTTAATAAATATTTCATTAAATCTTGAAAATATTCTGGTTTCTGAGATTTCGGTAGAGTGCTTTTCGGAATCGTGGGTTTCTCGGAAGAGGCTATTAGGTGCGTTCGTGATTATATAATTACGTAGCACATATGTCTGGTCTGTCCGTCCGTCTGTCCACAATCGCAAAAACTATCCAATCGAATGAATTGAAATTTAATATGTGCAATCGTTGCAGAGTTTTGTCGAGTCATTTCAAATTTTAAGAAAATCGAATCAAAACTTAAAAAGTTATTAATGGAAGTTTTATTTATTCTGTTAAATCCTATCGTACGTAATCTATATAATAAAAGTGCAAGTCACGTGACTGAGGAAAACAAATACGGGCTAACCACAACTTTTTTCATATGCCAAGCAGACATTTTTATTCAAAATTATTTTTTTCGAATAAAATTGCATAAAAGTTACATTTTTAGAAAGATTGTTAAAAAAAAAAATGTTTGCTTTAGAGATGATTTACATTCAACAATGTATAGATTATGAGATAACTTCAGTGGAAATTAGGTTAACCGACTATATCTATCCATTAGAGTAAATAAAGACAGGATATTCGTTCGTTATGAGTCATAAAAATATTAAACCATGGAGGTAATCATTCGCAAAGCAAGATATCCATGTTGAAAAAAAATTCGCGTTTGTAAACGTGGCACATGTAATAATAAATAAAAAAAGGCATGCTCATTTTGCTCCTAGCAGACGACATAATTAATTTCACTGAAATAATAAGGATGATTTTTTTTACATTGTGGAACTAGTTATAAAACGAACGCTCCTCATATGTCACGTTTAACGTACAATTTCCGACTTTTTGTATATTTTTGTTCGTGGTTACATTATATTTTCCTAGATTAAGACACATTTGTCTTTTTGTTACAGTGTGTAGTTATTGCTGACATTTTATTTTACTCAGTCTTTGAATGAATCGTTTTATTTTATGCACCTTATATAAAATGCGTGTATATCAATAGAAATATTGTCCCCTTGAGAGCCGTTTGGGGTTTCTTGTTTGACAGCAAGTCCTTATGGGAAAGGTAAAATTTAATGTTTACTTTATGGGCGACATTAAATTTTATAACAAATTCTCCTATGTAAAGAAAGGTAAATACAAAAATTCGTTTTTTGATTTTAAGATGTATTAAAATTAAAATTCACATTTATTACACTTTTGCAAACAAATTCACATTTTTTTTGACTTTTGAAAAATGTTTATTTTACAAAAATCGAGCGAAAGTAATCCTAGATATTTATTCACTGTTTATTATTATTAGAAAATTGCCAGATTATGAGCGTTTATTTATTTGTTAATTGATCAATTGATGTATACTAAACTACGAAAAGTCCTTCTGGCCTGTACCGACATTGGCAGATAGACTCCATATTCCTTGGTTTTGCGATTTTAGCTAATTTTACTGGAAAACACGAAGCTAAAATGCATGGAGACCACTTACAGAAGATTCATTCCCAGTTCTCGTCAACATTGAATTTGAATGAGAATATCGCCAAATTAGTCCTCTACAGCCAAATTGGCTTCATTTATGGCAACCTATTTTTGTCGCCAAATTTGGCGATATTTCGTCAACTGTCGCCCAGCTTGGCGAGAATTTGACGTTGGCGAATATAAATGTATAGTGTTAAGCATATAAGAATAGGAACAATGGTTATAACAATGAAAGAAAATTTGCCGAAACCATATTAACTAAAACTCATAAATTAAACCCGTTTATGGAGGAATTCTGCTGTCTTATTTGAAAATGTCAACCACCCTAAAATTTCAAACCGCTATATCCCAGTCATTTTTTTAAGATAGAGGCAAAACAAAAATTGCTCCGGATTCTCCGGATCAAGACCGAACATTTAACGGAAAAAAAATTTAGGATTTCTAATGTTTTTGTACATCTTTTTGAATTTGAAATCTTTAAATGGCTATCACAGTGCCCCCTTTCGGCGGAATATCCCCACATTCAAGTAGGACCTGCTGACCACAGCCAAAAACATATAAAAAAATTACATCATACACTTTTCGATGATACAATAGTGAAAATAAAACAAAAATCGCGATCGCAGCGCCTCCTTTCGTCGAAATATCCCCGAATTCAACCTGGACCTGAAGGCTATAAGTCAAAAACATAGAAAAAAATTGGTTCAATTATCTGCATAACTTCATACACTTTTCGATGATACAATAGCGAAAATGGAACAAAAAAATCGATCACAGCGCCCCCTTTCGTCGAAATATCCGCAAATTCTAATAGAACCTGTTTTCTATAGCCAAAAACATAGAAAAAAAAAGTGGTTCATTTTAAAGCATAACTTCATACACTTTTCGATGATACAATGAGGACGGACAGACGGACAGACAGACATTTTGTAAAAACATGTTTTTCGGAATCTCTGACCTCTAAAACGTGTAAATCCGTCGAAAACTTGATGTCGAAAAACATTTCGATTACAATACTTTCTTCTATTATAGATAGAAAAGAAAGTAAAAATTGACATCATGAATGGGAAATATATATCACGTTAGAAATGTAAATTTGTGAGATATTGCAAGAAAAATGAAACATTGACGATTCATATGATCAACAAAAAAAAAATGTAACAAATGTGTACAAAATGTAACAATGTGTACAAAATGTAACAATGTGTACAAAATGTAATCGAAACGTACAATAATATGAATGCTAAAAAAAAAAAAATATTTACAGAAGCTTTATTATATCAGCTCAGTAAATTATTGGAGATAAAAAAAAAGGTTAAAAATGCTTCGTGAATTATTTTACTAATTAATTATTTTTGTAGTATTTTAAACTACATCTGTGTATTTACATGATATCTGCCTTCACAGAGTTTATTTATATGAGTTTGCGATGCAGTATTTTTTTTTAATTCGTTAACATGTTCTTCCTTTAATCAATGTCCTCATTTATTTATGAGGGCATTTACGTAACCTAGTTTTACCGATGAAATAACCTTTTAAATACTACGAAAAGGTGGTAGAAGAAATAAATATAAATATTTCAGTTAAGTTTCTGTCGTTTTTTAAATAATTTTTCAGGAAGAAAATGAACATTTTCTATTTAAAACCAATTTTATCTCAAAGAGTAGCGTACAAAATTAAAAAAAGTGTAACATTCCTAAACTTAGTGGGCGGGCTATTTCATTAATATAGCCTTATTTCTTAAATGATTTTGAATATTTTTGCATTTTACATTGTAAACTTATGTTCAATAGGTAAAAAATTAAAACGAACTTCCACATTTTTTGGCACACCTTGTATATTATATTGAGTCATTCAGAAAGTTCTGCGGTTTTTCAGAAAGCGAACTGCGGTCACGACTAGTTATTTTGCTACTGCTGATAAGGAGTGGCCTTGAATGACCCAGATATGTACATTCGCTCTTTTCTGCTTGCGCTGCATAATTCTCGCTTGCGCTGCGGCATAATTTTTGCTATTGTGCAGTGCTAAGAAGGGAGAAATAAAAGGTCAATTTTCGTCATATTATGTTCTTTTATTTCAAGAAAGATAAAAATGCTACTCAAAAAGCTCGTAAAATTTGTGTTTTAAATGGATAAAGAGCTGTTTCAGATGACGCAATTCGAAGGTGGTTTGAGTACTTTAAGTGCAGAAAGTTCAGTCTTGAAAATGACGCCCTTTCTGGAAGACTATAAAGGAGAGTAAAGGAGAACTAATTAAAAGAAGCTATCAGTTAATCATGCACTGTACATTTGGAAATATTTAGTCTATGTGATAGGTCCTGTACTGTGTAACGTGGATTTTAGGCTATAGCTTCAAATCAACGCCCAGAGCGGGCATTATCTTCGAGCCTGACATTTATACGCTTAAACTTCTCAAACCACCTTCGAACTGTGCCGTCAAAACAGTACTTTGTCCATATACAGCACCAATTTTACGAACAGCCTGACTAGCATTTTTATCTTTCTTGAAATAAAAGAGCATAATAAGACGAAAATAAACTTTTTGGTTCTCCATTTATAGCCCTGCGCAGAAACAAACATTATGCCTCACCACAAGCGAGAATTATGCAGTGCAAGCAGAAAAGATCGAATGTACATATCTGGGTCATCCAAGGTCACTCCTTATCAGCAGTAGCAAAATAACTAGACGAAACCGTGTTTCACTTTCTGAGAAACCGCAAATCTTTCCGGATGACCCAATACAGAGAAAATTTTCCAATGAAGAAATTAGATATTTTTATATATATTAAAATTTTTAATGAAAAGCGAAAGTGTATTTTTCACAAAAGCTTATTTTAAAATTTATTCAGAATGTTGAAATGTCGCAGGTGCAATCTGAATATTTCCAAATCAAGTTTATAATGCAAATTAAACGACAACAGAAGTTATTCTTCCAAAAATTTTGTCTGGAAACTGTCTGGAAATCTTTTCAGTTAGAAATAATTATTTTTCGGGAATGTATTTTAAAAAACCAACATGACATTGCGACATGCCTGATCCAAGACAGCTAATTAAATATTTCTGCATATATCAAATTATAAATATTACTTCGTTGTCAGTATCATTCGAGATAAAATTTTGTTCATTTAATTTATGCTTTAATTTAAATATGCATATAGGATACTTTTCAATACACATAATAATTTTTTTAAATTAATTTTGCGCAACAAGTTTAATAGATTGATTGCAATTTCAAATATTTCCTGTGAAAGTTCCTGATTTTTTTACAAAATTAATTAAATTATTATGATGAATACTTTCACATTAATGTTGTTTTAAATAAATGAGATAATTATAACAAGTGCTACTTTTAAAAAAGTTAATTAGTGGGTACTACTTACTACAATCTGTAAATGTAAAATTCTTTAGTTACATTTGAATAAAATTAGATTTTTGCAGAAATTAAGACTCTTTTATAGACATCTAAAATGATTGTGATAGATATTTTTTATATCTATCACAAGATATAGATATATTTATTTGTGATAGATTTGTGGAGATATGCCAAAGGAAACCTATTGAAATAAAAAACAGGACCTACACCTTATGATAAGAAAAATATTGGCGGAAATGAAGTTTCATCTTGGCGTTTGTTGTTTGCCGAATCCATGTTGAAGCATATTCAAAAATGAACTATCGAAGAAACTCGCCGAGAATAAAAATCGGATTCATGGAGCATTTCCTTGGAAGAATTGGATGTTTTTATTTTACTACTTTATGCAAGAGGCGTAATGTGCTGTTCTCCGTTAGATTTGCACGACTTGTGGTCAAAACAGTGGGGACCATCATTATTCCCTGTAACGATGCCATGAAATCGTTTCAAAGAAATTTTACTATTTCTTCGGTTTGATGATAAATAGACTCTTTCGAACAGTTTTATAGAAACGACAAAAAAAAAAAAAGAAAAAAGAGCAGCGTCTAAAAGTTGGCCAGTTTACATATTTTACAACGTTCTAGATAAATTCCTGGATTTCATTAGAAGCATGTAACTTTTCTCAAATTTCTCTATAATCCTTCATTTTTAACCTTGTCAACGAGTTGAGATTGCCATATTATTCATCAAATAAACTACCTGCATGCCTTCCTAACTCATCTGAAACTACGAGTAAGTCAATGCTCTTTCTGCCGAAACAAAACAAAATACAGTTGTTCGTCATGTCTTAAATCTATTTGTGGAAAATATCAATAAATATGTATTAAGAACTTGTATTGCATATCAGGTGTTAGTGTCAACAATGATACCTAACTGTTTTACGATAAAAAAAAAATTCTTGAAAATAAAGGTATATAAGTTTTCTTATACAAAAAAAATAATATTATTGAAAATACTGCATGAATTTTACAATTGTTCCAAATAAATTATTTTATCTTTTTATAATGATATATGCATTAAAAATCAAATATTTATTCTCGATTTCTTATCGCGGTCAAAATGACGGCAATAGTCGTTGTAGGTAGGTAAAAAGGTCGATCGTTCTAGTGTTAAAAGAGATTACACTTAAAAATTTGCGGCAAACAGTCCAGTCATTTGACCGTTTAAAAAAAAAATGGTTACATAACCGTAATTTAACTTTATCCCGACCATAATGTGGGCAATAATATGGTCAGAATAGAGTTAATTTACGGTTATGTAACCGTTTTCTAGCAAAATGGTCAAATGACTGGACAGTTTGTTGCAAATTTTTAACAGTGTAGTTTCTGACTTGATTATAGTTCCTTTAAACGTACTACAAATGCTGAGTTCGCAGTGACATGACAAATGTTTTTATTGTGAAAATGATCTCATTAAAATACGCTGTAACATTTTACATTCATAGAGCAACTAACAATTTCCCCGTATTAAGATGACTAATTATCTTGCCAAATATTTTTTTCTAATTTAATTGTTTTTTATTGTTTTATTTTGTTAAAAATTTGAATGAAGTAACTGCCATTGTATTTATTCATAGATACGCGGCTTTAGAAATTTATATATGCAGTAAAATCTGTGATACCGAAATCACAAGGGACCGTAAAACATTTTCGGTTTTAGGCATTTTTCCACCTTAGGAGGTATAATTGTACCAATTTCTTCCATCCAGACAGTCCAATTCTTCCGTTTAAAAGAAGATTCCGTTTTAGAAAGGTTCTATTTACACAGGCTTTACCATGTGGATTTATTAAAGTCCAATTAGGCTTGAAAGCTCTTTAAGCATTGCATAAAACTGTTAATACGATGTTGAAACGATGCAAAAAAGAGTTGCTAAGTGTCCTACAGAAAATTTCACAGTGAAAAGCCAAACAAACTGTGGAAGCAAGCAAAAAATTACTGGTATGATAGCCACCTCGAATACCACCACATCCGCTGTTAACCCTTTAAGGGGCGGTGGTATATATTATATACCACCTAATTTTAATCCGATTGGAACCAGAAACTTTTAGTTAAATTTTACTTTTTTAACTTTGACGGGAAAAGTTGAAAAATTGCTTTTTCTTATTTTAAACTAAATTCTTTCATAAATACCGGTGTGAGTTCGACGTTACAGGAACAAAATTGCTTGCCCCTGAAAGGGTTAAGAGATTGGCTGGTTTAGCCAAACAAGTGGTCATTGATCTTTGGTCACCTACATATACCACTGAAGCATTTTAATTTGTAGTGAGAAAAGTTGTAGGTGATGCTTCACGCTTGGTATCCATATAATATGACATTTTTCGACAGAAGTTGCATATCGAGTTTCGTGTTGAGCTTAAAGATTCACAAAGATAGCTAGTGTGATTGCGCTTTTAGAAGTATCCGAAGAAAACGAGTAAATTCTAAAGTACCTCAAAAATTCTATTGCCTATTAATTGAGATTATGACACAAAATGAATCCTCATATATACTATAACTGAATCCTTTATCAATGGAATCACGTATTAACAATCAATATAAAATATTCAAAATTTTAAATCAAAAATTAAACCGCGCAAATCTGTTTACTGGCCAACTCCGTTTTTTAAACTTGCCAATCATCTCTACAAACACACATTTCTACACTTTCGCTGTTATATTCCAACCAGTAATTTTGATTACAATACTTTTAGATGTCATACATTTATTGAAGTCATAAATTATGGCAGTTTTTTTTTATCGAATATAACATACAAAATTGAGTCGGTTGTTGAAGATTACCTTTCATCGTTATAATTACCTTATTCTAGGGGAAATGACGCCATTAAATAATATTAATTTGCTAAAATTACATTTTTCTCTACATTATTTTTAAATAGTAAAGACATAATTCTTAACTATGCTGAATTTTAGGAATAATTTAAATATCATTTGTAATTTTTTATTTTATTTAAAGTATTTTATGAAAAAGTATAAAACAGCAAAATAAAAGATACATTTCAAGAGGCTTGGCAAAATATTTTGTATTTTAAAGTGAATTTACTTTATTTACGTAAAGTTTAATTTACTCAAACAAAAATCGTGAATGTTTGTTTTTCCTTTCATCCTAATTTAACGTAGTACTGACTAGAAATTTATTTTTCTCTTTTCGATAATATCGTATAAGAGATTAATTTATTGCATATATAAATATCAGAAGCAATAAGAATATTAATCTCAGAGTAAAAAGAAAGTATAGTCACATTAAAAGCAATGAAATATTTACTTTTTATAAAATTTTGGCAGAAAATAATCTGAAATAATATTACATTTCTGCATACATTATAAATAAATATTAAACATTTAATTTTGCACTACGGCGAATAATATTTTATAGACTAATTCATATTAATTTTCAATAAAATAAAAAAATTATTCATAAAGTATCTTTTGAAGAAATTTAAAACTGTAAAATGACATAATAGACGCAAAAGAGAGAAATACACTTTTAAAAATCTTCAGAATAATATTCTGTATTTTAAAATGAATTTGTGTCATTGTAAAATTTCATCCAACCAAGCAGTAATCCTGAATGTATGTTTTTTGCACCATCCTAATTAGATGTTAAAAAATACAGGTTTATTTTTCTCTTTTTCAGTTTGATAATATCGTATAAGAAAATGATTTCTTGTATAAACATCATTAGTAACAAAAATATTAAACTCAGTGAAATAAAATAGTTATTGTTACCTTAAAAAGATTGAAATAATTAGATTTTGTCAGATCTTGGGTCAGCAAAAATTTAAATTAATACTGCTTTATCAGCTTTACATTTTTATGCATATTATTATTAAATAGTAAACATTAAATTTTGTGTTATGTTAAATAGTAATATCTCTTTTTTTAATGAAAATTTTTATTTAAAACAAATTTTTGGAGGAAGTTTAAAATTGTAAATTTACACAATACGTGAAAAATAAGGAAACACATTTTTTAAAAGACTCGAATGAATATTCTTTTTTCCCCTGAATTGGCATTAATGTAAAAAAAAAATTCAACGGGACAATAAATTTTGAATGTTTGTTTTTTCTATCATCCTAATCTAATGCTAAGCAACAGAGGTTATTTTTTTATGAGATCGTATAAGAGAATGATTTATTGCATAAGTTTCACCAGAAATAATAATATTATGCTCATAGTTCGGGAGGAACAACTGCATTTCTGGAACAAATTTTAGCTCCAATGACTTTGATATATATAATAGATTAGATGATGCAGATAACGAAACTGCCAATCCACTGGCACACCAACTGCGAGTTGGGCTGTTGCCATAGAAACATCACACACCCCGCTATAATCAGAAATGAATGGTAACAAGATTAAAATGGATATCTCCAAGTTAGGGTAACATCAGTAATCGTGTTGCCATTCAATTCACATTGTAGCAATCTGTATGATGTTGCTTTGAAAACACAACCAGCTGGTGTGCCAGCTGGCTGACAATTTCGTCAACTCTACCATCTAAGCTATCATTTATAGCAAAATCATCGGCGCCAAAATTCGTTGCCAATATCTGACGCTGACTCCTAGAATATCAGCGTAATAAAATATTACTTTAGAAGAATTCGAGTAAGTATTTTTTGTCAGATGATGGGTTAACGATAATAAAAATAATATTACTTTAAGCAATGATAAATTTAATAGAGATGTAAATCTTACTGACAAAAATCTTATTTTTTTCTCCAGATAATGATTAGAAAGCACGACTATTGTTTTGAGAGCAATTACGTGCTCTCATCATCAGGGAATATTAGCAAAGGGTAGTTATCTTGGAAAGGATAAAAACAGTTCTGCAAACAAGCATTAGATTCTTTACAATCTAACGAGGACCTTGACAGTTTTTGTTCCCTTCATTCTAATTTGATGCTAAACAATGGTAGTTTATTTTTTTTCTTTTGAGTTTGACAAAGCCATATAAGAGAATGATTTATTGCATAAACATCATACGAAATAAATGTTCTAAGCTAAGTAAAATAAAAACTTTATTGTTGCTTTTAAAATGATCACAATAATAAACAAATATCTTTTCACATTTTTGAGTTTTGGCAAGCACTCATCTTTGAAATTCGATATTCTTTGTCAGGATTGAAAAAGTGCTTATTTTTGCTCATTTATGTGAAAAAGCTTCTTAAATTGTTCTCAAAATTTTCACGCTGAATGATGATATGCAATTTCGGAGCATTTTGATTTATTTTATAAATTGAAATATTATTCTCCTATTATTTATTTGAATATTTCTAGAGAAGCATACATGGTATTAACACATAAGTAGAATACACTTTGAAAGAGAAAATAAGCAGCAAAACAAAGACATAATTTTAATATAGAAAATCACAGGCACAATCCACTTATTTACTTAAAATTACAAGGTGTTTTCTTACAAGTTGAAACTGAATTTTTGTCAATTTTTGAAATCCTATATATATATTTTTTTTGTTGTTAACATCTCTTTTTCTATGCACATAAAAAACGCACAAAGATGTGTAAGGTATCATACGAAAGGTAATCATATTGCAGTAAACGCTGGATACTTGATTACACTACATCTAGGGATTACACTACATCGAATCCTGGCCCGGACATTTTTTGCCCAGTTGGAAAATTACAAATCAAGTGATTTCCTTAACTATTTGAATAATTGTGTTGAAATTAATTTAGCGTTTACTGGTGTCCCATTACCTGCGATGTATTCTGTTGAAATGATTAAAATATCAGACAAGATGCTATGATCAATAAGGTTAACTGGGTGAATTATGTCCTTCATATTCGCCCGGGATTGCCCAGTTGATAGAGCATTGGCAGCTGCAGCAAAGAGATCCTTGGTTCGAATCCTGGTCCGGACATTTTTCTCCCAGTTGGGAAATTACAACTCATATAAAGTTCCTGCTATATATTTTAACAAAGATTTTAGCAATAGAATACAAAATGTATTTTCAGACGAACGCGATGCTTAACATATATCAGAATAATTTCATGATTGTGAAAGAGAAAATGATTGGAAGTTATATCATTTTAAAGTATAAGTTTTATTACCTTAAATTGGCAGCTTCAGACAAGAGATCCCTGGTTCGAATCCTTGTCCGGACATTTTTCGTCCATTTGGGAAATTATAACTCATACTTTACCAATTTGAATAATTGTGTTAAAAGTTAATCTAGTAGGAATTCTAGTTTTAGAACTTACAAAATGAAAATGGGGACATTTGAATTCATTTAGTCAGTTATCATACATATTATTTCTAATATCACCATCCCTTTCTCTATGCACATCAAAACGTACAACAAAGAATGAAGTATATCATTGGAAATGTTTACGAACGGTCTTACCTTTAAATGATACACCCAAATATTATTAAAACACGTTGTTTGTTTTAAGAAAGATAAGTCCAGTTAATTAAAAATGAAGGAAAAACGTATCGGAAAATATTCTCAAAGATTCAAGTACAAAAACCTCACACGAGTTTACAGGTATAAAAATGAATAACTATTCTGTAGCAGACTGAACATAAATTAGTTTGGCAAAAGGAATGGTTTATTATGCGTATTTCTATAGTGGAAAATGAGAGTCCATATGATTATAAGATAGTGAAACAAACGAAGTTTATGTTTATACAAATCTACGATGTGGGTTAAAGCTTTGCATTGGCTCTGTTAATCCGATTTTACTCTGATCCAACCCGAATCAACCCGCAGTTCGAGTCGGATCGGGATGACGCTAATTTGTTTATTGTGGCTCATGATCGGGTCGGGTTGACTTTAAATGTTTCAGGTTCGGTCTGGTTTCGGATTGAACTTTGATTTTCTCGGATCGGTTTCGGGTTGATCGGATTTTAAAAATAAAGTGGTGAATATTTTTTTTATCGGATAAAAAATATATATTTGTATGTTAATGAATGTATATATATATATGTTCATTTTTATATAAGAAAGATAAAATTGACATTAGACATATAATTGTTGACTACGTTTGCATAATTGTATTAAAAAAGTGGATTAATTTTGTTTCACTTTGTGATTAGATGGTTTGCGGGTTGAAGTGTGTCGGATTCGTGTCGGATGTCCTGTTGAGAAATACATATAGCTTTGCCCTGTTCGGGTTGACTTTAAGGCGGTATTAAAAAAAAAAAAATCACGCTCAACAACTCAAAATTTTCTGATACATTTTCAGACGCATTTTAAAAGTAAAAATATGAAACTTGGCGGCGTGACTTATGAAGAGATTTATAAGTGACTTGTGTTTTTATTTTTCGTTCAATTAATTAGTAATTGATTTACAAACAATTATTTTTCATAATACGATAATTTTCTTTTGTTTCCAGCGCTATCGCTTCGGAAAATTCGTTTCCAAATGTTCACTTTGACAACATTTTTTGAAATATATTCTGCTTTTATCAAAAAATCGACCATTACAGGCATTATAAAGTTTCTGAATAAAAGAACCTGCCAATTGGAAGCGTTTTAGAGCAAAAATGAATTTAAAAATAAGTCACAAAATGAGCAGTTTGGATTTGAGTACACCCTTAAGCAGAATTATCGCACAAAAACTGGATCAGGTATGATCCGAACCGGCCAGAACTCAGTACACATCATTACTCTGTAAATGTACCACGGGTAAATCACTTCTTTGAATTTGTTTGTAAGCCTGTCCCCGTCCATCGAACTATGTCCAGTGTTGATATGTCATTTCGACTCAGGAGTGGATTTTGTACGGAGGGGAGAGTAGCTGAATTTGTACCAATTCACTTATTTTCATGCGTAACTCACTTCATTTTTGAAATATCTACAAAATATCACTACCGGTGGTCAATCCATTCATCTACTAACGAAATAAATCTTTAGAATAATTTCTTTTTGAAAATCTTAAGTTTTATTTTAATTTGAAAAATTTGTCAAAAGTGGTACAAATTCAGCGACTGGTCGCCTAAGTTGGACCCCCCCAGTCTCCTAAATTGGACCAAACAATACTAGTCTGTTTTAATGAGTAGAAATAGAAGTAATTTTATTTAAAAAAATGTTTGCGATTAATGAAACAATTAAACAAACAACAATGAAATGTAATAAAGTCAAATATACTTTATATCAGCTATATGCTTCTTTTTCTATAAATAAATTTCCTGTTAGTCATTAGAATATAGTGGTTATTTGATCCGTCTTCTTTAATAAATGGTATTTCATATACTCCTAAATAACTATCAACATAAATTGGTTCAATTTTATCATTTTATCATAGATCGTGCAACTGTAGATAGTCTTATTTGTTTTAATAATGACATCTATGGAGTCGAAACATATAAACAATCTATTAAAATCTTTTTTTTTTACTGTTTTAAAGTTATTATTTTACACCTTTTAGCTATTAAAAGGAATATATTATTACTAGATGTTATAATTTGCTATATATTAATGAGATGTTATTCAAAAAAATTTAACTCACAAAGCTTGAAAGGCGTAAAATTCAGATTCTTTCGTAAGTACAGTAATCCCTTAACATTCGCGGCTTTAACATTCGCGAATTTTGATTATTCGCGGACATGAAAATGCGGAAAAACTTCGCGAGAGTCTGATTTGGTCATTCGCGATTTTTTTTTTTATTAGTTATCTCTTTCTTTTTCAGAATTTTTGGTGGTTAAAATTTATTTCCCCTGTATTTTATCAGTATGTATTTACAAATCAATTTTCAGTTCTCAACTAAAGCGAGTATTGTAGAAAAGTAAACAACAGTAGAATATTCATTGCAATGGTGACATTAGAAGTGGCAATGTAATGGCATCTTTAATCTATTAATTTAACATGTCCAGATTCTCGTATAGATGGATAGGAAACTGTTCTTAGATGTAAAATAAATGAAAGCAATTCTGAAGCCCTTAGCTGTATTTAAATATTGTGTCGCATATTGACCCACTAATACAGTATCATCTATTTGCCAACAGAAAGAGTCAATATTACGTTATACAAAGCCATATACATTTTTAGCTGTAATTATTTCTCTAGTCAAGTAATTTGAATTACCTTTCATAAATAAATTTTATGTTTATGAATATGTGCGTACATTTAACTTCTACGTATATGTTAGGCATAACATATTATTAATACATATTCCTTTTGCTTTTTAAATGCTGTGCCACTCTATTTAAAATTTTATAGAACGTAACTCTCTTTTTAGTGCAGAAAGATAGACTCAACATTCGCGGATTTGACATTCGCGAGGTTTTACTGGAACGTAACCCTCGCGAATGTTAAGGGATTACTGTATTTCAAAACATTTATTGTCAAGGAAATTACTGTCTGAATTATGCATTTTTTTTATCAAAAAAGAAAGTTTTAATTATAATAGGGTTTAGACTGCAAAAGACAAAAACAAACACGCAAACTTTTATTCTAAAAACTCGATTTTTCCTTACAATCCATACATTTTCCTTCAAATAAATATGCCATATACGGAAATGCTTTTAGAGTTTATCTCCCATTTTATTGCCAAAAGAATTTAAGAAGCGGAGAGACGTATGGTATAAGGGCAGCTATCGCCACAGAGACAAATCACATTGCTAGAGCAAAGTAATAAAAGAAAGGTTTTTTTTTCTTTCGGTGACTTCCTAATGTAGCGTTTTTGCTAAGTAAAATTTGAAAAAAATATCCTTCCCAAAATTTAAATCCTTGAAATAAAATAAGTTGACAGGATTGATTAACAATTCATATTTTTATTCTCTGTAAATAGAAAATAATGAAAGAGTGCTTACGTTATTTAACAAGTTGGAAATTGCACGTCAAACGTGACAAATGAGGTACGTTTGTACTGTTATTATTTCAGTGAAATGAATTATATCGTCTGTTATTATAATATAATTAATTTCCGTAATAAAATAAGTACATTTAAAGGTGGCAATATTTTATCTTTTCTTGACATTTACTGAAAATTCAAATGGGAGAATTAAGCCTAGCTTTGAAAATTTCAGAAATTGAAATTATATTTAGACTTTTTTTTTTCATTTGATATCTGTTCTTCCGGAAACATCTATGCAAAAAACTGTCCGTAGATTATAGGATTGTTATAAATAAACAATTTTAGCATGCAAATTCGGTTTTTAAATTCTGTAATATGGAAATAATATGACTATCTTAAATAGAACGTAATCACCATGGCAACCTAGAATAATTACCAATCATAGTTTATCATTGAATTAATTACGTATGATAGGATTTAATAAAATGAATAACGTGACTATAATTTGGTCATAGAGGTTATAAAATATCATATACGTCATATATGACTATAACTTGGTCATACAGGTTATAAAATGTCATATACATCATATATGGCTATAACCTCATACATGTCAGATAACTTGACGATACATCTCGGTAGCTTGACGACTAATCCTCAGAAGCTGCTATAACAAGGAAGTACCGATTTTTTATTTAATTCAAGTTATTTAATAAATATTTTTATTAATATATTTTTAAGTTTTGATTCGATTTTCATAACATTTGAAATGACTCGACAAAATTTTGCAACGATTATATATATTAAATTTCGAACCATTTGGTTGGGTAGTTTTTACGCTGTTACATGCGGACGGACGGACGGATCAGACAACAGCTATAGGTGCTACGTATTTGTATAATTTACAACGCACCTAAAAACTAGTATATTGTGGACAGCAGAACACTAAATTGTTTGTAAACAAAATTGAATGACAATCTTTCCTTTCTGGAGATATAGCTATTGGAAATAGTCTAAAACAGAGCACAGCAGCGACTGTTGGGCGTAATGTCAAGGTCTAACAGAATATGATGTTTGGTGAAATTACATGCATTAGTTCTTGAGATGTAGCTATCATAGAAATAGTGAAAAATGCAGCATAGCAGCGCCACCTGGTGGATGATTTACACCAAATCCGAATCAACGTCTATATATGTGAATGTATAACAGAATATAAAGTTTGATGAAATTTTGTGCATTAGTTCTTGAGATATAGCGATGGCGGAATCAATAAAAAATGCATAGCAACAAAACCTATTGGGCAATTTACACCAAAACATAATCAGCTTCAAATTATGTAAAGGTGTAACGGAATATGTAGTTTGAATTAATTCCGGGCATTAGATTATGTGATAGAGTGCCCACAAAATTTGTGTCACATACAGACAAACACACAGACAGACAGACTCATGGTCAGACATTTTCTAAAAACTGTAAAATCGTATTTAGGACCTTCTAAAACCTATAAATCGATCGGAAACCGGAAATAGAAAATTTCCACGAATCCAATAATTTCTTCAAGTAAAGAAAGAAGAAAGTTAAAATGTGTTACTTGTAATTTAACTTTATGAAGCAAAAATTAGTTATTTGTATATTTAGTATTTTCAATTAAACACTTTTAATCAAATTCATCACAATCATTAAATGGAAATATTGACAAAGCAAATTCGTCATTTATCCAACATAAAAAATAGTTAATAACATTCTTTTACTATTCTGACAAATGTTTGAGATTAATTATGAAAATTTTGAAAATAATTATTAATTTAAATAGATTTTCTTAGCTGAAAATTTAAATCCTAAATAGAAACAAAGGTGAGTTACGAAAACTTGAAATATAAGCTTTAAAAATTTCATATTATTTTTTTTAATTAAAACAATAATAATAATAAATTATCAGCTTTAATGCGGAATGATCTAAGTTGCAAAACAATGATTTATATAATCAATAGATTATATACTTTGATATTCCTTTGTTAAACATATCTGATAATCAAATTTTTTGTTGAATTTGTATATTGCGATTTCACCTACTAAAATATTATTAATTCAAATTAAAAACTTGAAAGATATAATATTTATGTCATATCTTTTCAGATGTATTTCAAATCTCTTGTCGACAAGAACATTACTGTCTGAATAGTGCTTTCTTCAATTATAATACAAACAATTATTTAATATACAAATACATTCTAGAATGAGAAAGAAGAAAAACAAACACAGAAACATTTATTCAAAAAAATTCCATTTTGCCTTACAATTTTATCGCATTCCTTCAAATAAATGTGAAATATACGGAAATGTTTTTAGATATTTTCTCCTATTTTATTACTAGAAGAATTGGAGAAACGGAAAGACATATGGTATATGTACATCTATCGCCATACAGACAAATCACTTTTCCAGAGTGAAGTAGTAAAACGAATTATTTTCATTTTGATAGAGAAATTCCTAATGTTGTGCTAGTTACTAAAATATACACAGTGTCCCAAAAAGATTAATGGACCCTATTTTTCTACCTGTTGGAGTTACGTAAATTGCAACAGTTTTCCAAATAAGGTAGGAATTAGGATTGTGTTGATGGGATAGTCCTGACACTAATTTTCAAAAAGTAACACATTTTAACTTTAATATGCGATCCCTGGGTCTTATATGTTATATTATTAAAACTTTTCTACTTACTCTGACTTATACAACAGTAAATATTCCATATTTCCATGACCAAAAATTATTGAGATATGATATGTTGAGTTTTATGACATTTCAAAACTTTCCAGCACTCAAAACAGGACTTATCCTTTTAACTAATTATTGCAGTGTCCATACGTCATAAATTCCAGAACAAGGATAATAATTATGATCAAAATTCAATTTTTGATAAAATTTATGTATTTTTTATTGTGATTATGATAAATAAAATTACTCTCGAAGGATTTTATTTATCCGCGAATACACTGCTAAAATAATTGGTTATGTTGATTTTAGAGAGATTGTTGCAATATTTTGTTGAATGGTGGCAGCAGTAGAAAACATTGGTGACTACTTTGAAGTACACAGAAGGTTATATTTAATATGATTCTCTGTGAATTTAGAAGAACGTCTGAAAGATGTGTATGTGTGTCTTAAATAGTACGTACTAAATATTATCTGTCCGTTTTTAGGTGCGTTCGTAAATATATATAAATACGTAGCACCTATTGTCGTCCTCTGGTCCGTCCGTCTGTCTGTCCGCCCGTCCGCATATAACAATGCAAAAACTGCCCAACCAAATGGTTTGAAATTTAAGATATATTATCTTTGCAGAATTTTGTCGAGACATTTCAAATTTTTTGAAAATCGAATCAAAACTTTAGAAAATATCAATAAAAACATTCATTAAGAAATTTGATTTTTTTTTATCTGTGCTTTCTTGTAATAGGAGCTTCCTCGTTTTAATCGTCAAGCGACCGAGATACTTATTTTATTACAGAAATTAATCTGCAGACGATGTAATTAATTTCACAGAATTCAAAATCGTCCAGATCTGAATATTTATATAACTAGCTACGGTACGAACGCACCTTATTTGTCACGTTTGACGTACAATTTCCAACTTGTTAGTATTGGAAAGCTCCAAAATTTCATAAACTTTAACCCTATCAATATGTCCTGGGGTCCACGTGGACCGCAAGCACTTTCAACAAGTTGTCAAAAAAATCTATCACTCACTGAGTAGTTTCAGCCGGTGACATCTCATATCATAATGTTTGTAACACACGCTAAAAATTAAACTGTACGAATATAAGTGGTACTTGTTTTTTTTAATTTGAAAAATAGATAGCATATTTGTCCTGGGTAACAACAGGGCATGTTTTGATAGGACATAGTGATAGGGTTAAAGTATCATAAATCGACGATCTTTGGTTGCAAAAGCAAGGAATATTTACTGTTTTACTTGTAATAGAAGAAAATAAAATTCTAAATATAACTTTTAGGATTCAGAAACCTTATAAAAATTTAAAAAGTGTACTTTTTGAAAATTAATGGTAGAACTATTTCATTAACGTAATCATAATTCCTACTTTAATTTGAACACTTGTGTAGTTTACATTGCCGACGTATATCAACAGATAAATATTAAAAAGCATTTCATTCTTTGTGGTACCTCCTGTATTTGGAAACATATCCTTATGAAAACGCAAATTTTCGTGATAAAATTTATTAGTTGTCAGGATTGCAACAAAATTTATATTGTATTTCTATATAAGTACATAATAGGATACGAGAGCATTATGCAATTCCTTAATATACCTGGTAATTTAACTTTATGAAGTTATTTTTCATTTGTTTGGTAAACTTTGTTATATTATATAGTTTAAAATGAAAAATATATTTGCCAAAATCTGAAGAAACACGCAAAGTTATCAAGAACTTTCAGAGTTACCTTTCAATTTGTATAACTGATTTAGCTGCTAAAATGTCTTACGTAAAACAAATATTAGTGTATGTAAGTTTACGGCATATTACTGTTAAATTAACGACTTGTAACACATAAAATCAATTCATTAAATGCACTATAAAAGGCTTTTTTTTTATCAAAAAAATTATTTAGCTTTCTTATTTTCAAGAAAACAACTGTTTATTAAGAAATCTAGCTAAAAATTCATAGAATTTTTGTTTAAAGAAAAATATGAATAATTAAATAAAAAAATTATTTTTTTTTTGCATTTAATATTTAATTAGGTGAAATAATTAGCTGCCAAAAATATCGCTAAAATAGCTTAATGACATACATATTTTTAATGAAACATTTAGTTCAGAGTAAAAACAGTAAAATTAAATTGTTTAGAATTATTTGAAAACTTTTACCGTCAAGCAAATTACTGAATATTACTTATTAAGTTTTCGAAAACTTTTACTTACAACACCGTAAATAAGGGTGACTATGTGCGTATACGTTTCACTAGGTGTCATATGGCGTCACTTGCTTCCAGTTGGCGTCACATGGTGTCACTTGGCGTCACTTCGCGCGTTTTCTAAATAAAAACGATCTCTGTAGTTTTCAACATATTCTACCGATTTAAATAAAACAATAACTAGGTGTCATGCCACCAATCCTCCAACTTTTATTTAACTGAAGTCAAATGAAATGAGTTTTAAAAAAGATAGAAGGTGAAGTGAAATGAAACGTGGTGAACGAGAGAAAGAGAAGTATTTTCAGGCTGGTAGTGGGATGGTCTGAGTAACCTCTGGAGGAGTGGTGGTGTAAAAATTCTTAGTTTCAAAGTAATCACTAATGTGTGATGAATGTAAATAGATTTGTAAATATAGCTAGTGTCTTTTAAATAAACGTCACAGTTAAAATCGTACTTGGAACTCTTTATCGGCTTGACGCTATGAAAAGAGGTAGCATAGACATTAAGGAACTTTAATCAGTAGTTGCTTTAATTTATATGGCACTAGCAGAAGTTATATCATTGTTTCTGGTGAATACGAGTATTTTCTGTGTCTGCGAAAGTGCGAGAGAATCCCGTTTGGGAAGTGTACTTCCCCCTTAGATTAAAATAAAAATATTTTAGTTATTTATTTCTAATATATCATAGATGTTAAATACACACCAATTTTTTTTTATGTTTGTTTGTTTAAGAGGTAAATAAAAATAGGAACTGTGAGGGGCGGAAGTATACCACTTATTTTGGAAATGAAAAATCAAAGCGCATTTTTTTAACACTTTCCAACCTAGTTGAAAAGTGTTTATGACTTCGGTTTGTCTGCCGTATGGCCGTCTGGCCGTCTGTCCGTGCTCTAACTCCCGTAAATATGCTCGGAGTGCCCTGCAATTTTTATATGTTATTGTAGTTATCTATAGTATGTGCTCTATTTCAACTGAAGTGCGTAGCACTTATAGTTTTTTTACAGGGACACTCAAAATATTTCCGTTACATTACCGTCTATGGGGAAAAATCATGTGCGGTTTATTTTAATGATGTTACACAATTTCAAACACATTGTAATTGATATATATCACTAAGGTGCATTACAAGATGCTTAATATGGAATAGGGTGTGCATAGCACTTATAGTTACTTTACAGGGACAGTCAAAATAATTCCGTTACATTACGTCTATGGAGAAAAATCGTTTGCGGTTTAATTAAATAATGTTTTACTATTTTAAACGCATTGAAATTTATATATATCACCAAGGTGCATTACAAGAGGCTTACTACAGAATATTGTGTGTATAGCAGTCATCGTTCATTTACAGGGACACACAAAATAATTCTCTACTGTCTGTTAACAATTATTCCTGGAAGTGCGTTTTAAGTTGCTGAACGCAATTTTAAAGTTAACTCACTTTTTGTCTATTACTTGGTGTGTATAAATTCTGTAGATCATATACAGGGCAGCATAAAAGTTCGCGAACACATTTCCGTTTATTGACAGAAACTCCAGAAGGAGACTTTTAAACTGTGCTACGCGTTTCCTAACTAAAATAAAATTTAGCCTCCTATGTAGTATATATACAAATAGATCATATACAGGGCTGAATAAAAGTATTCGTATATTTTACGGAATATTGTATATGTTGGAAATTCCTGAAATTACGTTTTTAAATATGTTATGCGTTTTCCAAACTGTTTACTTAGATGTTATCTTTCATCTTATTAAACGGTAATGATTTGTAAAATTATTTTGGAAGCGTTGGAAAGTGTTACATAATTTATGCTTGACACATGATTTTTCGTTCTTGTTTCTTTTTAAGTATTTTCTATTGCGTTATGGCTACGATTGATTATTTTTATTCGTTGGAAATGACTAACACTCCTGTCTTTGGTACAAAGTGTAACAAATTAAAAAAAAATCGATTAATGACTCCGGCTGAAATAATTAGCAACAAATTTCAAGTGAAGTGTTAAATTTTAATTTGCAATTTTTTTAACTCAAATTTTCAAGAAAATTTTCTAAACTCTGTTCTGTGATATTTAAGGAAGTTATACTTTCTTTTGAAACAGCTTTCCTGTTTATTTGAGTTTGGCGCAAAGCTTAGGATTGACACATTGTTGCTACCAACTCACAATTTTTTGGGGGGTTTATTGGCACATTTTTCCGTTTGTTATTAAAAAGTGTGATTATGTTCGTGTTTTTCAAGTATGGAATATTTTTTTGAAAAAACAAAATTTTTAATAAAAAAAAATTACCTCTTTATTTAAAAAAAATAGTTACAAAAATTGGAAATTGTGTGTGGATTCGAATCACGCAGTATTCCGTTCTGTTGGTTTCTAATGTTTTATAACAGAGAAAATCAGTGAAGCACTTAGTCACTCCGACCAATGAGGCGAGACGTTGCTGCCAAAAAAATTCCCCACCAAACTTACCATTTAAACTTTTTTTAAAACATATATAAAGAAAGCTGACGTATACGTATGTTGTATTAACCATTCAGTCCCACTCATTTAATATTAAAGGACATGGCACATAAAAACCTCAAAATATGGCACTTTTGTCGCATCGGTTTACCGTACAGTCTAAAATAAGAAAGACAAAAACTGTTTTTCTAAAATTTTGATTTTGCCTTGCAATCACTACTATTTCCTTGAAATAAATGTGCCATGTATGAAAATGATTTTGGATGTTTTTCTCCTATTTTATTACCAGGGGAATGAGAGAAACGAGGAGACATACGGTATAAGTGCAGTTATGGCCATACAGGCAAATCGCATTGCCAAAGCAAAATAGTATAAGCTTGTTCTTTTCATTTTCATTTTGAAGTTCCGAATGTTCTGTTGCGATTTTAATATTTTTTAATTGTTTTAACAGTACTTAAACTATAAATTGATCATTCGACAATAAACAAAATTAAAAAATGAAATGTGGACATTAAAATATTTTTGTCGTCACAAAAAACAATAAACATCTTATTAGAATTGTGCTTTCTCATTTAGAAAAGGATCTTCTACGTAAAATACAACCTAGATTGAGATAGACGAAAAACAAATTTTCATTTTAGAAACTGAATCTTGTCTTAACATCCATACTTTTTCCTTCAAAGAAATGTACCATATATGGAAATGCTTTTAGATATTTTTCTCCTATTTTATTACCGGAAGAATTGGAGAAACGGAAAGACATATGGTATAAATACAGCTATCGCCATGCAGACAAATCACTTTGCCAAAGTGAAGTAGTAAAAGCGAGTTCTTTCTTTATATTTATAGGGAAGTTCCTAATGTTGTGTTGTTTGCTATGTTATATTTGAAAAAGTACATCCCTCTAAAAATTTAAATCATACTGATAGCGTTTTATGTGTCGTCAGGATTGCAATATAACTTATATTTTTATTCTCTCTAAATAGAAAATTGTAAAAGGGAGTTTATGTAATTTAAAAAAAAATCAAATTTGAATTTTATGAAGCAGAAATTAGTTTACTTTTCTTTTATAGTTAAATACATCATTTTCTTGTTAAATTTATTATAACGTACAAACTGAAACTTTCTGTATGTATTTTTAAGAATAAGGTTAAACAATATATTGCAGAAGTAGGTTGCCTAAGAACTTTATCTGGTATTTTAAAGAATAACACCAGTGGTTAAATTCGGGGTACACCTTGCTTACAAAACATACAGCCCGATGTACAAAACATAGATGAAAATCACACTTTATTATTTTAAGACAAACTGAATGATTGGTAAAGAATGTTACTTGTTGTAATTTTCAGCTAGTTCTCATGGATAAAAATGATTTCTAATTGAAAACTTTTATGGATATTTTACATTTTAAACATATTTTTCCCACACACTACACCAAAAAAAATTCACATGAAATACATCAATTATTTGTTCAAATAATAATGTTTCAAATTTGTTAAAAATTATATGTTTAAGAAAGCAATCTATATGTCCACATCCCATTTACAATCTATCAAATACAAAATTTCACAATAATTAATTCAACTATTTTTCCAATTTACGCAATAAAGATCATATTTTAGCGATGAAGATTCAAGAAGCAGCAGGAAGATTGGGCAATCCTTTGTCAATTATGGTAAAGCTGATATCTTTTCTTTTCCAATTTTTAGTCATCTATCTATCAATATAATATCAATAATATAATATATATATATATATATATATATGTACGTCAACCGGAGACCAATGTATTGAAACTACGTATTCTCCACATTGTACAAAATATTTCCATATTTAGGCCTGCTAAATGTCCGTATTTTGCGTAACTGATTTACTATGAAAATAATTTTAACAATATGCCAAAAGGTAGCGAATTATGTATACATTTTTTTTATATGGTTGGCATATTGGATTTATATATACGAATTTTATGTTGCATATTTGAAAATATCGTTCACAGTAAAGAGCACTAAAAGTAATTTTATTTTAAGATTTTTTTTTATTAACCGGCGTCTAATATAAAATGTTACACAATTCTTTTGACAAAAAAATGTTTTTTTTCTTTTTTTTGTACTGCATTTGACACAGCTTAATAATGGATACTCTTTGGATTAATTTAAGTCTGCTATGGAATGAATATTTCCGGAATATTGCGTATCCTATTCCATGTGAAAAGTCATAGCTTTCGAAACATTGTAACTATACTCTTTTTTCAAAAGTTACTTATATATGAATAATTATAAATGCAAAATTTGTAAGAAATTTAAACAATTATTCTTCTTTCTTTATTTTTAATATCTAAAAAACACATATAAAGAATAAAATGTTTTGTGATTTTTCATTAAATATGTGTTTATTGTATTTCAAAAAATAATCTTTCTGACTAAATTGATATATTTGCTGTCATCTGTGCTCCTTTGTAATGCTTGAATATTTCATGCGTTAAATATATTTTTCGTAGCAATAGAAAGTTTGTACTTCATAAATAATTGCACTTTCATTAGTCTTTTGTATATTGACATTTTAAAGGCAATATGTCATTGAAAGAGAGCTAACAAAATCTTTCAAATAATATATTATCTTTTTTTTAATATAAGAAAAGATTCTTTATGTAAATTTATTGTTACGTTTATCAAATTTATTTTAGATATTTATGTACAGTATTTCAAATAATAATTCTCCACATAACAAAAATCATGTTTTTATATCTTCGGTGCTTCTTTGTAACGCTAGAGCATTTCATGCCTTAAATATATTAGTCATAGAATTTTTTTTTAACTCGATATATACAAAATAGAAAAAAAAAGGTTTGTAACTCTATATATACAAAATTACTCTTTCATTAATCATGTATGCCTCAAATTATGAATAGAAGATAAACATATATCCAAAACCTTTTATTTCACGTTATAAAAGCAGATTAGAATATTTAAGCAAAAATATTATATAAAAACAATTTGTTAATTAGATCTAATTAACCGAAGTGATACTTCTAAATACCGTCGGGTAAAGAGAAAATATTTTCACAACTTTGAAAAAAAATATTACTGTACAAGATTTTATGCACATTTCGTTGCACCTATATGAAGATACATATTTATATACTTTCATTCTTAACGAAAATCAGAGAAACAAACTTTTTTTAAATTTCATCATAAAAATATATTGCACATGAGCTAAAGTTTTATACGTAACCAAAAATTACACAGTTCTACAAAATACTGCACCATTTCAGATGTTCCTAATACTTTTGGATGCGTTGAGATAAAAAGTGCCAAGGTTGTTCCTCTATCACATTAAGTTCGTTTGACGAAATGAGAATGAATATTCCAGAAAAAATAAAAAACAAGACGATTTATCACAGTGAAAAAATACATATATTAAAATAACGCTTTAAAAAGTCTGTATCTTACACTATATTAATTCGTTATATTTTTCATAGTTACTGCAAAGTTGATATATAATTACAATGCATTTTCTTCCTTTTGAAGAAATATGTCTCTACTCTCTTTTCCTGTTTTGTGCGCTGCTAGTGCCTACTTTTTCTGCAGCAACCAATGTTTCTCTCAATTATGTTTATTCATCTCTGGCATCTTAATGGGAAAATGTATAAAACTTGTTATTTAAAAATTGTGATTTTTTATGAGTTAATTGATAACTTGCCATCAAGTTGAAAATTCTCGGTTTCTGTTAAAACTGTACGTAATGGAAATTTTTATGTATTTTCCCCGAAATAAAAATAAAAAAATACACCATAAACAGCTTTCATTTTTTGAAAAAATTACATTACAAGACTTTGTTATTCTTATATTCTTATGCTAAAAGCAAATATTGCTTTGTTGTTCCTGATGGTACTTAAAAAGACCACTCCCAAAAAGCTTTAAAAGTAAACTGAAAGGACAACAATTTTTATTTTAACAATTAATATTATTTCATATATTTTAAAAATTAAGAAATATATATACAACGGATTTACTTATAAACGTATCATAGTGGAAACTTAACCTCGCACATCACATCACAAGATAGAAGCTAGAATAATATGCAAAGGTGGAAAAATATCCTTCTCAAACGTTTTCTGCTTTGCAGAACTGATAATGCTGTCTACTGATGATAGAATGAAATAGTAACTATTGCTCTTGAAGCATACCGTTAAAATTGATAACCAAATATATATTTTTTAACGATAAAATTCTACTGATACTTTAAATTATTATTGGAACATCAAGGGTTAAATATAATTACACCGGTATAATAAAAAGCAACAGATCATCAGACGAGAGTTAACAAAATTATTCAAGTTTTAAATTCTTTCTTTTCGTAATTTTGCAAAAGATTTTTTATGTAAATTTATTATAACATTTATGTAATTTATTTCGAATATTTAATTACAATATTTCAAATAATTATCTTCAAAGGAAGCTAGTTTATGTTCCTGCTGTCATCACTGCTCCTTTTTAAAGCTGGAACATATCATACTTTAAATTATTTATTTACAAAAAAAAAATCTTTGTAATTCTCTATATACAATAATGCTCTTTCATTAAATATAATTATACTGTCATTTTAAAGGCACTATATCATCAGACGGGAGCTAAGAAAATCTTCCATGTTTTAAATTATCTCTTTTTGTAATTTCGCAAAAGATTATTTATGTAAATTTATTGTTACATTTTTGTAATTTATTTCGAATATTTAATTAGAATACTTCAAATAATAATCTTCAAAAGAAGTTAGTTCATGTTCCTGCTGTCATCACTGCTTCTTTGTAAAACTGGAATATTACATGCTTTAAATATTTTATTCGTAAAAAAAAAAAAACTTTGTAGCTCTCTTTATACAAAAATTCTCATTCATTAGATATAATTATACTGACATTTTAAAGGCAATACATCATCAGATGGGAGATAACGAAAGCATTCACGTTTTAAATTCATTTTTTGTTGTTAATTTCGCAAACGTCTTTTTATTTTAATTCATTTCTACGTTTATGTAATTTATTTAATATATTTATTTACAATGTTTCAAATAACAAATATCCGGCGAACTAAATTTATGCTTCTACTGTCATCTGTGCATTATTGTAGTTCTAGACCATTTTATGTCTTAAATTTATTTTTGATGAAGCGGAAAAGTCTTTTGCTTTAGACATGCAAAATTATTCTTTCATTAATCTTTTTTAAATTAATATTTTAAAGGTCATATGTCGCCAGAAGAAGTTAATAAAACTTACATAACATGTTTTAAATTCTGTATTTTTTTCTGGAAGGAGTTTTTATATTACTTAGCCAATAACGATTTAAGATATTGTGAAATTAATTTAAAAAAAACCTACTTCTAATTTTTTATTTAAAAGAATCTCAGAGGAAAGAATTAATCTTTTAAGACTAAAAAATGTTTTATAAATTATATACAAAAAAGTTATTGTCTGCTTAACTAGCTGTTGAGCAGCGCTTTAAATTTGTAGCCATTTTTTTCTGTCATAATTCAAAAATTCTTTAATGAATATAAGTGAACTTGTGAAAAATTCAAATATTTAATTTGGTCGTTCTGTCTTTTTTCAAGACAAATCAAATCTAGAAGTTAAACAATTGTTAAATTTACCATAAAAGAAGGAAAGAAGATTTAATTTTAATTTTAAGTCATTTTTTAAGCAAGCTACATTTAAAATATTTTCACATTTAAGTAAATGGTCCATGTTCTAAATATTTATCACTGAAATTTAATTCTAAATATTTTACTGGTAAGATATAAGAAATAAGATAATTTTGAAGAACGTGATGTTTATCGTATCTATGATATGAGAAATATGCATTTATGGAATTGCACAAATCTATTTATATTTTTGTATTTCAAACTATAACTAGGTGGAATCTGTCAAAACTTGACGGGAAAAAATACTATTACAATAGCAGTAAAATAAGCTTCTTTATTATTTAAGAAGGGGTATGTACGAAAGAGTCTTTCAAATATTTTATTTTAAAAGTTTTTCCCCAGTGAAATACAGTACTGTATCCGATGCAAGCTCCAGACAAACAATCCGTAAACAACCGTGTAATGCAAATCAGTTTGATATTACTGCCATATTCCATACGGCAAGAAAGAAAATTTCATGGACCTATGCAGTATCACACAAATAGTATATTCCTACGTTCACCTCATATTCAGTAAATAAAGAAACATAGTAAATAAAGCACCCCCCCCCCCGTAAGAAAATGCAACCGAATGGGCTCCTATGCGCATGTGCATTGCAACCGCCCAAAGGCACCGCCGAAATTCAACGTTAAAAAAGTTTTAAAATGTTTTAATTAAAAGTTTTAAAATGTCCTTTTTAATCATTGTTCGTTTAAAATCCATAGTATCTTCTAAAACAGATCCATTGTTTTAAGCTAATAAATTTTTATGTAAAGATGCAGATTTTTTTTTTTTACAATAATAAAGCAATCTGCGGATGAGGAAGATTTTCAATGTATTCAAGTGTAATTTATTTGTATGGTTTCTTCCATCCCTTTACATAATCAGGATGATAATCCCTATTCCATCACAGTCGGGATCTTTTCCCTCTTATACAGTTAAATACCTAATGGATCTTTAAAAAAATTATAAAATACAATTCCTAAAATACTTTGATGCAACATGTACATCAACAAATTCAACATATAAATTTTATGTTAAGGATAAACTGAAAACAGTTTTTTTTTTTTTTTTTGACAGATTTTAGTTTAGCGCCAAACTGGATAAAAATCTTGAGATAATAAACTGGATAGAGACTGGATAAAAATCTTGAGAAAATATGATTTATCAGGGTTTTTATTATTATTATTAATATTATTCTCTTTTTACGATGGTTAGGCAAATCTATTTTCAATTGTGGCAACTTTCCCAAGGGCTATTTTACATTATTGAAGCAAACTGATCGTTATTGTTGAGATAGAATTCAAAAATATTTCATGCTTGAAAATTATTTAAAAAGTCGTTAAATTAAGCGGAAGTTTTCAAATAAATTTCAATCGAAAGCTAATTTTTTTTCTAATTGATGATGCAAGATTTGAAATTGTAAAATGTAGTAAGAGTAGTTAAATATTGAAATTTGTAGTATTTAGAATTGGTGTAAGTGTGATGAAAGCTAAAGCGATAGCGACGTTTGTTGTCACAACCATTATACATTTCTAAAAATTGCCACTGTGTTTTGGCTGGCGTCCAAAAGTAGACTGCCATTTTTTGACATCAAAAGAGAAATCCACAGTGAAAGAAATAGGACTTTGCCGCTAATAAAGAACTGTTAAGGAACTTATAATAAACCTACCAAAATAATTCCTATAAAATATTAGCCTTACATTGTTTATTCTAACTAAAAATACAATCATTATTTCAAGGGGGTTTTTTTCTACCGTAACACAATTTTTAATAATTTTAATTTTCCTGAAATTCTTTATTTTTGTGAAATTTTTAATTTAAAAAATGAATCTTCTAACCTATAATTTGTAAAAAAAAAAAAAGGAATTGGTAACATGTAATCAAGGTATACAATCAAGATGAAGCAATTAATAATGGCTCCAATTCTAATCTTTATAGTTAAGATTGGTACGATCAGTAAAAATTATGTCATGCTGACACAATCATTTAAAATTTTCTGCTTAGTTTTTTCAATGGTAAAATGCATTTCAAGCTAAGCATAACGTCATTTTCACCGGCGCAAACTTTCACACGTACTTTATATACATTACTTTTATGCTTAAACACCATGTATACAAATGAAAATATATTTTGTATTTAATTGTAATTAAAAATGGCATCAACAAAGTTATAATGCAATGCATAATGAAGAAATAAACCCAATGGACAATATTCCCGTGACGTCACAATAAATATGAATTTTTATTCGCTTATAAAAATAAAATGAACCCGGATAAATATTTTTCCGAAATTTAACTTGCAAATTAAAAAATTCGGTCTAAAAGTGACGTGTCTTTAATATTTATTATTTATCTTGTATCCCCGCAACCATAGAGTTTCTCGTTACTCTGTGCCTCGCAACATTGGAAGTTATCTGATTGCCGACTTTATGACGTCATACGCAGAAGTAAAAGTGTAATTTAAAATTACGGCTAATTAATTAAATTTTCGAACAAACGAATGTACAATAACAAATCTGTGTCCAAATATCTGTCATTTAAAAAAATAATAATGTAATTTGATGCAGTAGTTTGTTCTCATGGACTGTCGAAAGAAAACGCTTAGCGTTTTAAAAATATAGATACTATAATCATTTTAATTCATATTACTGCTGCCGTCTGTGCTGGTATGTAGTGCAAAGTATTTCTTACATTAATCTCATGCAGGATTACATCTTGCACCGTAAAAAAAAAGACAAATATTTCTTAATATAGCTCTTATCGTTCTTAAGGTTTACGAAAATTCCATGTAACGTCTTCTTAGTTACCAGTGATTACGAAAAGCGTTCCTTTTTCTCTAGAAGTTTATGAAACTAATATATATATCCGAGATATATCCTCTTCGATATTGAGTATTAATGTAACATTATTGATTATTACTGAAATATTTCTTCTCAAATTTGAGTTCAGAACAAGAGTTTTAATCTATTTGCATTATTTACAAGCGTAAACATCGGAGCGTGTCATTCTAAAATTGAAATTGTAATTATGTTAGAGTATCATTAATAAAACCTGAAAAATAGATGTCCACATGTGTTCACTTTGGGAGTTAAGAGGTTAAAGAAGCATTTCTGAAAAAAAAAAAGTTTAGTTTACTGCCCGTAATTTTCGGAAACGTGTCCGAGTATTTCTTACAGTGTATTAATTATTTTTTTCTACACGGAATATCGTTTTTTTCAGATGCAGTCAATTCTTAATTAAACATTTTTAGGTGTGTAACAGAATTAAAAAATACATGAGTAACAAAATAATTTTAATCTTGATGTTAGTATTAATGCTATTAATTTTAGTGTTAATGATAATTTATCATATTTGTTAAACAATAGAATGTTTACTTGAGAATTGATAGCATGGAAAAAATGATATTTTGGTTTGAGAAAACTGATTAATACACTGTAAAAATTATTCTGAAACGTTTCTGAAATCAACGGGCAGCAAAAGAAACTTTTGTTTTAGAAATACTTATTAAAACCTCAGAAATTTATTGGTTTCCGAGGTTTTTAAAGATAAAGAAACTCTCTTAGGAAACTTTTGTCACTCATAAGAGGTTACAGAGACTGTTCCCAATTTTTTTAAACGAATTTGTTTTGGTGTAAAAAGAAAATCGTTTGCATAGAACAATTATTTTTCACGGATAATATGTTTTTGAAAGTATGTATTCTCGTCTGGCAATTGAAATTTTCATTTACATGCAATATCTGGCTTCAAGTGAAAACGTTTTTACAAATATGTACCCAAGAACAAAAGAAAAAGCTTCGAATATTGCAAAGGTAACATCTTTCATGTGGCAATCGATATTCCTCCAACTCAACAGACTGTTCCTAAATTATTAAAATGCTCACTGTCAACTGTTAACAAAATTATTAAAACTGATTTGAATTTAAAAAATGCAAAAAAAACACAATGTTCATCGTCTTTCTGCACGACATATCGCCGGATGTATAACAGGATGCGGAATTCTCTATAAGAAGCAGTTATTCGGAGAAAAATGAAAATTGTTGTTACAATAGATGAGGGTTGGGTCTATTTAAATGATTGTAATAAAAATACATCCATTTATTATCATAAAAGAGGGGAAAAATCTTAAAACATTATTCAATGTATCTAAAGAAAGTTTTTGCGAAGGATTGATGATTGTTGCAGGCTTTGCATGTAACGGCAAATAAAAAATAAAGACAGTAGAGAAAAATGTTAAGATCAACTCCACATACTATCAGAAATACCTTTTACTTCCAATATTTGCCACTACTGTCATCAATCTAATTAACTGCATCAAGAACGGATACAGGCAAGCAGATGCACATCACAAATTGCTGTTAATTTCCTGAAAAAAATGGAACGAGCAGTGAATATCAAGGCTATATTCTTCACTGATATACCTGCTAAATCGCTTGATGTATCATCCATGGATTTTTGCGTTTTTGTACATTTAAAAAGCTTGTTATCCAATCTTCAACCTGTAACACTTTATGAACTTTGGAAAGCTGTTCAAAAGGGATGGGCCAAAATACCTCAAACACCTTTTACAAAACTACAAATGGCATTATTGTCATGAAAGTAGCAATGCATAAAGGTAGTTCAGAATAAGAGTTACCAAATTGAACATATAAACCACAAATATTTTATGTAAAATAAATCTGTAAGTACCATGAAAATCGTCTAAATAATATGCGAACTGACTCTTATATTATATTTTAGTAAACCTTAATAAAAAATACAAGCTAGATTAAGAAACAGTTGTATTGAAAAACAATCCCCAGAGATCTATGCATTTGCTATTGTTATGTTGAAATGGCTCTGTATATTATATTTTCGTAAACCTTCCAAATAACACAAGCTAGATTAAAAAACGGTTGTATTTTGTTACAGTATATTCAATTGTATTGAAAAAAATCTCAAAAGATTTATTCACATGTTATTTTTATTCTTTTGTCACATATAAGCCTCACATGAAGTTCAATGATGAGTCTCTTAAATACAGCGTTAGATAGCGGAAACATTATCGTTTTGAACATTCAGTAGAAAAATTTGCCTTTGATAAATTTGTTGCTGTGCACAAGAGAAGTTTTTCAGAAATATCTGCTTTTTGGACTTAAACAAGAACTTGGCCAACTTTTTTCCGCTTTCGTGTAAACGTATTCAAAGTTTAAATTATACAAAGACCTGTTTAATAGCTATGAATAATATTTTTTAAAACCCCATAAAAGGCTGATCATGTAATTTTCTGAAATAATTGCAAGACTTTTAAAAATTCAACGGTTTTTGTTTTTAATAATCCATTTTTAATCAATTTTAAGTGCAAAATATATTTTTCAACCGTTTAAAAATAGTTCATGCATGAAAGATCTAAATATATTTTTGATAGTGACAAAAATTTCGTAGTTCTATTGTTACGAAATTGTTTTTGTTTTCAGTACATTTACTACATCGATATTTTAAAAATTGAATGTGATAATAAAGGAAAAAGCAAAAAACATTCAAATTATGTTTTTATTTTCTCTCATTTTGTCACGTGAGGGAAGTATTTCTTTATGTTACTATTTTTTATAACAAAAAAAATTGCTATTTAAGTTCTTATTTAAATTCCTACTATTAGCTCACTCTCTCTATATATACATCTTGTTCAAATTTTCAATCGTTAATAAAAAAATTTCTATTCATCCACTCAAGTTCAAATAATTTTTTTAAACTTGTAGTAGATGACACTTTATGTTAATACAGTTTTTTTTCAAATATTAATTCATTAATTAAATTTAATTAATTAATTTTAGTTTTAAATGGTAGAGAACAATTCCTCCCATTGTTTTCATAAATGAAATGAAAGATTTATCTCAAATTAGTGATGCCACAGAAATAAAATACCGCAACGATGATTATAAAATAATGTTCAATAAAGATAACGTGAGCCATTAATGCTGCACGGGTTTATTTTATATATTTATGATTAAAAAGTAGGAATTGACTTTAATTTTTCTTTTTATCTTACTTGTTTAATAAAGCTCAACATATTTTGCGATCAGTTAAGAAAAACGCACCACATATTTCAGCGTATAACGCACACCCACGATTTCAGGCGATATTTTTCTATTTTTAGGTGTGTTCGCCTTATTACGCCCATCCCCATCTTTAACTTCTTGGAAAATTCTCAATTTACGGGTCTATAATTATACTGTTGAAAGCGATCTTAGCCCCTTCTCTGCAAGAAAGCTTTAGGACTTTTGCGACATATTATAGAATAAACAGCTTTAAAAAGTATAACAAATAGTACGATCATGACGAAAAAATGAGGAGATGCGACGCAAGGACTTACTGCGAAACCTATCTATACATGGTAGAGATGGGAATGCTCGGAAAAAAAACGGAAACTTTGGGAAAAAACTTATTTTTTTCCGTTTTTTTTCGAAGGTGTATTTTTAATTTAATTTATAAAATAATACATTCAAAATGTTATAACGGCTGCATTCTAATATTTTTTCATGTTCAGTGTCTCGCATGAAAATGTTAACCATGAAAAATAAGATTAGTAAGCAGTTTAGGCAGAACTTCAGTCCTTTAAAGGACCCTTCACACTTTTTTCACCTTAAAACATAGGACCCTTCACAAAATTCGGAAAATGTTTCAATCTTCATTCTGAATCCTCTAGAAAATGTGACGATTGTAGAATAACAAAACCTGTCACATAACAGCTGAAATCATCAATGAATCTATTATCTAGCTATATATATATGTATGACGAAACTTATTAAAAATATCTAAATAGGAACCTAAATATAACGATACTTTCTAATTCACAAAATTTTGATTATATTTTTTTATGAAAATTTTGTAAGATTTTTAATTTTTATAAGGCAATATTTTTTTATACAAAGGATTACAAAAACAGGATCGCGTGAAAAAAATGTAAGCAGACCCATGCAACTTCTCTTGTTAAACATGAAAATCCGTGTGCAGAATTATTTCAATAATACGAATAGATTGAAAAATGAATATAAAATTTGAAACATGCATTTATTTTTATTGGCATAGCTGCGATTTTTCATATAATCAGATGATAATCCCCAGAAATATTTAACTATTATTAGAAACAAATTCTTTTTTAATAATATGCAATTGAAATTATTTAGTCTTTTCAAGCTTTTTTTCTCTTCTCTTCCTTTTATTTAAAATATAGATTCTAAGACTTGTCTAACTGTATTTTTTTTTAAATATAAATGCATACAAATAAACTTTGCAAAGAAAATGTAAATTGTCTGTAAAAAATTTAGTTGAAAACAATTTTTATAAGTATTCAAAAATCCACCTGTTTTATAACTTTAATTAATAACTCTCATTATAACTTTCATATATACATAAATATATATATTACTTTGATATTAAGAATCTAAAACTTAAACCAAACTATACAGGGGTGGTTTATATTTAGACAGAAAAGCTATACCAAAACTAAATAAGCGGGAAATGAAAATTCTAATTGTAAGGAAAAAAATTTAATATTGTAAACTAGTATAAATTTTTAAGGAATGGAAATTTTAAAAATGATAATATCTATAATGTCACAACTACAATAATTTGTTTCTTTAAAATGACATCATATATATACTTAAGCTATGTTGAGGCAATTATTGATATTTAATGCAATTTAAATTTTCTTTTAAACTGCAGTGATATTGGTTGAAACTCATAAGATTTTTATTTTCTGTTATTTTTTTAATTTTCTCTACTGGTAATTGAAGAAATGCAACTGAAAAATCATTTCAACAGATACATGATACATTACAAACAATGGTGTTAAATTAAGCAAGAAAAGCTACTGTGAAAATTCTGAGACTGAAAAGGTTAACTTTTAAAAGCTGGGTTTTTTTTTCTTTTTTGTAATATAGTCATGTAAAGTGAAAAAAAATTTTTAGTATGCAGAAATTTAAGAAATGTTTATTATTTTATATTTTTTAAGAAAATGTAACTTATTTTTGAGAAACATTTGTAAAAAATCAATTTTTCCAGAAAAAAACGGAAAAAAATGGTTTTTTCCGCCACTTCAAAATTTCCAGAAATTTTACATCTCTGATACAGGGTTATTCTAAATGATGGACCCATTTTCAAAAGATTGTATTTATTAATGTACAAATCCCAAATGAACAATCTTTATACCAATGAAAAGAGGAAGTTTCAAAGGTTTTTTAAAGACATTATAAATGTTCAAAGTGTCCACCGTTTGCTGCACGGCAAACATCTACGCGATAGCCAAACTCGTCCCACACACGAGAAAGCAAATGTGACTACTTCTTCTGGGGTTATGTTAAGGAAGCCATGTACGTCCCGCCGCTACCAACAACTCTGAACGATCTGCGGAACCGTATCTACCCACCATCGAACCACTGCTACCGTGCACTCAGTAACAGCAGATACGCTTTATCCTGTGTGGGACGAGTTTGGCTATCGCGTAGATGTTTGTCGTGCAGCAAACGGTGTACACATTGAACTATAAAATGTCTTAAAACAACTTTGAAACTTCCTCTTTTCATTGGTATAAAGACTGTTTATTTTGGATTTTTACTTTATTAAATACAATTTTTTGAAAATGTGTCCATCATTTAGAATAACCCTGTATATCTATGTATTTTATCCAAATTTCCCCAAAGCGTTTGAAATCATACTCTGGTTTAATGAACTGCTTGTGCGTACTTTTTTTGTTCATTAACCCGGGAGAAATCGCGCATACCCAGGGTATGAATGTTTTTTTCTTTGTCCTCAATAAATACAAATGATAATAGTCGCGTTATTTAGTCTGAGACAATTGTTATAAATACTGCGATAATTGTTGTTGACGATTACTTTTCGAAAAATAGTGGTGATAATTGTAAATTTCGTACGCACCCTAGTTATCATGCCCGGCGCATACATTTTTAAATTTTTAACCTTTCTTTTTTTTTTTTTTTTTTTTACTCGGCGTATAAAGCGCATCTGTAAATATTGATAATAATTATTGTTTCAACAGTGCACGTTATACGCTGGAATATACGATATTTCTAAATATTTTAATTGGAAGAAATTCATTTAATTAATATCCCAGATATTGCTTAAATATAAATTCCATTTAAATAGAAAAAGTTCTTGCCTGATGAATTAGTTCTAAGCAACGCTTTGAACTTACAGCTTTTTTTTTCCGTCATTGCTCGACGGTCAAACAACAAATATTTTCATAACTTTACTTTTCCAAAATTCAAATATTCAATTTGTTCTTTTATTTATCTATTATTTCAAAGAAACTTTTTATCACTCAATAAAACTATGGAAAAATTTATAAGATTTTTTTTAAAAGTTTATACCCTAATTTAAAAGAATTTCTAAGGAATCTCAATTTAAAATATTTTCTCATTTAATGCTAATTTAAATTTTTGTGAATAAAGTACAATCTGAGCTAAACGTTCAATTTTTCATCTTTCTTTTTTGTTATCCAACGCATAATACGCACCTGTAAATATTGATGGTAATTTTTGTTTCAAAAGTGCACGTTATACGCTGGAATACACGATATTTCTTAAACTATTTCTAAAAATTATATTTAATTCATTTTTTAACATGAGATATTTTTTTAATATAAATTCCATTTAAACAGAAAAAGTCATTGTCTGCTGAATTGGTTGCTAAGCAACGGCCATGGGACTTCCAGCTATTTTTTCCGTCATTGTTTGACATTCAAACAACGGATAGTTTTATAAATATACTTTTCCAAAATTCGAATATTTAATTTGTTCTTTTTTTTTTCAACGATAACTTTTATCGTGCAATAAAATTATGGAAACAGTTATTAGATTATTTTAAGTTTATATTATAATTAAAAAAAAAGTTCTAACGAAACACATTTTGAAATATTTTCCCATGTTAATTTAACTTTCTGTAAATAAAGTCAAATCTGACTTAAACGTTGCTAGTTAAATATAATTACCAGGTAAATTGAAAATTTTTAAACTATTTGGAAATTTTAGCATTTTTTTCTTGCTTTTAATTCACCCTTGCTTTTAATTAAAACACCGCAAATTAAATATATTAAAAAGTACGAAATTATTAATAAATAGTTCATTACACTGAATTTCGTACAAAGTTCATTGTCACGGATTATGCCATATATTACAACGAATTATTCTCTCTATATATTTTAACATAATTTATCAATACCATATTCAATTCCATTTCCTAAGACATTCAAGCAAAGAATGTAAATTTATTTTAATAGCAAAGTTAAATTAAGGAGATCATTCATTACAATAAAATCGTTTTATTCAGAATTCTATTTTAACCACAAAAGGAAACAATTAGGCATTTATGTCATTTCGGATATAGTAAGTAGTCATTGATTCATTTGCACACAATGGCAATAAATGACGTCTTTCTGTAAAGGCACAAAGTCTCTTTCCTCGTGTGAATACAGAAGGGAATAGGACATCATATGCTGGGCTTTATTTATATACTATCGAAATATCAGCAAATTTTAAAGCAAATTCAATAGTTTAATTGCTAATATATACATGGTATTTCTTTATTTGATATCTAGAACTGATTACTAGATAAGTTTACATTTAATTTATTTATAATCAATTCAAATTGGAAAACATGTCTTACATTGCTGCATTTTATGCCTTTATTTTTTTTTCCACAAAAAAATGAAGGTTCTTTGTATGCTGTATAATTAGTAAAGCAAAATAAGAAAAAAAATTATACACCTTAATACATACATGTTTTGCTTCACATAATTTTGATGTTAAACTATATTGGAACTATAAAATGTTTTGCTTTAGAATTCTGTTGTACTAGAAATGATATACTTTAACTTTTGTATTCTACACCTCATTAAAATACTGCATTGTTAGTATTATATTATATAAGGTTTTCGGATTATGTAGCAAACAATTTTATCATTATTTTATAAATATAATTAATACAATAGATAGAGATAGATAGATAGAGAGAGAGAGATAAATATACATAAGAAAATATTATAGTTTAACCCTTTATATCCTGAATTAATTTTCCAGCTACTTTTTAATTGTATTTTTGCATCATTGGATAAGTTTTGGTGCAGAATAAACATAGGGAAGAGGAAAATAATTTTTATAGTGTTTTAGTGGTTAATTATGCAACTGTAACCACCATAAATTTTTTACCCTATGATATAAAATAAAATAGTAAATTTCAAATAGTAAACTTCAAATAAAATATAGGAAATGTTCACCTGTAGAGTATAGAAAACAATAGAAAATAATAGTACTAAATAACCGGTATGAAAATCCAAGCACTTACTTTGAAAAAACAAAACAAAATACCAATACTTTATCTTAGACGCTCAAAGAAATCAACGTGCACTTTCAAGTAGACACTTCACTGCTGTTGTTGTACAACTGCCTGGAGTCGCTGAGCTCTCACTCTACTCCTTCCCGGGAACCTCTATGTGCGCAATCTCTCCGACCACGCCATCTCTCCTGGCTTTACCTTATACAATATAAGAACACACATTTTATCAGACAATTAAAATACACTAAACCAACCTGAGTGAAAATTGACCTGGGCCAGGACCTGGGACCTTCAGCGTACCGTGCTTATGCTCTGCTACTAAGCCACCCAGATCGATATCCTAGCCAGGCAATTTATCACACTTATTCTTGTTAGAAACAGTCATATGCCAGCAGTTTTTCAGCTTTAGATGACATAATACGGTGAATAACTATTCATCGGTACTGCGCCGATGACAGTTCCCAACATGAATAAGTGTGAGAAATTGCCGGTCTAGGATATCGATCTGGGTGGCTTAGTAGCAGAGCATCAGCACGGTACGCTGAAGGTTCGAGTCCTGGCCCAGGTCATTCTTTCACTCAAATCCACATGCACTATACAATCTCTTTCAAAGATATGTATTGGAAAAATATTAACAGAGTTATCAAATAAATTCATTAGTTTAACTGAAAAACGTGTACGATATTGCTATATATTTTTTGATTTTCATTACTAATTAAAATTTATAATTAATTTGTTTAGAAACAATGTAAATGTAAAGACAAAATTAGTACTATAATATTATAACATAAAATCGTCTTTTTAAAATTACCATTAGTTTGTTTAAATTGGATGTTTATTAATGAATACTAAGGAAAATGAGACAAGGATATGTATATAAATATACCTATTCATATCAATTATGCCTCTAAATGTATTTTTAGTTATGAAATCTTTTGTACAAGAAATACCAAATTGTTATTTCAAAGTTGTTTCGTCAGGATTTCTTGAAATGTTTAATTATGCATCTCTATTTAATTACCGCACTGAAAATGTTATTTCGGCAATATTTAATTCTTTCTGCACCGAAGATACTTTAAGGTACGATTAATAGAAACTTGTTATAAAATTAATTTAACACATCTATTTTCAGAAATGCATTTTAGCATGAGTTCTAGATACATTACTTTATCATTTTCCAAAACCATTATTCGTCGCACAAAGCAAAAATATTTTTAAGTGGATTGTTTCTTTTTCCAATTGTAACTGCTCAGCTTTTTTTTTCTTTTTTTATGTTGGAAGGCATTCAGTTGAAAGTTTCAGTTCTGAAATATATATATTTTTTTATATGTAAGGCCATTCCTTTTGTACATTTCCTAATTCTATAGAATGCTAAAAACAATATCCTGAAGAAATGATTTGGGTACTCTTGATATAGTCTACAAAATCCCTGTAAATACTGATTTCGTTAATTACATTTTATTAAATAAAAAAATTCTTAAAATTGATTTATTGTTTGCAGAAATCTTCTAACATGTATTCATAAAAAAACATTTTGGAAGGCGACATTTTTACTCTCATAATTTTGTATATAAAGGGTTAACATGAGTGTAATATTTTGTAACACAGAACTTTATCATCACTCATTAATACTTTAAAAAAAAGTCCTTTTAAAAGCAAATAATGCAAAATTATTTTAATATCGTAGTGATTTCTCGTTGTATTTACAAGAAAAGGTTTGATTGTAGAAAGGTTCTACATACCGATATCCATATTCCAGACAAAAGAATGCATGAAGGTGTCTACCTAATATGGAAAATAATATGCAAATGAACTATTCAGTTGCACATAATAATAAATTTCTACTAGTCTAAAGGCCCAGTGGCTCTTATAGGATTCTAATAGAAAGCAATGAGGCATCAAATAATGCGCTTCATATATCTGTATAAGAAACATATCAGCAAATTTATCAAATCAACAAGATGAGTACAAATTAAAAATTTAATGGAAAATAATACACACGAATAAATCCAATGTGCAGAAGGTGAAAAATATTAGGTGAAGGTGAAAGAATTAGAATTGGAAACTTATATAGTGGAACACTTTATCAAGAGCAATATTCCACTAATATAAGTAAAATGTAATATATTTCTGTTTGAGTAAATAGACACGAGCCAAAATTATTAACTCATATTGCCCGATCATTACAAAGTCAAATTTAAAGAAAATTGAATAGAAATGGACAAATATTGAATAACTGAACATGATATGTGTAAAAATCAATGAATCGGGAGCATTATTAAGTACAAAAACGTATTTAATAATGAATTGTCAAACAAAATGAGAAATATAGCAGTGAAACATACCGAACCAGTTACATTTTAGCTATCAAATACCACGTTATCCATTTCAAATGCACATTGCATATATCCGTTACATTGACTGCGATATGTCAATACATATATTTAGCTGCACCATCTATGAGCAAGAAAAAAGAAGATAGCTTTACAATTTATAATTTAAAAAACATAAAATATATGAATTTGTAAAAATCATGCATTAATTAAAATATTTAATAAAACAAATTCATATAAAATTATGAAATATTTACATTTCTTTCTTTCTCTTTTTTTCTTTTCTTTTTCTTTTCTCTTTTTTTCTTTTTTTTGAGAAATTATAAATTTTAATCGGTATTAGAACATACTGCAAAGTAATACAAAAACCACATCTTTAAATTCTAATTGAGTATTTTAGACGCGTTTATTTGGTGCTGCCATCTATAATTAAACATATGTAACATTTACGTAATTTAAATGAATTATAATGTTTAAATAAAAAATGGTTGTGTATCATTCAAAAAAGAGAGGATCTTTAAATAAAATAAAATGACTGAGATAATATTAAAATTAAATATTAATAAATATAACATTTAAAATATAAAAATAATAATAGTAACAATAGTTTAAGACATCGTGAAAAATAAATAACATAAAAATGTGGCTATTCATACCTATTGAAAAATTATATTAAACAATTTACAAGTAATATAACAACTTTTGAATCTAGAAATTAAGTTCATAATGGTAATTTGAGAATGCAACCTAAATATAATAAGATTATATTTTATGTAATATAAAATAAATTAAAAATGTATATTGCTATATAATCTTTTGTGTATATATATATATCCAAAAAATATTACAAATTGTTAGAATATTATTTTATTAATAGTAATTTATAATAAAGAAAAGATGTATGATTTAGCACATAAAAATGTGTTTTTGTCGAGATTGGTTAATATGGTATTACAGTAATGAAATGTTTTCTATTTGAACTAGCGCAAATATTATTAATTTTTTTCCAAAAAAAAAAATATATATATATTATAAATCTCATTAGTATACTACTTTGTAAATTGTGTTTTGGTATTATTTACATAAAGCTTGTGAAATGTGTAGCATACATTGTTTTTTTCACATTTCATCAACGATATTTTAAAAGCAATTTTTGATGGGGAAAAAAGCAAACTTATTTTAATAATAGTAACTTTTCATTAAATTATATTTGAAAGAATTCATTGCAGAAAGATTCTTCATTCAAAATTCTACGCCAAGTACAAAATGACGAAATAAGCGTGTACAACATTTCGGAAATCTATTCATTTTCACATAATATTAATAAACCTCACTTATAAGTACTAGGTCTTGTAACCCGGGCCTCCGGGTTACAGAAAATATGTGAAAACAATTATTTTTTAAAACTTAAAACTCTAATAGATTTTCTATATTTGGCATATTTATATTTTTTTTCTAGATTTTGCCCGTTAACAACACCAAAAAATTCTTTTTATGTGAAAAATAATATTTTGCATTCAAATTATGTTTAGAAATTTATTAAAAGCGATACTTTCGTATATTGACCGCGTGAAAGGAGTTAATAGACCAATCATTAAAGATTTCATTATTTACAGCTGCCTTTTTCATTCATAGTGCATCGATTACATATTTGTTAAATTCGTGTTTTATTTATATTATTTTATTTATTTATTGATGTTTTAATTTCGTTGTGCAATATAAGTCAGAGACAACTCCTGAACTATTTATATTATTTTTATCGAAAAGAACGAGATTATCTTTTGTAATCAGGTTGCACTTGATATGGATGGATTTTTTTTTAAATTGAGTTTAAAAATTACTTTCATTAAAATCATTAAAAAAAACAGTGTATTGAGACACAGTTTTCAAACAAATTGTATTTTAAATAACACTTTTTTTTCGTTTTGGGTGGTGTAAAAATTGAAATTGCTGGATGGTTTGAAGCTTAAAAAATTCCAGCAAAAACGAAATTTATTTGTCAGATTGTTACCATTCTCAATATAACATCATCTTTACTCATGGACATGTTTTTGCTTTTTAATATAGGTTGGGGAAATAAAAAGGCAATAAAGGAAATTAAACAGTTATGAAAGTCTTGGAATTACTAGTTCTTTAGAAGATTTGACTTCAGTATTTTGATTTTGTCTGAAAAAGTAGAGACCAATCTAAAAAAAATTACTCTCACAGAGACTGAGTATTTTATGTTAACTTTATGATATTGTTAATTTTAGCATTGACGGATTTAGAACAATTAATAGTAGTAATTAGTTTAATTAAGAGTGGGTTTTTAAAATTTTTATTATCTTCACGGGTATTATGACTAACGGTTAATGTAAAAACTTTTGTTATTCCCTTGTTTCTCGTATTAACCGAGTTCAATTATATATATATATATATATATATATATATATATATATATATATATATATATATATATATATATATATATATATATATATATACATATATATATATATATATAATTATAATTAAATGTTAATAAAAATTATAATTAAATTACTTATAATATTGTTTCCTATTAGAAAATATTATTTGTTTAATTTCAGTAAAAACACTACCCTGTACACTAAGAAAAATGACACTTTCAAATCTGAGTAAATCGATGCTTTAAATTTGTTATGAAACTTTTTTTTTCGATATATAACGAGCCAATGCTTTCAATTCTGAAATACCAGAAATACTCAGAATATTGAAACATGGAAATACTCAAAACTGAGCACATAGAGGTCAGTTAATGCTCTTTTTTGAAACATGGACATATTAAAAAATGATTAGAATGAGTTCAAACTCATTTCTGAAACATGGACATACTCAAAAATGAGCACATAGAAGTAAGTTCATACTCAATTTTGAAACATTGACATACTCAAATATGATCCCATGATGTATTATTCTTGAGTGTGTGCATGTTTTCCGAAATGAGTACATACATGTTTCAAACTTGAGTAATTTTCATTCCTAGTCATTTTGACTATGTGACTTACTCAGATTTGAGTATTTTTTGCTCACTTTTGAAAATGTCATTTTTAGAGTGTAGATATCCTATTACTTTTTATTCATATTCCAAAAGATGTAAAATTTTCGATTGTATATAACTTAAAGTTCCACATTATTATCATCCATCAATACTGTTTTCAAGAACATTGTACAAGCATTTTATGTAATATCGATGTAATTTCTCGTTATATGGATTCAGTAAATAAGTTCATCATTCAGAATTCTATTTCCTTCACAAAAGAATGAAATTAGGCGTGTACTATATCATTTCCGAAATTGTATGTAAGGATCTAATCGTTTCGACAGAATGTCAATTAATGGCTTCCTACTATAAAAATACAATAGCTCTTTATGGAGGTCAATAGAATGCGATAGGGCACACTATGTCTGATTCATAATTATTAGGGAAATACCCTTATATTTTTCAAATAAATAAATTAATTTATAATATGTGTATGGTATTGCAGTATTGCAGTATTGCTGATTTTAATTACTAATTAAAATTAATTATTAAAGATATATTTCATATTGATGTTGTGTGAGGTATAATAATAATTATTATTATTAAGTAACACATAATTTATTTAAAATCACTTTAAATGTGAGTTTTGCTAGTCACAAAAATGTGGTCGGTTAGATTTCATTTTATAATATTTATCATATTTAAATTTTTTTGCTCATACCGATATACAGAAGAAATACCACAAAATATCCAATTATTACGAATAATTTGCTTGGTGTTAATTTAATTCGTAATTTGTTTAAAACATAAATATTTCGCTAAACTAAATTGTTTATTGAATTTTACGAGGAAATATTTAAATTTATCAAATGAATAGCTACTTATAATTTTCGAAATTTTTCTTAATGATAAATATTTAATGAGTAGCTTCTTGATAGCTACAGAAATGATGTATATTATATTATATAACTAAATTATCTTCTGTATTAAAATTTCGTAACATAATATATAATATTATACTTACAAAATGTAATTATGTTTTACGTTACGAATATAACGTTTCATAATAATTTATTTATTAGTGCATATAAAGCATTGACCGGATATAAAAGAATATTATTCAATGAAATTTATGAGACTATTTTTGCATTGCTTTGTTATTCGTTTTCTATTCACTAGAAAATATTGCACTTGGAATTTATTTTCGCCTTTCTATGCGATAAAGTCAAAAGTTAAAATAATCTTATTATTTCACAAAACGTGTTCGGATAGATTTAATTTGATAATATTTATCATATTTAGGTTTTTTTCTCATACCGCTTCATAGAAGAAATACCACAGACATATCGAAATAAATATATGGTTAAATGTTATTATCGGAATTACTGTTTAATTACATATAATATTGTTCCCTGTTTGAAAATCTTGCTTAAATTTGGCAAATCAAAAGCATACAGTAAGCTGCCCTATTGTATTTTATTCACATTCCAAAATGTATACAACTTATAAAACAATGTGTTTCAGTATTATGTAACATTCCATTTCATCATCACTCATCAATGGTTCTTTCAAAGCCATTTTACTAGCACATAATGCGAATTTCTTGTAATTCCGATGTAATATTACTTTACAGAAATGTACATCATTTAGATTTCCATCCAAAAATAATGCAATTATGCGTCTGAATCATTTCGTAAAGAATATGCTGGAATCTATTCATTTTCGCATAATATCAGTAAATGGCTTCCTGCTGTAAAAACGCTACGATCGTTTTGGAATGTGAATAAGACGTAGCAAGGATTCGTAGAATGTGTTTCATTCATAAGTATAATAAAGATATCAGGAGAGAATAATTAGAAAATACTATTCATTTGTCAGGTGAATTCATTGTTTTGATTGATAATATGTGTATGGTATTGCTGTATTTCTAAGTTTAGTTACGAATTTTTATTTAATTACTAAAATGTACGAATAATTTGTTTAGAAACACTTTAAATGAAAAGATAACACTTTAAATGAAAAGATGGATTTGTCTTGACTTATTAAAAAGTATAATTATTTCTTTAATTAAGGAATATACTGTTTGATATTAATGCTTATAAAGCACTGAAGTAATTGTAAACTAAATTATTCGCTGAAATTTACAAGGATATTTTTCCTTAGCTAGAATAAATTTTTTGCTGTCTTTTGCGAAATATTATCCTTGAAAATAATTGTCGCGATCCTATGTCACATAATATAAGTTAAATTATGATTAGTATTTCAAAATTAACTGTGTCTGGTTATACTTAATTTTATAATATTTATTATACATACACCTTTTTCTCATTAAACTTCGAAGATAAATTCCTACGGCAATATAGAGAGAAACTTATAGGTAGATATTAGTACGCAAGTCATTAAATTACGTATAATATTGTTCGGCTTCATATTTTTAGAAAATCACACACAATGCACGAAGTCCTATTGCTGTTTATAGATTCGAAAGATATAAAATTTTCGCATTTATATAACATAAGGATTACACATTATGTAACATATAATTTTATCATCATTTATGAAAACTATTTTCAAAGCCATTTTACAAGTAGTGAATCCCAATTTCTTGTAGTAGCGATGTAATATCTCTGTATATTAAGAAAAAAACGGCCAGTACTCAAAGGTTCTTCATCCAGTGTTTCAGTTAAAATACACACTCTGACACACACACAAAAATAGACGTGTATATCATTTCGAAGGTAAATGTAGGAATCTATTCATTTTCACATAACATCAGTAAATTGAATTTTACTGTAAATGTACAATCGCTATTTTGGGATGTGAATAGACACAATTGGACATCTTATAATGTGTCCCATTTATTGTACTGAGAAAATAGAAGCATAGGGTAGACTGGGGCACACTTACGCGGATTTGTTTCAATGTATTTTCTAATTTTTATGTTTTAACTTAGGAAATTTTAGACATTGTGGTTTTATAAAGCAGTTAATAAAATCAAAATTTGTGTATTCAGTTGTTGCCCTATTTGTATTTTTAACCATAAAAAAATTATTTTAGGTCCAAGTCATTTGCGTAAACTTGCCCCGGGAACGGGGCACGTTTACGCATATTCTAAGTGATACCAAAGAGTAAGTGAAATAAATAATTAATCAAATTGAGATGTTTGGTTTATAACTTAAAAACTGTTTAAAAACAAAAAAAAAATAAAGAGAATTAGTTAATGAACATTTTATAGGCTAAACTGAAAACATAGGGCTTATTGCTAGTTAAAAACAGAAACTATTTAGTCATCTTCGTCATCACTGTTACAGTTTTTACAAACAAAAAATAAAGTATTTCCTTTTGCACATTTGTCATGGGACCACCTTTTGCATCTAAGACATTGAACCCAGTCTTGTCCTTGTTTGGATTGGTAATCACAGTAAGAACGTGCGTAAAGGTCCCCCGATGTCAATGCGTAAACGTGCCCCGTCGCCATGTTTGGATTTATTTTTAACGTGCAACGACAATTAATAACATTTCTGTTCATACAAATACAGTTCTCAAAAAAGGATAAAATTCTGCTGATGTTCATATATTTGGTTATCCTTAACTACATATTATTAGTTCACAATAAGTTCCAATACAATAAGTTCAACACCAAATTTACTCTCCTTGACAGAAAACAGTTTATCCTTTCCGCATGCTAGACCGGATCTCGACTGACGTTCAAAAACTTGTGAGAATACCCGCTAGGGAGCAGCATCAATCTGTTATGACTAGTGGGGCACCAGTTATAACTCGTTTCGGAAAAAGTGCACTGCGTAAACGTGCCCGGTCTACCCTATATATGTAAAATAAATTCATTACTTAATTTATTAGTATATGCATGGTATTTCTACATTTCTAGTTTTAATTTACAAATATTAGTTATTAATAATTTATTTAGAATTATATTAAATGAGAAGCGCGATTTCTAGTGACATGCTACAAAATATAAATATTGCTTTAAGTAATGAATACATTGTTTGATATTTATACATATAAAGCATTGGCATAATTATAAACTAAACTAGGACTTCCCTTAAAGGGATTAGTCTGAGTGATATTGCTGAGAACATAGGGTTAACAATTACAATATAAAGAAAAAGAGCAAATTAAATGATAGAATTACAAAATATCATCTATAAATTCATATACACTGTTAAAAAAATAGAAAAGAAGTACCGTTCATCAGATGTGTTGTCATAATTTTTTTTAACATGTGGCAAAGAATCTCATTTTCTTAAGCGGGTATTGCTCAAAACTTGAAAAAAAAACGCCGGATCTTTTAAAACGTCAAGCTTTTTAAAGTTGCGTAGTTGGATTTGTAGCCAATAGATTATTCTATGAAGCGTGGCTTAACGCAAATTTAATTTCATTGTTGCATCTTTTTTGGTGTGTGAATTTAAAAATTATCTTCCTTGATTATATATCTATTATTTGTATAACTGTTTATAGAAACTCTTACACTTCAAACCACATTGATAGCATGCTTTGCTACAACAATTCCGTTCTTTGCTACAAACCAGATTGCAAAACTATAGTCTAAATTACTATTAAAGTATACAAAAAATCTTCCGATGACTTCTGTAAAATAACTTTTACATTAAATCTCCATATCGGCAAAATTTAAAAATTATATATATTTCAAAGTTAAGCTTAACAGATACTTCTTGATTATTCTCTAGGAGGTTCTGCCCCTGCGCCTTTACTGGGCCAATCCGCAGACTTTTCTTTTGCCTGTCTGTCTATCTACAATCTGTCTGTTTCCCTAACCGTTCTTCTGCCCGTCTCTCTAACCGACTGTCTATTTCTCTACACGTCTCTCTACCTGTCTCTATATTTCTCTACCGGTCTCGCTACCCGCCAATCTATTTCTCTAACCGTCTGTCTATCCGTCTAACTACTTGTATGTCTAGCCGTGTCTCTATCCACTTCGTTATCCATTTGTCTATCTGTCTCACAATTTGTCTATCTGTCTCTCTTCCCGTCTGGCTATACGCATCTCTACGCATCTTCTTACCCATCTCCGTACCCATCTACTGTCTCTCTACTCGTCTGTATACCCGTCTCTCTATCCGTCTGCTTTTGTACCTGACTCGCTACCAATCTCATTACCCGTCAGTCAACTCATCTCTCTACTCGTCTCTTTATCTACCACGCTACGCGTCTCGCAACCTTTCTTGCTACATTCCTGTCTACCGGTGTCGCTACCCGTCTCGTGACCCATCTCACTACCCCTCTGTCAACCCTCTTTTTACCTTTCTCTCTAGTCGTCTGTCTATTCGTTTCGCTACCCGTCAGCCTACCTATGTCGCTACTCGTCTCTCTACCCGTCTGTCTACCTGTTTGTTTACTCGTCTTTCTACCTCTCACCACCTCTTCCCAATATTTAAACAATTCATTTAATATGCAGAAGCCGTTTATCAGTTATTAAAGGCAAACAGAAGTAATTTATCTAATAAGTGTAATCAGATGCAATTTTTTTTAAATACATACATAAACCTGAGTAATAATTCATCAGTTTTGTGTTCATAGTTGTTTATATCATTTGACAGTAAATCTCAACTTCTTAAACCTGAATTGTCTCAAGCTTTTAAAAAAAACCCGCAAGGTCTGTATAACTGCAAAGTACCCTGAGGGCTATATTAGCTACATGTTATTAAGTTAAGTGAAAGTTTCGTTATCGCGTTTGCAGCCAATTGCTTATGTCAGAAAGCGTGGCTTAACGCCATTTTAAATTCATTACTGTAACTTTCTTTTCTTTTTTTCTTTTTTTAGGGTGGGGGGGGGCGTAGGGGGGCGTAGGGGGGGTAGGTGAGGAAGGGTTTCAAATATATACATTTAAATTAAAACTTTTGCCTCCAAGCCATTAGTGTTTGTATTATTAAGTAATACCTTGTAGACCGAGCTTCATTTGAAACAAATGTAAAAGACTTCTAAAGTTTTTTTTTTTTTTTGGAGAAACTTTCATAATTGTGCCCAACGCCAATCGGAGCATTTAATATAATTATTGTAACTCTTATAGAGTTAAAACAATATCGTTGCTAGCTTTACTCTTGTTTGAGACCAGCCTTGCCTGTGTATCTGAATGGGGAAAAGTTTCGTATCCTATGTCGGTTGGTGAAAAAAATTCAAAATGGTGCCAAAAGGTAGTTTTAGCATCTTACAAAATTTTTCAAGAGAGCTGTAAAACATGTTTTTCAAATATTTACAAACACACGTTTATTGAACCATGTTTTTGTACCATCTTAAAAATTTAAGCACGATGCCAAAAAAAATTTTTATCGCCATATTTGATATTTTAATACGTAATGAAAATATGTAAACAAACTTATTTAACAAACCTAAAAGGCATTTTTGTGATAAATAATTGTTATTGTCAGGGGGGTAAATTGTAAACAATTAATAAACGGCTAGTAAATAATAAATAGCATTTAAAATCTAAAAATGGAGAAGTGGTCCGTATAAAAATGCAAAACATAATGTTATACGCTTGCTATATGTAAATCTTTTTTTATTTTTTAGTATTTCCGAAAGCACAGATAAAAAGGTAAAAATCTCTTTTCCAAATGCCAAATAGAAAATATACAAAATAGAATGCCAAATATACAAAATAGAAAAATATCTGCAAAAAAATATATTTACATAATACTACATCTGCAAAAAAATAAGATTTAGAAAAAAGTAAGTCAAATCCTGCAGATCCCAACATTCACATCGAAAAACTTATCACCAAAAAAGAACTCGCCAAATCTTACGGCACAAGAGATGGATTTTCCCCTCTGAATGCAGAATATTAGTTTTTTTTTTTTTTTTTTTTTTTTTTTTTTTTTGTACGACGGGTGATTATAATATAATTGTTTCATTTCACATACTACATACCGTTTGATATATTGGTACTTTTATGTTATCCTGGCGCAGTTGATAAATCGTCAAATATTGTTCCTATAACATTTTCATATTGAATTCATTTCATTTAAATGTAAACCTTTCACTCATTTAATTTAAAATACATGCCTTTCATTAATCCCATTTAAAATGCTAAAAAGAGAAAAAAAAAAGAAATAATGCCATAAATCGAAACCTTTTATTTAAACACCAAAGAATTTTTTTTAATTATTTACACACGCGAAAAAAAAACTGCTATTGCTGAGATTTGCGCCAAATCTCTAATACCAAGTCTACCAAATTATTGCGGGGTTTTTCTTTCAAACAGAAAAATATCCAGATTAATTTTCGATTTCTAATAAATTGAAATATATTTTATTGTGCTGAATATTAGTGCGTGCATATTTTTTTGCTCCATGTACTCCATTAACTTTTCAATTCCGATTGTCTACGAAAATCTCCCGCCGATGAAAATGACGTACGCACAAAATTTTCGTGACGTATGTACTTTAATTGTGCTTTTTTATCTATTTTTTAAATGTAATTTCCAAACGGTTTGACATTTATTCTTGGTAATAAATAGACGTCGTTGTCACCTTTATAGGTACCTGCTCTAAAAATTTGAAAGAAATCTTTTAAATATTTTTTGAGTTATGCTTGACGAAAGGTTTTAATATTCATCGTAGCTATATATGGGGCAAAGTAATACTGCGCTGTGTATGAGTCTTCGTTGCACTCAGACAATTATTCACTGAAATTTATGAGGTTATTTGCCCATTGCTAGAAAAATATTTTTACTATGTTTCCATGAAAAATTGCCCTTGGAAATATTTGTCGCAATATTATATCGTATAATATAAGTTTAAATAGGCTTTAACATTTCAAAAGTAAATGTTTTCGGTTATATTTAATTAATTAATATTTATCATATTTAGTATTTTTTTAACATTCTGCTGCGTAGATAAACTTTAGCAAAACTATAGAAATCAATATGTCATTAGATATCATTAGGCAAATCATTATTAAATTACATAAAATATATTGTCTGCTACTGGAGGCTAATATTATCTGTCTTTATTGTGGAAATATTTACTTGGATTAATTATTGTACGTAGGTTTAAATTTTGTGAAAAGAATTTCACTGTACGATATCCTATTGCTTTTTTCCACATTCAACGAGAACATAAAGTTTCCTCATTTTGTAACGTACAGTTTTATCGTCATACATCAACACTATTTACAAAGCAATCTTACTGTAATTTCTCGTTTACGTATGAAGGGAAGATTTCATTACAGAATAGTACTTTGTTCAGAATTCTATTTCCACAACATCAGAATGACTATAGGTGTCTTCATCATTTAGGAAATAATGAGAACGAATCTATTCATTTGCTCATAATATCAATAAATGGCTTCCTTCTGTAAAGATACAATGTCCCTTTTGGGATGTGAATAGAGAGCAACATGACATCACAAGAATATGTGTCTTTGATCAATATTGGGTATATATTAATTTGTTGATCAAATCAATTCATCAGTTTTTTTTTATAATATGTGTATAATATTGCTGTATTTATAGATTGAATTAATAATTAAAATTTACGAGTAATTGGCTTAAAACTCTCTTAAATGAGAAGATAGATCTGCATTATGATCATAAGTAATTGATTTTTAAAATTTACAAATAATATGTTTAGAATGTTTTTAAATGAGAAGATAGATGCGTGTTGACTTCTGAAAACATTTAATTGTTTTATACCGTTAAGAGTAAATTATCTGATATTAATATAATTATTAATACATGTAAATCATTGGCCTAATTTTATCATTCTGTTGCGTAGACTAACTTCAACAAAACTATAGAAATCAATATGTCATTAGATATAATTAGGCAAATCATTATTAAATTACATAAAATATATTGTTTGCTACTGGAAAATATTATCTGACTTTATTGTGGTAATATTTACTTGGATTAATTACTGTAAGCGGTTTAAATTTTGGGAAAAAAATCTCACTGTACGATATCCTATTGCTTTTTCCCGCAAACGTACGTACAATTTTATCATCATACCTCAACACTATTTTCAAAGCAATTTTACTGTAATTTCTCGTTTAAGTATGAAGGAAAGATTTCATTACAGAATGGTACTTTATTCATAATTCTATTTCACAACATAAGAAAGACTATAGGTGTCTTCATCATTTAAGAAACAATGAGAAGAAATCTATTCATTTGCTCATAATATGAATAAACGTCTTCCTTCTGTAAAGATACAATGTCCCTTTTAGGATGTGAATAGAGAGCAACATGACATCACAAGAAAATGTGTCTTTGATCAATATTGGGTATATATCAATTTATTTATGAAATCAATTCATTAGTTTGTTTGGTAATATGTGTATAATATTGCTGTATTTATAGAGTAAATTAATAATTAAAATTTACGAGTAATTTGCTTAAAACTCTTTTAAATGAGAAGATAGATCTCCATTATGATCATAAGTAATTGATTTTTAAAATTCGCAAGTAATATGTTTAGAATATTTTCAAATGAGAAGATAATTGTGTGTTGACTTCTTAAAACATTTTAATTGTTTTATAACATTAAGAATAAATTATCTGATATTAATGTAATTATTAATGCATATAAATCATTGACATAATTTTATCATTCTGCTGCGTAGACAAACTTCAACAACACAATATGTAAATTAAAATATATAAAGCAATATGTCATTCGATATTATTAGACAAATCATTATTAAATTACATAAAATATATGGTTTGCTACTGGAGAATATTATCTGGCTTTATTGTGGTAATATTTACTTGGATTAATTATTGTAAGTAGATTTAAATTTTGAGAAAAAAATCTCACTGTACGATATCCTATTGCTTTTTTCCGCATTCTAAGAGGACATAAAGTTTACACATTTTGTAACGTGCAATTTTATCATCATTCATCAACACTATTTTCAAAGCAATTTTACTGTAATTTCTCGTTTAAGTATAAGGAAAGATTTCATTACATAATGGTACTTTATTCAGAATTATATTTCCACAACATAAGAATGACTATAGGTGTATTCATCATTTAGGAAATAATGAGAACGAATCTATTCATTTGCTCATAATATCAATAAATGGCTTCCTTCTGTAAAGATACAATGTCCCTTTTGGGATATGAATAGAGAGCAACATGACATCACAAGAATATGTGACTTTGATCAATATTGGGTATACATCAATTTATTTATCAAATCAAATCATTTGTTTGATAATATGTGTATAATATTGCTGTAATTTATAGATTGAAATAATAAATTAAAATTTACGAGTAATTTGTTTAAAACTCTTTTAAATGAGAAGATGGTCCCATGAATGTCCCATGGTCCGATGAGAAGACCCATTATGATCATAAGTAATTGATTTTTAAAATTTCCAAATAATATTTTTAGAATATTTTTAAATGACAAGATAGATGTGTGCTCACTTCTTAAAACATTTAATTGTTTTATAACATTAAGAGTAAATTATCTGATATTAATGTAATTATTAATGCATATAAAGCTTTGGCATAATTTTATCATTCTGCTGCGTAGACTAACCTCAACAAAATTATAGAAACCAATATGTCATTAGATATTATTAGGCAAATCTTAAATTACATAAAATATATTGTTTGCTACTTTAGAACTTTATCTGGCTGTATTGTGGTAATATTTATTTGGATTAAATATTGTAAGTAGGTTTAAATTTTGTAAAAAAAAAATCTCACTGTACGATAACTTATTGCTTTTTTCCGCATTCAACGAGAACATAAAGTGTCCGCATTTTGTAACTTACAATTTTATCATCATACATCAACACCATTTTCAAAGCAAATTTATTGTAATTTCTCGTTTAAGTATGAAGGAAAGATTTCATTAAAGAATGGTTATTCAGAATTCTATTTCCACAACATCAGAATGACTGTAGGTTTCTTCATCATTTAGAAAATAATGAGAAGTAATCCATTCATTTGCTCATAATATCAATAAATGACTTCCTTCTGTAAAGATACAATGTCCCTTTTGGGATGTGAATAGAGAGCAACATGGCATCACAAGAACGATCAATATTGGGTATATATCAATTTATTTATCAAATCAATTCATTAGTTTGTTTGATAATATGTGTAAAATATTGCTGTATTTATAGATTGAATTAATAAACTAAAATTTATGAGTAATTTGTTTAAAACTCTTTTAAATGAGAAGATCTGCCTTATGATCATAAGTAATTGGTTTTTAAAATTTACAAATAATACGTTTAAAATATTTCTAAATTAGAAGATGGATGTGTGATGACTTCTTAAAACATTTAATTATTTTGTAACTTTAAGAGTAAATTTTCTGATATTACTGATATTAATGTAATTATTAATGCATATAGAGCATTGTCATAATTTTAAACTAAATTATTTACTTAAATTTGTGAGAATATTTTACATTGCTAGTATAAGTTTTTTTTTAGTTATTTTACAGGACAATTATTATCCTAATCCCATAATAATCAAATAATAATATTAAATAATCATAATAAATAATCAAATAAAAAGTAACATAATAAATGATGTAATATTTTAAATGTTTCAAAATACGTGTGTCCGGTTTATTTAGCTATATTATATTTATCGTATTCAAATATTTTCTAGAAAGAATAAAAATCTAGGATTCCACGTAAATATGAATTAAAATATAGGAGTAGACATTATTACGTAAATAATTTTTATATTACTTATAAACATAACATAGCTGTAAAATTTTCCAATTTGAGAGTACCATTATCTCGAAGTAGTATTCAAATAATCGTTTTGTTTAATGACAGAATTTTGCAATTAAATAAGAGTGCTACTCAAAAATTAAGAAAGAATGGTATATATGATAAAGTATTGTTTCATTTCAGATAACATTATATGATTTATTTTAGTTTAAAAAATAGCACACCGTACGGTGTTAAAATGCTTTTTTATTCATATTTCAAAAACACATGCAATTTCCTTATTATGTAACGTATAATTTTATGGTCACTCATCAGTACTATCTTCAAAACTATTTTACAAGTGTAGAGTACTAATTTCATGTAATAGCTATTCAATTTTATTTTACATTAAAATGGAAAAGTTTCATTACAGAAAGATATTTATTCAGAATTTCATTTCCACCACAAAACTATTTCACACATTTCACAAACATTATGTAGGAATCAATTCGTTTGCACATAATTTTAATAAATGACTTCCTGCTTTAATGCTAGAATGGCATTTTTGGGAATTGAATAGAAGGAGTCAGACATCATATAATATGGTTTATAAATAAGTATTGGCTAAATATCAGCATATTTATCAAACAAATTCATTAGTTTCATTGATAACATGTACCAGGTGTGGCTAAGCTCGTTAAAATTAAAAAAATTCAGTAAAAAGAAACAAATTATGCTAATAAATTCCGGTTTGCAGGAATGTGATTAGAGGGAGATCGTACTTCTTTAATAAAAAAAAATTGTGGTTAAAAATTACCGATAGATGGCGCTGGTATGCATAATATACAGCAGGTGTTTACAAATTAGCCTTTTCTGCGACGACCTATTTCTGCGAAGCGTCTAACAAGTTTCAATATCCCAGCTCCCAGCACATGAAACAGACTTAAAAGTAGAATGACATTTTTGGGACTTAAATAGAAGGAGTCAAACATCATAGAATATGGTTTATAAATAAGTATTAGGTAAGTATCAGCATATCTATAGAAGGAATTCATTAGTTTCTTTGATAATATGCACTAGGTGCGCCTAAGTTCGTTAATATTTTAAAAATTCATTAAAAAGAAACAAATAACTAAAATATTCCAGTTTTCAGGAATGTGATTAGAGGGAGATCGTGCTTTTTTAATTAAAAAAAATTGGGATTGTAAAAATACCGATAGATGGTGCTGGTATGCATAATATGAAGCAGGTGCATGCCAGCACAAGCTTCAATATCCCAGCATATGAAACAGATTCTTTTCTCGCGTTCGGTCATTTTGCCGAGCGGAATTTTCGCAATGCGCCAGTTGCTGATTCCCTGTTATTGTAACCAACAGCACTAGATCTGGTGACGACAGCTTACTCCTGGAATCGAATGAAAAATCTGTGTGCATTGAGGGGTTTTATTGACAGCCTGATTGCTTAAATCTCCTTCATACTATGTCTGAAGCGCCATCAATCAGTAATTTTTGAACAATTTTTTTCCGGTTTCCCTCTAAAACCATTCCTACAATTGCCAAACCATCATTTGCTTCTTTTTAATGAATTTTTAATGTTTTTACCAACTTCTGGCGCAAAAGGTATATAGTATTGCTGTATTACTGTAATTTAATTAATAATTAAACTTTGCGTATAATTTAGAAGCGCTTTAAATAAGAAAAAAAAAGATTTTTATCGACGTATTTAAAAATATAATGGTTTCTTTAATTTATATTGCTTATATTGTTTTATATATTAATGCGTACAAATCATTGGTATAATGGTAAAGATACTTATTCACTGAAATTTACAAGGATATTTTTTGTACACCTGGAATAAATCCCTAGATTTTGTTCAAAAATTATTTTCTTGAAAATTATTGTCGCAGTTTTATGTTACACTCTGTAAAAAAAGATTAATGTTTCTTAAGGCTGCTTGTCAGTGAACTTCCCGATTCCTCTCGCTAATGTTATTCCTATGGGCGTAGGATGCATTCCTATTTTTAAAATATCTCCTCGGAAAATTAATATTTTTAACTTCTGTTTTCTTTGTATTATTCTTAAAGAATGTCTCTTTTTTTCTTAGTTGTCAATTGTTTTCTAAAATATATACTTAATTTTATATGAAATGTTAAAATCGTATTAAGTTTCGCTAATATTTTAACACATAAAAATATAAATTAAGCACATAGTTTTGAAATATTTTAATAACTAAGAAAAAAAGAGACATTCTTTAAGAACAGTACACAGGAAACAGAAGTTAAAAATATTAATTTCCCGAAGAGATATTTTAAAAATACGAATGCATCCTACGCACATAGGAATAACATTAGCGAGGGGAATCGGGAAGTTTAATAACGAGCAGCCTTAATGGAGAAAAATATGATATAACCTCAAACGAAGATGTGCAATAATCGCATCCAAGTTGCTCAATATTCGGAAAAGCGTACTTTATCTTGAGAAATCTCAAATACCAATATATTTTCAATATTTTAAGAAGGGTCTATGGAAGCAGTGATTTTCGAAAACGTTACCGAGAAGCTTTTATATTGTATTAATCAGTTTTCTCGACGCGGAATATAGGCTTTTCGTATTCTATCAATTCATAAGTAAACAATGATGTCATGTTTAACAAAAATGTTTTACAGGAAGGCATGAAAAATTAACGGTACTATAAAGGGTTCTTTATCTTTAGAAATATCAAATACCAATATATTTTCAAGATTTTAAGAAAGTATCTTTTGCTGTCAGTGATTTTCGAAAACGTTACCGAGTGGCTTTTATATTGTACACTGTAAAAAATGACAAATGTTTCTTATTTTACGAAAATACACTATAACCATGAACGAAAATATAATATAATCTTTTGAGTTAACCGAAATTCCGAATAGAGTGTTCCATTGTCTTTTGAATCCCAAGAAAGCAATACATTTCCAAAAATTGAATAATTATTTATAAAAACAAAGCATATTTCTCTGCCCGTATTTTTCAGAAACGTTTCCGAAGGGTTTTTATAGTGTATTAATTAGTGTCCTCAGCCTGGAATACCTGTTTCTCGAATGCTTATCAAATCTCAAGTAACCATTTTCATGCTCAAAAAATACTGACAAACATGCAAAATTAGCATCGTTAACAATAGCATTAAAATTAAGATTATTTCTGTACTCTTTCATGTATAAATTAACTTATGCGGCTGAAAACGTTTACTTAAGAATTGATGACATTCGAAAAAAAGGTATTCCAGGCTGAGGACACTAATTATTACACTATAAAAACCCTTCGGAAATGTTTCTGAAAAATACGGGCAGCGAAAAATACTTTGTTTTTATAAATAATTCTTTAAATTTTGGAAATGTATTGGTTTCTGGGGATTCAAAAGACAATGGAACACGCTATTCGGAATTTCGGATAACTCAGAAGATTATATTATGTTTTCGTTCGTGATTATAGCATATTTTCATAAAATAAGAAACATTGGTCATTTTTTACAGTGTTCTTAATCAGTTTTCTCGACGCGGAATATAGGTTTTTTGTATTCTATCAATTCTTAAGTAAACAATCATGCCATGTTTAACAAAAATGTTTTACAGGAACACATGAAAAATTCATGGCACTATAAAGGGTTCTTTATCTTTAGAAATATCAAATACCAATATATTTTCGAGATTTTAAGAAAGTATCTTTTGCTGTCAGTGATTTTCGGAAACGTTACGGAGTAGCTTTTATATTGTATTAATCAGTTTTCTCGACGCGGAATATAGGTTTTTCGTATTCTATCAATTATTAAGTAAACAATGATGTCATGTTTAACAAAAACGTTTTACAGGAAAACATGAAAAATTAACAGCACTATCATCAACATTAAAATTAATGTTATTTTGTTATTCTTGCATGTATAAATTCAATTATGCTGCGGAAAATGTTTAAGTGAGAATTGATAGAATCCGAAAATGCCGATATTCCGATTTGAAAAAAACTGATTAATATGCTTTAATTAAAGTTTCTGAAAACCACTGTCAAGAAAAGAAACTATGTTTTTATAATTGATTCTTTATATCTCGAAAAAGTATTCGTTTATAAGGGTTTTTTTTATACCGCTAACAAGGCCCCTACCTGCCCAGCATGAATGCCTAGCTTAACGGGTTAGTACCTGGGTGCGGGGCGGAAATCGCCTGATCACATCCACCTGACTATAGATTTGTTTACATCGATGCTGTGCTTGATCTCTTGTGATTTGCTACCGTTATCTTTATTTGCCAGTTCAAGGTTTCTGATTAACTTTGTTGAATTGACAGATTTAATAGGTCTCGTAATTTAGAACCTTGATCAGGTGACGAGACCCTCACCTGACTAGGCACCCCCAGAGGTATTATTCACAGGTAACTTGGAGGGCTTTGCACCCACGACGGATTTTACATGCACCAGGTGCCATTAGCGTATATAGATTTACATATTTACCATGTCTGTTGGCTTGTCGCGTTCATGGTGGGTTGTCGCTGTAGTGTTTATCGCCTCTTTTATGGGCTGATTTCACTTCTTGTTGTATTTGTCTCTGTCAAGGCTTTTTAGCGTTTTTATAGGCTCACCCCTGTTGTGGGTTGTTTTTTGTCTATGATTCATTGGTTTTTTGTCTCTTTCTTGATATATTTTTACCTCTAGCTTGTGCTAGAGCTGGTTTTCACATTTTGAATCTTGGTCTTATTTCGAGAGTTCTACTGGTTATTATGTCACTATCGCGGGTTTTGTCACGTTGTAACTTTTGTTACTGGTGGTTGACACATTATAACTTTTGTTACTGGTGGTTGTCACATTGTAACTTTTGCTACTGGTGGTTGTCACTTTTCTAGATGTTGCACACTCATTTTTGTTGTCTTTGTCACTTTATCTCACCCAAGCATTGGGGATTTTGATTTTTTTTCCTTCGTGAATACGCTTTTTGGGATCAGTCCATTGAATCCTAATGGCTGTTATGACTGCGTTTGAATTTTGCGCAACTTGTTGATTTGTTGTTTGAGAAACTTGTCGCACTAATGGAGTGGGGCTTGTTCCGTGGCCGTTAGTCCGTCATGTATCTATGAGGCTGTATTCACTTAATGTGGCACTGTTTTTTCCCCTATAACTTTCCTTGGTAGGTGTACTTTGTGCATTCACCATTTAATTATTTTGTTGCGTTTTGTTCACTTTTTGTTGGCTACTTGCCTTCATCAGTTGGTGAAATTCAGTCCGTCACAGATGACTTCCACTTCTCACTAGTGCTGAGAAAAAAAACGATTTTTTTTGGCGTAGCAAAGAGGTTCCTTTGCTACTTTTTAGGTGCGTTCGTAATTATATAAATACGTAGCACCTATAGTCGTCGTTTGGTCCGTCCGTCTGTCCGTCCGTCTGTCTGTCCGTCTGTCTGTCCGTCCGTCTGTCTGTCTGTCCGCATATAACAACGCAAAAACTACCCAACCAAATGGTTTGCAATTTAAAATATATTATCTTTGCAGAATTTTGTCGAGACATTTCAAATTTTATTAAAATCGAATCAAAACTTTAGGAGATATTAATAAAAATATTTATTAAGAAATTTGAATTTTTTTTTTAAATCGGTGCTTTTTTGTTAGAGGAGCTTCCGATGGATGTTAAATCGTCAAGCAACCGAGATGCTTATTTTATGACAGAAATTAATCTGCAGACGATATAATTCATTTCACAGAATTAAAAATCATCAAGATCTGAATATTTATATAACTAGCTGATACATATATATCTGAATATTTATATAACACGTTAAGATATTTGTATGAACAGTGTCATAAAATATATACTTAACTAGCTGTTTAACCCATTCTACGCACGGGATATCATGAATTTAATTCTAAAACGTGCGTACGAACGCTCCTCGTTTGTAACGTTTGACGTACAATTTCCAACTTGTTTTTTTTAAAGATGTATTAGAATATATTCTTACCAAAGTGATGGCTTTTGAGGGTGGGAAATGCTATTGAGGAATCTCGCTGCTGGGAAGGTGTATTTATTGTGATATGAGATCGATGTTTTCTGCTAACCATCTCATCACTGCTCTTCCTTTTGTTTGTACTTGTTTGTTGTTCGCTAACTGGTTGTGGCATATTTTTTCGTTGTTCGGTGTGATGTGGATCATATGTAGTGTTTGGGTTAGTGGGCAGTCTGTTAGATAGTGTTTGGGAGTTCCCAACTCCCCGCATGAGCAGTTTGGTGCGTCTTTACGCTTAAACCTGTGTAGGTAGTCCGGGAATGCTCCGTGACCCGTGTAAATTTGACTTAGTAAATTACAGCTGATGATTTTGCGAGAATCTACTTTTGGGAAGTATTCATATGTCTTCCTGCCCGTTTCCCCATAATCCCACTCGTACTGCCATTGTTTGATAGTGAGTTCTTTTAGTTTTCTTTTTAAGTTTGATATCGGTCTTTCTAGATGGTATGGAATTTCTTTAGTTTGGTTTTCTGCAGCCTTTTTTGCTAATTCGTCGGCATCCTCGTTTCCTTGGATACCTACATGTGCTTTGACCCAGCTAATTTTGAATTTATTGTTTGAGTCTTTTACTGTGTTTTGTATTGTATCGATTAATTTTGCTACATTGAAGGGTTTACTGAGTGATTGGATGGCTGACATGCAGTCCGAGCGAATGCTGTATTCCTTCCCTGTGCTATTTCCCCATTCTGCTGCTTTTAGTATAGCCAGTAGTTTGGCTTGGAAAACACTGTTGTACTTCCTTAATGGAGCTGACCATGTTTTTATTTTTTGTTCATTTTTGAAAGCTACGAATGCCGAACCCGTAGCGCCTGATTGCAATTTTGAACCGTCTGTATATAATACTATGTCCTTGTAATTATGGCCTGTTCTTGGTTCTATGGTGTCCGCGGGATGTGTTTCCCAAATATTATTCTTTTTTATATAGTCTGTATGGTGGATAGTGGTTCCGTGTATTTCTGTCGTTTCTCTTAAACGTATTATTGTGCCGTATTCTGCCTCGTATTTAACTTGGAGGTGAATTGGGATCAGGCCAGCAAGTATCTGAAGGGCCGCTGTTGGGGCAGTTTTATATGCCCTAACTATAGCCAGTAAAAAGTGCCTTTGGCATGTTGTTAGTACTTGTTTACTTCTTTGGTTTAGATTATGTCCCCATATTGAGGCTGCGTAATTCAGTGTTTTCTCAGCTACTGTTCTATACCATATTTTTAAGATGCTTGGTTTCAATCCCCAACACCGTTTGGCCATTTGTCCCATCATCCAAAACGCTTTCCTTACTTTGGCTGTTTGTACTTGGCAGTGTGTTTCCCAATTTAGGTTTTTATGTATGATTACACCTAGATACTTTATGTTTTCTTTACCTTCGAATTCCCTTTCTTTGAATTTAATTTCTTCAATTTTATATGTGTCTGCTGTTGGTAGGTTTCTTGTGTGTGTTCTATTATGGTACAGTAGTTCTGTTTTGTCTCAATTAAGCGTTAGGTTATTTTCCGTTACCCATTCATTAAATTCTTTTATTATTTTGTTTGCTAGTTTTACTAATTGTTCTTTTGTTTTTGCTTTTATTATTAAAATAAAGTCGTCTGCGAAGGCCTGTATTCTTACATTTTACCCCAGTTTTTCTTTAGGGCTGTATCTGCTATAAGCAGCCACAGCAGTGGTCCCAGACATCTGCCTTGTGGGCAGCCGCCAAATGTTTGTTTTTTTACTTTAATGTCGTTTTCTTCTAAGGATACGTATCTGTCTTTTAAAAAGCTTAGTATCCAATTTATTAAGTAAATGGGGCATGGTGATTGTTTTAAGTTTTCGGCTATAATAGACCATCTGATGTTATCAAATGCACCCTTTATATCCATTGCTATTAGTAATGTTTGGTATTTGTCTTCTTTGTCTTTCTTTATTGTTTTTATTAGGTTATTTAGTGCGTGTTCAGTTGATAAACCTTGTTTGAACCCATATTGTTTGTCGCTCCAGTATTTGTTGATTGTTAGATGATGTGATATCCTGCCGTGTATTATTTTTTCTAATATTTTACTGTGTAGGTAGTAAGCATATGGGTCTGTAATTTTTTGGTTCTTTTGGATCTTTTCCCTTTTTATGAAATAGGACTACTGTAGCTATTTTAAATGATTTTGAGAAGTAGTTGAAGTTAAGGCATGCGTTATATAATATTAGTAGTAGTTGTGGTGCTGCTGTGTGTATTCTTTTTACTAGGTTATAGTCTATGTAGTCAAAGCCCGGAGCTTTGTTTTGTTTTATGTTTTTGATTATCTTGTTGAGTTCTTGTTTTGTTATAAACTGTGGTTTTGTTTCATTAAGTGTCGGTGTCTCTGATTTTAATTCGTGTTCTATTGATGGATCTGTTAGATATAGGTTGTTTAGGAAGTGGTTTAATGTCTTTTTGACTGTTACTTCTTGATTGTTGGGCATGATATTTTCTAATCGTGATGTGCTTGTTTTTTTGCCTGATGCCAGTTTGTATTGAGGGCCATATGTATTAGTGACTTCCTCACAGTATTTTTTCCATGTGTCTCTTTTGGCTTTTTGGATTATTTTCTTTAATTTTGCGCGCTCTTTTTTATATTCTATATGTTGTTTGTGTTTTAGTTCCTCATCTTGTTGTTGCTGGAATTTTCTCCTGAACGCCCTTACTCTATTTCTTGCTATTTTGACTTCTTGTGACCACCATGGTGGTGCCATTAATTCTGGAGTTTTTCTATGTTTGTAGCAAGCGAATGCTATTGCTTTTAATTCTGTCTGTAATCTTAGTGTTATGTTGTCTAACTGATCTATATTTGTTGCTTTTCTTAATTCTTTTGTATATTTGTTTCTGATTTGTTTTATTTTCTTCTCGAATTTTGCGTGTTTGCCGTGTTTTGTTTCTAATCTATGTCTTTGATAGAACGTGTTTTTATATTTTATATTAAATTTTATGTATTTGTGATCACTGTTTGATTCGACGTCACTTACTTCCCAGTCTGTTATATTTTCCCCTAATTTAGCTGTTGCTGTTGTTAGATCCGACCATCCTTCTAGCTTCCTTTTACCTCTCATGGTGCTGAACGATGATTTTGCGTGTGGTGGGTTTTGTACAAAGAGGGTATTCAGGAGTAGGAAGTCCGTAAGTTTTACCCCCCTGTCATCTATGTTCGCATAGCCCCATTGCTGAGAGTGTGCGTTAAAGTCCCCCGTCAGTAGTACTTCGCCCTTGGCTATTTTCAGAGTGTCTTCTACCTCCTGCAGCACATCTTCGAAGTTGGGGGGGGTGCGTATACATTGATTATTGTTATTGTTTCTTTTTTATTTTCGATTTTTATTGCTGTTGTGTATTCTTTTTCTGCTATTGTTATTGGATTGGTGCCTGTGTGAGTTACTATTGCTGATCGATTTCTTTTTGTTTTTGTTATTTTCCAATTACCATTATTGAAACATGTTATTTTTCCTGTATTTTTATTTTGGTGAAAGTCTTGTAAGAGTTCAATATTTATTTGCTTGTCTCCCATATATCCCATAACAGTCTCCATGCAACACAAACACTTATGGGATATACAACTATCCTGCGCCGTCAGAAGCCCACGGGGGTCACGCGATGGTTGTTTACGCGCGTCGGCGACCCCCGTGGGCTCTTGACGGCGCAGGATAGTTTTATTTCCCATAAGTGCTTGTGTTGCATGGAGACTGTTATGTAGGTTTATTTTTATTAGTTTGATGTTGTCTTGATTTTTATTGTTGGAGTTTTCTTTTGGGTTTTTATTTTCATTCAGGTTTGGATTGTCTTGGGTGCCGCTTAGGCACGCGTCTGTGTTAGCGGCGTTGATATTGAATATAATTCAATTCGTGTGTCCTTTGTTGCCTGTTGTTAAGTTCCTCCTGTGACCTCCTATGCACCCGTGTGACACCCCTAGTTGTGTTTAGTGTGATTTTGTCGTTTAGGACATCATTACCTGTAGTTAGTTTTTTTCTTCCTTGTTCAATTTCAATTTGTCTAATTTTGAGGAGCTTCTGTACACCCTGCACTGCCCATCATGAGCCGTGTGGTATATAGGGATTTGTGCCGGTAAGTGCGCCTTATTCCATTCGTTGAATGTAGTGCAGATGATACATCTCTTCCTTCCTTTTGGGCAATCTTCGTATTTGTGTCTACCTGCACATATTGGGCAGTACTGACTCTGCTTGCACTGGTGCGCCACGTAGTCAAAACCTTGACATTTGTGACACCTTTGGATCGTCACATAGTTTTTTATCGGACATTCCTTGAATCCCAGGCAGATCGTTCTCTCTTTGAGAAGGTGATCCGCCAGGGGCTCAGGGAGCGCTACCGGTATATGCAATCGCCCTGCTGGTGCCCGTAGCGATTTTAGCAGCTGTATTTTGTCCTCGTTTTGTTCTATGTCGACGCCTAGTTCTCTGCATATTTTGTGCTTGATTATGGTTGGCTCCACCGATTCCGGTACATGGAAGATGATGATTCTCTTCTTCCTTAAATTGGCTGTTTTTACTTTCAGGCCACTGTTACTCTCCTCATTCTCTGCCAGGGCTTCCTTTATCCTCGTAGCTTCCGTTGCGTTTTCGCAAACAATTTTTATGACGTTGCGACTCCGTTTGACATTCCTGACTCCTTCCTTGTTTTCTACTGTATTTGTTATTTGTTGCTCTACTTCCTCTGTTGTCCGCTCTTCTGTAGCCTGAACAACTACAGTTGCCGTCGCGGCTTTGACCGCCTGTGCATAACTGTGAGCAACTGCAGTCTTTTTAGTTCCCTTTTGTGCTGGTAGCGATGTTGTCTCTTCTTCCGTTGGTTGGTTTCCTCTTTTTGCTGTTACTATTTCCAAGGCCTTTGCCACGGCATGCGTTGCCCTCAACTCCATCTCAGTCAGTGAGTTTATCACTACCTGCAGAGCTTGGTCCATGGCCTCACACGTCGAGGCTGGTATCTTAGTTGATTTTGATTGGATCATTTTGATGTAGCTTATTGCCATCATAGCCCTCTCTATCTCTAGTGATCTCCTTTTAGATCCATCTGATATGTCGCAAAGGGTTATTAAATCCCCTCTTAACCTCGTGACTTCTGTGTCTTGTAGTACCGGTTTTTCTTTATCTGGCTCTGTCATTGCACTATCCACATCTGAATCTGCCTCTTCGCACGTATCTTTCTTTGTCAATTCGTAAAATTTCTGAATGTCTGTCATCTTTAGTTTTGTTTTTCCTACTTTTTCGGAGGTTTTTGCTTTGCTTTTTACCTGCTCTTTCTGGGAAGTTCCAGGTGTACTACTTGCTCCTGGCGTTTTTTTAGTGTTTTTTATTTCTGTTTTTGAGCCTTTTTGGGCGGTTTTTGTTGACGCATTGCGCTTTTGGTCTATTGGGGTCATTGTTTTTTCGCGGGAACTTGCACGTGTGCTTAGTTTCATTTTTTGTATTTGGTGTTTCTAGTTACCCTTTTATTAGTTTATTTATGCTTTATAACCAGCAGGGGGAAACATGAAAATAACATTGCAATTATAGACATGGCTTGAGAATTTTTTTTTTCCTTGAGGGCGCTTATATGTTAATTTGCTTATTAAAGTAAATTAGATGTCTAATTAGACTTGTATGGTTACAGAAAATATTCTGGGGATACTTGAGAAACTGTTTAGTTTCTTGATTTTTTTCCCGGTGTTTTATTTAGATATTTATGAATTATTTGATTCTTATCTAATTAATCTATTAAACGAGATTAAAACTTTGGGGGTGGGAAAGTTAGAATTTACGAATTTACACTTTAGCTTAGTTATGTAAATGCTTAGTTGAAGAGATTAGTTTTAAATTGTTCTATTGGGAGGATTAGAGAGGAATTACAATTTAATTGATAAACTGCTATTTAGGCTGTTTAGTTGAATTTAATATGGAGTGTGGGAGAAAAAGATAGTTGAATACACTAAAGACTTAAGTTACTAATAAAATAACAAAGGACAATTATTTATTTAAATTTTGGGGAAAAGGGAGTGCGGGGAGTTATTCGTTGAATTAAGGAATGTTAATTGATATGTTGTTATGACTCGTTGAGTCCTAAACTTTTGAGTTAAAACACTGGGCCTACTTCGCTATGAGCAATTAGGTAAAGGACCTAATTAACCCGAGATGGCTGGGGATGTAGCTTCCAAAACTGCCGCAATCAGTAAATTAATTCACTAATTGAGATCGCTTTGGTGTACCCATCAGCCGCCAGTGTTTAAAAGATGGTCAATTAAGCTTTATACTTACATAGGCAATCCCCGCCAGGTACCAGTTACCTTAATTACTGCTGTCATTATGACACTGCTGATGATTTCTTCCTGCAAAGAGCTGCTATGTTGATCAAGGCAGGGGTGGCTGATCCGTTTCTACCGGGAGAACATCTTTCTCCCGCGGTCCTGTCTGCTAGCGTCTGTCTGCAAAACCGAGAGTGTCCTTCCGCTAGCTCTTTCGACACGTGGTCCCTTGATTACACTAATTAGTACATAACTAATTAACCGTTGGTCGCACAATTGAAAAATTAATGTCCACGGATAGGAAATGTTTTTCTCTTTCCGGGAATTCAAAAATCTGAAGAAAAAAAATCTCAGGAATACCGGTGCTAAGATAGCAAAAACCAGGAGCCCAAAAACATGCGTGCTTCCTGTACGATCGAACGCGCGAAGACTCGTTTATTATGATACAGAACGCTTTTTGAAACTTAATTAAATCTAATGAGGTTATTGTATATTTTCGTTTGTGACTATCTTATATTTTCGTAGATTAAGTAACATTTGCGTTAAGTGCATAAAAATGTGTAAATATGCTTAATATTTAGAAAATAAATGTTTCCAATAATATATATATTTTTATAATATCTATCATATTTAAATTTTGTCTTCGTTCCGCTAAATAGTCAAAATATCACGACAGTATGGAAATAAAAAATATTTGAAGAAATATTCTTATTTCAGTTACACCTCAATCCTATATAATGTTGCTCCTTACTAGAAAAAGAAAATGTTACCTGGCTTAATTTTTGTTAACAAAAAAAAAAAAAAAAAAAAAACGTTGCCCTTTTGCGCAGAAACATTTTTTCCCATGTATATAACCAACGCCCGCATTGATGTAACACTAGCAAAACCTTGGCTTTACTCGCATAATTCTTGAAAAATGCCAAGTGGTATTCGTTGGCCTATTTTCATTAGAGGAAATTCTACTGTCACAGATAATTAAGAAATTGCTAATTAAGCCACACTAATGTCGAAAAAGAATCGAAATTTTGGAACGTTTTTTGCTCCTGCACTCACCTGGGGGAAGTCGAACCAACCTGACATATAGCCTATATTATAGCAGGAACTGGCACCATCAATTTGCCACCATCACTTTTGAAAACAGTTCTGTAGTTCCAGAGATTCAATAGAAATTGTAATTTAGAACGTTTTTAGAACGCTTTTCGCTCATCTCACCCTTTTAAATTTCGATTTTTTTTTATTTTGTTATTAGAGAGCATTTACATCTTATAAGTAACTACCATGCCAAATTTCATGTTTCTAGCTCCTTCAGTATAAAAAAAAAATCGAAATTTTAGAACGTTTTTCGCTCTTGCACCCCTCCCCTCTGTGGTAGTGGCACCGGCATAAAATATAGCCTATGTTGGAGCAGGGACAGTCACCATCAATTTGCCACCTTCACTTTTGAAAACGGTTCTGTAGTTCCAGAGATTCCATTGAAATTGTAATTTAGAATGTTTTTCGAACACTTTTCGCTCATCTCACCCTTTTAAATTTCAAATTTTTTTAGAATTTGTTCTTAGTGAGCATTTACATCTTATAAGTAACTACCATGCCAAATTTCATGTTTCTAACTCCTTCAGTATACAACAAATAGAAATTATAGAACGTTTTTCACTCCTGCACTCCCCTGGGGTTAGTGGCTCCGACATAAAATATAGCCTATGTTGGAGCAGGGACTGCCACCATCAATTTGCCACCATCACTTTTGAAAACGGTTCTGTAGTTCCAGAGATTCCATAGAAATTGTAATTTAGAATGTTTTTAGAACGCTTTTCGCTCATCTCCCCCTTTTAAATTAATTTTTTTTTAGAATTTGTTCTTAGAGAGCATTTACATCCTATAAGTAACTACTATGCCAAATTTCATGTTTCTAGCTCCTTCAGTATAAAAAAAATCGAAATTTTAGAACGTTTTTCGCTCCTGCACCCCTCTGGGGGTGATGGCACTGACATAAAATATAACCTATGTTGGAGCAGGGATTGTCACCATCAAGTTGCCACCATCCCTATTGAAATCGTTTCAGTAGTTCCAGAGATTACCCCCTACAAACAAACAAACAAACAGACAGACAAACAAACAAACAAACAAAAAAAAACAAAAAAAATCATTACTACTTTATAATATTAATATAGATAACGTTTTAGTAATATGTAACATTTCATTTTATCATCACTCATGAATATTACTTTCAATGGTATTTTACATGCATATAATAGGAATTTATTGTAATTCCGATGTAATATTTATTTGAGAAATGTAAGTTATTCAGAATTCCATTTCCATCCCAAAATAATGCAATTAGGCGTCTAAATCATTTCGTAAACAATATGCAGGAATCTATTGATTTTCGCCTAATATCAATAAATGGCTTCTTACTGTAAATACATAACAACCCTTTTGGGACTTGAATAAAGCGTGGTAAGAAATTTTCTCTATTCATAAATATTATACAAATTTGATTCATAATATATATGGTATTGCTATATCTCTAGATTTATTTAATAATTAAAATTTCCGTAGACAGTGACATTTTACCTATGCGCGATGGGCGGTGTTTACTTTTTAGTATAACTATTTTTTAATTTTCCTTTAATTTAATCGCAGAAATTAAAAATCACGTATCACAATAATAGTTGTATTAAAATACAATTATCGTACAATGTATATAAGTGAAAGGCAACTGTAATTTGTGTAGAAATACTTTGAATGTGAAAATAAATTTGTTATAGGTGTCGTACAATATGGTTTTTATCACGTTACAACATAATTGGAAAGTGTTTTGCATTTCGATTTCTCTGTATGCCGTCAGTCTGTCTGTTCGTTTAGCGTGCTCTAACTCCAGTAAATATAATCGGATTGCCATGTAATTGATATACACTGAGTTGCCGAAAAATTAGAGACGCACTCTATTAACAAGTTGGTCCACATTTAGCTCTGATCAAAGCTGACATTATTCTTCGTATGGACTCAACAAGTTCTTGATACCGTTGTTGAGGAATGTTGGCCCATGATGGAATAATGGCAGCTGTAAGTTGGGTCAAATTGGATGGTGGCGTTTCCAATCTTTGAAGCGCCCTTTCGACTTTGTCCCACAAATGCTCGAAAGGATTGAGTTGAGGGGATTGAGATGACCATGGAAGCAGGTTAAACACTGATGTTCCTCAAACCAATTTAAGACTGAGTGAGCATGGTGGCAAGGTGCATTGTCCTTCTAAAAGTTACCATCTCCATAAGGGAACATTATAGCCATAAACGAGTGCACGTGATTGGCAACGATTTTGAGGTCAGCTGAGCCATTTTTGTGTCCACAGATATCAAGAGACGCAGTGTACTTCAAGAAAACATTCCTCATACCATAATTCCACCGCTACCAGCCTGGAAGAGTTGTCATTTGGCAGGAGGGGTACATGATTTCGTGCTGTTTGCGCCATATTCTGATCCTGCCATCTGCATGATGGAGCAGGAAACAAGACTCATTGACTAGGCTACTTTTTCTAGTCCTGAAGTGAACAATTCCTTCGTTATTTCGCCCACAACATGACTTTTTTCTATTTTTCTGTGATACGAAAGGCACTCTTGATGGTTTCCTGCTGCTAAAGCCCATTCTTTGAAAAGCCCGTCTTGCAATGCGTTGGAATATGCTTTGTGATGCACCTGCATTGATTTCAGCTATAATTTATCCTATTGTTGTCCGTCTGCTTTTGTGGACTATGCGTGCTGCTAGCCTTTCGCATCTCTCGTTTACCAGCCTTTTTCGACCAGAATGGGCCTTATCGCTTGACGTTTTTTTCCTAAACTGCCACTCTTTAAACATCCGCGATACTGTTGGGAGAGAAAATCCTAAAAGAGTCTTCGTTTCGTAGATGCTGTCACCAGCACTTCTTAAACCGACGATCATCGCTCGTTCAAAGTCACTTAAATCTTTCGTCTTACCAATTTTTACAGTAACGTCGCTAACTACGTCGTACGAAACTGAGAGTTCCATATATAAGCTACTCTGCGTTGCTATGGCATTCTACGTCACTGACGGATTAGTGTACTTTGAAATAATGGGTGTCTCTAATTTTTTGGCAACTCAGTGTATGTTATTGAAGTTTACTAGAGCATGTTTGTTATTAAAAAGGAAGTATATTGTATTTATTGTTCGGTTGTGTTTAGTTAAAACTCTATCCGAGTAAAAGCAAGAAATCATTCCCGAATAAATACATTTCTGTATTGTTAGCAACGGAATAGTTACACTCAAAAGGGAAAAAACGTGAATGGTCACATTTTTTTCCATTCATTATATTGCATTAATTTACGAATATTTCCCGTTTTGATTCACCCATTTTTCATCAAAACACTGAAACACCAATCTAAGCAAAAATTTTCCTGAATTATCCCAATCTAAGCTGCATTTTCGTCAAATCGTACAAATGTTCCGGCATGTGTGCTGTAAGTACTTTTTCGTTTTAGAAACAAAATATTTATGAATCCCCCCCCCCCACCACAAATTATAGAAACTTAGTGAATTTAATCTGATATCCTTGTGAAAAGAAAAAGGTTTCACTAATGTTTCACTAATCACAAGGGATGTTCCACCAACTGTGCTGTCAGTACTTTTAATTTACTTTATTATTGCGCATAGATTTCACTTACTAGAAATTTGACAGTAGATTTACAGTAGAAAAACATAGATCATAGTAAGAAAATTCGTTCTTGATTTTTATTTCGGGGAAGGGAGTGAGGTGGCTTATTGGTTTTTTATTGGAGTAGTTATTGTTTTTGTTTCTTTAAAAAAGCCATGATTGGCATACATTATCAATTGGCATACATAATCAAATACCATACATTATATAAGATTCTGATTATAAAATATTTTTCAATTGAGGTGTATATTTATTATGTTACTAGTTAATTTTTTTTCTGCAATACAAACTACAGTTACACCTTAAAATAACAGACACATTAGGACGGCGAAATTTATAAGATATTCGGAGGTGCACACTTTCAGAGGTACAGGTATATAAATTTATTGTTTGCGGATATTCAAAAAGTGATAGCAAAATAGAGACGTCCTTCATTTGGGATTGTCCGTTATATGGGTTTTAATGCAGTTTACAAGCAATGAATTAATATTTTGAATTTAAAAAATTACATTAAAGATATATGATTTTTATCCTGTGGTTATGTCACGATGGCCTTTTTCATTAAATTTTACATTAGAATATACATGTTTATGCCATTCTATTAGGACGTAAAGCCACCGTGAACATGAAAAAGGGTAACAGGCACTTTGAATTTAGAAAGAAAAAATAAAGAAAAATTACAAAAGATTTGTGAACTAATAATATTAAAAATCTTCTCATTTTAAGATTTTACTTAAGGACATGTGAAAATCTGTCTTTTAAAATGAACGGAAGTGCCCTCACCAAGCTTGGGTTTAAAATCACGAAATGTGATGTTAAATGTATTACAGTGTTTCTTCCAGCCGGCCTGTTAGAGAAAAGTTCTTCTGTTTGTCACAGTTGTTCCTGCATGCATTGCGGACGCGTGGATTTGCGCGTGTGCGTAAGTATATTATTGGAGCACACATTTGTACTATATAATATAATGAAAATGATCCATTTATGAAGCGTAAAATGCGTTTATAACTTTAAAAATTGCCTATAAGGTAATTTATTCTTATGATATTTTCAAGTGTTCAATTAAAAATATACGGACAATTTATTTAACTTTTTTTTTCAATTTTCCTATTTATCAGATTATTATGCATATTCTAATCTAAATCTTTTTAATATTCATAAAAAATCAATTTTGAAAATTTAAAGTTTGTAAAAATAATAATTACTGAACATTACAAAAATACTTTTAAAATCCTATTTTTTTGTCATTTTTTTTCTCCATTTTTAGACCTTGATCTAAGAAAGAAAATTATTAGATAACATCCGAAAATTCAATTTTGCTGAAAGCAAACAAGATGGAAATAAATAACCTAGAAAGGCTAATAAAAATTCCCGTTAGATATAATAAATCGACGTCCATTATACGATTTTTGTGGCCAAGTGAATCATAAATATGTTATTATAGTGATTTTATGTAGGTAATTCACCGTAGAACTTTTAATTTGTCAGAATATTCAATACGCCGGTTCTTCGGTAGGTTTATATATTCTATTAAAAATGATGTATAAACACAGTAGTAAAATTTCCACAAATAAAAAAAATAGGAAGTTGTATGAGTGACATAGTGTTATTATTTATTTTCATAATACTAAAAATACTTTAAAAACATCAATAAAATAACAAGAATAACAAATCTGCGTTGCTAAATCTTTTTGAAACACCATACTTTTTTTATACAACATAAAAATTAATAAATAGGTTTAGTTTTATATTAACTTTTTGCTATGGATACTTCACAATAAACACATTACCGCCAGACACATTCTTCTTTTAGACATTTGTTTACGTACATAAATTTTACATAATTATATTCATCCTATATGCCTACAAAATGTTAATATTGGGCTGAATGTTTTAAAAATTCAATAATGAGCAACTATAGAAATTATTTATGTCGAAACAAAAATGAGTAAAGCCAAATTCTTTATAATGTATCCCTGTTTTAATTCCAAAATATTACCAACAGATTGCACTGCACTGCCTCAATCTGTAATATTACCACAAGTAATCCTGCAATTTCTGAATGCAAACCATTGTTTTTGCGTTTCAACAGCTAAATAGATAGAGGATTGAAAACTTAATGAAATTTGATCCAATTTATTTAATAATTCCGAGCCCAAACTGTATTAAACAGTACAGCGCCATCTATCAGGCACATTTGGAACAAAAACAAGACAATCTAGCAAAGAAATTCTATATTTCACACACTAATCTTTAAAAATAATTTAAATTACTGCCTCCTCTTTCTTGTTTCTGAATTTAAAAAACTTTCTGTCCAAAATGGGACATCCTCTATATCTATCTTATAACACATATTTAAATGCTACCAATTTCAATACATCTAATATGTACAATAATGCTTTTCTGAACAAATGAAACTACAAAACTGTTGAAGAATTTTCCCCCTGTTTTAACCTAAACCATAACAATCCACACAATAATTGTATTTTTTCCAAAACTGGAGTGTTCTATTATTAATGACACGAGGTTTTGTCGGACAACTGAAAACGATAAGCAATTTCAGTAACTTAAAAATCATATTGATTTAAATAAATTTATTTTAAAAACACATTTCCATTTATTTTCTTTACGAATTATATTTAGATCATGTTAGGTAAGTTATTAAATAAAACCCAAAGATTGAATCTTGCGGAAAGTAAAGAAAATAGGAATAAATGGCCTATAAAAGCATCATAAAAATTCCCGTTAGGCATCATAAATGCACGTCCATTATACGATTTTGTGGTCACGTTAGTCATAAATATGTTATTATAGGGATCGCAAATAGGCACTTCAGGGTAGAACTTTTAATTTGCCATGATATTCAATGGTCGCGTCCTTTTAGACAATATATTTGCACCTTCCCTTAAAGATGATGTATAAACATAGGAATAAAATGTACATAAATTTAAAAAATAGTATGGTGAAAAGGGTACGTAAGTCTATATGAATAATGATAAAATAATATAAAAGTATTTAATAAAAAGAAGGAATTAAAACATAATTTTCTGAAAGATTTTACTTTCGAACTAAAATTGTTAACATTGACAAACAATGTTTCACCTTAAAAAATATATATATATTCAATATATAATATATGCTATACACTTAGATATATATTTTGTAACATTCTAACATACGAGCAGGGAAGACCGAGCTAAGCTCGATCAAAATTAGCTTTGAGTTCAAATATCATGACCCATGACCAAAATGACCCACTAATCGAAATTTCTTGAACATGTGACCCAGCCCAATAGTCTGCTCGTTACCTAAAACTATGGGATACAAAATTTAGTTCAAATCGTCTGAGCCATTTTTAAGATAAAAATAGCTTGAACCATGATGACCAAAATAACCACTAATCGAATTTTCTCGAACATGTGACCACTAATCGAATTTTCTCGAACATGTGACCGAGCCCAATAGTCTTCTCGTTCCCGAAAACTGTAGAACACTAAATTTAGTTCAAATCGTCTGATCCGTTTTTAAGATAAAAATAACTTGACCCATAATGACCCACGACCAAAATGACCTAATAATCGAAATTTCTCGAACATGTGACCTAGCCCAATAGTCTTCTCGTTCACTAAAGCTGTAGCATACTAAATTTAGTTCAAATCCTCTGATCCGATTTTAAGATAAAAATAGCTTGACCAATAATTTACCATGACCAAAATGACCTACTAATCGAATTTTCTCGAACGTGTGACCTAGCTCAACAGTCTTCTCGAACAGTCTAAGCGAAATTTAGTCTAAATAGTTTGAGAGGCTTTTTAGATAAAATTAACTTGACTCACAGTGATCCAAAATGACTCACTAATCGGATATTCTCGAGCATGTGATCTAGCCTAATGATTTTCTTGTGCCCCAAAACCGTAGGATACAAAATTTAGGTCAAATCATCTGAGCCGTTTTTAAGATAAAAAAAGCTTGACCCATAATGACCCATAACCAAAATAACCCACTAATCGAATTATATCGAACATGTGACCTAGCCCAATAGTCTTCTCGCTCCCGAAAACTGAGGGATACTAAATTTGGTTCAAATCGTTTGAGCCGTTTTTTTAGATACAATTAGCTTGACCCTGACCCATGATGCCCACAATAATCCACTAATCGAATAATTTTTTCGAACATGTGACCTAGCCCAATGGTTTACTGGTGGCCCAAATCGGTCGGATACAAAATTTCGTCAAAATCGTTTGAGCCGTTTTTAAGATAAAATTTGCATCTATAAACACATACACACACGCAAGATTTGCTCGTATTAGAATATATGAGTTAAAATGACAACTTTTAATATAAATACAGCAGATATAAGAACTATTTTCAACAAATAAAAATCCTAAGGCTAGGCTGACATTGAGTATTTCATTAACTTTTTTCGATTAAAACATTATTTTAGCTCTCGTGTTTAGGGCTCCTGAAAAAGAGAGAAAAATCCAGGTTAAAATATGAAACGTAAAAAAAAAAAAAAAACTTTTTTTTAAAATTATTATACGAATGTTTTCTTTAAAGAATCAATACAATTGAGTGGATATAGAGTCCTGAATCTAGTCGGGTAAACCAATTTATCACGATCTGATCCGAACAGCGATTTTGGTTCGGGTTAGAGTCCTGCATCCGGTTGGGTAACCTGCTTTTACCTGCACCAGACTCAACGACGCAGTTTGGGTCTTGTAGTATTGGCGCTAATGTTTTTTTGTTGAAGATTCGGTTAACTAATTTTGGTTCGGGTCAAAGTCCTGCATCCGGTTGGGTAACCTGCTTTTACCTGCACCAGACTCAACGATGCAGTTTGGGTCCTGTAGTATTGGCGTTAATGCTTTTTGTTGAAGATTCGGTTAACTAATTGTTTTAGATACGAGTCGAGTTTTGAGTCTTGCGGGTCGGATTCGAGTTGCACCCGATTTTTCAAAAGAAAGTACGTAATACTGTTTCAGATCAAATATTATATATTTGATCTAATTATAACATTGGAATATGATTGATATTTTACAAGATCGTTTTTAGACATAAAAGATAAAATTGATACCAGAGACATCATTATAGGTTATTTTTTTCATAATTGCATTCAGTTTTGGACTATTTTTTGCAATTGCAGTTTTCGGATCGTGTTCAGGTAGAAGCATTTTTGGGTTCGGGTAGGGATTGTAGATCGACAACAATTTGTTCTTATTATTGTACTTGGATGTAGGTCAGCGAATTTTTTTTCTTTTCTTTTGGTCAGGGTTATATTGGTTCTAGAGCTGACTTTAAATTGATATTGCGGGTTCGGGTCAGATATCACCCAACTCACGCAGAAATACAATCCGTGTCGGATCACCTCTTTTTTAACACTTTCCAACCTAGTTGAAAAGTTTTTATGACTTCGGTTTGTCTGCCGTCTGTCGGTGCTCTAACTCACGTAGATATGCTCGGATCGACCTGAAATTTTTGTATGCTATTGTCGTTTACTATAGCATGTTTCCTATTTTGACTGAAGTGTGTAGCACTTATAGTTTCTTACAGGGACAGTTAAAAGTATTCCGTTACATTACAGTCAATGGAAAATAATCGTTTCAATTGCATTTTGATGATGCTACGTCATTTAAATTTATCTATAATTATGAAGAGCATTAAAACATGCTTTGTGTCGAATATGGGGTGCAAAGCATGGTTTATTTATTTAGAGTGCAAAACAAAAGAATTCTGTTACACATTATTCTATGGGGAAAAACCGTTTGCAGTGTAATTTAGCGATTTTCACTATTTCAAACATATTGCAAATTATATGCATTACTGAGGTGCACTATACATTGCTCTCTTTAAAGTGTGGTGTGCATTGTGTTTATTTACAGGAACTCACAAAAGATATAGGTTACAGTACATGTGCGATATTTACAGTCTGTGTGATAAGTGCGTTTTCAACTTTGGTTTGCGTTTTTAAGTTTAACTAATTTTTTTCATAATACGTGTGTGTTTATAAACTCGGTTGTTCATATACAGGGCTACACAAGGGAATCCGTAAGTATTACAGACTATGGGAGTGAAGTACTTATAAGGGTAGTTTTTAATTGTGTTACGCATTTTGCTGCTGAACTATATTTAGTAGACTAATAGATATTTGTGGAATATAAGTAAATTCCTCCCTTTGAAAAATATACATTGTCGTTTACGGTTGGTAATTGCTGCGAGTGAGTTTTAAGTTGCCTTTTAGCTTAATATGTGGTGTGTACAAAAGTCTTCAGATAATATACAGGGCTATACAAAATATTTCGAGTGCATTTCCATCGATTGGCGAAAATTGCTAAATGTGAATATTTTAATAAAACTAAATTTTATCATGGTATATATCCACATCTATTGATCATATACAGGGCTGCACAAAATAATTCGACTACATTTTGACACTGGAAGGTAATTTCGAAAACTGTCTTTTTCAATGTGGTAAATGTTTTCTAAACTGTTTACTTGCATATTTTCTTTCACCTTATTTAACGGTGAAGTTTTGTTACAGTTTTCTGGCTGTGTTGGAAAATGTTTTATAATCTATGCTTGACGTATGATTTCTTGTTCTTGTTTTTTTTTTGTACGATTCGAGTTGCACTAATTGTTTGCGGTTGAAGTTGCGTTTCTATTCTTGCCGGTCAGTTTAAGGTTAAACCGATTTATTAAAAGAAAGAGCATACTATTGTTTCGGGTAAAGAAACTGTATATTTCAATTTGAATGAGAAGTACATATTAATTTTGGATATAAACGATAAAATTCACATTAAGGATAAATTTGTAGACTATTCTTCCTTAAGTACATTAAAATATGGAATAATTTTATTTTATTTTGGTTCAGGTCGAATGGGTCGTGTTTGTTTCCAATTTCTGCAGTCTGCCAAATTCATCGGGTTGACATTGGGTGCGAGTAAACCGAACAGAACTATTTAATGTAAAGCAAATTTACCCTATGATCCCGTGCATGAAATTGCCATTTAAGCTTGATTATTTCATTAATAGTGTAAAAGAAGAGAAAGATCACTCCTTGCCACGCACGGGGGAGAAATAGGTCGTTTTGTGCTCATTGCTTAGTCATTTTTCACCAAAATATTGTTAAAAAAGGAAAAGCAAGAAAAGGAGAATACAGCCAACGGAGAGTGGATGTACCAAAAACTTAATCGAAAAATAAAATATTTTGTTCGCCAGTAGCGAACTGACGACCGCATTTGTTTAGCCCCGAGTCATGTTAATGAAACAGATGGTAAATTTATCTAAAGTTTTAATAAACGCATTAACAATTGAATTACTAATAGATTATCTTCTACATTAAACCTTTTACAATAATAATTTATTACAATGTTCGAGGTACTGTGTTTCTGAAATAACACTCGTTTTCGTAGCGATGATAAACAATAAGCAAGTCTGTCGCTTAAAAGTTATATTTTGTATAAAGAAATTTCTTTTTAAGTGGTATTTTCAACACATTTCTTTTCCCATTATAATTAGAATATGTTCTATAAATGACTAAAAATGATAGAATTCACCAGAAAATACAATCTTGTTAAAAGAAAAGAAGATATAAATAAATGGTCTATTAAAGCCCATAATATATAGGCGCATTTATTACTATAAAATATATAGAGAGAAATTGTACAATTTTTATACAAAATATAAAGGCACATTAATATATAAAATATACAGAAATAACAAAGTGTTTTCCTGAAATTAAAGAAATGAGCTAATAATGAATTTTCCATATTCCTTATTCAATTAAAACTTTACAAATCTATTTGGTTTTTGCAAACATTTGTAACGTTTAATTTTTATTTAATAATAGCATTGAGAAATAATAAAACTCCCTATAAAACAATGGTACAATAACGATTTTTTCCATATTCGAAATGATTTTTCATAAATACCATATTTTTTCGCTGTAAATGAAAGTAATAATCTACCATTCTCTTGTTACAAGCATCTATTGTTTAAAAAAGATTTTTTAAATTATTTTCTTAGTCATTTTCTACTCCCTTTGTTTTTAGACCATATTCTACAAGTGAAAAAAGTTATTAGACATCGGAAAATTCAATCTTGCTAAAAGCAAAGAATATAGAAATAAATGGCCTATAACGACACATAAAAATTTCCCTTAGCCTCATAAATTCACGTCCATTATAAGATTTTGTGGCCAAATGAGTCATAAATATGCTATTACGGTGTTCGTAAGTAGATAATTCAGCGTAAACTTTTAATTTGCCAAGGACAGTAAATATGACATGTTGAATAGGACAGCTCTTTTTGACGAAGTATTTTTATCTGCTCATAAAGAAGACGCATAAATATAGGAATAAGAATGTTAAATGAAACAAAAAATAGTAAGTTGATTTAATATCACCAATACGATGTATAAGGCTATGTAAATAATGATAAAAATACTGTTAAAATGTAAATAAAAAAGTAAATGAAATGTTGCTTGGTGGAAGATTTTATTTACACGGTATAGAGGGAAAGAATATTAAATACTTCTCGAGTTTAAAAATAAATTCATGGATATTCTCTTTACTTACAAACATCATCTCCATATTTACAGAATTATTTTCGTAATTAAATTAATATATTTTATACGCTTACATATAAATATATATTCTTTGTTACACTTAATAACATTCATACATATTTACATAAGCAATTTTAATGCATCAATTAGCTATAACTCTCTTTCTTCAAGAAATGAAAGTAATAGAGAATAATGAGGAATCTTGTATAATAAAAAAATTGATAAATCTATTACGCTGATGCAAAAGTTGGTAACATTTAATTTATATTTAGTAAAAGCATTGAAAAATGTTTGAATACATGATTTTCCTCCTTATCGCAAGAATGGTAAAATAGTTGTTTATTTCCATAATGATAACATGCATACATAAGCCATTTTAATGTATGAAAGAGATTCTCTTATTCTTCTCTATTACATATTCTCTATTCTTATCGAAAGAATCTCTCTTTTGTCAAGAAATGAAAGTAATAATGAATAATAAAGAATCTTGTGTAATGAAAATTTGATAAATCTATTACGTGGATTCAAAAGTTGGTACCATTTAATTTATATTTAGTAAAAACATTTAAAAATGATTGAATAAATGATTTTACTCCCCATCGCAGGAATGGTTAAACAATTGTTTATTTTCATAATTGAGGCTCTGCTTCATATATTTAATATATTTTGCGAGAGATTAAAACCGAAACGTTATTTTGTTGCGTTGGAATGATATTGATTATAAAGAAATTCGTTTTACAATCAGACATTTCTTTTTCCCATTATTTTTAGACCATACACTTACAAGGGAAGAAAGTTATTAGACAACATCCGAAAATTGAATCTTGCTGAAAGAAATGTGGTGATAGAAAAGTGATAAAAACGATGCGAAAGGCTCTGTAAATAATGATAAAAAATACTTTAAAATTATAAATAAAAGAAGTAACCATAATAATCGCTTAATAGGGAGAACGCATGTACCTTCCATTATTGTGGTTATAATTAATTAATACTGCTTATTTTTTAAAAATTCTTCATCATTCTACCTCATATTCGAATACATTTTCTCCATACATAAATCATGCATATTTTGTTTGTCTGCTTAAATACATTCATTTTATACATGTTCATATATCTTATATACTTACACGAATGATATAACATACATACATTATATACATACATATGAAGCTTTGCGAATATTAGATAAATAATTCACAAAATATAAGTTTCCAAATACAGCAGTTAGAAATGCATATTTATCGTTATCGCTAGTTCGTAAGTTTATAATTTAAAGAAAACGATTAATTAGAGGCCATCTGGACTCTTGTAAGAGATCTCTTACTCTTGTAAGAGAAGTTACTGCAGCCTTCCATGTCTTTTTAAAAATGTTTTAAAAACTCAGCCATTGTCAAGTTCGTCCAAGATATCCTCACAGGCCCAAACTTATTTAATCAACTTTAATATATACAAGAGATAGATAGGATAATATTAATATCCTGAAAGCCTCATATTTTTAAAATCAATTTTTAATAGATACAAATGATAGATAAAATAATAGTAATATCCACAAAGCATAATATTTATTTACTTATCTTTTAATATATACATTAAACAGGTACAATAACATTAATATCCTCAAAGCTTCGTATTGTATAATCAACTTTTAATATGTACATTAATACTAATATTTAGAAAAGCTCATATTTATTTAATACAATTTTAATAGATGCAATAGATAAATTTCCTCAAGAAATTAAAAGTAATTGTGACTAATGAGGTATCTTCCATAAATCTGATTCAATTAAAACTCAACAAATCTCTTTCTTTTTATAATAATGTGATTGAGAAATAAATCAGTAATAGATTCTACTCTCCGTCATAACAAAGATAAAACAATGGTTTATTTCCATAAATGACATGTGTTTTACAAGAGACAGAAAGCAAATACTAATAGTAATATTAATTACAAAGAAATTGTTTTTATAATCTCATTTTCTAGAACATTTTCTACTCTCATTATCTATAGACCATATTCTTCAACGAAAGAAAATTATCCGACAACATCCGAAAATTCAATCTTGTTGAAAGCAAATAATATAGAAATAAATGGCCTATAAAGGCTCATAAAAATTTCCATTAGACATCATAAATCCACGTCCATTATACCATTCTGTGGCGAAGTGACTCATAAATAGGTTTGCTGATCGTAAGTAGGTAATTCAACATAAAACTTTTAATTTGCCATGAATAATAAATACAGCATATTGAATACTACAACTTTTTTGGACGATTTTTTTTTAATCTTTTCGTAAATAAGACACATGAAAGCAGAAAAGAAACAAAAAAAAATTGAAAAGTAGTAAGTTGATTAAGTAACCATCAAAACAATACGTAACCCTATGGAAAAATCGCTAAATAAACTTGTGGTAATTTTAACTACACTTGTTTTACATTACTCTACAGTGTTTATTTTCTTTCCATTGTTCATAGCTAATTTATTTATTTTTTCCATTTTCTCTTTTTTTCTATGCATCCTGGTTACATGGTTTTCCTGCATACCGCCCCTTATGTCTTCCATGTCTTTTTAAAAATGTTTTAAAAACTCAGCCATTGTCAAGTTCGTCCAAGATATCCTCAAAGGCCCAAACTTATTTAATCAACTTTAATATATACAAGAGATAGATAGGATAATATTAATATCCTGAAAGCCTCATATTTTTAAAATCAATTTTTAATAGATACAAATGATAGATAAAATAATAGTAATATCCACAAAGCATAATATTTATTTACTTATCTTTTAATATATACATTAAATAGGTACAATAACATTAATATCCTCAAAGCTTCGTATTGTATAATCAACTTTTAATATGTACATTAATACTAATATTCACAAAAGCTCATATTTATTTAATACAATTTTAATAGATGCAATAGATAAATTTCCTCAAGAAGTTAAAAGTAATTGTGACTAATGAGGTATCGTCCATAAATCTGATTCAATTAAAACTCAACAAATCTCTTTCTTTTTATAATAATGTGATTGAGAAATAAATCAGTAATAGATTCTACTCTCCGTCATAACAAAGATAAAACAATGGTTTATTTCCATAAATGACATGTGTTTTACAAGAGACAGAAAGCAAATACTAATAGTAATATTAATTACAAAGAAATTGTTTTTATAATCTCATTTTCTGGAACATTTTCTACTCTCATTATCTATAGACCATATTCTTCAACGAAAGAAAATTATCCGACAACATCCGAAAATTCAATCTTGTTGAAAGCAAATAATATAGAAATAAATGGTCTATAAAGGCTCATAAAAATTTCATCCACGTCCATTATACCATTCTTTGGCGAAGTGACTCATAAATAGGTTTGCTGATCGTAAGTAGGTAATTCAACATAAAACTTTTAATTTGCCATGAATAATAAATACAGCATATTGAATACTACAACTTTTTTGGACGAATTTTTTTTTAATCTTTTCGTAAATAAGACACATGAAAGCAGAAAAGAAACAAAAAAAATTGGAAAGTAGTAAGTTGATTAAGTAACCATCAAAACAATACGTAACCCTATGGAAAAATCGCTAAATAAACTTGTGGTAATTTTAACTACACTTGTTTTACATTACTCTACAGTGTTTATTTTCTTTCCATTGTTCATAGCTAATTTATTTATTTTTTCCATTTTCTCTTTTTTTCTATGCATCCTGTTTACATGGTTTTCCTGCATACCGCTCATTATCCTTTTTTAACAGTTTCAATTTTTATCAGAATGAAATCACATCACGTTCTATAATGAGTATGTGGTAAACACGACTTATTATTATTATTATAATTTTGTCGATTCCATTTTTAACAAGCTGGAATCACATCGTATACTTTTAAATTTAAAAACCAACGGACGACTGCAGCGAATCTGCTAGAAACAAAATCAGTGAGTGAACTGATTGCTGACGAAAAGGGATTGCCATTCAACCTAAGAATCGAAAAACTTGAAAAGAATGGAAGCGTAAAAGAAACTAATGATAAACATAAAAAATATTAAAAACCCAAAATATTGCAAAGTGGTTGCCAACGGGAATCAGTAGATAAACAATTAAACACAAAGACGATTTGCAGCCAAACAAGATTTGATAAGATAGGTGAGAAGATGACATCAATAATGAGAGCATTAAAATGAACGAATTAAAATTTAGATCGAAGCCAGTGACCTGATGAAAAGTATAAATAAAATCATAGGGAGCAAGAAATTAAAAGAAAATGATAAGGAATACTCTGCAAGAAAAACAAGTGAACAGGATGCACAGAAAAAGAGAGAAAAGGGGAAAATTTTAAATTAAATAAATTAGCACTGAACAATGGAAAGGAAATAACAACTAAGGAGCAAATAGAAATCAAGCAGTTAAAATTACCCAAATAATCTAAAAATGTAAATAAAAAAAAAAAGTAACGAAATATTATCTTGTTGGCGGATTTTACTCACACGCTACAGTGGAATATTAATAAATTAATTTCAATTTTAAAATCTTTCTGTAATAGATTTTAAAATCAATTTAAATATCGCTTTGTCAATTCATGCTAAATACTTCATACTAACAAACATTATTTCTATAGTTACAACATCATTTTCTTAATTTATTACATTTATGTATTTTACATACTAAAATACGTCATATAATATTCAAATTTTAATTGCTTAAAAGGCGTACAGTCAACATAGTTAAAAAGTATCCAAGCTGGGACTCGAACCCGGGTCATCAGTATACCGCACTGTCGTTCTACCAACTGAACCACTTGTATCGACACCTAGCTTGGCACTTCTCACTATAACATGTTGGCAAGGCCACAAACGCAGCACAAGCTGGAAAATTTTTCCGTGAGCCACCAACCGTGGACAAACACGAACTGCTATGCTGATGACCTGAACTTCTACACTGCTACACTTAACTTCTATACACAGCTATACCGGTTGCCCGGGTTCGAGTCCCGGCTTGAATACTTTTTCACTATGTTGGCTATACGCCTTTTAAGTAATTAAAATGTGAATATTATAAATGCAAGGCGTGAGAAATTTTCTCTGGAAAAATTTCCAATTATTAAATTTGATTTATTCAATTATCGGTGCTGGATTCTCTTTGGTTTCGTGTTTGCCCCAGGATTAGTGGCTCACGGAAAAAAAAATATTCCATCTTGTGCTGCGTTTGTAGCCTTGCCAACTTGTTATAGTGAGAAGTGTCAAGCTGGGTGTCGATCCAAGTGGTTCAGTTGGTAGAATGTCAGTGCACTATACTGATGACCCGAGTTCGAGTCCCGGCTTGGATACTTTTTCACTATGTTGGCTATACGTCTTTTAAGCAATTAAAATTTGAATATTATGAATGCAAAGCGTGAGAAATTTTCTCTGGAAAAATTTCCAAGTGTTAAATTAGATTTATACGTCATATATATATATATATATATATATATATATGCTTAGATAAACCTTATACCATTAGTTATTGCCTACGTCCAAAGCTGGACATCAAAAGTTAAAAACCTGATGTCTGTCCATTTACAAAGCAAACCACTTACACCCGCACCTGTCTGCTTCTGTCGTTAACTCCTTGATCTGGCTAGTTCTGCTATATCAAAGAAACTGAGAAAATATTCTCCTTTAGTAAAGCCTTCCTATCTCGTCGATCCCTTCCTCCAATGGGGCCTATATCCTTAATTTCAACTTCATACATTATTACATAAAGAAATCTATTATAGAGAGCTATCTAGAAATTTCTCTACATTCTTTCAAATGGGGAGGTTAATAAATTAGACTAAACCACATTACTACGTCAATCACACACATTAACATCTGACAAACACTCACTACACATTATCACAACTACTATCACATCACGACGACAAACACTCACATTGACAACTACAATCACTTACTAAATATCATTACATCTACTATCACATACTTACAAAAACAAACACTCACATAACATATATATTATATCTAAACATCATCACAGCTATAAACACGTCAAAACCACCAAACTTGCAACTACAACTGATCACTAGCTGTTGCGTGACCCTCAGAGTCACCGACTCGCTATAGAAGAGAGAGACGCTGTGAACCGAACTCATCGAAGAAGAGGCTCCATTTCCTTTAAAACGGCCAACAAGACCCTTCTCCATTACGGAACCACTAAGTAGCTACTTTCTGTCGTCATTGACATTTTTGGACGAAACCTCTTCCTGAGCGGAAGCGTACCAACACATTCCATGTGCAGATGTTCGTACGTGATGGATTTGGGGATATGGAGAAGGGACATCCACATATCAAAAGTCGAACTCGGAAGCGATAAAAGTATTCTGGGAATGGCCGATGCAGCGTAATCGCCCAATTAATTAACGGAAATGTATATGCCCGGTTTTCTGACACTTTTGGAAGAATCCGATAAACACATCTGCCTGTTTCTAGTTCCTCCAATCTTCTTTGCCAGAAAGCTAGAATTTTCTGACTAATTCTAAATTTAACAGATGGGGGTGACAGGATTACTGGTATATCTACGACATATAGACCTGAACCCGCTTTCGCGAGTTGCTCTGCTTTTTCATGGCCCACATTACCTACATCAGCTCTGACCCAGTACCACCTTACCCCCTTGTCTCCTCTCTTTTCATGGATTCCAATGCACAACTGATCTGATGTATTTGAATTAAACAGTGCCATCAGGCGATGACCTCGAATGGCTATAAAGCGAGAACCTTTTGTTTGAGTACCATAAATCCAGCGCCTTCATGTTCGCAACACGTTCGGCATGAAACACCATGATATGAGGTAGGGGGGAGATTGTAGGAATTGACCTCAAATCCAAAAACAATGAACTACATAATCAAAGATCGCTACTCCAGCACCTATCCCGTCACCAATCTTTGACCAATCGGTAAAAATCATAATTCCCCGGCTCCTAACACCTTTAAGAGCCTCTGCCAGTCTATGAACGGTAACTTTGCGGGGTACACTCGTCATTGTTCTGCTTTTCTTTGAATTTCATCTGATCTTATATGAACATCATCTATGTTTACATCTTCCCCGAAACGGTGAATGCATCGCAAAATGCCTTCTTTCTTCACCTGCAGATCCAGCGGTAATTTTCAGGCAAGTACCTGTAGCACCGCCGTACTAGTTGAACGGAAGCATCTGGTAATGGCCAGAGGTGCCCCTCTTTGAGATGATACCAGACTGTCTCGCATACGAGCAGTCCCTGTCCACCAGAATCTGCAGGAGTAGGTCGCAAATATGTCTGGGATGTCTAAATTAGATATGTTCTTGTAGGAGGAATTTACATTTTCATAAGTATCTTTGTTACACGAGACTTTCTCCAACATTTGCAGATGTTTCACGGTTAAAAGATAAGTAGATATTTTTCTAAGGATTTAATACAAATATTCTGTACAACGATATATTTATGTAATTTAATTGCATTGTGAAGTACACCCGTACTTAAACCCGAAAACGATTTACAAGAATTCCAAAGTATCATTGTCAATGGTTTCATCTGCAATCATATGTCAGTTTTAAAAATGAATTTCCCGAAGCTTCGAGGAATCTCATATGCTCATAAATATACATATAACCTAAAAATATTATATTGTAGATTGAATTATATTAAATAATATGCAAAGTGGCATTAAAAAACAATAACTTGCTGAACTGTCAGTGACACTCCTTGATCTACAGATTTACTAAGAAATTCCTCTTCAATTAAAATATGATATATCTGTTTGGTTGATGGAAAAGTTGGTAGCAATAATTTTTTTTTTAGTAATAATATCATTGAGAAGTGAATCAACCACACAAGTAGTAGAACTAATTTTTTTTTCATGATCGAGGTATACTCTTTCGTAAATATAATACATTTTACAGGAGAAACAGGTAAAACGCTATTCTGTTGCCTAGTAATAATATTGATTATAAAACATTCCTTTCAAAATCCCATTTTCACAGATATTTTCCCCTTCCCTTATTTTTAGACCATATTCTACGAAGGAAGAAAATTATTAGACAACATCCGAAAATTCAATCTTGCAGAAAGCAAAGAAGATAGGAATAAATGGCCTATGAAAGCTCATAAAAGATCCCATTAGCATCATAAATCCACATCCATTATAAGATTTTGTAGCCAAGTGAGTCATAAATATGTTATTATGGTGATCGTAAGTAGATAATTCAGCGTAAACTTTTAATTTGCCAAGAATAATAAATGGGGCGTATTGAATGCTTAACGTTTTTGAGGATTTGGAGAACTAGTTTTATTTTTTTATAAATAAGACATGTAAATTAAGCAATAAAAGTTTTCAAGTGTCATCAAGAGGATATATAAATAATGTTTGAATATATTTACAGTATAAGTAAATACAGATATACATTGGATAAGGAATTTTACTAGAATTATATTCGTAAGCGAAATTTTCAATTCCATCAATTAAAAATACAATGCACCTGCAATGTTTCAACATGTGAATCCAATAAAACATGTGATTGCCGAATCTACGAATGTTGATTTTTTTTTCAACCGCTGATGGGATATAAAAAAAGACAACTTTACATGACATAATAATTTTATTACCAAAAGTACAACAGGGTCTTACATATTTTTCTACATAATACACAAAACAGTTGAGGCATTTGTCATATCATGACGGGCAATTGAACATGGCCGCCACGATCGATGCTCCCGCCAAATGTGAGTTAGGAAGTGTAATCTCTTTTCTGAAAGCAGAAGGACGTAGTGCTGCTAAAATCCATTGCAGAATGAGCAAAGTGTACTGCAAAAAATGTATGAATGATGGTAGTGTACGAGAATGGTTCAGAAAATTTAAAGAAGGGCAATTCGCAACCATGATGATGCTGGACAATAACGCAAGTCTGTCGCAACTGTAGGCTTCGCTCAGTGTGTTGATAAGGTGATCAGAACCAAACGAAGGTTTACAATCAGTGAACTTTCTCAAGAATTTCCAGAAATTTCAAGGTCTGTTTTGTACACAATCGTACGAGACGTATTTCTCCTCACTGCGGCTGACTTTTTTGAAGAAGACATCGATATAACAAATGCCTCACAATATGACAAATGCCTCAACTGTGTTGGCGATTATGCAGAAAAATAAGTACGACCCTGGTGTACTTTTGGTAATAAAAATATTATGTTATGCAAAGTTGTTTTTTTTATAGCCCATCGGAGTTTGAAAAAGAAAAATAGGCATCGTATATTCGTTAGTGAAGTTAGAAAAACAGCAAAAACATTAATCATTTGTTGAAATATGCGTTAGCAGAGATATCCCTGCATATAATAAATTTCAGGAAGCTGACTTCTTGGAAAATATAATATACAAGCCGGAATGGGGTGACGAAAACTTTCTAATTTTTAATAAAAAGATGTATATCAACATCTTGAAATTTTACATATAAAGTTAAAGCATAAAACATGTATTGCCTCAACAAAACATGTTTATGAGGCAAATTTTAAATATTTTCAATATCGTCGAGTCCTTAATTTCAATACCGGCAAATTAAAGGGTTTCTTTCCGAATAAGGGTAATTTCGTAAAGGGTAATAAGGGTAATTAGGGTAATTTTAAGGGTAATAAGGGTAATAATTCGTACATATATGATTATGTATGTTAAAGTTCTAATTCCAAAGGCACTCGAATTACGATATTAAATCAATTTTTGTAGAAACTAACTTTGAAGTTTTGCTAATACGTACCATAATTTTCTTTCTAATAAAATACTGGTTTTCAAAAAACGGACAAGTGGAATCCATGAATGTGTCGCTTCAATAAACAAAAACTATTCAAAAACTATCCACCAATTATTTAGCTAAATACTTTAACGAAGAAAGTCCTTTAAAAGTAAGCCTCTTACAATAGGAATACTAGTATGTATTTTCTTAAGAAAACAAAATATTAAAAACAGGTGTTCATTTGTTAATGTCTGTAAATGTACTATTTATTGTCCATTTTACCAATTTTCATTCAGACATTATTTAAAAAACATGGTCAAAAATTTTCACTGAAAACGTCCCCATTTAAAAAATGTAAAAACAGTTTCTAATAAAAAATCTTCACCACTCCACAAAAGCGCTTTCGCCCTAGCTAGAGCTACATTTTTGGTGGAGTGGTGAAGATTTTTTATTCGAAACTGTTTTTACATTTTTTAAATGGGGACGTTTTTAGTGAAAATTTTTGACCATGTTTTTTAAATAATGTCTGAATGAAAATTGGTAAAATGGACAATAAATAGAAAACAAAATAGTTCCGTACGTATAAAGACTCAGGTGTAATATCCCTATTTCTAGAAAACTTTCCAGAATTCTGATCGACTTTTTGTCTAACATTAGAAAGGCGGAAAGAAATTCCTTTATCAATTGAGTTTTTTGAAATTCGAAATTAAGTGACATTTAAATATATTTGCAAAATTTAGAGAAAAGAGTATACAATCTATTTTCTCATTAAACCTCCTCAAGATAAAATTGTATTTTCAAAATTGGTGCATTTATCAGAAAGTTATGCGTAAACAAACGTTAAAAATTTGGGAAATTATGTAATTAATTTATTTTATAGTTTGACAATTGCCGCTCATATTATGTTATATTCAATAATGCAAAATAAACAATTAATCTCGAAAACTCTCAACAAATCAGAAAATTTTTTAAACTAAACTGAAGGGATAAAATGTGAAAAGGTAATTTGTAGAAAAATTTCCTTAATATTGGCAATGTATTTGAAAATAATTTCTTTTGCTACTGTTACAGAGCAACATATCATACTAATAAAGATTTGTCCTTTTATTCACAGTTGGAAATAATTCTTCTTTCGTTGTGAGTGGGACAATTTAAAGAACAATTTTTAACTAACTTCTTCCATATTATCAATATTGCCGAATAAAGCTAAAAGAGATAATTTCAAGTTTGAGTTTATTAAATTTTATTAAACAATTTTAACATTTGTTTTGTATTATTAAAGTTATAATCATTATTTATTATTGTAGTAGAAAATATATGCATGTGTGTATTGAAGAAACAGCAATACAAGAGCAAATCAAATACCTTCTTTTTCTTTGTCACTTAATGTTAAGTTTTCAAAAGCTTTACTGTATGTTTACGAAGACGTAAAAAGAAATGAAAAATTCCAATTAATCATTAATAATATAAACCAAGAGAAGGACAGCATTTATACATAAATATGCAATGGAACTTTTTAATCTATTGCGATATTAAATCTTCGAATGCTTTAATGTGTATTTATGAAGCTGAAAAATGAAACGGAATAAAATAAATAAGGAAACTTTCAACATTGCCACAAAAAATAATATTTTGAAAGATAAAAACCCTAAAAAACTTCACAATAATTTCAAAAAAGTAATAACACGTGTACTTACTTTTTATAAGCCAATAAAAATTCAGATTCACTCGCTATATTTTTGCCTTTCCGAAATTGACGTCATTCCAAACAGTAAATGCGCATTTTTCATATATATGTATAAAAGATAAATAAAGCACGAGTTAAAAAGACGTAAAACTTTCATTTAAATGTATCTGAAACTAAAACATCTACTATAATAAAAACATTTCAATTTCAAGAAAACAAATTAGAAACAAAACATTAAATATGACGTCACTTTCAACAACGAAAATGTCAAACTGACTTGACGAAACATGTCAACAGTCTAATAAAACTTATTTTACTGTTTATAAAGTTTTTATTTTACGCCTTGAAGAAATTGAAAGAAGTATATGGTTGCTATGATTTAATTCGTATTTCGTTTGTATACTATACATAATGATGTGAAGATTCTACTTTACAGTAGTGTGCTACAGAAACAGGTGTGTACTACAAAACAGGGGTTTGCTACACAAACAGTGTGCTTGTACATTAACAGATGTGTACTACGAAATTAAATCTTTTATTGAACACATAATAGAAATCAGACATCTAAATAAGTTCTGCCAATTCATTTCTTCTTTGAGAATTCAACCATATCTGATTTCTTTTCCAACTTATAAAAAATAATAAAATTGAAGTATTTTCCAGGCAAAAGTCAAATTATAATGTTTATAAAACCTCAACGTCTTGAAGTTCAAGAAATATCTTCCGAATATACTCTTGCCTCTAACGATAATTCATAAAAGGAGTAACTAATACTAGATTTATGAATGCTCAAATAATATACTAGATAATTTATTAACGATTATTAATAGGTATGTATTTCGCAAAGAATAACACCTTCTACTTGCGTAAAAAAAAGAAAAATTAAATTAAATAATTTAAATCGATAACTTCGAGAAATTTATAGAAACGTTTTTTAATTTTTTTTATAAATATTTCAGAAATTTCCCTCTAAAAATGACTCGCTTCGAAATTGTTAAACAGGTATTTTTTTAAATATAGATAAAATGCTTAAGAGATACAAAGAGAAACACAAAAGGCTTATAACAATCTTTTACAGATCGACATATGTTCAGCGCTCATACGGCGTCATTTTCAAGATATACAACGATAAACAAAATATTCTGGCAATTTTTTAAAAATAAAAATGAAAACTATGAATCATGAGATTATATATATAAAAAAAGCAGGTGCTTGAACTAGTCAACAGTAAACGTGAAAACTAATATTTCCTTCTTGCTTTTTTAAAACTGAAATGTACACCGTGCCATTTTTTAGGTAATTCAAAGGAGGTGAATTCATTGCAAATGTTCACATTACGCATACAGATTTCTAGTGATTCACGTATAATAGATGGTAAATAAAGCCTTAATGGATAAATTATTTTACTATTTTTAAAATCAATTTTTAAAGTCTCGGTTCTATGTAGTCTTGCCAGTGCTGTAGTACTTCTGTCATATTTCATATCTGCCATATGCTCTTTTAATCTTGTTTTAAACTTTCTAGTAGTCATTCCTATATAATATTTTAATGTTCCATCTGGTCTTTGGTCTTTTTTTGTCTTCTTTTTCGTCTTAATATGAGTTAATTCTGAACTTTATACGTAAAATTTCAATTAAAATCATTGCAAGTTAATAGGTGGTTTTAAAAGTCATTGGTGGGACAGAAGGCCTCGAAACTATATTTGTGTAAGGCCTCTAAACGCCTTATGCCGGAACTAGTTAGAATAATCAGCGATAAATGTTTTCGACTGCAAATACCGAGAAAGTATTTAAATGATAATTTCGAAACCGATTTTGAAAGTATTATGTAACAGGAATATTTTTTTCCGATTAGTCATTTTTTAACACTTATATCCCCCAAATGTCATTAAATAGCGTTAGGTTCTTGGAAGTTTTTTGCATAACTTACTAATACCTATAAAACAGTCACTTTTCGAAATAATACTACATTTTCTTCATGATGGTTAAAATTTCATTTTTGAAGAATTTACACTATATGTTCCTGACATAAAAATACTGGGAATCAAAAATATCTCCGGAAATCACAATAGAGGAAATATTTTCAGCATTTAGAGAGTTTTGTAGAGTGTAACACTAGAATGTTTTTAAGCATACAAATACTGAAAATGAAAACATCTCTCAAAATCAGACTAGAGATTTCTTTGATTTTTAGCTACATCGACTGTTTTTATCTGATGATAAAATGTGCTTAAAAAATATAATGCAACGTAATAATAATTTATAGATTAGTTAGGAAATCGATTTAATCATTCATATCTATAAATAATCTAATATTTTTTCGATACAAATAATGCTAATTTCTCTTCTTATAGTAAAAAAGGCATCAGAAGAAGTCTGCGTAGAAAATAAGCATACTTAGAAATTACTGTAATAAACACAGTATTTATAATTGAAAATATTATTTGTGATCAATCATTCCGATAACTACACAGTAAAAAAAAGACAATCGTTTTTTAATCTAGGAAAATATAATTTAACCACGAAAAGAGTTACCTCTTCCGAATTACCAACGTTTCCGAAAGAGGCTCTTTATCTCTAGAAACATCAGAATCAAATATAATTCCAAGATTCATAAAAGCTTTTGTACAAACAATTTTTCTTTTGCTGCCACTGATTTTCAAAAACGTTTCCGATTACGTTTTCTAGTGTATTAATCAGTTTTCTTAAAACGTAATATCAGTTTATAGGTTACAATAAGTTCTCAAATAAACATTTTCAGCTGCGTAATCGCATTTTTACATTCAGGAGTAACAAAATAATTTTAATTTTAATATTAATGCTGTTAATGTACTATGTTTGTCGGTAAAAAAATGGTTGTTGAATATGAAAATGCTTACATGAGAATTCATAGCATACGATAAACTTCGGGTTCAGAAAACTGATTCATACACTATAGTACAATAACGTCAAAAATATATTAATCTGTTTTATTACACCTTTTCCCCCCCAAAAATGGAGTATTTTAGTTGCGATCTTTAGAGAAACTTAGTTATAAAAAGAAAACTGCCCAGTTAAACTGAAGGCATTGAGATTACAGGTTATTCACACTAATTGTATTTTATACTCTTATTTCAAAGAATTTGAAATAAGTCCCTCGAAATATAAAAAAATCGACAGTATATTAAGGGGAATCAACCTCCGTTCATCCTTATTGTTAACCAATGAACCCACAAAACTAACCAGGGAATCCTCTAATTACACTGAACATTTATATACAAAATTTGAAGCAAATCGGATAATTCTGCATGAAAAACACGTTTATCTAAATTAAGGTGGGTTAGTTCCTTTTTATACTTCGCCAATGAACCCTCAAAAGAATCAGGGAAGCGCCTTACCACAATGAGCCTATATACAAAATTTGAAGAAAAACGGATAATTCTGCATGAAAAACCCATTTATCTAAATTAAGGGGGTTACCCCCCTGTTCCCCCTTTATAATTAACCAATGAACCCTCAAAACTTATCAGGGAAGCGCCTTATCACAATGAACCTATAAATAAAATTTGAAGCAAAAGGTTATTGCTATCAAGAGTTATCGCGTTTCGTACATACATGCATACGTAATACAGAACCGGCGGGCACATTAGCTCTCAGGCTTTGATAGCCTGTGAGCTAAAGACTACTTGGAAACATTTCCGAAAATCAGTGCCAGAAAGCGAAACTTTGTTTTTATAACTGTTTCTCTAAATCTCGAAAATGCTTTGGTTTCTGAGATTTCGAATGATTAAGAACGCTTTTGAGAATCGTGGGTCACTCGGAACTGGTTATTGAATATTTTCCTTCGTGGTAAAATTATGTTTCCTTAGATTAAGAAACATTCTTCTTTTAATTTAGCGAGTAGTTTGAAGATAACTGATGGCTTTGTTATAAATTGTCATAATGAAGGTCGTTAATGAAAAACTGAATATGTATTTATTTTCTTTTTACAATCTTATATATACATTGTTATTTTTCTAACAACTTTATCAAATTTTGTACATATGTGAAGGAAACTTATTCATATCCAAATCTATTCCCATAATCTAGCAGTCTTTACCCTATTTTACCCTTTAAATTTCATTTACTTTTTACAAGTGCTAAGCCGTCCTGCGTGACGACGTGATTGGTGAATTCATTAAGATCTTTACGTGTTCCCTTTATGTTAAAAATCACGCTACAGCAAAACAACTTCCTGAGAGTTTTAATGTTATTTAGTGGAACAAAAGATTGACTGGCGGGTACTAAATTTTTAGGGTATTAAGGGCAATTTACGAGTCACACGATATGAACTTTAGTAATCAAAAAATATTACAAGTCATGAATTAAAGAAATTTTGCCGCCTTTATAGCGTAAATATGTTAATAAAATTTCTAAAGAAAATATGTACTGTGAATGAAAGAATCTGTCAAACGTTATTTTTTAGGAACTTGTTTAAATAAAACTTGGTATTTCTAATTACTACTGAATAAGCTTATTATCAAGCACATTTATTCGTAAAGGAACACAATTAAAAAATTGTGACTTTTCACATATTTGCACAACGAGTGGATCACGAAATTATTTCTCAAGCTGTCATTAAAAACAAGTTTAGGTACACCGTTAAAAAAGACAAATGTTTCATAGCAAAATATAATATAATAATCTAGCAAAATGTAATATATCCACAAACGAAAATATACAATAACGCTTTTTTGAGTTTCTAACGATCGCGAAAAGCAACTTTCTTTTAGAAATTTCAGTAACCAAAATATTTTTGAGATTTAAAGTAGCAGTTATAAAAACAAAGTTTCTTTTGTGGCAACCGATTTTCACAAACGTTTCTGAGTAGTTTTTATAGTGCTTTAATCCTTTTTCTAAACCCTGAATATACCATTTTTGGATGCTATGAATTGTCATGTGAGCATTTTCATGATCAACAAAGAGGTTTTACACATGATAAATGAACAACATTAACACTAAAGTTAATATTATTTTGTTACTCTTGCATGTATAAAGTCAGTTACACAGAAGGAAATGTTTAATTGAAAATTGATAGAATCCTAAAAACTGATATTCCAGTTTAAGAAAATTAATTAATACATTATAAAAACTACACTGCAAAAAAAAAATTGTTGATTCTACAGTATAATACTGGCACTCCAGCTGCCAGTATTATACCGTAAAAGTAACAGTAATAAACAGTAAAATAAGTAGTAATATTCTATCTCGCATGCGCGGCAGCGTATTACAAAAATAGTAGATAGACATAACAATTTTTGGTACGTTTCTCCTTTATATGATACATTATTCGTTCGGACAATAATTTTAATTTTAGAGTCAAAAGATATGTTTGAAATGAAAAACTCAGCAACGATGTGCAGAGATTTAAGAAAATTGTTGTTGTAATGAAAAAATGAAATATTTTAATAATATCCTGTTAGTCTTGGAAATAATTTTATAATCTTTAAATGCATCATTACTTGTTCGTGTTTCGTCTTAGAGCCTCTATAATGCGTTAACGATTCGGCGTAGACGAATTATGTCCGGACATAAAATTATAAAGAACATAGAGCTCGACGTCGCAAGGACCTATCAATATCTTCAGAGGCCCGGGTCAAAACCTTCCTCGATTTCGGTGTCTTTAATTTGTTCTTTAATTTTTTCCTTTTAAATATGTCCGGTTTCAATTTTCATATTTTTTTCCCTTTCTACCTGGCTTCTGGAAGTGTCTCGGTATAAAATGGACATAGCAAAGGACCATTACGGTATAATATCGCCGTAAGTACCTTTCTACCTGGCTTCCGCAATTGTCTCGGTATAAAAAGCGAATTCTGTGGCGGACTTACGGCGGTATTCCTTTTATACCAAGACACTTGTGGAAGCCAGGTAGAAAGGAAAAAAATATCTGAAAATTGAAACCGGGAAAATTTAAAAGGAAAAAGGAACAACATCCGCACACTTTTATTCAGCATCAAAAAATGGACAAAAACATTATTTAAACATAATCTTACGATGAGGAGTACAGAGGAAAGCGGCTCTGGAAACGGAAAATATTATCTTTATTCTGCAACTACTTGTGCATTAACCCTATGTATGCATCATCATATGTAACTTTTTCTTCTCTTTTATTTTTAAAGAGAATTTTATCCATAAAAAGAAAATGGAGCCTCACTCTAAAAGAAGAACCTTTGTGCCATTGCTTTTAATTTCTCGTTTTTATATTTTTCTTGCACTTGTTATGAAAGATTTACAAAGAAGATTAAATTTTAGTGCCGCGTTTCGTTAGACTAAAGAAACACCTCTATAAAGATAAACCTGTCTAATTAATGCTCGTCTTTTCTTAGAAAACTTCATTAAGTATTTCTTGCAGGAAAAGAACGAAAATATTTAAAAAGCTTATATTCTAGGGACATTGCTGTACTGCAGTTTTAATTAGAAGGATTATTTTTAGAAAAAGCAAATGCATATGCACAATATGAATGCGAATACATATAATTTGTTAAAAATATTTTAGCAGAAAGTTTGTAATGACATTTATGATAAAGATAACCACAGAGAAAAATTCGTTAATGAATTACTTCATGATTTTTTTATTACTAAGTATTTCAATCCATAGCTTTTATCACATATTTTTTTCTATCCTTAGGTTTTTTTTTTTTTTTTTTTTTTTTGTACAGCTGTGGTTAAAATGTCGCGCAAACTGGGATATCAGTAGCAAGAAGATAGATCGACAAAAATAATTGTCAATTGTTAAACAGTTTTCTTGCAAGTCATTGCAAATCACAAATTGCGTTCAAAACAGCATCTTAATGTACATTTAATAAATACATAACATCGTTAAAAGCGATAAATAAGCTAAAATAATACAGAAAAGTAGTTTAATATACATTTATTCAATACTAATATAATATTGACAGCTTTTAAAAATAAGCAATATTAATGATGGTGGTTTTATTTCCAGAGGATTGTTATGCCCACCAGAATGGATAAAATATAAATATATTTAATATAAACATATATACTGTAGGAAAAACCAAAATAATAATCTCATTTAGTGGAAATCAACTAAAAAACATTATCCTAATTATAGAAGATAAAGAGAACTTTGTATCATCATCTATGTATTGCATGGGAAAACAACAATGAGAAAGCCCAAGAGGAAAAACCTGTATGCAACAAGTGCAACGTTTGACGTCTGGGACTTTTCGTGATTTTGACTCAGTGAACTCTCTGTCTCTCTCAAGGACTGATAAAACTTACTTCAAGCAAAAATATAACCAAGAGAAGATCTATATATGAAAAGCTCTGTGTAATTGTAATATATTAATATTTAACTGTAATATAAAAATATTTAGCCTTGTAGTAATAAGCGGTTTGAACTTAAACTTAATTTAATCATTATATTAACGAATGAACACAACTTTTCTGTTTCAACATTAATGGATAAACCGCCAAATCTGTGAAACTACTTAAATACCAATGGATACAACAAATTCAAACTACTGAGACGTAGCTCCACCGAAATCCAGAGGAACTTGAATGAATATGTTAACAGCTAAGATTAATGCTTACTTACATATTAACCTGTTTTGTTTTCAACGAACTCAAAAATTGAATATTTTAAAAGTAAATAAACAGCGCGACCGACATCACATAGTATACCAAAGAATTATATCTACATATATGTAATATCATATTATATAGTTATATATATATATATATATATGAATACGTCTGTCATTACCTTTAATATGGCAACTACTAATATTAACTATGCAATTACTATGAAGAAAGCAAAAAATATATATATATAAGGTGTGCTGTAATTAATATTTACGGCGAATCTGACCTGGCATGGATAATATGCAAGTGCCAAATATTTAGTTAAAAAAATACACGCATGATTCAAAGCACAAACAGGAACTAAATTGAAAGAGAAACAAACTGAATGAAAAATAACATTGTCACAAGAAATGTTCAAAATGTTATCCGCTTCCCCGGATAAATGCACGAATGTATTTTACAAGATTTCAGAACTCTCTTCTCAACGTTCGAACACTTATTTTTTAAATCTCATGTTCAATTTTTTTCTTTCAGGTCATCGATTGAGTGTGGATTTGTCTTATGATTACGTGCTTTTAGGTGACCTCCATAAAAAGAAATGAGAGCGTAACAAATTAGGATAAAATGGAGCCTACAGTTTTTTGTAAATGAGGCGCACATTGAACAAAATCTATAAGAAATAATATTGTCGATTTAGATCTGTAAAATTTCTTTAAACGTTTCAATGACTTTAATAAAGCATACATTTTTGAAAATAATGCTGAGTTATAAAAATTATCTCAGCTAAGGAACTTTGTACCTCTATCTTGCTCCAAACAAACCGTTCTGACATGTAACAGCCCAAACTTCAACTGAAAATTCTACTGCAGTGCTGCCATGTATGGAAAAATAATTCTATTATTATATATTGTGAATTTTATTATTTTTTGGTTGCACAACTTTCTAATACTGCTGCTTCTGGTGGGTTATATATCCACTAATTAAACTTGGTTACTCAGCTTTATAAATTAATTACCAACATAAGGTTAATGAGGTAGGGGTTAAGACCTCGTCCCTAAATCTTTGGGTGCTACACCCAGAAAAAGGAATTGATTAAAACTACAAAATATGTTTTGTTAAGTACATTTTGGTTGTTTTAGTAAAATTCAAGTAAAATTGAACCATTTTACTTGAATTAACAAAACATTTTTTGCTGACGATACAAAATTTTTTTTTGGAATTGCAAACAAATTTTTTTTTTGTTCTAACCAAATTTTTGTTGATTCAACAAAACTTTTTCCTGGGTGTAGTCAAACAGGACTACCAAAATAAAGAAGACGTAGGGAAATTAGACTAATTATAATTAATTAAAGACATTTACTCTGAAAAATCGAAATACTAAAGTTAGTGCGTTGTGATTGTGTCTATGACCTACGTCGTATAAAGAGAATTGACAAAGCACTTAAAATGAGTACTTAGAAAATAATGATTACCAACCTACCTGCTAACCAATGAAATAAATAAGAAAAACAATTCTACTCGATGCAAAACCCATTAAAAATAAGACATAAAAGAAATTAACATATACATAAGTTTATGTACAAATTTTATTTACAAAAATTAACAAATTAAAAGATAGTTAAAAGTACTCATTATAGATTAACATAATCCATTTCCTGGTAGAATTTAATGTTACATTAAAATAACGTTTAGTTAGTTTGTTTAAGTTGTAGTTATTAACACGTTATTTCCGTGCGGAAAATTATTCTAATTATTATTAAAATAATATAATTAAACATGAAGAGAGGACAAATCTTAATGCACATGGACGTGTTCTCTCAGCATTGAATCTACGTAAACATTGATTAAAGTACACATAAGTAGGGAAAAGTAGATTTTCTTTTACTGTTAGGCGGCATCTGTGCTTGTGATGTCACACTTTATGTAATTATAGTTCATACGGAGCGTACGCTCACACAACGTTCGTAAATATTTTTGAGGGGGGATGAGGTGGCATTCCCACTTAAAAGATTACGAGCCTCAAACACATCCCAATTTAACTCGGGATAAGGAAAAATCTCAAAAACATTAAAATAACCTTTAGTTATTAGCAAGTTACTTCGTGCGAAAAATTATGCACCTTATCATATATTCTAATACGAGCAAATCTTGTGGGTGGTTATATATATATATATATATATATATATATATATATGCAAAAATTATCTTAAAAACGGCTCTAACGATTTTGACGAAATTTCGTATCCTACCGTTTTGGGGCACCAGAAAACCATTAGGCTAGGTTACATGCTCGAGAAAATTCGATTAGTGGGTCATTTTGGGTCATTTTGGGTCATGGTCTAGCTAATTGTATTTAAAAAACGGTTCAAACGATTTTGACGAAATTTTGTATCCGACAATTTTCGGGCATGAGAAGTCAATTGAGCTGGGTCACGTGTTCGAGAACTTTCGATTAGTGGGTCATTTTTGGGTCAACGCGGGTCAAATTAATTTTATCTAAAAAACGGCTCTAACGATTTTGATTAAATTTTGTGTCCTACGAGTTTTGAGCACGATAAAAGCATTGGGCTAGGTCGCATGTCCGAGAAAATTCGATTAGTGGGTCATTTCTGAGTCATTGTGGGTCAAGATCTAAAAAGCGGCTCAATTTACACTAAATTTTGCATCCAATGGTTTCCGGGCACGAGAAGACTGTTGGCTAGGTCACATGTTCGAGAAAATTCAATTAGTGGGTCATTTTGGGTCATGGTCAAGCTAATTGTATCTAAAAAACGGTCCAAACGATTTTGACGAAATTTTGTATCCGACTATTTTCGGGCACGAGAAGACTATTGGGCTGGGTCACATGTTCGAGAACTTTCGATTAGGGGTCATTTTTGGGTCAAAGCGGGTCAAATTAATTTTATCTAAAAAACGGCTCTAATGATTTTGATTAAATTTTGTATTTTACGAGTTTCGGGCACGCGAAAATCATTAGACTAGGTCACATGTTCGAGAAAATTCGATTAGTGGCTCATTTCTGGGTTATTGTGAGTCAATATCTAAAAAGCGGCTCAATTTACACTAAATTTTGCATCGTATGGTTTTCCGGCACGAGAAGACTGTTAGGCTAAGTCACATGTTCGAGAAAATTCAATTAGTGGGTCATTTTGGTCATGGGTCATGATATTTGAACTCAAATTTAATTTTGACCGAGCATAGCTCGATCTTCCCTGCTCGTAAAAGTAAAATAAATACGCATAAGGGGATGACAAATCTCTGTGCACTCAGATGCGTTCCCTTAACATTGAATCTACTTAAACATTGATTAAAGTACACATAAACCGGGAAAAGTAGATTTACCTATATTGTTGACGGAGGCAATATCTGCGCTTATGATGACACACTTTATGCATTATATTTCATACGAAGCATACGCTCACGCAAAGTTCATGAACATTTTTGAGGGAGCATCCCCACTTAAAAGGTTACAATCATAAAATTAAGAGAGATTATAAGATTACAATCATAAAACAGAAATATCATTGGGATAAAGAAAAACCCAAAAGGAAGAGACAAACGTAATTAGCACATTTTATTGCACAAATATAGATAATTGATCGCTCGCAGATACAAAAAATCCATTTTAATTCTCTGATCGAAAAACACGAGTTGTTTTCGTCAAGTGTTCGTACCATACTCATCTAAAACTTAAGAGAAAGTCATACACACATTGCGAGCAGGAGAGCAAGAGCAGCTATGTCAAGCTAAGTTTTTTACTACAACCTAAAATTATGGGGGTCCGCCTAGGCCGAAGATGCATTTTCAGTGAACTTTCACCAGATCGGAGTAAGAGTTTTCCACATGAGAACCTTTCTCATTAAAGTATCCGTCGTCCTGCTAGCGGCAAGGTCCAACTCACGTGGTCGCTTCGGAGGGGGCACAGCTCACGTGACGAAAACGACATGCTTGGTCCGAATCTGGACTGCAATAAATCAATGCCTCATAAAACTGACAATTTAAGGCACAGCCATTGTGTTAACTTCAGACTTACTATCTCTTAAAGTCATAAAACTACAGTCATAACCTTTTCGTTGGGTGGTCTGTTTTTCAGGTACTGAGAAACAAACACTTTAAAAAAAATCAGTTAGATATCTACTTTATATACACAAATAATGCCAATACTTTATATCACAATTAGTTAATGAATATGTACAGTTACTGAAAAAGTATGAGCTTTAATTAATTAATAAACTTACCATTGAAAAGTGGTTTTAATTTAGTAAAAATTAAGGATAGGGCTGCTTCGCTTCAAGAAGTGCTATACGATTTCAACAGTATAGAGTATATCTATTTTCTACTGAAATACGAGTTCAAGAATATAGTGCTGCAAGGCATCGAAAAATAATCCTATTATTAAAGATTGTGAATTTCGTAAATTTGTTTTATTTGGGTTGCGCAACTTTTCGACCACATTGTATGTTAAATTTATACTACATTTTTCGTCAAAAATTCAAATTTTTTCGTTCTTCACATGACGCAAATTACAGTTTACTTATTTCATAAAAAGTCATAGTACTGTTATAAAGTCCATTCTAATTTATAAATATCATATTATTACCTGATAACATTTTACATTGTATGTTTAAATACTGAAAAATATATATGCATTCGTACTATTAGTGTCATATTTACCATTGTATATTATTGTAAAACAGAATGGACATTATAAAGCAATATATAGCCAATACGTAGACTATAACGGTATTATTAAGCACATCTGATTCCTTAAGATGTGGAACAAGGTTCAAAACGGTGCAAATACACGACATATAGGAAATTACATAGCATTGATAAGCATGTATCATTTATGCTACAAATTATAGGGAAGAGATGAGTTTAATACATTGTTAAGTCACTGTTCGGTGAAGACTTATTATTTAAATATGTTAACCTATGTAGTAGGCTAGTATTATGAATACATTTGAAACATGTTGGTTTGTGTAGTTCCTTATCGATTTTTGTGGTTCTACCTTTGTACATATAATAATTGTGCAATTTATATGGCCAATAATTCTTAAGACTAGATTAGGGATATTTTTAAATGACATTAAAACTATTTCTGATGCGTTATCAGTGTTGTTTATATAATCATGAGAAACTGAAAATATTTCCAACCATTCGTGTTACATTTTAATTACTTTCAGTGTAATGATAATGTTATTGTAATATTGAGCCTACAGCTGAAACAGCTTTAATTAATAAGTACTAAATTAAATAGTCACACGATATTGGATGAATATGGGTTTTCTTGTGTGGAAAATTACATTCATTTTCGATTTAGAAGGAAATTGCGATTCTTTGCTATAACTATGTTTAAATGTTTGCACTGACATTTTAAGTCCGAACAATTTGAATTATTGTCAGCGTAAGGACACGTAATGAATTTATGTCTTATCTAGTAACTCACGCCATTTTAGGTGGTGTATTTTGAGCCTAGAGATAGTTACATTACTTTGATAGACTTTGATAGACTAGATTAGGGATAATTTCAAATGATATCAAAACTATTTCTGATGCGTTATCAATGTTGTTGATATAATCATGTGAAACTGAAAATATTTCCAACCATTCGTGTTACATTTTAATTACTTTCAGTGTAATGATAATGTTATTGTAATATTGATCCTACAGCTGAAACATCTTTAATTAATAAGCACTAAATGAAATAGTCGCACGATATTGGAATATGGGTTCTCCTGTATGGAAAATTACATTCATTTTCGATTTAGAAAGAAATTTCGACTCTTTGCTATAACTATGTTTAAATGTTTGCATTGACATTTTAAGTCCGAACAATTTGAATCATTGTCAGCGTAAGGACACGTAATGAATTTATGTCTTATCCAATAATTCACGCCATGTTAGGTGGAGTACTTTGAGATTAGAGATATTTACATTACTTTGCCACTGAAACTCTATATTTTACCAAATAATGCATAGTCAGAGGAAAGAAAAAGCGAACTCCTATGTTTTCTATACGACACACATCGAAGTATTTGTATTAAAAAATCGGACAAAATTATTTAAACTTTTTTTTTTACCTAATCACGAAATATACGCTTCAAAACAAAAATGAGGTGTATGTGTTATCATTAAAAAAATACACAATTAAATATAGCAAAGAAACCATGTTTAAAAGTAAAAAGTAAACTAAAATACTGTAACTAAATTGAAGTTTAGTTACACTAATAATATATTGAATTAAAATAATAAAGTAATTCACTAGTTTAATCGGCATCAAATTTCTCCTTTACGCGCGTCTTTTCAATCTTTATTACTTTTATTATTTGCAATATTCTGAAAATGTTGTATGCTATCTTTGGCCTTTAAATTCGACATTTACTTCGAAAAAGACTGAATTTTGTTAATTCGTTCGCGTCAATAAAAAATAAATATTAAATATTAAAAACTTTAAAATGGATCTAAATTTATAAAAAATCTGTTCAGTAAATCTCTTTTGCAAGCTGTGAGTAAACGTTTAAGGATTATATAGATGTAAAACTTTCAGCTCTTACTGTTAAATTAATATGTAATAATAAAGATAGCTTTTTGTCTGTTTGTCGGCTGTGTTCTGAAAAGACCGCTGCACGCAGAACTACAAAATTTGGTGGAAAGGTATGTAGTTTTGAAACTAGAAAATGTTTGAATAAATTTTTTTAATTTAATTTTTATGCAATTTTTAGCGTTTTTTTTTCATGTTTTGCAGTGATTGTTCCACATTAGTAACAGGATTCCGGTTCCAGTCCTTTAGTCTAATAGAGCAAATTTTGTCCTCTTTCAATACAGTTTTTTTTAGAATTCGTGCAGCAATTTTTGAATTTATGACGATTTTTTTCCTTTAGAATTTTTCCACAGAATGCGTGATTGGTTCATCAATTGCTGCTTTCATTTCTGCCTCCGCTTTTCTCAAAATCGTCACTTTTTTTTCTCTTTTTACCTTGGAGAGAGTTAATAATTCTTGACAGATAAAAAATCATGATTTTTAAAGGGAAGTGCGGCTTATTAATTATCCCGATTTGGACATTTTGATTATTTTTGATTATTTCATTTTTTATGCGTTATTTAACGCTTTTTCTTGTTTTGCAGTGTTTTTTGTTTCAAATGATATCACAAATCACCCATCGGATGTCAAACACCGTTGGAAGGTAGTTGTGATTCGTAGTTGAGAGGATTGACTTCACAGCTGGAAGTCAACCGGTCAATTGTGATTGGCGGATGAAAAGGTCATCACCTGATTGCAATTCAAACAGCGATTTGTGAATTTTTCGCGATTTGTTTTATGCGATTTTTAGAGTTTTTGAATGTACGTGACGTCCTTTATGTATTTGATTTCAGAAATTGGCAACGGTAACTGTATTTGCATGTTAGAACAAAAAAAAAAACGTCATTTTGTTTCTGTTTCAAAAGTTAACAAATAATTCCTAATGTTAAAGGTCGTTGATTTAATTTTGAGTGGGGAGGGGAGTGTCCGATCGTTATTTAAATATCGCATGAATGCTCTGATTGAAACTCCCTCTTTCCCTTTCTGCTACCAAATCAGAATTTTCTTATGATAAGTCCGATTCAAACGAAACCTTTCTAACAGTCTTTTCAGGTCTCGCAGGTACTAAATAAACTTTTGTATAATTTTTTCAGCCCTTAGTTACCACCATCTATTACTATTAATCTCCAGGGGCTGATTTATTTTCTCGGATTCTATGATTCCGATTTCAACGGGACTTTTGGTTCATTCAACTTCACATGAACTAATTAAGTATTATATAACTAATCAAGACATAGATTTGGTACTCCTTGGTGGTGGAAAGTGGAACTAACATATTTTCTGCACGTGCACAGCTCGCCTTCTGTACGGTGTCGTAACAAGCGGGGACGAGTGTCGGAGTCACAGATTAAATATAGTCATACAGATTTGACAGCGGAGCGAAAACCAGAACCGGCGCGATACAAGCGCCACTACTGAGAACAGTCAATAACTAACACATTCACGCGCGCACTGTCAGATTGTCGAGGTCACATGTACCTGTTGGCAGTTTTGTTTATTTAATATCGACACGACAGCTATTTTAGTATTTCATTTTACAGTATTTAATTTTCATAAAAGTTCTTTTCAGAGCTATTTTTCTTGAATATAATTAATTTATATTTCCAAGTGCTCTTTACAGGGCTGTTTTCTTTACAATTAATTATTGCAAAATGTCAAAAAATATGGTATTTTGTCAAGCACAATCATGTGCATTTACGTTGTTTAAAATGTGGTACTAAATGCAATTTTTGAATATGCTATATTTATTACATTTTAAATTTAAAATATTTAAAATCGTATTAAATAACGCTGTGTTAAATGAACCGCAAAAGAAAGTTACCGATTTGATAATCCCAGACAACGAAATATTCTCATTTTCATTCATCCTTGCGTTTTAGCAAAAGTATCGGACGCATCGATTCGAAACTCACAGTGTGTACGCATTTTATGTTTCTGATCTAGTGAAATTCACACGGTAACATTTTTAAATTTTGACCAAAAAATGACCCGCTTTGAATTAAATGATCCAGACATTTGTGGGTGTAGTATTGAATTTACTTCCGCTTCGGGGTCCATCTCTCTATTTAATTTCCAAAAGACGAAAGAGTGATTTCGCATTTCGTATTATTTTTTGACAGGACCGGGCAACGCCAGTCAGATCAGAAAGTTATCCATATTTCCGTTCATATTTGCTTTCGGGGTGATTGTTTCTGTCGGTTTATACGTTTTGCATTTCAAACACAATTATTTGTTTTTGCTGCATTTTTATAAATTTTCTACACAAAATATAAAATTTGAAATTAATATTGGACAAACTATATAAATATTTTAAAAATCTACTTCTTGATGCTTCAAAAACACGTAAACGAAATTACCGTCGATTGATCTAATTAGGTTTTGAGTTCGTATTTGCTTTCGAGGTGATTTTTCTGTCGTTGTAGGCACTCCGCATTCCAAACGTAAATATTTGTTTCCATGCACTTTTATAAAATTTATATATAAAATATAAAATTTGAAATTAACATTTGTCAAAATTGGGAATTACTTATAAATATTTTAAGATAAATTTTTTCTAGATGCTTCTAGTACACGTATGCGAAATTGCCGTTGAATTTGTCGAATTAGTTTTTGAATAAGTGTACTTAAATTACCACCCACACTTTAAAAGAACATTATTGTAATAAAAAAACTAGTCGTTGGGGGCCACTGTAATAATTACCCATCAAGGATTTGCATAATATAAAATATGAAAATAAAACATGTGTAAACTCTTTATAAAATGCATTGCAATTCGAATAAAATCGTGGCTTGATGACGTCATGAACTTTAAATGCTCTATTACTGAATTGCGTAAAAAATACATCCTCAAATCTCTAAAAATGATAATCATATTAATTAAGAGTTTAATGCGTCGAATTAAGCGTCTCATTTCTAATTGAAATATATCTTTGAATTGAAATTTGAAGGAAATACAGCGTCATGAAAAACCGAAGAGTGCGGGAAATATGATTACAAATATCTCGGCAACTCATTATCCGATCGACTTCATTCTTTATGCAAAATTTATGTTTTTCAATTGTCTTTTATATTCACTCCTAAAAATAGTTCCGGATAATCGAGTTTACTGAAATGCAATAAGCTTCTTTCCATTATTACATACTAAGTCCTTACCAAATTTCAAGTCTCTATCTCTATTTGTTTGGGAGATAGAGCGTTTACAGACATACAAGCACACAGACATACAGACATACAGACATACAGACACACAGACAGACGGCATTTTTTTTCTAAAAATATGTTTTTAGGAATCTCCAGTGTCTGAAACGTGTAAATGCGTCAATTTTTTTTTCAATTAGTAAAACGATTACAAGTTTTACCCTATACTACGTATGATGGGTAAGTAACATATCTTTGAATTGAAATTTGAATGAAATACAGGGTCATGAGAAAACGAAGAGTGTGGTAAATAGGATTACAAATATCTCGGCAACTAATTATCCGATCTACTTCATTCTTTTTGCAAAATTTATGGTTTTTTTATTGTATTTTATATTCATTCCTTAAAATAAACAATTTTGAAAATTTTTGTATACCTTTTGTCAGAACGAATACTTCGAGAGTCCGAAAAAAGTAGTTCCGAATAATCAAGGTTACTGAAATTCAATAAGCTTCTTCCCATTATTACATACTAAGTACATACCAAATTTCAAGTCTCTATCTGAATTTGCTCGGGAGTTAAAGTGTTTACAGACACACAAACACACACACACACACACACACACACACACAAACACACACATGCACACAGACGGACGGCATTTTTTTTCTAAAAATATGTTTTTTGGAATCTCCAGTGTCTGGAACGTGTAAATCCGTCAAAAAAAAGATGTTTTCGATTTTCAAAACGATTACAAGACTTACCTTATACTACGTATGATGGGTAAGTAATAATAATTATTACTTACCCAACTTATATTGATAAAAGTAACAGCACTTTTAGTTATCTGACGGGATATTTAAGAGATTTAAAAGCGGTTTTGTAAGAGTAATATTTCCTATTCAAAAGTGCTCATATTTTCAGGTTCCATCTGAATGTTATAGCAAGAATTTTCACTTCTTAAACTCTACCAAAAGATTCCACATTTGCTTTACTAATTATCTAACAGCTTCGTAGAAATTTATATTTAAGCTAATTTGAGAATTTGGTATCATAGTAAGTAAGCGGGCAGTCTCATTTTTAACATAGGGGTCGTATCCCACATGTATAAGCATTGTATATGGCCACATGTATAGACATTGTTAATAACTGAAGATGATAATAAAATTACTTCCCAATTTACACTTATTTGTAACACAGTAATTGAATAATATGACAATAATATAATTAGTGTGGTACTGTTTGTCGCATGACAGATGCTCAGTATCTAGCTAGCAACAGCTTGGAAGTGTCCGGACGTATTTAGCCAGCCAAATGATCATTATACAATCGATTCCTTAGCTTGTTCTTCACACGTTTCATTTTTGGAAAATGTTCGCTTAGATGCGTACTGCCAAAGAATGCGATTATTTTTCTCGCATGATTTATTAATTTTGTATGCATACCGGCTTCAAGAAGATCTCTCTTCTTGAACTTCATAGAAATACACCTGCTTTTTTTAAATCTGAATACAGCACTGCAGTGCAGTTCGATAAACTACATTAAAATATTTTGGGGACATTGGTGATGTCTACTACAAATATCGAGATCTACCGATCGCAGGAGCTATTTAAAAAAAGAAAAATATAGACATGCAGACCACTTGATATAATATTTTCTATTGAACCCCAGGTTACAGACCCTTCTGTCACGGTGTCAAAATTAGTCGTTAGTATTACAATTCTGTAACATTGTTAGCCTTTCAATATGAAAATGGCTCCCTATAATTATGTTTTTACATACGAATTTTAAGAAATACCATTCCTAGTGAAACTGTATATTTTGCATCTGTCTGAGACAATTTGGCGATTAAAGATTAAGTTTTTATTTTGAGAGAATATGTAACAGACTAGGTTAATCTTTGATCAGTTCATTAAAGGTAAAATACTAATATTATAGATATTGTGTTTTTTTGCACATTTTTGAAAGATACTTCCTTAAATTTCCATAAATGACACACATTTTTTATTATACCTTCTCAAATTTCCATAAATGTCACACATTTTACACGCGGAGCAATTAAACTGATTTATTTCTTTCAAAGGAAGTCTTCACTTTTCAATTTGAGAAGGAAGACTACATTGAAGACTGCCTCGGACATTTTACACTCGGATCAATTAAACTGATTTTCTTTCTTTCAAAGGTAGTCTTCACTTTTCAGTTTGAGAAGGAAGACTGCCTGGAAGACTACCTCGGAGTTGGGAGGAAGGGGGAGTCGAGCCAACTGAGACATTACATTCGGAGAAGGCGAGCGTCAACCCAACAAAACTTTAGAGAGACTTCGTTGTTTCCTTGAAGCCTCAAATTTTCCCACCTTTAGGAAGACTGTTTGGAAGGGAAGGGAAAGTCATAACACCTTGCGATAGCAGTTGACTTTTTTTCAGGTATCATCATTATGATATTCCTTGGTATATTTAAATGTTAAATACTTTATCTTATACTACGCAATAAAATTAATCAACAAACCTTAACGTGGTGAGTAGGTGATCTAATAATAATAAAAAAAGAAATAAACAAAAATTATAAATTTAGATAAAACTGCTTCCTTTTTCATGTGCTTCTAAAAATCCGTTCGTAATTCTTGTATTCAAAACACAACAAAAATAATAACCATAACAGTTTAAACGTTAATGAATAAACCGTGAGAAATGAAGTATTCATTTCCTAACCTGGTGCAAATCTCATTCCGCTTTTGCATAACTATATTATTATATTATTTTCACATACATTAATAACAGACATGAATGCATAATTCAATTTTACATATGTCTCGTGCACCGAATTTCAAATCTTTTATAAAGTTTATATGCATATTACGAGAAAAATATTTAAATATCCATATTTCAAGATTCTCACGAAACTATTTTTGAAATTATTCTAGAAATTTATTCTACATAAAGAATGCTTATTATTCAAAAGAGAATATTATCTTTCTTGTTAACAATAAATTTCATTTTATTTTGATAAAGAATCAGTTTGAGGTTTGTTAGAATTTTAAACTTAAGTTCACAAGAGTAAAGTTATTGATTTCTTCACATTAAACTTTTGTATTTTTGCTACTTTTCTATGTTGTTTGGGATTTTAAAAATCTAAAAACGAAGCATATATTAAACCAATGTTTTAAAAAAAATTCTAAGCAAAATGCTAAAAACTTAAGTTTAGATAATTAGAGCAAGAATAAAGTTCCAATGAATAGGATACAAATAACTAGATTGTAATAGGGTGTGTATTATATTTACGTTTAACACTTTAAAATATAACATTTTCAAACATACTGGGGAAATATGTATGAGTTTGGTTTGACTGTCCGCAACTATCTGCATCTACCTCTCGTAAACATACTTGGATTTCTACGATATTGATATATCGTACGTCCCGGTGATGTATTAGATATATCGTATTGATATATCGTATCGTTTCGTTCCCGTATTGATATATCGTATCGTCTTTTTCAAGATGAAATATTTAGCTGCTTTATTTCGTTCAAAGGAAAACACAAAAGATCCCGTTATATTAGATAAATAGAAATAAAATCGTTTTCTGTGCATTTTAATGATGTTATGATACTTCAAACTTTATAAAATTGATGTACATCACTAAGGTGGACTGGCGCATGTTTTTTTATAGAGTATACAGTATGCAACATTTATAGTTCGTTTATAAGGGCGCATAGAATAATTCCATTATCTCATGATCTATGTGGAAAAAAATATTTTGCAGAAATTTTAGTAATTTTACTACTTCAAACGAGGAAATTGGTGTGCGTTGCTGAGGTGTACTACAAAAAGTTTTCTATAAATTGTGGAACGATACTTCTACATAATATCATTTTTAATTTTCATTAATTTATGAAGTGGTAAATTATCATTCATTTACAGGTACACCAAAAAATAATTCTGTTATAGGACTCGCTATCTATATTATAAAGGATAAACGTGTTCGTACGTAACGCTGGCGTCATTTTGCGAATGGCAACACTTGACAATGAAATTTCGGTTTTGCAATTTTTGCTACTGCAATTTTTTTAATTGCTAAACATCGCATATTTTAAATTTTTACACCGTTATACAGGAAAAAAAAACTACTTTCAAATGCAGTTTGTTTGAAAACTGTATCGCAATTTACTCATTTACTATGACATTTAAATTAAATTTCAAGGATGATTTTTAAAAAAAATTCTATCTCTATCGCTTGCAGACGACTACAAAATATTAATCCGTGTGCACGTTAAACAATATAAAATGTTCAGCGGTTGTTTCCAGCTAATATTCACTAACGAAATTAAAAATCATTAAGCAATAAATAAAACACAAATTACACAGGAGATGCAATTGAAATAAGTGTTTAAAACCACTGAAATTATCAGAATAATAATAAAACAAAATACTGCTGCAGATAACAAAATTTTTATCGATTTCTTCGGCTATTAACTTCTGGCATGAGGCCAATACGAAATTACCGCTTTTAATAAATTTCAAAATTGTATTTGAATACATTATTACTGTTTGGTGTTGTTAGGGAGCAATCTTAAAAAAATAATTAATGTAACTAGTCGTTGGGGGCCACCGTAATACTTACCCATCATGGATATGCATAATGTAAAATATTAAAATAAAAATGTGTAAACTACTTATAAAATGCATTGCAATTCAAATAAAATCGTGGCTTGATGACGTCACAAACTTTAAAGGCTCGATTACTGAATTGCTTGAAAGAGGTTTTTCCTTATAACTCCAAAAATAATAATCCTATTAACTAGCGGTTTATTGCATCTGATTAAGCGTCAAATTTCCAATTAAAATATATCTTTGAAGTGAAATTTGGATGAAATACAGGGTCATGAAAAATCGAAGAGTGTGGTAAATAGGATTCCAAATATCTCGGCAACTCATTATCCGATCGACTTCATGCTTTATGCAAAATTTATGTTTTTTTATTGTCTTTTATATTCATTTCTTAAAATAAACAATTTCGAAAATTTTTATATACCTTTCATCAGAACGAATATTTCGAGAGTCCGAAAAAAATTGTTCCGGTTAATCGGGGTTATTGAAATGAAATAGGCTTCTTCCCATTATTACATACTAAGTACATACCAAATTGCAAGTCTCTATCTCAATTTTTTCGGGAGATAGAGCGTTTACAGACACACACACACACACAGACACACAGACACACAGACGGACGGCAAATTTTTTTTTCTAAAAATATGTTTTTCGGAATCTCCAATGTCTGAAACGTGTAAATCCGTCAAAAAAAAATTTTCGATTTTCAAAACGATTACAAGACTTACCCTATACTACGTATGATGGGTAAGTAAAAAATCTATCGTGTTTTCAAAAAAAATAATAATAATGGTTTTCACATATATTTTCTATTTTGAAAAGCCCGGGTTGGATGCCCTAGTGAGCGATAATTACTGGAAACGTGTTTTCAGTTGCGGTATGCATTTTTAAACTTAATTCCATTTAGTGTATTAGATGATGCATGAAAAATCTACAGATAATATACAGGTATCCACGAAAACAATCACACATATTACAAGTTTTGGACAGCAATTGCTGAATATGAGTATTTACTGCGTTATGAAATTTTAAGCTGTTTGTTTAAATATCTATCTCAATAATTGTATTACAAAATGAAAATTATTAACGATATTTTGATAGTGTTGAAAATTACTGCATAATCTATGCCGAATGCAAAATTTTGCGTTTTTGTTTTAATATAACAAGATTTTAATCTGTTAATTTATCTTCGTTCACTATGGGAGATACAGTGTAAAAACATACTGCATTTAAACATATTTTTATTGGTTTGATTGTATTGTTAAATTAAAGCCAGCGAGATTTATCTATTAAGAAATAAAATTGATTGGATTTTTCCATTAATGCATAATAAATATACAAAAAGTTACAATTTTCTTTCAGTTTTAAAAATATGAGCAAAGTGAGTAAACAAAATTAAACCAAACCAACTAAACCTCTATACGTGTGTCTAAATAATGACAAGTTTATTTGAAAATTTATATAATTTTATTTCTATTATTTTTTTATTAATTTCATATTACTTAAATGTTATTCTGCGTCTTAGAATTTTCTGTTTTCCCAGGTACGTTGCAGCAAACATTGCATTGTTAAATTATCAATTATTTAAAAATTCATTTCCTAATTATGCCCGTTATTTTTTTAACTCGCGGTATATTGTGCTTTTCACATTGGTTCTACTAAATTGATTGGATTTTTCCATTAATGCATAATAAATATACAAAAAGTTACAATTTTCTTTCAGTTTTAAAAATATGAGCAAAGTGAGTAAACAAAATTAAACCAAACCAACTAAACCTCTATACGTGTGTCTAAATAATGACAAGTTTATTTGAAAATTTATATAATTTTATTTCTATTATTTTTTTATTAATTTCATATTACTTAAATGTTATTCTGCGTCTTAGAATTTTCTGTTTTCCCAGGTACGTTGCAGCAAACATTGCATTGTTAAATTATCAATTATTTAAAAATTCATTTCCTAATTATGCCCGTTATTTTTGGAACTCGCGGTATATTGTACTTTTCACATTGGTTCTACTAAATTGATTGGATTTTTCCATTAATGCATAATAAATATACAAAAAGTTACAATTTTCTTTCAGTTTTAAAAATATGAGCAAAGTGAGTAAACAAAATTAAACCAAACCAACTAAACCTCTATACGTGTGTCTAAATAATGACAAGTTTATTTGAAAATTTATATAATTTTATTTCTATTATTTTTTTATTAATTTCATATTACTTAAATGTTATTCTGCGTCTTAGAATTTTCTGTTTTCCCAGGTACGTTGCAGCAAACATTGCATTGTTAAATTATCAATTATTTAAAAATTCATTTCCTAATTATGCCCGTTATTTTTGGAACTCGCGGTATATTGTACTTTTCACATTGGTTCTACTAAATTGATTGGATTTTTCCATTAATGCATAATAAATATACAAAAAGTTACAATTTTCTTTCAGTTTTAAAAATATGAGCAAAGTGAGTAAACAAAATTAAACCAAACCAACTAAACCTCTATACGTGTGTCTAAATAATGACAAGTTTATTTGAAAATTTATATAATTTTATTTCTATTATTTTTTTATTAATTTCATATTACTTAAATGTTATTCTGCGTCTTAGAATTTTCTGTTTTCCCAGGTACGTTGCAGCAAACATTGCATTGTTAAATTATCAATTATTTAAAAATTCATTTCCTAATTATGCCCGTTATTTTTTTAACTCGCGGTATATTGTGCTTTTCACATTGGTTCTACTAAATTGATTGGATTTTTCCATTAATGCATAATAAATATACAAAAAGTTACAATTTTCTTTCAGTTTTAAAAATATGAGCAAAGTGAGTAAACAAAATTAAACCAAACCAACTAAACCTCTATACGTGTGTCTAAATAATGACAAGTTTATTTGAAAATTTATATAATTTTATTTCTATTATTTTTTTATTAATTTCATATTACTTAAATGTTATTCTGCGTCTTAGAATTTTCTGTTTTCCCAGGTACGTTGCAGCAAACATTGCATTGTTAAATTATCAATTATTTAAAAATTCATTTCCTAATTATGCCCGTTATTTTTTTAACTCGCGGTATATTGTGCTTTTCACATTGGTTCTACTAAATTGATTGGATTTTTCCATTAATGCATAATAAATATACAAAAAGTTACAATTTTCTTTCAGTTTTAAAAATATGAGCAAAGTGAGTAAACAAAATTAAACCAAACCAACTAAATCTCTATACGTGTGTCTAAATAATGACAAGTTTATTTGAAAATTTATATAATTTTATTTCTATTATTTTTTTAATAATTTCATATTACTTAAATGTTATTCTGCGTCTTAGAATTTTCTGTTTTCCCAGGTACGTTGCAGCAAACATTGCATTGTTAAATTATCAATTATTTAAAAATTCATTTCCTAATTATGCCCGTTATTTTTGGAACTCGCGGTATATTGTACTTTTCACATTGGTTCTACTAAATTGATTGGATTTTTCCATTAATGCATAATAAATATACAAAAAGTTACAATTTTCTTTCAGTTTTAAAAATATGAGCAAAGTGAGTAAACAAAATTAAACCAAACCAACTAAATCTCTATACGTGTGTCTAAATAATGACAAGTTTATTTGAAAATTTATATAATTTTATTTCTATTATTTTTTTAATAATTTCATATTACTTAAATGTTATTCTGCGTCTTAGAATTTTCTGTTTTCCCAGGTACGTTGCAGCAAACATTGCATTGTTAAATTATCAATTATTTAAAAATTCATTTCCTAATTATGCCCGTTATTTTTGGAACTCGCGGTATATTGTACTTTTCACATTGGTTCTACTAAATTGATTGGATTTTTCCATTAATGCATAATAAATATACAAAAAGTTACAATTTTCTTTCAGTTTTAAAAATATGAGCAAAGTGAGTAAACAAAATTAAACCAAACCAACTAAACCTCTATACGTGTGTCTAAATAATGACAAGTTTATTTGAAAATTTATCTATATACTTAAAACGCTAAGCGATTTCTTTCGACAATCCGTGAGAACAAACTACTGCATCAAATTACACCATTCTTTTTTAAATGAAAGATATTTGGACACAGATTTGTTATCGTGCATTCGTTTGTTCGAAAATTTAATTAATTAGCCGTAATTTTCAATTTAACTTTTACTGCTGCTTATGACGTCATAAAGTCGGAAACTCCCACTGTTGCGAGGGATAGAGTTATTTTCTGAACTCTGTGGTTTCTCAATCTTTTGACATTAGCTAATATCAACTAGGTAATATTTTAACATTGTAATATTAAATCTTAAAAAATTTACTTAAAATTAGCTAAAATATAATCATAATAAAATATCTAAACATAAACATATCAATATGAATAACAAATCTCACGTAAAATATTGCAATTTAAATTATTTCAATTGAAATAAGATTTGGAGAGTTATCCCTGACGCCCAGCTAACATAATAGTACCAATTTTATTTTATTTATTTACACACATATTCAATTTTATTATAAATTACCAGATTGCCATACAAAGCAAAAATCGTCATTTAAGCGCCAAACATTAACCCCAGTAACAGCACCTAGAATACATTATGTTTATAGAATGACATACATGTATATATATATATATATATATATATACTTCACTCGCGCCCAGCTAACAGAAAAGTACCCCAAATTATTCGTCAAACTGTAGCGCCCAATATTCAAACAGAAGAATGTTGCCATTAAATCTCAAAAATAAAAAAAAATAAAAAATAATAAATAATAATAATTAGGAAAAGCCCCATTTACTAAAGTATCATTTATCAGTAACTTTAAACAATAAAATTTACAATATATTAATGAAAACAGAAGAAAAAATAATCTTGGATATTTATTTATTTATATTATTTCTCTTAATTATCCCTTTTGACTGTTGGATATGTTTGTGACGTCAGTTGAATTTTATCGATTGTAAGAAACTACGAATCAAAACATTTTTTCAATGCTTTTTGTATTTTAATATCATGGTTCAGTTTAATATCATGTAATTTTTATTTTAATTAATGTAATAACTAATAAATTAGTAAAACATCATTATAAATACTTTTAACGCAGAATTAAAAATCACTTGATGAGAACTTTTAGGCCGAATTTTTTAATTTGCAAGTTAAATTTCGGTGAAAATATTTATCCGCGTGTTTTATAAGGGAATAATAATTCATATTTATTGTGAAGTCACCGGAATATTGTCCATTAGGTTTCTTTTATCATTATCCATTATAACTTTGTTGATGCCATTTTTTTCCTAACAATTAAATACAAAATATATTTTTATTTGTAACATGGTGTTTAAGCATAAAAGTAACTGATACAAGGTACGTGTGAAAAGTTTGCGCCGGGGAAAATGACGTTATGCTTAGCTTGAAATGCATTTTAACATTGATAAAACTAAAAAGAAAAATTAATTGTGTCAACATGATGTAATTTTAACTGATTTTTCAATTTTTAATTTTAAAGGTCAGAATTTAAGACTTTATTGGTTTCTTCATCTTGATTGCATACCTTGATTACATGTTACCAATTACTTTTTTTTTAAATTATAGGTTAGAAGATTTCATTTTTTTTTTTTATAAAAAATTCACAAAAGTAAAGAATTTCAGGAAAATTAAAATTATTAAAAATAGTGTTATGGGAAAAAAACTTGAAATAATGATTGTAGTTTTAGCTAGAATAAATAATGTAAGGCTAATATTTTATAGGGATTATTTTGGTAGGTTTGTTATAAGTTCATTTAACAGTTCCTTTTTAGTGGCAAAGTCCTTTTTCTTCCACTGTGAATTTCTCTTTCAATGTCAAAAAATGGTAGTCTACTTTTGGACGCCAGCCAAAACACAGTGGCAATTTTTAGAAATGTATAACGGTTGTGACAACAAACGGCCCTATCGCTTTAGCTTTCATCGTGCTTACATCACTTCTAAATACTACAAATTTCAATTTTTTACTACATTTTACTACATTTTACAATTTTAGTTCTTACATCATCAATTAGAAAAAAAATTAGCTTTTGAATGAAATTTATTTGACAACTGCCACTTAATTTAACGATTTTTTAAATAATTTTCAAGCATGAAATATTTTTCAATTCCATCTCAACAATGATCATCAGTTTGCTTTAATAATGTAACATAGTCCCTGGGAAAGTTGCCCCAATTGAAAATAGATTTTCCTAACCATCATAAAAACTGAAAAAGAAAAATAATAAAAACCCCTGATAAATCATAAGATCAGATTATCCAAATGAAAGAGCATTTTGGCGCTAAACTAAAATCTGTCAAGAAAAAAAAAACTATTTATAGTTTATGATTAACATAAAATTGATATTTCCCCTGATAAATCATAAGATCAGATTATCCAAAAGAAAGAGCATTTTGGCGCTAAACTGAAATCTGTCAAGAAAAAAAATTATTTATAGTTTATGATTAACATAAAATTGATATTTCCCCTGATAAATCATAAGATCAGATTATCCAAAAGAAAGAGCATTTTAGCGCTAAACTAAAATCTGTCAAGACAAAAAACTATTTATAGTTTATGATTAACATAAAATTGATATTTCCCCTGATAAATGATAAGATCAGATTATCCAAAAGAAAGAGCATTTTGGCGCTAAACTAAAATCTGTCAAGAAAAAAAAAAAAAACTATTTATAGTTTATGATTAACATAAAATTAATATGCTGAATTCGTTGATGTATATGTTACATCAGAATATTCTAGGAACTGTATTTTATTATTTTTTTTTAAGATCCATTGGGTATTTAACTGTATAAGAAGGAAAAGATCCCCGACTATGATGGAAAAGGAATAATCATCCTGATTATGTAAAGGAACAGAAGAAACCATACAAATAAATTACACTTGAAAACATTAAAAATCTCCCTTATCTGCAGATTGATTTATTATTGTAAAAAAAAATTCTTCATCTTTACATAGAAATTTAGCTTAGAACAATGGATGCGTTTCAGAAGACATGGATTTGAAACGAACCATGATTAAAGAAGATATTTTAAAAACTTTTAATTTAAACATTTTAAAACTTTTTTTAACGTCGAATTTTGACGGTGCCTTTGGTGAGATGCAATGCACATGCGCATAGGAGCTCATTCGGTTGCATTATCACAGGGGGGGGAGCTGGGGGATGTGTGCTTTATTTACTATGTTCTTTTATTGACTGAATATGAAATGAACGTGGGATTATATTATTTGTATGATTCTTCATAGGTCCAGGAAATTTTCTTTGTAGCCGTGGAGAATATGGCGGTAATGTCAAATTGATTTGAATTACACAGTTGTTTACGGATTGTTTGTTTGGAGTTTGCTTCGGAAATAGTACTGTAATTCACTGGGGGGAAAAACTTTTAAAATAAAATATTTGAAAGACTGTTTCATATGCACCCCTTCTTATGTAATAAAGAAGCTTATTTAACTAATATTGTTATTGTAATTTTTTCCGTCAAGTTTTGACGGGTTCCATCTAGTATAATTTTATTTCTATTATTTTTTTATTAATTTCATATTACTTAAATGTTATTCTGCGTCTTAGAATTTTCTGTTTTCCCAGGTACGTTGCAGCAAACATTGCATTGTTAAATTATCAATTATTTAAAAATTCATTTCCTAATTATGCCCGTTATTTTTGGAACTCGTGGTATATTGTACTTTTCACATTGGTTCTACTACGAATCGGTTCAAATTATACAATTGGTTCATGATGAAATAGAATATTATTTTTAGAAATATAATATAATGTGCATAAAAAAATGTTCTGCAGTCAGATTAGTAAGAAATTATATTCTTTTTCGAGCACGTAAAATGATTGAAGTAAAAATAAATTAAGTAAAAGATATTCAGAATCTTAACAGTTTACGCACGTCACACACACAATCATAACATTTTTTTTCTTTTCTGTATTTTCAGTTCCACAGAAAATCTTATTAGTCCTTAGACTGGCAATAGTTTTGATTGGTATCAACACATACGCAAAATGATGTTGTGATTAAGAAGTAGTCACCACAAGAAAATTAAAATAAAAAAAAACCGACAGAAATTATACTAACTGCCAGTACACAGACCTGACACTATCTTTAATGACAATTTATGACCTATCTTTCTTCACACATTTTTGATTGCCCTTCTATTTTAGCAGCTCTTCATAAGATTAGTAATCTAAATGTTTTAATGCTTTATAATGATAAAATTTTACAAACTTCCATAGCAGTCATGTCCACATTTAGCGGCATTGTACCTCTTTTAGCTTATTAAGATTCTAGAATCTCAAAATTTGAAGCACGTCATACACACAATCAAAAACAAAATATTTTGTCTTTTCTGTATTTTCAGTTCCACACCAAAATCTATTAAGTCCTTACATTGGCAATTGTTTGATTGATATCAACGCATAAAAAAGTGAAAATAAGAGGTGGTCTCCACAAGGAAATTAAAATTGAGAAAAACTGACAGAAACTGTACCAACTGTCATGACACAGAGCTGACACCAACTTTGATGACAATTTATGACATATGTTTCTTCCACATTTTTAATTGCCCTTCTATTTTAGCAGCTATTCATAAGATTAGAGTTCTAAATGTTTTTATGCATTATAATGATAAAATTTTTAAAATGTCAAGGCTGTCATATCTACATTTAGCAACATTCAGCGATATTTTGCCTCTTTTAACTTATTAAGATTCCAGAATCTCAAAAAATTAAACACGTCACACACACAATCAAAACCAAAATCTCTTCTCTTTTCTGTATTTTCAGTTCTACATTAAAAGTTATTCAATCCTTAGTCTGGCAATAGTTTTGATTGATATAAACTCACAAGAAAAAAAACTCACAAAAAACAAAACAAAACAAAACAAAAAAAACAACGAGATTAAGAAGTGGTTACCACAAGAAAATTAAAATTTGAGAAAAACCGACCGAAACTGTACCAACTGCGATGATACAGAACTGATATCATCTTTGATGACAATTTATGACCTATTTTTTTCTCACACATATCTGATTGCCCTGATATTTTAGCAGCTCAGGTTTTTAATACTAAATGATAAAATTTTACAAAATGGCCAAGACTGTCATATCTACATTTAGCAACACTTAGACTCTTTTAGCTTTGAAAATTCATCATGAACACGAGATCATTGTAATATTCATCTAATTTACTGTAAGTGTGCATTGAACATAACGTCTGAATGTTGTATTTATCTGTATAAATTCATTTGCTTCATTTGTGTATCCTATAACCTTAATTACACTACTGAAAACTGAAAATGACAGGCCATTTTGTTTTATAGTCGATTGACTTAACAGATTTACCACTGTCAATTTCCATTTATAGCTAAAGTGGGGAGTTTTCTGGTTGAGGATAATTTGATAATAAAGTTTTATATTTTTTATAAAGCTTTACAATTGTTTTAGGACAAATACAAGCACATGTAGTAGTAGCTACATTCATTATATATCGTTCCAATTTTCTCTAAATATTCTACTTTAAAACACCACAAGTACCCCATTATCTTTATCACACAATTCACCCCACTTATTCTATCTATAATGATTGTATTTTTATTATAATTATAACTTTACATATTTTGTTAGTATATTTATTTGTATTACCCATTCATTATTATTATTATATTTTAAAATATTCTTCGAATGAATTCATTTCTACGCCTAAGTTGTCTTTTCGTTCTTAAACATTTTTCCAATCGTTTTTATTTGTAAACTTTTGATTATAAATAATTATATTAATGATACATAAAATATTACGATTTAACGAAAATAACACTTATAGAAGGATTTTGCACTTCAAACATTTTATTGGATTTTTTTTTTTCGTAACAGTATGTTAAAACATTTCGTAGCACGACAAGTGTTATTGTAACATGTTTAATATATATCTTCATTATCAACATATGACTTATTTGATAAACATAATTTCAATTAACACGTTACAAAATAACATCTAGAATCTTGCACATGATGAAAATTAACACACTTTCTCCATATCATAAACGAATCTGACGTAATAACTTCAGACAAATCTAAAAACAGTAGGAGTCAGTATGAATCAGAATACCAATGCTATTGAATTATCGTTGTACGAACTTGGTGCTTAATCTACTTTAGAGAAATCCCCTTGAGATACATCATCGGAACAAGTTTGTAAATTACATTAATGGGATCAGAATATAAAGTCATTTCACATTTAGAAATAGAAAACTGAATACATTCAATCTAAACAATTTTGTCTAAAACCAAATCATTTTTTTAAACATACATCATGATTAACAAAGAATAATCGGAGAAAATATTTCTGCAGTAATTTTTCTTAATAGCTCTATAAGGAATAATTATAATAATAATAATAAAATAATAATAATAATTATTATTATTATTATTATAAATTTCAAAGTTATAAATTGGATTTACATCATTAGAGTACATCACATGACGAATGTTGTTATAAGACATATTTACCTACAATGTACGAGCTATTAGCTAAATGTCGATGCAATTAGTACTTTTGAAAATAACCGTACAATCTTACATATTACGGAATACTTTCTCTATATCATACGTAATTTGGACGAAATAACTTCAGACATATATGAAAATACATGGAGTCAAAATACGAATGCTATTCAGTGATCATTGTCAAACATGGTGCTTAATCTCCTATTGAGATTTTCCCTTGGGATACATCATCGAAACTAATTGGCAGATTTCATTCATGATATCAAAATATAAAGTCATCTCACATTTATCACCTGCAAATCGAATTGTATTAAAACAAATCGGAATCCTTTTAAAGTACAATCATTTAACTTTTGTTAATAAAAGTCGTTATTATGAAAGAATAATCAGAGTAAAAAAAGTCAAAAAGTAACTGTTATTAAAAACTATATACATAATAAATTTATTATTATAATTATTAATATTACTATTCTATTATTATTATTATTACTATTAACTTCCGATCTTTGAAATGTATTTCTACCTTCATTATATAGTATGTGAAGCATATTGTTATTGTCAATATTTAAAAAAATATATCTGATGATACACAATATAATAAATATTAACTAAAATTAATTACAATTAGAAACAATAGAATTTTACTTCTAAAGAAAATTAATACGCTTTCTCTACATCATAAGTAATTCTGGCGGAATAACTTCAGATATATCTGAAAGGACTTACAGTTGAAGCTCAGAATATCAATGCTATTGAATTATCGTTTTAGGAACATAGTGCTTAGTCTATGTTTTAGAAATTTTATTTGGGATAGCTCGAGGAAATATATTGTCAAATTTCATTAATGAGAATAGAATATAATGTCATTTGACATTTATCAACTAAAAATTGAGATATATTTATTCTAAACGTATTTCTTTAAAAATATAGTCATTTGTTTTTTGATAAATATCATTATTAAGAGAGACAAATCAAAGTAAGTACGTCAACCATATTTATTTCTAGTAACTGTATAAACGATAATTAATATTATTGCATAACTATTTTTTATTATTACTAGGGGGCTCTGCCTCCTGCTCGCTACGCTCACCAACCCCCGTTCTGATTTCACAGCCTCTTAAAACCTGGTAATATATCCTGTTTTAAGTGGATGATGATGATGATATCACGAACGACAACTATCTTCTGTAATCAGGTTATAATGCTTTTTCATTTAACTGGTTATAATGCTTTTTCATTTAATTCATCTTTTTCATTTTTAATATTCATGTGTAAACACAATTTTTATGACGTAATTTTCTTTATTTCCTGCTTTCAATACGTGATCATTTAATTATTATTTTAAACTTTCATTATTGTTTTTAACAGTCTCGCGCAAATACATTTTTTATTTGAGATAAAAGATAATCCTTTGCGCTTATTTAGAAATTGGCAACAATATAAAAAAATGACTTTTTCAATAAAAGATTTTTTACTCGTTTCTTAAGACTTTTTTGAGTTTTTATTGTCCGACCGTGATAATTTTTTTAATTTCTGAAAGTTTGTTATATTTCGCGTCTGGTGGTATGATTTTCGAATCCGTAGGATGGCTGGAAAAAAAGTAATAGCTCCTCAAAAAAGACCCTAGAAAAAAAGCGATGAGAATAACCCGGAATATCTACGCAGAATTTGATTGGTCCATTTCTAAATCGTTTTTGACTCAGTTCCAGATTACTTTTTTTTAATATAGAAGGATTAGTCTCTTCAAAATTATTATTTGTATTTCTTATAGTATATAATGTGAAGAATATCTCTGTAGCACATATTTAGAAATACATATTTGTTCATAAACAATATTATTGGTGACTCATTATATTAGCTAAATATAGTTACAATTAAAGTACTTTTCAATGTAATGGTGGATTGTTATGTATGCAGAAAATTACTACAGTTTCTCACTATCATAACTACTTCTGACGAAATAACTTGAGACATATCTGAAAAGACTTACAGTACGATTCGAAATACCCGCACTATTGAATTATCGTTATACGAACGTGATGCTTAATTTACTTTGGAGAAATTCCTTTGGAATTCAAAAGTTGTCAAATTTCATCAAGGTGATCAAACTATAAAGTAATTCCACATTTATAAACTTGGAATCGATATATATTTACATGAATCGAATATCTTTAATGTCCAATCATTTGCTTTTTTAAAACAAATGTCATTACTAAAAGTGTATAACACAGTTTTGCACAGAAAATAAAATGTAAAGTGTTTTAATTTGGATGACTGTTTTTAATACTTTCCAACAGAATTGAAAAGTATTTATGACTTCGGTTTGTCTGTCTTCAATTACTCTGACTCATTTGCTTTTTAAAAACAAATATCATTACTAAGAGTGTATAACACAGTTTTGTACAGAAAATAAAATGTAAAGTGTTTTAATTTGGATGACTGTTTTTAATACTTTCCAACAGAATTGAAAAGTATTTATGACTTCGGTTTGTCTGTCTTCAATTACTCTGACTCATTTGCTTTTTTAAAACAAATTTCATTACTAAGAGTGTATAGCACAGTTTTGCACAGAAAATAAAATGTAAAGTGTTTTAATTTGGATGACTGTTTTTAATACTTTCCAACAGAATTGAAAAGTATTTATGACTTCGGTTTGTCTGTCTTCAATTACTCTGACTCATTTGCTTTTTTAAAACAAATGTCATTACTAAGAGTGTATAGCACAGTTTTGTACAGAAAATAAAATGTAAAGTGTTTTAATTTGGATGACTGTTTTTAATACTTTCCAACAGAATTGAAAAGTATTTATGACTTCGGTTTGTCTGTCTTCAATTACTCTGACTCATTTGCTTTTTTAAAACAAATTTCATTACTAAGAGTGTATAGCACAGTTTTGTACAGAAAATAAAATGTAAAGTGTTTTAATTTGGATGACTGTTTTTAATACTTTCCAACAGAATTGAAAAGTATTTATGACTTCGGTTTGTCTGTCTTCAATTACTCTGACTCATTTGCTTTTTAAAAACAAATATCACTACTAAGAGTGTATAACACAGTTTTGCACAGAAAATAAAATGTAAAGTGTTTTAATTTGGATGACTTTTTTTAATACTTTCCAACAGAATTGAAAAGTATTTATGACTTCGGTTTGTCTGTCTTCAATTACTCTGACTCATTTGCTTTTTTAAAACAAATGTCATTACTAAGAATGTATAGCACAGTTTTGTACAGAAAATAAAAAGTAAATTGTTTTAATTTGGATGACTGTTTTTAATACTTTCTAACAGAATTGAAAAGTATTTATGACTTTGGTTTATCTGTCTTCCCATACACTGACTCTCGTAAATATACTCGAATTGCCATGTAATTGATTTATATTATTGAGATTTACTGTGCCATAAAATGAAGTGTGTAGCATTTATAGATCGGTTACAGGGGCACTCAAAATAATCCGGCTACATTATGGACTTTGGGGAAAAATTGTTTGTGGTATAGTTTAATGACGTTATACTATTTCAAGTATAGTAAAATAGATAAGCGTTTCTCGGGTGCACTAAAACGTGTTTTCTGTAGAGTATGAGTTGCAAAGCATTTATCATTCATTTACAGGATCAAACATAATAACTCGGTTACATAATGATCTGCCCTGAAAAATGGCTTGAAACGTTCTTTGATAATGTTGCACTATTTCAAACATCTTCAAATTTATATACATAATTGAAGTGTACTAGAAGAACTGTTGAATAATACGCACAGAACTATTATCCTTGATATACAAGAACATACAAAAAATATCGGTCACATTTTTTTTCTTATATTATTTATTGTTCATAGCAAACTGCCTATGAGTGATAAATGATGGAAGAGCGTTTTCACTTTAATTTTTTGTGTACTTCGTGGTGTGTATAAATTCTATAGATCTTATATAGGACTACACAAAATTGTTTGTAAAAATTAGTGTGTATGAGCGTAAATAACTCAACCCTCTCATTCCCGAATTATCATAAAATTGAATAAAAAAATATTTCTACTACTTTTTATGTATATTATGTAGCTATAAATTACATAAAAATGATTTTCTTTTCTTACCATGTCTCTTTCTATTCAATTTGGAAGAGCCTATGAGGCTTGTGGAACTACTAAAGAGTTATGTAGTGATGTAGAATGAGAACAAGTAAAGAATAATGATTACATATTTTAAAGTAACATTTATCACTTATTTTAATATTTTATATTACAATCGAGTTAAAATTGGAAATAAGTGCAGTTATTATCGATAATATTGATAATTATCAATAATAGTGGTATGAATATTGATAGGAAACGCATTTCCAGCAATTACACTGTACAACATGAAAAATATCCTTTAGATGAATATATTTGTTTCTCGTATATTTTTGATAGAAAAATATCGAATCTGTAACTATGTTTTGCTTACCACGCACCAGCATTTTCCCAAAAATCCACATTTTAGCTTTTTACGTATTTTCTCGATAAATTTGTGTGCTTTCTTAATTTAATTAAACTTTTAATATTATGCTTATTCTATTAAACTTTTCCACTGCAGGTACATATGGACACTTATTTAGCAATGTAAATGCAATTTAATGTATCTATATTGTAGCGCAAGCTCTATCTGTGCCGGAAAAACATTTTAGAAGCGAAGGAAAGGCGCTCCAATTAGTAATGAGACTGTCGCCAACTTGGCGACCATTTTGGATATCTTGGTGATTTTGGCAAAATTTTTGTCAACAAAAGCCTTATCTACCTTCCCGAAGTTTTGAGGCTCTACCTGCATTCAGAAGCGAGATATCCGATAATTCACTAGAAAATTGGCGACCTTCCTCCCAAGGTTATTTTCTTCCTTTGCCAAACCTATGTAAAGGACTCGCCGACTGACTGCGAGCAGTTCTGAGAGATCAGAGAGATTTTGTTTATTTTCAAATGATCCTTCCCGCTGTCTTATGTTGCTGATTGAAGTGTTGCAGTTTGGAAAATTTTAGTGCATTATAATGTCTCGTCAGTGTAAAAATAAGCCGAAATTATTTTGTTATGGGTGTAGCAAACTGACATTGAAGACTCAACAATGTAGCTTGTCACCATTAGTTAGAAAGGCTTATGAACTGTACTTTGGATGTAGAGTTCGGGACCAGAATAAGTCCTGAGCTGCACATATATGCTGCAATTAATGTTCCAGGAATCTGTGAAACTGGTTACAAGGAAAATGTAGTAGATTGAAATTTGCAGTACCTATGGTTTGTCGTGAACCGACCATTCACGTAACGGATTGTTACTTTTGTTTGACCGATGTCAAGAAATTCTCTTCAAAATCCAAAAATTGTATTCAGTATCCAAACTTACACTCCGCTATGCGACCAGTTACTCATTGTGAAGATCTCCCTATACCTACAGCTCCAGATAAATATACTGTTGATAGAGAGGAAGACATCTCCGATGACGCAAACTATCAAACACTTGACTTTCAACCATCTATTACAAATTCACATCATAAAATCACACAGGCAGAGCTTAACGATCTTGTACGGGACTTAAAACTCTATCAAACAGATTCAGAATTACTGGGTTTTGGGCTTCAACCTTGGAATCTATTACAGAAAGGTGTAAAAATAAGTTCATTTAGAAGACGACAAAGAACTTTTGTAGACTATTTTGCGGAGAAAGAAAACATCCCTATATTGTTCTGATGTGAATAGCTTATTTCAGGCATTGGGACATGAACATAATCCAGCAGAGTGGCGCCTGTTTATTGACTCGTCCATACATAATCTCAAAGCTTTGCGCCTCCATATAGGCAATGTTTGTCCGTCTGTTCCTGTAGCGTATTCTACAAATACAAAGAAATCTGACAAAATTATGAGTGATATACTGACGTTAATTGAGTACACTAAATTCAAACGGTTCATTTGTACAGATTTGAAAGTCATTGTGATATTAACAGGCATACAACAGGGATACACTACATTCTGCTGCTTTCTCTGTGAATGGGACAGAAGTGAGAGAAAAATCATTACATCCGTAAACAGCGGCCTCCAAGAAAAAACTTCATGCCTGGCACCAAAAACATATCACATGAACCACTTGTGGAATCCTCAATATGCCTTTCTTCCACCACTTCCACACATTAAACTCGGGTTGATGAAAATATTTATAAAAGCTCTGGACAGAGAAGGTGGGGATTTTATGCATTTTGGGAACAAATTCCAAAAATTAAATGAGGCAAAGTTAAAAGGAGGGGGTTTTATTTTCCCACAAGTTAAAGCACTCTTTCATGATGAAAAGTTTGAAAATAAACTGTCACAAGCAGAAAAAGGAGACTAGCTGGCATTCAAATCAGTGTGCTCATGTTTCCTTGAAATGAGAAAGCTGAAGACTATGAACATCTTGTTATTGACATGGCGCAATGCTTTCATGCTGTAAGTTGCAATATGTCATTAAAACTACACTTTTTAGACTCACATCTGGACTTCTTTTCTAAAACCTTCGCGTAGTTAGTGATAAGATTGGGAAAAGGTTTCACATGGACATCTCTATGTTTGAAAAGCTTTTCAGTGGACGATAGAATGGAAGTATGGTAGCTGAATATTGGTGGTCTGTTATCAGGGACATACCAACAGATGCACAGTATGGTATTTCACTGAAAAGGCTGGCCAAAAGTAAAAATTTCAAGTCTCATATTTAGTTGTTCCTTTTCTGGCTGGTATAAGTGCACTATCCTGTGCATATGATAACGAGTTCATTTCGGTCTATAGCCTCTCCAATCGTCTGGTATTCCACTTGAAATTATGAAGAAAGTCTCTTTTTATACTTTTGGTCCATGTATCTTTTTATCGAAATTTTAAAATACTATTCTTAGATGAATTTCAGAAACTTTTTACGGTTTTAAAAGACAAAGGTGTATACTTCCTTTTACATAAATATTTTTGTAAATATAATGCATTATCATTATGATATTCACATTTGAAACCATAGCTTTTTTAGGTTAAATCTTTTAGATAAAAAGGTAATTCTAATAGGGAGTTAAACTGAGTTCAATAAGAACTCTTGTGTTTTTATAATGTATATATTGGCTAATTAAAATATATGAAATAAAATCTACCCCATTTTGCCCCCCCCCCTTTATTTTATAACGAAAGGAATATTTTTAAAAAATTTTGAAAAAAAAAATTTTTTTAGTTTATTAAACTTTTTAATTTATTAAACTGTTTACATTTAATATATGCACTAGTTTCTCTACTCCCTACTGTAGACTATTTGGTAGGCAGACCTCAAATCTGCAAATTGAAGTGAAAAAAAATTTTGTTTATTGTTTAAGTCGTTCGATTCTTTTTAAATAAGAAGTTTTTTGATCGTATAGTGATAACGTCCACTGAATGATTCTCTGTAAATATTGTTACATTTTTGTTTTGTACCAAGTGTTCGTATTAAGTAAATTTTGTTGTGTTTTGTCTAAAATGGCGTTGTCATTTTAAAAAATGTATTTTAGATCAAACATAAGGAATGGTGTTTTTTACTCACTAACCAGGTAAGAGAGTTTTATACTATTAAGAAGAAATGTACTAGATATAGATATATTATTTTTTTCAATATGGAAACAGCAATAAAGAATATCTAGAAAATATATGTGTGATGTAATAAAGCAGTGTGACATCAGAAAAATAAACAAGAAATTTGAGTTTCTAGAAAAGAAACTTGTCTAAATTACGAAATGTCCAGAAAATGAAATACACTTGCCCCGTTACAAATTAAAATCTTTCAAACATCATTATAAACAGAAATGGGCTTCATCGCGATTCACTGAACAACGCTTTCGAGAAAACAACGAAGAATTGCTGAAAGGAATGCTTTATTTACCTACCTGTACAATAGAGAAACCCAGTCGTCCATCAAAATAATTTAAATATTGTACTGGCAGAAGTAAGAGGTATAAAATTGAAAAATTAAGATCTGAAATAAGCCACGAACAATTGACACATGCAACTCAAATGAGCGAAAGAACTGCTGGACATGCAGATGTCGCAAAAATTATTAAAGACTTCAGTCATCCTAACTAGGGCAACAAAATATCGAAAAAAATTAACTTTGGCTGAGACAACAAAACTAGGTACATTGCAGTTATCACCGACTGAGGCTTTGACCATGTTTGTTGAAGAGTATCTCACATACAATCAATATAATATCATCCGAACTCCTAATAAAATATATACCGTTGCTATTCACTTCTTCAGAGAGCTAAAGAGCAATGTTACCCAAGAGATATTACAAGTACTGAAAACATGGCGGATGTAAAACTTCACACTACGCAAAGAATGTGTAAGTAGTACATAGAACATGTTTTCACATCAGCGAGTGGAGTAGAATTGAAAAATTTAGAACTATTCTGCAAATGGGGTTCTGACGGCTCCCAACAACATATGTTCAAACAAAAGTTTGAAAACTCCTTTGTCAGTGACTCAAACATTTTCCAAAGCTCTTAAGTTCCTTTGAGATTAATAAGTAACATAAATAAATTTCAAAAAGTATGGTGGCAGAACCCTGTACCTTCATCCCCACGTTTTTGTCTTCCTATACGAATAAGATTCATTTATGAAGATAAAGACTTACTCCAAGAGGAAGTAAAATACATTGAAGAGCAGGCACGAAATTTAATAAGCACAGAGATACAGCTTATGGCATACTACAAGTTCTGTACAGATTAATGCTGACTATGGTCGATGCTAAACTTAGCAATGCTATTACCAGCACCTATTCGACGATGCAATACTATACTTGTAAACAATCATCCGAAGATTTTATTAAGTTAAAAATAGTTTAAAATATTGACCCTGATTCTTTGAAATTTAGTCTCTTAATACTCCATGGTAGGATCAAAATTTTCGAGCCAATTCTACATCTTGCTTATAAGCTTACAATTAAAAAGATTGCAAGTAAGAAGTGATAAGGAAAAATATATTGTGAGTCAAAGAAGAAAATCAGTACACGAGAAGTTTAAAATGGAGAGGGAATTACTTGTAGGCATTGAGAAAACTGATTTAGTAAACACCAATGACAGAAACACCTCAAGAAGGTTTTTCTCAGATACAGAAACATCAGCTAAAATTACAGGAACTGACCTAAAAATAATCCGAATTTTAAAAACTATTCTAGAATTGTTATCGTGTAATTATAAAATAGATACAATTTTTTAAAAAGAATTTGTGAATGATACCTCTAACCATTACGTAAATCATTACGGTTGTCCCCCAATGTCACGCACATTATACAAAATTTTGAGTAATGGAGCTACCATTACAGGTCATGCATTGCTCCCAATCGGCTGTTATAAGAGGTAGCGGCTGAAGCTTGCAACAAACATTTCCGTTCATATAGGCAAAACATTTCAAGAAAAGTCTTGCGCATAGAATGCAATTAAGATGTGCTCAATCGCCTACTTTTGAGTCCCGATCCTTATTTAAGGTGTAGTATGCGAAGAAACTCCACAAAAAGTAAAATATTTTCTGCAGAAGTATTAATTGCCAGAATCTAGTGTTTCAAGTGATTCTGAAGAGGATGATGTGAAAGTCTATGATCAAAAGAATGCTGGTCAGTAGGACATTATTTTGTTACACATATTTGCGTAAATTCTACGAAAAGTGGTTTGTTTTCAACGTAATAAAATATTTTATGTTTTCTTAAAACATTTTATCTGCAATAGAATGCATAAAAGTTTTGAAATAATTTTGGCCACGTTTTTCAGCAAAATACCACACTGTGAGATGTTTAAAAGAGAAAATGGCCAAAAAATTCATTTTATTATTTGTATTTTCTGTAATCAAGCCTATGTTACATTTCTTTGTAACCAATTTGTATAAATATGAAAAGCGGGTATCCTACAAAAAGGGTATGTGATGGACCATTTTGGTTCCGATATATGAATCAAGCACCTTTTGTTTATATAGAATCGAATAGTTTCATCTAAAAGAAAGAAAAAACATTCATATTTGTTGTATACTGTTATCGCTGTTAGATAGTAGCACAACCAAATTCTGTTGTGTACCCCTGTAAAAAATGATAAATTAAATGTGCACCATACTTTTCAGCAAGCCACTTATAATGCACCACAGTAATGCCTCTAAATTTAGTTATGTTTGAAAAGGTATAACATCATTAAAATATACTGCAAACTTTCTTACATGTGTATAAATCTTATGTAATAGAACACTTATGTGTGACCCTGTAAATGAGTAAAAAATGCTTTGCACACTATATTCTAATAAAATCATGTTGTAATGCCCTTCGCAAATACCTATAAATTTTATTATGTTTGAAATGGTGTAACACCATTAACATGAAACGACTTTTTCCATTGACCGTAATGTAACGAATTACTTTTGACGGTTTCTGTAAACGAACATTAAATGTTGCACAATTCATTTTCAAAAGCTCTCGTGATATTGTAAATGTCATTAACATATAAAAGCTACAGTGTAAACCGAGTATATTTACGAGAGTTAGAACACGGAGTGATGCCTAGACGGACAGGCGGACAGACAGACAAACGGATAGACAAACCAAAGTCATAAACACTTTTCAACTACGTTGGAAAGTGTTAAAAGCACCACTTACTTTAAAGAAATTTTTTTCATTGCAGACCTATGTAATAAAGAGAAAATACGTCAACAATAAATATTATTAATAACTATATACGTATTAATAATAAATATTATTATTATTACTATCAAAATAATTATTAACTTCAAAATTATCTCAATAAAACTCCAGTCATTCGGATCGACACCAGGGAATGCAAAATTGTATTTTCGATGGAAAGCAACTTAACTGAAATGCGAACTGTATGTATTCATTCTTTAAAATATTTTTTCCTTGAAAATCCTACTTAAAACAACATTAAAAATTATATTTAATGGGAATTTTTGAAATCTGTATTTGGAAAATTTTAAGTCAGTATTTACGGTCTATAGCAAAACATTTACATCATTGTAGTACATGTTCAATTAACACTTCTATATGCATATATTTATCATATATTCCCTAATAAATGGCTTATGCTTGTGTTCCTTTTAGTTTTGATTAACATGAAATAAAACTAGACTAAGCTCTCAGAAAAAAAGAGTATCATAAAAAGTTACTGGAAGTTTGAAAAGCTATCTGAACAGCAGAGACAATTTCGGAGAGAGTTTTAAATTGATTCCTTTACGAGACTTGCAATCGTTAGAAATATAGTTAATTTAAGGCAGATGTAACTGTTCAAAATATTCACAAGAAATTTTCAGGAAAACCGCAGTCATTAATAAATCCCGCAGAAATTGTGGTAGAAAACTATGGCGAAAATTGAGTTCGACCATTACCTCGCGAGGTAGGACCTTAAAAATCAAGAATCCATCGTATTCTAAAGCATCTGACTTAGGAAAAGTTATTTTTCAAGATAGCCCGCACTGTCAATGAAGATGATCCTGACCAGAGAGTGCAATTGTGTATCTATTTTTTTAAACACCCTGTGTATCTGTTTTCCTATTTTGTAGTAAATATGATATCATTAAAAGGCAGGCCTTAATTTATGTTGAATATTTCAGATCTACTTTTCTATTAAAAAAAAACAATTTCAGATACATTTTTAAATCACAACAAACATTCTTTGATGATTATCCGAATTATCCAGATTACGTTACGAACACATTACTCCGAATAAAGGAATTTCACATTAATCGTAATTCTACCATTATCGTGAATAATGTGATGAATATTCTTAGAAAATATATCTACAAAAATGTATCTGTTCATACACATTATATTAGTTATTAGATAAATGTAACTGCAATTAGTTCTTGCCAAAATAAGAGTAGATCCTTACATAAGAAGTAAATTAATACACTTTCACTATATCATAGGTTATTCAGACGAAGTAAATTCGGACATACCTAAAAAGGTTTACATTATGAATCAGAACACCCATAAAGTATTTCCTAATGAAGAGAATGGATTATTTTCCAAATAGCTAAATCTAATTTATTCCAACAGAGCGAAAAATGTCCAGGCCAGGACTCGAACCTGGGTACTTTGGCTTCATATTCATATTTACTCTTATTTGTTGGATACTTGTCGTTGAAAATTTTTCGTTCTGTTGAAATATGCTACTCCAACCTTGAAAAATTAATCACTGTTCTACAAGCATGATGCTTAATCTACTTTAGAGAAATTAATTTGAGATTCATTCACAAGTTGGCTTTCACAAGTTTGACTTTCTTTACTGGAATCAGAAAATAAAGTTATTTTATATTTATCAATTTGAAATTCAAATACATTTACACTAAATTAATTTCATTAAAATCTCATATAAAGACATAATGATAAGATAAAATACATCGCAAATAGCTATTTATAACAACAATGTAAATAATAATAATAATAATAATAATAATAATAATAATAATTAATAATAATAATAATAATTATTACTATTATTATTATTATTATTATTATTATTATTATTATTGTTAACTTCAACAATATTAATTTTACCTCTATCATTATTGAACATCATGTGAAGGATATTGTTACTGGCCATATATACAAATATATATCTGTTTATAAACATTATCTCAGAAGATAGATAAAAGTTATTATAATTAGGATTTTATAAATAGTGGAAAACTACGTATAACAAAATGAATATATTTTCTCTATATCATAAGTCATTTTGACGAAGTAACTTTAAATATGTGTAAAAAGGCTTATTGTATGAATCAAAGTACCAATGTTATTAAATTATCGTTGTATGAACATGGTGCTTAATCTACTATAGAGAAATTTCCTTGATATACATAATCAGAACAAGTTGACAAATGTCATTAATGGGATCAGATACTTTCATTTTTATTATTGAAATAGAGTAATCAGAGATAATGCGTCAACAATAAGTATTATTAGCATCTATATAAATTTTAATTGTTATTATATTTGCTATTACAATTGCTTTAATTGTTATTTTTCAGTTCAAATCATTACCACATGCACCTTCATGCCGCATTACAAAACGCAAGCGCATTACAAATGCGTACTTTGAGTATGGGGTTATGTGAAAGAAAGTGTGTATGTGCCTCCCATGCTCAAAACAATTCAAGAACTCAAAGTACGCATTTGTAATGCGCTTGCGTCGGTGACTGAACAAATGCTTCAGAATGTATGGCGTGAAATAGACTATCGCCTAGATGTTGTCCGTGTGACCAAGGGAAGTCACATAGAACATTTATGACGTATGTATACAAAATTTTGAAGTTCCGTCTACATTCTGTGTTAATCTTATCGATAAATTATTTTCCATTAAATAGTTATAGTCGTTTGTAATCGCTATATTCATTTTGACTTACCCTATATTATGTGACAAACATTGTTATTGACCATATTTACAAATACACATCTGTTCTAATGCAATATATTAGTTACAAGCTAAATGTAGGTAAAATTGTTACAATTCCAACTAAAAAGGGGAACTTTATGTATTGAAGTAAATCAATAGGCTTTCTATATTCCATGAGTAAGTAATTCTGACGAAATAGCTTCAGATGTAGCTGAAAATACAGTATGAGACAGAATATCAAAGCTATTGAATTATTGTTGTCAGAACATAGTGCGTTATCTACTTTAGGGGTATTCCCTTAGGATACATCGTCGAATCAAATTGGCAAGTTTCCTTAATGGTATCAGAATATAAAGTCATTTCATATTATCAACTTCAAACTAAAGTGTGTTTAAACTAAACTAATTTATTTTTTAACAAATGTCATTATTAAGAGAAAATAATTGAGGAAAACGCATCAACAAAAAGTATTAATTATATCTATACAAATAATAACTATTATTATTGTTATTACTATTTTGTATAGTATTACCTTTCATTCCGAAATTAATAATTGAATTCTAACCATTATATTATACAGTGCGGCAAATTATACCTATTTTTTATCATATATTACTATTATTCATTTCAAAATTAATAAGTGTATTTCTGCCATTACAGTAATATAATGTGGCAAATTGCATTACACAACATATTCCCAAATATATATTGATTCATAAGCTGTATACAAGCTATTAGAAAAATATAGCTATAATTATTACTTGTCAAATTTACATTGAAGTTTTACGAATCAAGAAAATTAGTACTCTTTCACTATATTATAAGTATTTCTCACAAAATAACTCCAGATATATCCGAAAAGACTTATAGTATAATTTAGAATATCGATGCTATTGAATTATCGTTGTCAGAATATGGGGCTTTAACAACTTAAGGGGTATTTTCTTAGGATACATCGTCGAAACAAATTGAGAAATTTCATTAATAGGATCATAAAGAAAGTAATTTCATATTTATCAACTTTAAATTAAAATGTACTTAAACAAAGTGAATTTCATTTTAACAAGTGTTATTATTAATAGAAAATAATCAAAGAAAATGAGTCAACAAACAATATGAATTATATCTATAGAAATATTAACTATTATTATTGTTATTACTATTTTGTATAGTATTACATTTCATTCCGAAATTAATTATTGTATTTCAACCATTATATTATACGATGTAGAAAATTTCGTGATAGAACATATTCACGAATATATATTTATTCATAAACGGTATATTACTTATTAGATAAATATAGATATATTTAATAGTTGTCAAATTTAAAATTAATTGTTTTAATGAGAATATTTAATGGACTTTCACTATATCATAAGTTTTTCAGCCGAAATACCTTCAGCTATAATGTAAACAGACTTACAGTATGAGCCAGAATATCAATGCTATTGATTTATCATTTTACGCACATGGTGCTTAATCTACTTTAGAACATGTTGGAAAATTCCATTAATGAGATCAAAATATAAATTAATTTGACATGCATTAGTTTGAAATTAAAATGTACTTAAACTAAACAATTTTATTTAAAGTCCAATAAAGTTTTTTAACAAATGTCATTATTAAGAAACATTAATCAGCGAAAATACGCCAACAATATCTATATATTTAAAATGCTAAGCTTTTTTTTCGACAGTTCGTGAGAAAAAACTACTTCATCAAATTACATGATTCTTATTTTAAATGAAGGATATTTGGCCACAGATGTGTTATCGTGTATTCATTTGTTCAATTCTTTTATGAATTATCAGAATTTAAATTTCAAATATTTTTTTTAATTTCTTCAGAATGGGATTATATCCAATGGGATCAAATCGGATTATATCCATTTTTCGAGAATAAAAGAGAAATAAAGAAAAATATTCAAACATGTGGCCTTTTGAACATTTTTTTTTAATTTGCAAGTTAAATGTCGGTAAAAATACTTATGCGCGTGCAATTTCTTTTTATAAGAGAATAACAATTCATATTTATTGTGACGTCACAGGAATATTGTTCATTGGGATTATTTTATCTTTATGCATTATAACTTTATTGATGCCATTTTTCTCATTACAATTAAATACAAAATTTATTTTTATTTGTATACATGGTGGTTAAAGATAAAAATAACGTATATAAAGTACGTATGAAAAGTTTGTGCCGGTGAAAATAACGTATATAAAGTACGTATAAAAAGTTTGTGCCGGTGAAAATGACGTTGATGCTTAGCTTGAAATGCATTTTTACTTTGATAAAACTGAAGAGAAAAATTTATGTGATTATGTCAACATGATGTAATTTTAACTTATTTTTCAATTCTTAATTATAAAGATTAGAATTGGAGCCTTTATTTATTGCTTCATCTTGATTGCATACCTTAATTACATGTTATTTACATGTTATCAATTACTTTTTTTATTATTATAAGTTAGAGAACTTCATTTAAAGAAAAAAAAATCATAAAAATTTTGGATTTCAGGAAAATAAAATTGTTAGAAATAATGTTAAGGGTAAAAAAAAAAAAAAAAAAACTTCAAATAAAGATTGTTTTTTGAGTTAGAATAAACAATGTAAGGCTAATATTTTATAGGAATTATTTTTTTAGGTTTATTATAAGTCCCTTAACAATTCCTTATAAGCGGCAAAGTCCTTTCAAACTGTTTTTTTTTCAAACTGTGAATTTCTCTGTTGACGTCAAAATATGGCAGTCTACTTTTGGACACCAGCCAAAACCCATTGGTAATTTTTTAAATGTATAACGATTATGACAACGAACGGCGCTATCGCTTTCGTTTTTATTGCGGTTACATTACTTCTAAATACCGTATAATTTCAATTGTTACATCATCAATTAGAAAAATGTTAACTTTCGAACGAAATTCATTTGAAATCTGCCGTTTAATTTAACGACATTTAAAATAATTTTCGAGCATAAATTGTTTATCAAATCTATCTCAACGATGGCCATCAGTTTGCTTCAATAATGTAAAATAGCCCCTGAAAAAGTTGCCACAAGAGGAAATTTAATTCCCTAATCAACATAAAAAGCGAAAACAAAATAAAAATTCCCCTGATAAATCATAAGATCAGATTATCCACAAGATAGAGCATTTTGGTGCTAAACCAAAAAATATCAATAAAAAAAGAAACAGATTTTCAGTTTATGAGTTGATATGTTGAGTTCTTTATGTATGCTTTGCATCCATCAGAATATGGTGGAAATTGTATTTTGTAATTTTTTAAAAGATTCATTGGGTATTTCACTGTATAAGAGGAAAACGTGCCCCGATTGTGGAAAATGGATAATCATCCTGATTATGGAAATGAATCGAAAAAAACCATAAAAAAGAAATTACACTTTAAAACATTAAAAATCTGCCTAATCTGCAGATTGTATATTATTGTTGCACAAAAATTTCTTCATCTTTACATAAAAATGGTTATCTTAAGACAATGGATGTCATACGCAGCATAATGTGTATTGATTTTATCGTAGATCATTTCCTGACGTTATTATTGTTCCTAATATCTCTTAATTTACTTTGAGTCAAATAACTCCCATTCCTAAATTGGTTTATGGCGGTGTTTTGAAGAATTGTAAACTTCCTTCAGGTGAAGGGATTAATTGTATTATTACCGTTTCAAAATATTATGTGAATAATATCGTTGTAGAACATATTCACATTTGTACACAAGAAGTATTCTAGTTATTAGCAAAATGTAGTTAAAATAATTACATTTCAAAATAACAATAATATTTTGCATTTGAGGTAAATTAATAAGCTTCGTTTATGCCAAAAGTAATTCTGACGAAAAAATATCCGACATATCAGAAAAGACTAGCTGTATGAGTTGGAATATCAATCCTATTAAATTATCGTTGTCAGAACATGGTGCTTTATCTTCTTTATTTATGGATATTCCCTTGGGATATATTGTCGAAACAAGTTGTCAAATATCATTAACAGCTTCAGAATATAAAGTCATTTCATACTTATCAACTTGAAATTGAAATGCTTTCAAACTAACTGGATTTCACGCAAACCTGTTAAATAAGTTTTTCCTTATTTAAATAAAACATAGCAAATATATATATATATATATATATATATATATATATATATATATATATATATATATATATATATATATATATATATATATATATGCAAATTTATCTTAAAAAAGGCTCTAACGATTTTGACGAAATTTTGTATCCTACCGTTTGGTACACCAGAAAACCATTGGGCAAGGTCACATGTTCGAGAAAATTCGATTAGTGGGTCATTTTAGGTCGTCATGGGTCAGGGTCAAGCTAATCGTATCTAAAAAACAGTTCAAACGATTTTGACTAAATTTTGTATCCTACCATTTTCGAGCACGAAAAGACTATGTCGCTGGGTCACATGTTCGAAAATTATCAATTAGTGGGTCATTTTTGGGTCAACGTGGGTCAAGTTAATTTTATCTAAAAAACGACTCTGATGATTTTGATTAAATTTTATATACTACGAGTTTCGGGCGCGAGAAAATCATTGGGCTAGATCACATGCTCGAGAAAATCCGATTAGTGGGTCACTTTTGGGTCACTGTGGGTCAAGCTAATTTTATCTAAAAAACAGCTCAGTCTATTCAGACTAAATTTTGCATACTCTGGTTTTGGAGCACGAGAGGTCTGTTGGGCTAGGTCACATGTTCGAGAAAATTTGATTAGTGGGACATTTTGGTCATGGGTCATTATGGGTCAAACTACTTTTATCTTAAAAACGGCTCAGAGAATTTGAACTAAATTTAATATCCTACAGTTTTAGGGAACGCGAAGTCTATTGGGCTAGGTCACATGTTCGAGAAATTTCGATTAGTGGGTCATTTTAGTTATGGGTCATTATAAGTAAAGCTATTTTTATCTTAAAAACGGCTCAGACGAATTGAACTAAATTTTGTATCCTACGGTTTTAGGGCACCAGAAAATCATTGGGCTAGGTCACATGCTCGAGAAAATCCGATTAGTGTCATTTTTGGGTATCTGTAGGTCGAGCTAATTTTATCTAAAAAACGGCACAGACTATTTTGACTAAATTTTATATCCTACGGGTTTCGGGCACGAGAAGACAATTGGGTTTGGTCACATGCTCAAGAAAATTTGATTAGTGGGTCATTTTGTTCATGGGTCATGATATTTGAACTCAAAGCTAATTTTTACCAGCTTAGCTGGGTCTTCCCTGCTTGTATTTTTATTAAAGGAGAATAACCAGAAAAAAATACGAAAATAATAATATTTATAATAGAAAGAATAAATTTGTCATTGACAGATTTTAATGTTTGATCCAAAGTAAGATGTAAAAATTAAACAACGCGTACTTAATTCCATAAAACGCTGAAAATTATAATATAAAATAGTAATTACTGTGTTAGTTTTTGTCAGAAAATAATAGTTATGTTTCGATAATTCACGAAATTAAAATTTTTATACCGTTACTTATTACTAAAAGGTATAGTTAGCGAAAATTTATCTATGCTGCATCGAGTAAACAGTAAAAATTCTAGTATTCTACTACTAAAACTTACTAAGTTATGATACTTTGAATGTTATGAATTTTTGGTGTTTTTAGGCACTAAATTTCTAACATAATGGTCATAAAATAATATAATTTTAACTTTTTTACTTGTCAGAGCATGAATAACGTTCATCTAAATATAAAACACATAAGACCCTGAGACGGAATAAAAGTTTAAATTTCATACGTTTTTAAAAAATAACTATTTTGACATAAATGCATGTTCACACAACGAAGAACAACATTTCAAACCTTTTTACAGCTGAAACTATTCAGATAAAAATAACGGTTTAGGAATTACCAATTAGTCAACGTAAAGAGATTATAACCAGCATAAACAGAATTATTTACATAAAATCTGAGAGTTTGAGCATGTTGTCTTATTACCCAGCCACTTTCAGAAAAGATTTGAAGCATTTACTAAATCACCGGCAACTTTTAGAATTTCTAACATATTTAACTGTAGTTTTTAAACAAGTTTTCATTTTAGCTGAATACTGAAATTTTAAAGGAAAAATAATTTATTTTGCGGATGCACTCTTAAAAGATATAATTTCTCTTTCTCTCTCTATATAATCTTATTGCACTCGTGACTGAGAAGCTCATTGAAAAGAGTGAGCTCAAGCGCGATCTTTACATTGCTAAATTTGATAGGGAATTTGTTTAGACTGTGTTTAATTTTAACTTGGATAAATTGAATTAATGAATACTTGGAATAGGAATTGATTACCTTTAAAATTATAATTGAAAATAAGGTTGAAAATTGATACTATTACACGAATAAATCTAAATTTCTAATGTTACACAATAAAAGTATGTTAAAAAAGAAGTTTCCTGTACGCGATTTGCTATACAAATTGTTTCAGCACCAATGTGACCAGATCTCTGGGTCTCCTAGACAATTAAAATTCTTCTTTCCAATCCCGGTATTTTAAAATTTGAATTTTACTTTCAATGATTGAGCACATTGCAACAAACATTTTTTATGTAGTAAAGCTGACTCTCAATGCACTTGTTCAGTCATAAATAGGTCGTATCTCACTCCAAGACGAATTTGGATATAAAAAAAAATATCGATATTTTCGTCAGGTTTACTTCACTTTGTGAATGCTGATGATATCACGGAATGTGTACTTTAATTATATCAATGACCCATACGTACTGTGAGCTATATTCCTAATTATGAGAGTCCGGATCAGCGTTGTTTGGACGCAGAGCGTAGACATTTCAGAATTTCTCTGAAAACTATCACATTTTATTGAAAAATAATAATTATGTTGAAAATATCATTAAATCATTTTCATTATTTTTAAGATATGAATGGAACTACGCATGCGGCTTGCAGTAAGACACCCTGTATTTATGACGGAATAAGTGGATTGCGTCCCAACTTCCCTATAATAAAATATATTCATTGTAGTGGTATCTATCACCTCCTACAGTTTGTTGCACGGGTAGTGAATCAGCCTGTATGCGGCACATACATGTGCACACATAAATAGATAATATGTAAAATTATCCATGGAGACGTATACATTTGCTTACATGTGATATACAATCATAGTGACATACACACACACACACACACACACACACACACAGCGATAACGGTATTCATGTCATCAATAGCCTCCAGGTGCATACTTTTTTCTGTTTGCAGAAAACTTTAATTGTAACTGCAGTCCGCTTACGCTAGGTTTGCTTGAAAGATTTTGCAAGCTACTCTTTGATCATCTTATCACACAACTATACATTTTCAAACAATGTTTCAACCATGGCCATAAATTAATTAACTGATTATGCCATTAACTTTAACCATAAATAATTTTTATGTAACATATCGAATTATCTTCTTTAAAAAAATATGTATGCATTATGATCTAACTGAAATTTATTCGGAAAATGTTACTGTTTTAACACGCAAATGAAAAAAAAATATTACTATAATGAAACTATTGCGTGTAATCTTCAAAATACCCTTTACTAATCATCTCACACGAACATTATTGACTTCATAATTTCGTAAAATCTGGCAGCCAATAGAAGGAAGGGAAGTTTTCATTGTGTGTATAAATGGAAGAAAATATTTCTTTGCAAAGATGTCAAATAACGAATGAATTGAGCGTAACAGTATTTTGTTAAATATTGTAGACGTTCTAAGTAAATTTAATTTCAAAAGTATTAAAAATAAATCTTTTATAAAATCCAAAAGCATCCTTTTATAAATTTTATGACATCTACAGTAAAATATCATTTCTTATGATGCAAACTTTTCCAAGGAACCTTTCGTTTTCTTTTGATTGATTTTCTACATTCATAGATTACGAAGTCTAATTAATTTGGAAGGTTTAATATTAACTTATATGCTGATACTGATACTGCGTACTCTTTATAATTCGTTTTGACACTTGTATTACTTCACAAAATCAACTAAGATATTCCTTGCTTAGTTAAAAATGTAAATAATATATTTTATGAATTTTATAAGAACTAGGAAAAAATATCTGCTTTATAAAAAAAAAAAGATTTTATATTTATGCAATATTGTAAAACAAAACAAAAAAAGGGAAAAAAAAGGATAGGAGCTAACTGCTTCTATTTCTCACGTAACAAATTGCGCTTATCGACTTGTTGAATCTTCGAATGTTAGAAGAATTTTAATTAAGGTATGATAATTAAAGATATGAAAATTTCATAGGCATCTAGATCATTTTTATAGAAATTTATAAATTTTACATAACATTTTCCATTATTAATCTTTAATTATTTACACATATAATTTACAAGAGCGATGCAGGTCCGCTTGACATGGAGAACATTGTGTGGAGAACATTAGAAACAGAAAATAAAATTAAGGAAGATTTTTCCCTATCAAAAGTCAAACACTAACATACACTTACTTCTTAATGTTACTGTTATATCCTAATTTTACTTTTTTGATATCCTTAAACTCTTTACGGTAGTGACTATAACTACAGCTAAACTTTATTCCGATGGCTCCATCCATAGGCGAGACATATTATACAGGGTAAGATAAAATGAATATAGCGATTACAAACGGCTATAACTAGTTAATGGAAAAGAATTTGACGATAAGATTAACACAGAATATAGACGGAACTTCAAAATTTTGTATACATACGTCATAGATGTTCTATTTGACTTCCCTTGGTCGCATCGGCAACATCTAAGCGGTAGTCCATTTCACACCATACATTCTGAAGCATTTGTTCAGCCAGCGTCGCAAGCGCATTACAAATGCGTCCTTTGAGTATGGGGTTATGTGAAAGACACCGTTAGTGGGGTTATGTGAAGGAATGTGCCTCCCATGCCCAAAACAATTGAATAACTCAAAGTACGCATTTGTTATGCGCTTGCGTCGTTGACTGAACAAATGCTTCCGAATGTATGGCGTGAAATGAACTACCGCTTAGATGTTGTCCGTGTGACCAAGGGAAGTCACATAGAACATCTATGACGTATGTATACAAAATTTTGAAGTTCCGTCTGCATTCTGTGTCAATCTTATCGATACATTTTTTTTTTCCATTAAATATTTATAGCCGTTTGTAATAGCTATATTCATTTTGACTTACCCTGTACTTCGACTGGGTGTAAAAGTTGATGTCAACTTGGAAGCATCTGAAATCTACCTCAAAGTTTTCGGCACTGTTCGACATTAACCTATAAGAAAAAAAAATGTCATTTATTTTTATTTTTATTTATTTATTTTTATTTTTATTTTTATTTATTTTCGGGGGGGGGGTGCGGATTAAAGTGTTGTGTGGATAGAGTTGCAAAAAACCGGTTTATTCCCAGGTTTATTTCCAATAGACCCGGTTTATTCCCAAAAGACCTGGTTTATTCCCAAAAAACCCGGTTTATTCCCAGGTTTAAACAGGGTTTTTTCTAGTCTTTGCAACTCTATATGTGCAGCTCATTATAGCTCCTATTTAACTTCACTTCATTCAGAATGGAAGGTTCGCCCACCAATATTTAAAAGCTAACGTACCAGAACTAGTACGCTTATAATAGTTTGAGAAATCCTAGTCTAAATTATCCTAGAATGCGTATCTACTAAAGAGTGATTCAGCTGACTAAACAAATTGTTAACTTAGACTTCTCTTACATAATATGACCACGCACTACGTAATTTAATTAAAATGCTTCTTTTTACTTATGTGACGTTAAATATATTTGTGTTTGAGAAAATCAATATTAAAAGATAGAAAAATTTAACCGAAGCCTGCTATCGATTGCCAAGTGTGACGCAGGTGCGATCTTGACGATTCGACTTGAATATTAAATTTCAAATTTAACTTATCTAGTTATCTGAACAATTTTAAGAGTAGTTGTTCGAAGTATTTACTATGAAGTTTTCTTTAAAGTGTTCTCCAACTGATAAGAAATTCCCACTGGGAATATCAATATTGGTTTTATTAAGTGAATTAAGAGTAACGATAATCTTGTTTAAGAATATTAATTAAAGAATTGTATTCATAGGTAACTATATTTTCGAAATGAAATACATTTACATTTTAAAGTATTATTTTAATGATATTTGCATAAGGATATATACATACTGTTAAGAAAATCATTTTTGCATCCGTTACTGATATACAGGTGGTTCTTCTTTCGAACTGATGAATTTTTAAATTATTTTCTAAATGCAGACAATTAATATCATAATTTATTTAATGGTAATACTTATTATGATAGTAAGTGATACCTAGTAACCATACGTGTTAAAAAAAAAACATTTTAGATATATATATATTGAATAAATTTTGCTTATTATACATTTCAAAAGAATTTTTTTAATGGATATACACGATTCCAAAATATTTTTCCAATTGTGTGAAAAATGTGAAGAAGAATTTGAAGTATTGCGTACTTCAGTTTTAACACATTGTATAAGGGAAACGTAAAAATATGTTTTATTGTAGATTGGTAGTAGATATTATTGTTTCACGTAGCGGAAATTTGGTAAAGAAGAAAACAAGGATTAGTCCAAGCGTTCATTGCAAAACATGAGTTGTTCTTTTTCTTAAATATAAACTTTATCTTTCTTACTTCTTTTATTTTTTGAAATTTTTTGTATGTTAATATCTATTGTTAATATATATATATAATTATATATATATTATTGGTTTTATTAAGTGATATATATATATATATATATATATATATGTTGAATTCTGCTATTGTTTTAGCTTCATACAACAGTCGAATAAAAAAGATGGCAAACATCTCCAAATTAATGCAGTCGTAATATGAACTTTAAGCAGTAGTAGGCCGAGTAATATGTAGAATGAAGGAAAGATGAATAAAAAGGCACTCGAATTCATCAGTTTAAACCAACTTATCTTTAAATTCCGGGGGATGCTCTCTTTTAGCAATTCTCTACGTTAAAACATCTTAGAACGCCAACACCATTTTATTTTAACTCTCTGACTGACAAGCCCGTGTTAATACGTTCACTAAGCTCCAGGTTTCACTGCAATACAAGCAATTTTAAAATTTATATAATTCGACAAATATAATGCAGTTTTAATATATTGAGTTATGATTGATAGATTCAAGGTTTACATTCATATATATAATTCAGTTTTTTATGTAATTTTGGAATAAACACCTTTTTTTACCATTTAAAATAAAATGCAGAGAAAACAACATTACAATTTAGCCCTTTTGCAAAACTGTCAGAGGGTTAGCAGTCAATTCGACAACACAAATCCCCCTTCTCTCTTTCTGTCAGTTCGTTTTAAGTGAAGCTGCGCAAGACGAATTTCGTAACAAGTGACATATTTTATCCAATGTATGTCCAACTTTCGCTCGCACTCATTTTACCGGTGAATTAATATTGAAGAAATAAATATCTCCTATGTTTTTGGCGGGAAAATATTTTTCTATAACATTATCGAAATTAAAAAAACGCGGAAATTGAAAGAATAAATTTCGGTTTTTGCGTATTGAAAACAATTTGAAAGAATGATTTTTTAGACTTTTAGGAGAGGGAAAATGGTGAATTTACACACATTAATAGAAATAAAAGTGATTTAAATGCGGTAATAAATAGGAGATATTTAATGAAGAATTTAAGAAAATAGCTTTTTTAAGAAGAAATATCCTGATGAAATGTGAATTTTACATTTTATTTGTCGGGAAATAAAACATAAATTTAAGTAGATTAGGATAAAAAATATTTTAAATATGGTCAGTAATGGAATATTTTTAAGAAAGGGGATATTTTATTAAACTAGGTTTGTAAATAGAATATTAATAAAAGGAATTTTGTATACAGTAAATTTAATAGGGTATGATTTTTAAGTTTTGTAATATACATATATTTAATTGGTTACTTTTGAATGAATTAAAATTTTAAAATAATGTTTGCCTTTAGAAAAATGCCTTTTCACGTGTTGGAGAATCTACGGTTGCTCTTGAGTATCATCTTTATTTTCTAGCTTATTAACTGATTATATTATTATTTTTTTTTGTTCTATTTTTAAAGTATAAATTTAACGTTTTATTTATTTATTCTTCTATTTTTTTTCATATTTTTCTTATACATTTAATTTTTTTTAAATTTTAAATTTAATTATTTTTCAAGTAGCTTTACACTACAGTTCATCTTACACTTTATTAATATCATCGTCTATAAACCATTCTTTAAAAATTTTGCTTGCTTTTATAATTGTAAATTTTATGTATTTATGGAATTAGAATTATAAACAGCAACAATTTAAGAAAGGAAAATATAAAATAATTAGTTAAAAACCAGACATATATATATTTAAAAAAAGTAATATTTTAAAAGATACATCAAACGTCATTTAATTGTAAATGAACAATTATAACACTTCTGATTATTAAAATTTTGAATTTTTATGCACAGTAACCTGCTATTGTGTTACACATAAATGGTAGTATTTACATAACGCTTTGTAGTAACATAAAAACACGTTCGGTGTACTGTTTGCGACAAAGCATTTTAAAGCCTCGGTAACAATTTTTAGTGATATCCTTTTTAATGCAATATCCAGTAGGATTATAAAAGTAATGAACAGCAAATTTATAAAAATAGACTAAACTAAATTAATATTATACGGTCGGTAGTAGTAATATAAAAACACGCCAGCTTACTCCAACGTATAATTTCCCTGAGTTGATATTTTGGCTCTAAAGCTAAAATATCAACTTTGGTGTTATTCTTCTTTATTGCAGTGTCTAGTAATAGTATATAAAGATATAAAAATAAAATTTATAAATAACAATAATAATAATTTAATTAAAAAATAGAATAATTTACACTAATACATGCACGGCGTATTACGCACGACAGTGATGACTTGTGTATAAAAAGAATGGCTGTTAAATTGCACGGTGGGCCTTCCACATTAATCATTGGCTTAACACTGAAAAGTCTTTGGGAATAGAGTAAATGATAGGCGTAGGAATTAATCACGTAGTTGCTTTGGAATTCGCAGCTGTGTCTGTGTGTTTTCACGGAGTGGAGCTCTCAGTACTCCGTCCGTGTTTTTAAAGGTTAAATGAGAAAAAACTGATTTAAAAAATACAATCGACTTCAAGTGATTATTGTGTCTACTTATACAGAGGCCAAAATCGGGACCATTTACGAAAACGGATAGATCAGTTTTAACTCTATTTCAGCAGCCTCTGTAGTATAACGGGTGAAATACATAGCGTTTCTGTGTTGGAAAGTTAATTATATTAATTTTTGTATTAATGTTTGCTAGTTTTCAAAATACACATTATATATATCAGCGCATTTGAAGCTGCTAAAACTGTTTATATTATTGTATGTAGCATATTTAATAAGGATTTATTTTACACAATGAAACTGTTGCTAACAATTATAGGGGCATTTTTACAGTTTGCTTTCCGATCCTCATGTTCTTGTGGTGAGACCGGATATCTAAAATGAAATTAAATGTAATAAAGAAAAACACTCTAAAAAGAAAGAAATATCTCCAAATTAATGCTTGAAGATAATGTAGGGCAATTTACAAGGCCAAGAATGATTAACATTTTCCTAAAACTTATGATGAATTAAAGTTATTTTTTGTAGGGGAAGGTAAGGTGACCTAAAATGATCCCCCTAAGGGGAAAACAGGCAAAATAACATAACTGTTTAAGTAAAACCTTGGCCCTTTGCTAGTATGTTTTACAGTATATTTTGTATTATAAACATATTTGAATAATATTTTAAACCCAAATTGAGTAATGAAAAAAATAGATTTTTTAAAAAGTGTCCAAAGGATCATTTTACCCTCACCAAAGAGAAAAATGATCCCTCATTTAAAAATAATTGTAAATTGTTTTTTATTGGCAAAATAAAGGATATAAAAGTAATTATGACAATACATTTTAAGATGTGTAATTCACATCTAAAAACATACCCCATTAAGTAAAAAAAGTCATATTTCTGTACATGAAAGACTGTATATCTAGATAAATATGAAAATTAATGCTTACCTTATAACAGATGTTATAAAACCGAATTTTTCAAAGAATTCTATTCAGACGCGTAATAATGCGATCGCTTGAATACCGCAATTGCTTCTTCTTTATTTATCACAACTAGTTTATGCGTTACCTTGTAGATAGCATGACTTATCTGGAAGAAAACATATGTGGATCGTTTTGCACATTAAGATCATTTTAGTTCACCTTCCCCTAATTAGTTTAATTGTTTCTGATATATTTAATGATGATAGTTATTCATTTTGTTTTTACAAATTCAATCATTTTGTGCATAGTTAATATAAAGTTTCTTAAATATCTTAGCTAAAAATGTAAAATAATTTTTTTGTTGCTTTTCAGAAGAAATTGTAAACTTTTTAAACGATGACTCTATAAAATTAACACATCCATGCGATTTTACCCTCCAGTGGTGTAAGACCATATGATTCGATTTTTTTTTTCTAAAAAAGCACTTATGAATAAAGATAGAATAAATTAATTATATTTTTCTATTGATATTATTGCACAAAGATAAATGTAGAGGATTTAAACGCAGATTCATTGAATTTTGTTTGAAATTCTGGTAACAAGGGGCAACTAATAATGAGGTATCCAATAGCTGGATTAATTTATTAAGGATGGTTTGTCACAACTGAGTATTTTTATTTTGTGGTACCCATCCGTTATTGTGCATATTCAATTATAATTTTCTTTATTACCAACCTTGCTCGTTTTTATCTGCAATTGGTCATTCCATATTAAAGTTTCTGATGTACCTCTAAGGAAAAAAAACTATGCATGAGGTTAATACTATTTTAAAAACGTAGATTAGTATTGTGTATCATAACAGTATATTCACATATCGTGGTATTTGTCCGACATTTACAACACGTTAGAACTTGGAAAGACGAAAAACAGCAACAAACTGTCAGGCAGGTAAACATTGTTTTTTATTTTTGGATTCTAATGTTATCAACACGGAACCACTACTAAAACGTGATTTATACAATAAAAAGCAAAGAAAATAGGAGCATCTGTTGCAAAAACATGAGTGATCATAAATGAAAAATATATACTTAAGTACAACCGAACTGTATAATATCTTTTGTTGGAAGTTGGTTAATTAAACGAAGAGATAAAACACTACTTGATGATAGATTTTATTTACGCTCCACAGTGGTTGAAAATAATGAATATTTTTAAAGACTTCTCCGCCTTTTTTATTGCAGTGGATTCTTGATAATCCGTCTGCGCTTAAGACGTACCCTCCTCGGTTAATGAGGACAATTTTATTTTTTCCATCATTTCCTATTTGCAATTAACATTAATGACGTCGCTTAATAGGTGCTACTCATCGGATAATGGAGACAATTGTTTTAACATATTGAATGGGCAGAATCGAAATTGATTTTGTACAGTTAGCACAAAAAATAGTACACTTGTCTTTATTCGCAGTCGCTTACGATAGCATCACAACAAAAATGTTATTCGACTTGGAATATTTTGTTCTTTCATAATATGAGGTCAATTAAAAAATTCCCCCAACTTCTATTTTTCAAATGGTAACACTCACTTTTGACGCTTTATTTGAGCTCTTTGATTCACCTTCTTTGACCAGACATATATTTTGTAATTTTGTTAAATCTCCTTGGTGTTAGATGATACTAATGTTAAATTGATGTGACAAACTTTGATTTATATTTGCCTAAAAAATTATTGGATTTAACTTTTTTTGTTTTGTTTTATATTGTAGGTCATTTTTGTTACTCAAAAGCATAATTTTAATTATAAAAATCACTAATAAATAAACTATTAAAAAATATACGAACCATGACCTGCATCAATTTTTACATAATGAGTATGGTCAAAAACAAAGGTGCGTAAGTTTACAGTTCATTCCAATTATTACTTTTAGAGGTATGAGGAATTTTACTTTTTGAAGGGGCGCTGATTCTGTGACCACTGAATGACATATAGGAAAATCGAAATATCGATCGGAAAAATTATGCGAAAAATTCTTTTAAATTAAACTTGGAAGGCAAATGTTTCTTTTCGTTTGTTTTATATATTAATTGTCTCTACAATCTTAATGATGTCATTCTGGAAGTTTTTCCTTTCATAACCTAAATTACTTTCTGAAATTTGTAGATATCTCCTGAATAAATTTATTTTATAACTATATGAATACCGTCAACCGAGGATACGTTGCCCACCGGAGCGACTTTGCCAAATTAAAATAAAAAAAGTTTATCTCCTCTTTTGTTGTTACATATTCCACCGACAGTGGCGCTGTTGGGGTCGTGTCGTTCTCGAGAACGAGAAGATGCCCGCCAAAGACGAGCAAATAGTGTTCCGAAAAGATACGAGGGTCAGTCGGAAAATAAGTTTCCCCTGGCGACTGTGGACACAGGTGTGTATGAAAGACAAATAATGCAATGAGACATTAAAGATAAAACATAACTTTATTTTTCCACATAAGTACCAAGTACATTGAGACATTTGTCATAGCGCTTCATAAGCTTCAAAAAGCCCTCCAGGAAATATCAGGGCTTCGCATATGGACGAAGCGTTGAACGGCTATGGGCGAAAAACTACACAGCAGATGAACGCGAACGTGCAAGACACAAATACCATTCGGTAGAGGTCGACCGCGATCAAGCAGAAGGCGCTGTTGCAGTGCCTGCACAGATGGCACTGTTGACTGCAATTGCGCTGTCACTGCAACAGCGCCATCTGCTTGATCGCGGTCGACCTCTACCGAATGGTATCGGTGTCTTACACGTTCGCGTTCATCTGGTGTGTCATCTTTCGCCTGTAGCCGTTCAAAGCTTCGTCCATATGCAACGCCCTGTTTTTTTTTTCCTGGAGGGCTTTTTGAAGCTTATAAAATGGTATGACAAATGTCTCAATGTTCTTGGTACCTATGTGGAAAAATAAAGTTATGTTTTATCTTTAATGTCTCATTACATTTTTTGTCTTTCATACACACCTCTGTCCACAGTCGCCAGGGGAAACTTATTTTCTGACTGCCCCTCGTATATTTAATCCTGGACGAATATATTTAACAAGACTTGATGTTAAGTGAATTATATGGTCTTCAAACTTTCCCTCGCACATATAAACAAAAAATGAAGTAAGTGTCATTGTTTATATTTATTGGTTACTAATGGAATGAAGATGTAAACGACGTTTTGCTTTCGTTTTTCATGTTTATTGTTTCGGTGTTAAATCACTGGACAATATCACCCATTAATATTCGACAAATATGGCGTCAATTTTTCCGGTTAAGAGCCCTATGGAAGGTGTTAACGTAACTGATAAAACTTTCGTTCTTTACAGAATATGACCAATAAATCAAGCCAAAAGTAGGCCATATAAAACTTACTCTGAAGAGCATATATGACTGCATCCAACTTGGATGTTATTGACAATGTATGTCCATAAGGAAATTGCCGGAAAAACGTAATGATCCCAGGAAAACGCTATAAATAAAATAAATGTGTTGCATAGTAAATGCGTTGGTGGACACACTGAACTCACAACTCAATAAAAAAGAGAAATCATCCAACAGCTCCTGGTGTGTGTTGACTGAGGGATACCAATAAGATAGCGACATCAGGTTGATTGTTCAAAGTTACTTGCAGAAGTGTGATCTAACTCAGCAAGCTTAAACATATTTTCGTAGTCGAAGATTGGTACGCACCTGCAGTGGCACCGAAACACTACAGTGACACCTACGCACCCTACAGTGGCACCGAGATGATTTAACTTTTAGAAAGTTCCGAAACATATCCCAAACCAGAACTTTAGCTGGAAACGTCAAACTTGTAAAATACTTTGATTATTTTGAAAACACTTTACGAGGTATACCAAAGGAAAATATCCTTAATTTTGACTAGACTTTCGTAAGTGATGACCCTGGGTTAAGAAAATAAGGTATTTTGTAGAGGCAGGAAATACCCAGAAAGAGTTATGAACTCACCAAAAGGATGCATAGCACTTATGTTTTCCGGCTCTGCAGCAGGTGAATTTTTGCATTGCTTTGTCGTCTATAGATCAGAACACGTGTGGACATCTTGGACGGAAGGCGGACAGCAGATATTTATTATGGAAGAAAGAAAAACATATGATGCTTTGATGCAAATAATTTCAAGGAATGATTTATGAAGATAGTTTTATCATGAGCAAAACGCAGGAACGGCACGAAATGCGACATTTGCGAAATCTGGAGCAATGCCGTGAGCCACAAGTCGATAGAGTACTGTTAAAAGAGGACATTAATTTTTTCTTACACTCTAATATAACCCATCTATCTCATCCATTAGATGTTTCAGTTTTTGCTTCTTTGAAACGTCATTGGAGGATAAAACGTACGCATTTCAAATAGAACGAGGATCCATCCTCAGATTCTCTGGAAAAGTCCAGATTCTCATGCACGTTGCCAAGCCTAATTACAGTCATTTCTGAAAAGATTGCGCGCCACTTGGTGGCTGAGTTTCTAAAAACTGCAATCTCCTCACCAAACAAGGACGAAATTCTGCAAATACTTCCAAATACTCTGAATCCTCGAGATGTCAGTGACCGAAGGGGAAAGTTGAGCATCATTCTACTTGTTTAGCTCTTAATAGGCAGCCTGAGTTCCACAGAACAGGTTCAAGTAAGAAGACCAACCTTCATACTGGATCAATTTTCACAACCTTCATTCATCATTTTCCACCAACAAGAATAATTGAGGCACTGACATGGAAAAGGTAGTTCGTCAAGAAAAATCGATTTTGAGATTTTTAATAGAAGAAGTAACTTTAACTTTAAAATAAGTATGTTGATTTAAAAAAAGTTATAAAGCTGAGATATCCATACATGGATCTCATATGCTTCTTTTTTGTGAATAAAACTTTGCAATTTAGCAGTGTAAAACCGGTTTTTGATTCCCCTGTAAAATTAGGTTTTCTTGACTTACTACCTTTCCCATGTCAATGCCTCAATTATTTCAAAAAAAATTTCTTTGTGAATGATTATGTATTACACAATTAGATTTTCTATTTGCAATTATTCGTAGATCTATTCATTTTCATTGCAGTCAAAGACATCCCAAATGGTATAAGAATTAGTTCCTGAAAATCCATTTCAAAGGGAATGGATTAAAATTATCGTAGGAATTTGTGGGTTGAAATTCTTAGAAGGTATTCTCGAAAATGTGTTTGAAGATCTGTAAATATTAGGATGAAGAAGATTCATGCAGGAATCTCATCATTCTGGATGAAAATTGATTTGTGCAGACGATTTGCAATTCCAGATATTCATATTTTGATAATCAGTCGAGATATCAATTAAAAACCCTCATCGAACGCTAATAAATAAACTTGCATTGTCCGTTGATCGAATCTGTGAATATCCGGGGAAACTGAGATTTTTGAAGCACAGATGTAGTAAAAGTTCCATTTTTTATACATTTTTAAATCGCATTTGCATAGTCAACTATGGGGTTAAAAAAAGAAAAATAGGTACAATTTCGGAAAAAACATGTTCGGTTTTATATTTTCCTTTTTTGTGCAGTTTTCAATTGTCATCCCCGGCACGCAGAAAAAAAAAACACGTGAAGCAATTTTTTGCTTTCAGCGGTAACTGTCATGAAAAAAATGTGAAAATATATTATTTCAAAAAAATATTTGTTGGAAGTCAAACTCATATTTTTCGCATTTTCTGCAGTAAATTGCCATCCACGTGGTGAGGATGAAAAGACAAAAAAAAAAGGTTACCCAAAAGGTTACCCAATGGTTCGACGACACTCTTTCTGTGCACCTGGGGAGCATAGATGGTGCTTCCAATTAATAAAATGAAATAAAATATTATTATTCATTAATATTTCCTAAATTACAATTTTGAGTATTTTTCCTAGCAACGTATTTCTTAACCAATTCAACTTAACTTGGTATTCAATTTATATTTAACATAAATGAAAATTCGCCTTTTTGTTGACAGATTTCAGTTTAGCGTCAAATTGTAGTAGCCGAAGTAGTTATACCAGAGTGCAGTAGCTCCAAAGTGCAGTACCGTAGGGGTACCGTATGGTACACCTTTCGTAAACAGCCAAATGGCATATCTGAACAAATGTGATGTGTCACTTTAACGGTACACAAATTCATCTTTTTAATTATCCACGACGACTCATAAAAGAATCATGGAAATTGAGTACACAAGTAGGAATGTATACGTAGAACCGAACATTTCTTGTTTCTATCAACCGTCCAAAACTACACTACACATTTCTGATGACAACAGTAAAATTTGTCCTGAAAACAATATGACTTTGTCGTTGTAAAATATTACGTATACTTTATTCCATCAGAACTGGTGAAACATTGAACTTCGTAGTTACATCACTTTAAAAAATACATTCACAGAATATTTTTAGCAGAAATAAAAAGATGATTGTCATTAAGCTTACAGTCAAATACACATGGCTGAAATAAAATACTTCACGTTCCATCAAAAAAACATCTGCTTTTCTTCAATGTTCAGATATCTTATAGCAGTCTTTTTCACCGTACTCACGATAATTCTGAGTAATACCGAATCTAGCATAAAACGGTTCAAAATAAAACAAAAAATATCAAAAAAGTATTTTAAGATTTGAAATAAAACAATATTTCTGGGATTTATTATTTTTCTGTGTGTTTGTTTTACTGAGCATTTTCATTTTAATACAATAAATAAAAATTGTAATAAATTTTACAACATAAGAAGAATTGTGCGTAGGTATAGGGGGGAAGGGATAAATACTACTCTAATTGTCGATTAGATTTCCATTCTTATGTCAGTTCCGTATTAAATAATGCGTGAGAGCGAAAATTGTTTTAATATATTTTAAAATTTATTTGGGGGGGGGCAGCTATTTCTGTCTATCGTGTACAGTTGCGGCACAATAAGAAAATTTATGTCGTAAATTATATACGAGAGTGGTTTGATAAGTTCTCTGCCTGATAGTGAAAACACAAGATTTTTGACATAATTTCATATTATTTTTCAATGTAGTCCCCTTGAAACTCAATACATTTAAGCTACACTCTTGCATGCTAATTCTTTAGTGCAGCCCTGTACGAGGGTGATTCAAAAAGTTCCCGGCCAGAAAAAGAAAATACAAGATTTTTTACAATATTTCATTTTATTTTTCAACTTGCAACACAATACATTTCAGAAAACTCTGGAGAAATGTTCATTCTTTAGCGTTTTTGATTGACGTTCAACAAGCGCGGCACGCATCCAGCAGAAAACTTTTTCATACCCAAAACATCGTGTAAAATGTCGGTCTAACACAGTCTACCGAGATGTTTGCAATGTCAGCAAGTTCGCGTATCTTTAATCGGTGATCATTCAATACGGCATTGTAAATTTTTGAGACGATTTCGTCGGTCATGGCGGTTTTTGGGCGTCCTGAAAGTTCATCATCGTGAATTGATTTCTTACCATGTTTAAATTCAGCAGCCTACTTTTTTATCATCGAATATGAAGGACAAGAATCCTTTAAGATAGACTGTGACTCTTTTTGTATGTTCGTGGGGGTTAAGTATTTTTTAACAAAGTATTTTATGATAGGTCGAACTTTTTGTCCATTTTTGGAAAATGTCAAAACTTGTTTACTTTACTTTACGGCGTGTCATCTAAAGGATCATACTTTACAAACAACATTGTCATTTGGTCATACTTGTTCCATTTATGTGTTAGGCCGAGAACTTATCAAACTTCCCTCGTATTTACTCGCATAGCCTTGAGAATTTACGATTCGTAAATTATAAAATCAGTCATAATAACACAAGAAACTATTCAATACGTTTATAGACTGTTACTTGTTACTGCATAGGAAGTGTCCACAAACAGAGCAGAAGAAAAAAAGTTCTGAACTCAACAACAAAGAAATTAATAGATAAACTATTTCCGTTTTAAAGATATACAATTATTATATAGACATACATACATTAAATACAATATTCCAACACGGAGTGAAAAATTAGCTAGAGCCAGGAATCGAACCTAGGTCCAGAGCGTTGCGGGCTGTTGCTCTAACCACTGAGCCACTCTGGCCGATTCCTGAGTCTGCAATTTCTCACTAGTAAATCATTTTGGAAGAAAGTTACCAGCCATCTAACAAACAGACTTGAATGACCGGACAACGGTGAATAGATTCTGTGTTAGGCCGAGAACTTATCAAACTTCCCTCGTATTTACTCGATAATTTATCATTTATATGTATTACTGTATTATTTTAACAATATTTCATTTTATTTTTCAACTTGCAACGCAATACATTCCAGAAGACTCTGGAGAAATGTTCATTCTTTGTCGTTTTTGATCGACGTCATCAATCATCATATGTACATCATATGTACATATGATGATTTACACTCATACGATATAAATATGTGTGTTTTAATATTTCCGTTTTCTTGTAGCTATAACAAGCATAACAATTTACTAAATTAAAAGATTCAGATTATTGTTAAATGTTTTTTTAATAAAGTATTTTCTTCTGCTAGATTTTCTGTGTATGTTTCGTTTCTGTGCATTCTCACTTAGTAGAAAGAAATTATATTCCTTTAGGCATCGATTACATATAAATTAAAATCGATTATATATCACACCATTTATATAAATTTATCATAAAAAATGTAATTGATCTTACTTTAATCAAGAAGATAGCCGTCAGCCGCAATATCATATAGTCAAAACGAAATAAACAGGAACTCGATTATAGATGTTCCAGTTTCAGTAATAACTATAATAAACAGCATAAAATATGTACCTAGGAGTTTTAAAGATAAAAAAGTAATTTTAAAAATTCACTTGCTAGAAATCTATTAATCAAAAGTACAACTACTTGTTGGAAGTTTAAATTTATTCCAATGTTTTTAAACTAAGTCATTTAATAGAGGCACATTCAGTACCTTTTTATGAGCATTCATGTTCATCCTTAAATAGAAGCTTCTAGTAATCTGTATAAAAATCTCAAATTTCCGGTGAAAATCTATAGCATAAGGATTTTAGTGGTGATAAACGTAATAAATCAAACAATACCATTACATTTAAGAAACTTTTAATGGCAGATGATGATTATGGAGATTTTGTATTTTATAAATACTAGGGCATCCAACCCGGGCTTCCCGGGATAGAGAATATACAAAAAAACATTTTTTTTTTAAAACTCTGATACATTTTTTTTACATTTAATTTTTTTTTTAGATTGCCCCTTAACAACACCATAGAGCATTTTTATATGAAATATGCCAATTTTATATTCAAATAAAGTTTTGTAATTTATTAAAAATGGTAATTTCGCATTGGCCGTGCCAGAAGTTAATAGCCGAAGAAATCGCTAAAAAATTCGTTATCTACAGCAGTTTATTATTATTATTATTATTATTATTATTATTATTATTCTGATAATTTCAGCGGTTTTAAGCGCTTATTTCGATTACATGTTGTTTGTTAAATTCATGTTTTATTTAAACTATTTCCTTTGTTGGTGAATGAAATTTTATTTTCGTTTTGGAATATTAGCTGGAAACAAATGTTGAACATGTTATATTGTTTAACGTGCAAACGGATTAATATTTTGTAATCGTCTGCATGTAAAAGACATAGATTTTTTAAAGAATCATGCTTGAAATGTAATTTAAATGTTATAATTAATGAGTAAATTGTGATACAGTTTTCAAACAAATTGCATTTGAACGAAGATCTTTTCCCCTATATAACGGTGTAAAAATTAAAAATATTACAGTAACAAAAGTCGCAAAACGGAAATCTAATCGTCAAATGTTGCCATTTGCAAAATGGCGTCAGCTTTACGCACGGACACGTTTGTCCTTTATAATATAGAAGATGAAGCTGAATTAATTAGACATGCGAGTTATAAAACTGTAGTTTTTGTTTAAAAATTTTGAAATTAATAGAATTTATATGTAGGACAATAATACATAATAATAAAATAAAACGAAGCAAACAGGAATGAAAAATATATCTTCTTGAGAAGTTATAATTATTAGAATTAGTTAAAATTCCCTGTTACATTCACCACAGTAGTTAAAGGGACTCACTTCCTTTTATTTGGAGAAAATAGCGAAAACATCAATCACTCAATTTTATTAAAAACTTATTTAGACATTCCTACAATATTTTTCAATTTACTTGGTATTTTTTATTGTCGTTCCTTATGGTGTGTTTTACGAAACTAGGATCCGATTTGCAATAATATAAGTACTGTATATTCCCGGGAGTAACGTGCGCGCACCTATGATTTGAGACTATACGTTTCTACTTTTAAGTACACTTGCCGTATTATGTGCACTTCCTTATTTGAAAATAAATCTCCATATATGTAAAATTAAAATACAACAAATGTAAAAAAAAATAAAATAATTAGTACAAACATAAACAAAAAATGAAAATTCAAAGATCTGGAATTGAATATCTACGAAGCATTTGGAATCGTACTCATTGAACTAATCATGTCTTCTTTCTGTCTTTGAAGTTAACTAATATGGAGATGTCAAGTCTTATGCTGATCTATTCTTAATTTTACTTAACCATCATACGTAGTATAGGGTAAGTCTTGTAATCTTTTTGAAAATCGAAACAATTTTTTTGACGGAATTACACGTTTTAGGCACTGGAGATTCCGAAAAACATATTTTTAGAAAAAAAAATTTCCGTCCGTCTGTCTGTGTGTCTGTAAACGCTCTACCTTACGAACAAATTGAGATAGAGACTTGAAATTTGGTATGTACTTAGTATGTAATAATGGTAAGAAGCTTATTAAATTTCAGTAACCTCGATTATCCGGAACTATTTTTATCGGAGTCTCGAAATATTCATTCTGATAAAAGGTGTATAAAAATTTTCGAAATTATTTATTTTAAGGAGTGAATATAAAACACAATAAAAAACATAAATTTTGCATAAAGAATAAAGTTGATCGCAAAGTTTGTTGCGGAGATATTTGTAATCATATTTACCACACTCTTCGATTTTTCATCACCCTGTATTTCATTCAAATTTCAATTCAAAGACATATTTTAATTGGAAATGAGACGCTTCATACGACGCAGTAAACCGTTAGTTAATATGATTATCAATTTTGGAGTTATAAGGATGTTTCTTTTACGCAATTCAGTAATAGAGCATTTAAGGTTTATGACGTCATCAAGCCACGATTTTATTCGAATTGCAATGTATTTTACAAATAGTTTACACATGTTTTATTTTTATATTTTATATTATGCATATCCAAGATGGGTAAGTATTACGGTGGCCCCCAACGACTAGTTTAATTTTTTACACCCGGCATATAACGAGCATCTTCAAATTTTGAGTAATTTTCTTCTGTGAAAGGTGCGACTAATATTTTTAATAACGTGCGTATTATATTTTTAAAAAAGTTACTCGTTTCAAAAACGTTTTAAAAAATATAACAGGTTCCACCCGGGAATAAACGGTACTTATAGTATTGCAAATCGGATCCTAGTTTCATAAAACACACCACAAGAAACGCCAATGAAAGATATAAATTAAGTTGAAAAATATTGTAGGGATTTATATTTTAAAAATATATAAGCAGTAAAGGAAATAGTCTCATGTGCACTACTTTTATGTATGCCAGTACCTTTTTCGTTTTCTTACATTTTTTTGTAAATCTTGTCCTTACAGTTATCGAGCACACTTATAAGACAAAGACATGCACGAAAAACGAATATTGAAAAACACGTTGCAAATTGTAAAAGAAATATGTTTTTAAATTTTGCTTAGTTGTTCTCTTAGTAAAATTTTAAAATTTTACCACAAGAATTGCATTTTCCTTTGATTAAATTATTTTCTTTCATAAAACCACTCTGTTAAAAAGACAGATGTGTCTTAATCTAAAATAATCTAATATAACAACGAATGAAAATATAAAATAACTTCCTGCGAGTTATTAAGGATTCCCGAAAAACGTTCTTTACTTTTAGAAAGTTTACAAACTAATATATTTACGAGATTTAAAGACACATATATAAATCAAAGTTTCTTTTACTGTCACTGATTTTCGGAAACGTTTTCGAAATTTTTATATAGTTATTAATCAGTTTTCTTAAAGCGGGATATAGGTTTCTGGCATGCTATCAGTTCTCAAGTACACATTTTCAGGTTAAAAAAAATATGTTTTACAGACAAACATGATAAATTAACAGCTTTAACATTAAAATTAATATTATTTTTATTTTTGCATATATAAATTCAATTCCTCAGCTGAAAATATTTAACTGATAATTAATAGCTTCGTAAAATTTGTTATTCCGGTTTGAGAAAACTTGTTATTATACTATAAATCTTGGAGGTGTAAAATCGGTCGCGCGTTATCTCAAAAAATTGGTTTCTCAGAACTTAAATGACTATTTATATATCCAACAATTGAGAAATGAAAATGGAAATGTCCTACCTTTTCCTTCGACGATCAACATACTTATATCCATGATCGATTATAATATACATGAGGACACGTTTACGAATCACGTAATTAGATCACGTAAATCCTTTGTGATTAGATTTCTGTAAAAGAACTTTTTTCATGATATTAGTATTGACTCAAATAATAAGTCATTCTTTGTGTATAAGCAATAGATATATATTATCTAATTTTACAGTTGATTAAATTTAAATTTTAGATTAAATTTTTTTAAGTTACAAGAAGATATTTATATTTTAGAAATTACAAGAGCTATTTGCTCCGTTTAAATGTATTAACAGGATGCGTTTTGAATGCAGATTAACTTAAAAGTTTTTCCCTCAAAAGGAAAGAGAATGTTTTTTGTTTTTGTCCTTGAACTGTTTTAGAGTCCTGAGATACCCTTTAATTGGAGTTTTTTGGCATATTTCACTAGTAAACGAGCACATTTCACAAATATACAGAATACACCACATTTAGCTGGGATTTTCTACTTGTTGCAGCAATTATACAAGTTCTTTAATTGGGGTTTGAACTTTGTTCATTATTTGATAACAGAAAATAAAATAGTCATTGAATGATTTCACTATCGCTTTTAGTGATGATAAGCTGGGTACTGTATATGAAGATAATTGGATATAACAGTCAACAAGATATTTATGTCGGTGAATCTGTTCATGAGATATTGCATCAAGTAGAAGAAAATTTTCCGTTGCATTTTCTTTTTGAACAGCGGTGTTTTCGAGTGGTTGCAGAGATTCTAATTTAATCGAATATGAGGAATTATTTCTAACAATAAAAACTACTCGGAAACGCTTCCGAAAATCAGTGACATCATAAGAAACTTTGTTTTTATAAATGACTTATTATATCGAGAAAAATTATTGGGTTTTTTGGTTTCTAAAGACAAAAGAACGCTTTTCGGATTCATGATTAACACAAAAGAGGTTATTGTATATTTTCATTTGTAGTTGTATAATATTTTCGTAGATTGAGAAGCATTTGTCTATTTTTTACAGTGTATTTTATAATATCTCAAAAAGCTATTACAAAATTATCAAATAAAAAAAAAATCAAAGTGTACCGAATCCCTTTAATATAAGTACAGCGCCTAGATAACATACTGTGGAACACGGTTTTACAGTTTTTTAATTCAAAATGTTTGAATTCAAACCGGAAATTCTAAAACAACTATTTTTACTTTAAGTCACGAAATATCTACCACTGAGTAACGAAAAGAACATTATAGGGAATTTCTGGTATGGATGCGAAATTTCGGAATTTTAAAAAAGCCAAACTGGTAATGCTTTAAAAAGTGGTAAAAAATTGTAGCCGATAAACGTGCAAAATGAGGTACAATGATAGGGAGATCGAAGCAACATCTGCTTTAAAAATAAATTTACCTCTAACAAAAGTAATCGTTTCACTATTGACAACATGATCATAATTTCTGTTAATAAAATCTTCTTGTAAGTGTATATTTCAGATGTAACTGATTTTGAAGTTAGTTTTTTATTATATCAGGGAATTAATCTTTCCCACTCTTCAAGCAGAAATTCATCCTTTGGTATGCTAAATAGGGATAGTTTCTAGATTGATGTCTTGTATCGAGTACTGCAACCAGGAACAAAAGAATGCGTATCACGTTTTTTTAGCCATGAACAATATCATTCATATTTTCAAAGCTTATGAAAGTCACTATCCAAGTCAAAGAAAATAGGGTATAATTTAATCATTTAAAATATTTACCACCAGCTGAAACGTTTTCTCAGTTCGATTCTTATACAATGTTTGCATTGAAAAGAGCTAGCAGATAGTGGCGTAGCCAGAGAGTGTCCAAATGCTCTGGAAACCAGTAATATAATAAAGTTTTCTTCGCCTTCAATATCGCAGAAAATTCTCCCTCTCTAATTAGATAAGGCAAAAATATTTTTTATAAAATTAGCAGTATCCAAACCATCTGGACTGCCACCCTGTCTACGCTCCTGCCAGAAGATGTCGCTTTGATCGACCCGTTATCTTTTCAGCATCGTTCTACATTTATTGGATTCAATTTTTAACCGATTCAAAACAGGAGGAAGTTATCAATTCGACGTTTTTTTTTTTTTTTTTTTTTTTTTTTTTTTTTTTTTTTTTTTTTAAATGTATGTTCACCGATTGCTCCGGAACTATGCGTCCTATTTATGTGATTTTTTTTTTCATTCGACAGAGAATACTCTCGAATTGGTCCCATTTCAATTTTATGAAAATTGGTTCAGTACTTTTTCAGAAATTCAACAAAAACGAAAAAAAATAAGCATTTTAAAAATAGTTAATTTGTTGGGCAGACGACTTTCATTTAATATCCCAAAATATTCTATTACGTGAATTTGCAAATAAAAAGACTGACATATTTAAATCAGCTTTAACTTATCGGATTATAATTCTGCATGAATAAATTAAAGGGGGGATTAACCACTGTTCCCCGCCTCTTTATACTTAACCAATGCGCGCCTTATCACAATGAACGTATATACAAAATTTTAAGCAAATCGGATATTATCAAGAGTCATTACGTTCGGGCCACCAGTTGTTGGGCAGACGACTTTCAAGTTGCAAATAATAAAAAGACTGACCTTTTTAAATCATTTATAGGACTTATAGGATTTATTTTCATAGAAAAAACTTTTTAAGATCCAAACAAAAACTAAAACTTTTGAGTATTGCCAAATTTTAAAAGCAAAATTACATAATTGGATAAATATAATACAACATACGGATAAAAACTATGAATTATGTCACAACAAATCTACTTTTGAATCTTTTAAAAGTTCCATTGTTGCAGTTTCACAGCGGTTTGGCATATTTTGACGAGCGTTTATTGGCGCATAATTAAATACATTGTTGTTTCAACTCCCATACAAATGTACGAGTTACAGAAAATATTTAGCGATTTATCACCTGTGGCACACTAGTTAGAAACTGCCTTTAAAATACCCAATTATCTATATTATATTATACAATACAGTTGTATATAAATGCTTCTGAAATTGTTTTTTTAATGTTTCTACTACATAATATTAACTATAGAGTGACAATATAGAAAGAAAGAAAGAAAGGGGTTACTCCGAATAGTATTATAGGCGACATTATTAGCGCAGTATATTTACCTTGTACGGATCGTAAAAATCAATACACATTAAGCATAAGCACCGAAATCAGTGAATTACACAGTTATCAAAACTGTAGTATACAGCCCGATTATGACACATTATCCAAGATGATTAAGTGAGAATAATGATAAAATTTCTAATCTTCCGTAATCGAGTCTATTGCCAAGGTTAGCGTGAAATAAAAAATATATTAGCAACAATATGGTTTAATATAAATATAGATATCATTAAAGGTTTTAAAGACATTAGATGAGAATAATGATAGATTTTCTAATCTTCCGTAGCCCCACCAGTGGCTGAGAGGTTGTGCTCTCGAAGCTGGTAGACGGGAGGTGCTGGGTTCGATCCCAATCGCGCCAGTCGGCCTAATCGTTCGGAGTTTTCGTGGTTTTCTTCGAGCCGTGGATTTATCCATGCGTAAATACGGATTAGGTTCCCTTAGAAAGACCCCCACGAAGGGCACTCCCCCCGGGCCTATATCCCTAGTGTCGATAATTGGCCGTCAATAATCAACCCAACCCAACCCTAATCTTCCGTAATAGAGTCTACTGCCAAGATTAGCGTGAAGTAAAAAATATATTAGAAACAATATGGTTTAATGTAAATATAAATAAAGGCTTTAAAGCAGGGTTGGCAAGTTTTTGACAGTGTGACGGTTTTATCCGGTTATAACCATGGTTTTAACCGTCATGTCAAAAACCCCGTTTTGACATAGTTTTTGACAACAGCTGTCAAAAACTTAAAATTGAGTCCCAAAACTGTTTAAAATTATTTTTATAACAACATTAAATTTAAAATGTTTCATAATTTTTAGTTTTACACACTTGGGTAAACTTTTCGACAGTTTTGGACATTAAAAACCACATATCCTGTATAAAACTCAAAACATGATTTTGTCTTAACAATATGATTAGAAAATGAAAAAAAATTGTAAGCTATAAATATAGAATAAAAAATAATTATAAGTATCGTTACATTAAAAATATGAACTAATCAAACTACCTCTCACTTATACGACTCTCAGGGTTATATGCCGAATTCTCTTGGTCCCGTCCTGGCTTTATGGGAAATAATGCTATATTGGTCTCAGTTATACGACTGCTTCTCTCACTTATACGACCCTTTAAACGGTTCAGGCGATTTTACATTTTTCACTCAAGAATTTATTTTTATAAATTTTGAAGTACAAATCATTCACATTTTCTTAGCTTTATCTTTTCATTATTGTTAAAGTATTTATGAATAATGAATAACATTTTATATCTACCATCGTGTGTTATTAACGATGAAATCTATAGCGGAAGGGTGGTTGTATGGAATTCCCTTGTGCCTATACCATTTAACAATAGCCAAATGACAACCTGGAAAAATGTGACATCGCAGACAATTAAGAAATGTTTTAGGAAATGTTGTTTTCACAAGACCAAACTGCTAGTTCAACGAATGAATCCGATTTTGAGATCATATAGGAATCCTTTAATGACGAAGAATGGGATGAAATGTTTATGGACGAAGGTATTAATTTCAAAGATTATGTAGAATGTATTGAAAAACTTCTTCTGTCAGAACTGAAAACTGCTGAAAAAATATTTGAGGATATCAATAAGGAAGACTTGAGCGAGGAAGATGATGAAGATGAGAGCAATGTTATTGCTGGTATAAGTTTTTCAGAAACAAGTGCCGCTTTAAATACATTAAAGAATTATGTCGATCAAAATTATTATTCCCGAAATAGCTTGAAGATTTATTAGACTTAAAAAATACTTTTTCTCTGTTCGTTGACGACAGAGACAAGCAAATATCACTTCATTTATTGAGGAAATCTGATTTGTAAAGCTTTAAAATAAACAAAATGGTAAGTGAACTATTTCGTGAACTTTTTAAAAATATAGTTTACGTTTTATTTTTTAATATATTTTATAAATTTTGTTAAAATATGTTCTTAGTACTCAAAACTTATTGTTTTTAATATAGGTAAAATAATTAATACATATAAAGTTTGAAACTTGCAATAAGACGGTCTCTCACTTATACGACTCTCTCAGTTCTACGACTATTTTCTACGGTCCCCTGAAAGTCGCATGAGTGAGAGGTCACTGTATTTTTAAAAATGAAAGTACATGGTGAATATACTTGTATAATTTAGTGTATAAAATTTTATATAAATAATATGCATATTTTTATATTGTTTTAATGTTAGCCCCAGGTTAATAGAATCCAAACAAAGAAAAAGATTACACCTGTTCTTTGCTTGCAAATGCCCATTCCACAAACAATTGATTAAGGATTAAGGCTAGACTTACAGCTACAAGCTTGAAATAATATGCACAAAAAGGGGCATTATTTTATAATGTATAAAAATAAAATTTAACATAAACAAATTGTTCTAAATAATTAAACAAACTAACATAATAAAATGAAGATATATTAAATATGTGAAATTATTCTAACTAACAAACCATCTTCTTTTAAGTTATTGATTTAAAGAATGTTTAATTACATTTATTTCATATTATAATCCATTTATTTACTCAGAGAACATTTGTGTTGCAATTCTGGTTTATATATCTAATGTTTAAGTACAAAAAAAAACATTAAAAATCATTAAAAATCTCGATAACTTATGATCAGTCATTGAATAATGTCCATTTTAGCTTTACAAAATATATATTTTTTTCTTTTAGCATAAGTTAGATTGCTAAAATATTTTATAACAAACTGAACACTTAATAGTAATTAAGATATAAATAATACCTTGAAAAATGCATTTAATAGTAGCTTCAACATTTTTAGCTATTCTTCCTAAGATGACAATTGACAAATAATTTGAATTATGATATATACTTTTATTACAACTAAAACTTAATTATAGTATAACTAAATAAAAATTATCTAACATATAAATTATTATTTAATCAGTTTTTAGCTTAATTTAATATAAAATATCACTAAAGACTGCTAAAAATAATGTGTATAAGATTTTTGACACTTTTCGACAGTTTTTTGACATGACATGTCAAAAACCACTTTTTGACGTCAAAAACCCAACCCTGCTTTAAAGACCTTAGATGAGAATAATAATAAATTTTCTAATCTTCCGTACTCGAGTCTACTGTTGTAAATATAGATATCATTAAAGGCTTTAAAGACATTAGATGAGAATAATGATAAATTTTCTAATCTTCGATACTCGAATCTGCTGCCAAGGTGTTAGCGTGAAATAAAAAAGATATTAGCAACAATATGGTTTAATGTAAATATGGATATCACTAAAGTAATAAATAAATAAATAAACTTTTTAACCAAAAAAAAAAAAGAACCGACTTCAAAAACTACCAAAAAGCGAAAAATAAACTTTTTAACCAATAATTGAACCGACTTCAAAAACTACTAAAAAGCGAAAAATAAACTTTTTAACCAAAAATAGAACCGACTTCAAAAACTACTAAAAAGCGAAAAATAAATTTTTTAACCAAAAATAGAACCGACTACAAAAACTACTAAAAAGTGAAAAATAAATTTTTTAACCAAAAATAGAACCGACTACAAAAACTACTACAAAGTAAAAAATATTTTTTTTAGATAATCTCCATAATAAAACCGTAAGTCATGTGACTGTCATCAACAGTTCCGGAATGCCCGCTTCACTTTTTCATATGCCAGGCGGCCATTTTTATTCAAAATTATTTTTTCGAATAAAACTTCATAAATGTTACATTTTTAGAAAGATCGTTCAAAATAAATTAATATTTGAGACCCAAAAGCAGAATACTTTGCAATGTTCTGCAACGAACTTCAGTTGATAAAAAATGTTCTGCGGGAATAAAAAATAAAGACAGAGGGATATTTTCTTACATATGAAGAAGTGCAATTGCATCTTTTATAGAAATACAAAAGCCATTTGGAAAAATGCTGACATACAAACACGAAAGAAACTAATGGCAAATTTTGCGATTTTGCCTGATCGAATAATTAATTTTGTGGTTTCTTCCGACAATCGATTGACTATTTTTGCAATGTTGCAGATTTTCCCCTATGTCAACTGACAAATTTCGCGTTTTTTTCTCGGACAAAATTGTCGAATTTCGTAATATTTTTTTTCCCGCGACTGATTGAAGAATTTCGAGCTACTTTCAACAATTCACTGATGATTTTGGGGTTTTTAAACTTAAACCGATAGCAGAATTTTACGATATTTTTCTTGGACCAATTGGCGCAATTCATAGTTTTTCCATGCAACTAACAACGAATTTCGTGATTTTTACCGACGACTGATTGGCAAATGATCCAGCTTTTTCTTGCGAGAAATTGGAAAAAACCGTGGATTTTTTTCCACGACTGATAGAAAAATTTAGTGATTTTCCTGATGTTTTAAATTTTTTTTACACGCGACTGATAGGCTAATTTCTTTACATTTTCTTTTTATGGATTGGCAATTTTTTACTGCTTTTCTTGCGAGGGATTGGATCGACAAATTTCCAATTTTTTCCAACGACCCACTAAAAGATTTCGCAATTATTTTAGCCACGACCAATAGCAATATTTTGCGATATATATTTACTTTCTACCGATCGGCAAACTTTGTCGTTTTTTTTTTACTAATTGGCAAAAATTGTGGAGTTTTTCATTGACTGATCAACGAATTTCCGATTTTTCCTCACATTAACACTGACTTATTTCGCGTTTTTTTTTCTCACAACCAATTGGGGAATTTTGCGAAATTTTCCTTGTACCAATAGGAAAATTTTGCAATTTTTTTTGTTACTGATCGACGAATTTCGCATATGTTTAATAGCGACCGATTGGCGAATTCCATGACATTTTCTTTCTACTGATTGGCTAATTGTTTTTGCTTTGTCTTGCGAACGATTGATAAAAATCACGTTTTTTTCTGCGACCGATCAACCGACTTCTCATTTTACCCACGACAGATTGGTGAATTTTGCGATAGTTTCTGTTTGTTGATTGGAAAACTTTGTCGCTTTTTTGCAATCGATTGGACAGTTCTTGAATTTTTTCATGACTAATTGATGAATTTTCGATTTTTTCCAACAATCCACTGACAAATTCGCATTTTTTTTTTTTTTACCCTTGACCGATTTTTTAATTTTGCGATATTTTTCTTGTACCAGTAGACAAATTTTTGTAGCTTTTTCTTGAGACCAATTTGAGAATATCATGAGTTTTTTCCTCTAATTTTCGATGAATTTCGCAATTTCTTCCTAATTTTGAGATTTTTTAACTACGGCCGAATTGCAAATTTTGCAATTTTTTCCCTGTACCGTAGCCAAATTTTGAGGCTTTTTCTTGCAACCAATTAAAGGTAAGCGTGGGTTTTGTCGCAGTTTCTTCCAGCAATGTTCTGGTGAATTTTGCTGTGTTTTTTACTTGCGACCGATAGGCGAAAATCATGGATGTTTTTTCGTGACTGTTCATCAAATTTTGCATGTTTTTGCACAACAGGCTGAAGAATTTCATGATTTGTTCTCCATGATTGACTATCGTACTGCGCAATATGTTTTCACGACCCATTGATAAATCCCGCAATCTTTTTAAATGAACGATTAAAGAATTTTGATATTTTTTCCCCAACCATTGAGCGACGAATTTCTCAATTTTCCTTCGATTGAATGGTTATTTTTCTTGAAAATGATAATTTGAAATGTTCTGCAGAGAAAGCCATTGTACTGCGACGTACGTCGCACTTTTAAGCATATTCTGCTTTGGGGATTTGAGAGATGACTTACGTTCAATTATGTATATATTCTCCAATAACTTCAGTTGAAATTAGCTTCTCGCAGTTCAAATTCTCTATCCATGAAAGTAAACAAACAAACAAAAAAAAGATTCATTCGTCGTGAAGGTTTAAAATATTAAACCATTAAACCATGGAGATAATCGTTCGTAAAGTAAGTTTTCCGTGAAAGATTTTTTTGAGCGCTGTCTGGTGTCAAAAAAATAATTCGTACCAGTGACACAATCAAAGTTTAACATAATTATGTGCTATACAACTCAACTTCATTCTTTATCTTTTCTTGATGCAAGCTGAATGTAAACAAATACAACTCATGTAATGTTATTTATTAATGAATCAAATTTCGAAACAAATTGTCAGTTAATTTGGTATTTATGTATTATACGTGCAAGGAACAGAGGCCACTGAAAATGATTGTTAATCACAATCATATTTACCATTATTAATGAACAATCGCTTTCAAAACAGTAATTTAATATACATTTACAAAATAAATAACATCATTAAGTACTTTTGTGTTATTTGGGCGCAAATCTCGCCAATAGCATATTTAAAATCGCCAATACCAGCTTTTATTTTTCGCGTGTGCAAATTAGAAACGATACTTTGATTTTGAAATCAAATGTTCTGATGGAACAGCTGTCGTAGACGCACCGAGGCACTATATTAACTATAGATTTGCAATATAGAGAGAAAAAACGGGTTGCTGTAATTAGAATTATAGGCGGTAATGTTGGCGTGGCGTATTTACAAGTTACTGATCTTAATAGTCAGTAGACATTAAGCAGAAATGCCAAAGTAAGGGAATTATGCAGTTATGAAAACTCCTGAACTATATCAAAATAGGAGAGCAGAGAAAAACAGAGTCGAACAGAGATCGGCATCTAGAAGGAAGTACGTGAATTTTAATCAGATTCTACGCCACGGTTCAAAAGTGCTGACAGCAAATACGGTTTAAAAGGAATATGATTATCAAAACTGGCTTTCAAAAGTTCAATGTTTCACCAAACCATACTCGAAAATTACGTGTTATAATATGCACCCCGATTATGTCACATTATTGAAGGCGTTTTAAATGAGAATAATGATAGATTTTCTAATCTGCCGTAATCAAGTCTACAGCCAAAGTTAGCGAGAAACAAACAAACAACCAAAAAAATATTGGCAACATTATGGTTCAGTGTAAATGTGGATATCATTAAAGACTTTCACAAAATAGACTTCATTGCACGAAATTGTATTAACTAAAATATGCCATTTGGCACTGGATCCAATTACGGAAAACTACTTAATATGTTTAAGAATCTCCTCATTAGCAAACATATTGCAACTTATAAGCAAACGGATATGACGCATAAACGCTTAAGTTGGTTAAGCGGTTTTTGTCAAGAAAGATGAAATACATAACAACAAAAAATATGCGAAATGCTACCATGATCGCAAAAGTTTTGGATTTGTCTATTAGAATCTTCTGGTTTGGCGAAGGATTACGGAAAAAATAAATTATGAAAAAAAGTAATGTGTTACAGTGCTTAACATACATTTAAGGGAGACCAAACTGGTCGCCAGTGGCGGCTAGTAGTTAATAATAAATTAAATTAAGAGCATTGTATTTACCATGCATATTAGTATATTTATGTACATTAATTTGATTTTTTGGAGTCGGTGCCAGCGAAGCCATGTACAAAATTCAAAACAAAATATCCAATATAAATCGTAACACGCGTATAAATTATATCTACATAAATACGAGACAATAAAAAAAAAATACACATAACTCTTCAAATGGTAGAAAATGCAATGATTTAAATGATTAACTAATTTCCAAAGCAATGTTTGTCGACATATATAGTTGCTAATCTCATTTGAAAATACACATTTATAACATCAGATGAAATGTTTAAAAATGGTAACATGGCTTTAATTTGGCTTGGCTGGCACAGACTCCAAAAAATCAATTTAATGTACATAAATATAATAATATGCATTGTAAATACAATGCTCTTATCTTTAAACTTATAATTAACTATTATCTTTAAAAAAATATTTTTCACTTTGTAGTAGTTTTTGAATTCGGTTCTATTTTTGGTTAAAAAATTTATTTAGTAGTATTTTGTAGTCCTTTTCCACACTATGTATTCTAGGCGCTGTACTATAAATAACAACATACACATTTTAGATTACATTTATTTTATTTTATTTTTCAAATTCCTCATTCCGTACTGTGGGAAAGATGCGTATCCTCAAAATTTCACGATTTTAAGGCAAGTTGTTGAGGCTGGGTGTTTACGTGCTTATCTTTGCGAATTCTTGATATATCAGTTTTATGGCTTTGTACGACTCGCATCTCAACGTTACTCTAGAAACGTATTTATAGATAGTCAGAAATATGCATCACAACATATCTCTATAACGCCAAAACTCTATAACAAAACTCAACATAAAACTTTTTAAAACATTAAAAACTTCCTAACTATAACTAAAAAATATCGAAAAACTAAAAAATATTGCTTAATATTAAATTTATACCATATAAATAATTTCTGTACAAAGAGTAATAATTTATGTCCCTTTTCTTTGATCGGGTTTAATTTCATGCTATAGGTACACTGCAAAAAAAAGTGTTAATTTTACAGTATAATATTGGCACCCCAGCTGCCAGTATTATACCGTAAAATTAACAGTACTAAACAGTAAAATATGTCAAACAACACAGTAATAAAGAGTAATAACAGTAATAAAACAGTAATACGAGTAACCAGTACTGCGTAAACAGTAAAACAATAACAACAGTAGTACCGCGCATGCGCGGAAGCGTATTACTGCTTCTTTTACTGTTTATTACTGTTAATTTTACGGTATAATACTGGCAGCTGGACTTCTATTATTATAGTGTAAAATCAACACTTTCTTTTGCAGAGTATAGTAAGCGTTTTCCCGATTAAAGATCATATATTGGTGGTATATATATATATATATATATATATATATATATATATATTGTTGTGAGCTCGGGGTTCGAAAGGACTGATGCCAATATATAAGGACAATAAAAAGGCTTTATTCACTATAAACAGTGCAATACGATCACAAATATCTTCTGAAAATTACAAGATATTCAGTAATCTTCAAATCCAATAAAAGCGCAGCAAAATTTCACACAGAAACAATGCGTTCAATACGACGTATCAACGACCAGAGCCTTCAGATGCTAGAAATTACCAGAAAGTGCTTTAACTTTCGATAGAGAACCCAAGCAAGAAAGGATCCCAATGTATAGGTATAAGGGGGGTGTGGTTGCACAAAAAGTCGCCAAATCCGTCGCCAACTTAGCGACATTTGGCGATATATCGCCAAATTTGGCGACAAAAATAAGTCGCCAAAAACATCGCCAACTTGGCTATAAACCCATTCCTTGGCGATTTACCAATAGAACTCCATTATAAAACCGATGCTGTAAGGTTGTTTTTCTTGCAAAGCACCTGAGGCCTTTAGCATTGAGTTACATGATGCTCAATAGGAAATACATTAATAATACTGCAATTTTCACAATAATAAAATAAAATAAATTAAAAAGAATGAAATACCAGAACCATAAAATTTTGTCGCCAAATGTCGCCAAGTTGGCGACGGATTTGGCGACTTTTTGTGCAACCACACCCCCCTTATACCTATACATTGGGATCCTTTCTTGCTTGGGTTCTCTATCGAAAGTTAAAGCACTTTAATGAAATATTAATGAAATATTTACAAAATTCATAACATTGCCCCCCTTTCAAGGACTGCACGTCCCGGGCAGTTCAACCTTTGTTCGGAAAGCAAACCCGTTACCAACAAATGCTATACTAATCAAAGCGCTTAAAGCAAACATGGAAAATAACAATTAAACACATTCATAATGCTGAATTATACAAAATATACACTTATTTAAAAAATTAAATTAAATTAAAGTATAGACATCATTACATACAAGTATTTAAATAATAATAACATTAATAATGATAATGCTAAGCAAAAGAAATTATTACATTAACTTATATACAAGACCATGGTCATACTAATTTATATTATTTACATTACACTATTTACAATCAATGAACTAAGTACTATGGCCATAGTATGGAGCCAGCCTGTCGTAATGAACGACTCTAGGCTTCGAACTTGGTGACTTTCGGATCCGAATTACGACATCGTTCAGTCTGTTTAGAACTGTATAAGGACCGTCCCAGTGCGACTGCAGTTTGGGAGAAAGTCCTTTACGTCGAGTCGGATTATAAAACCAAACCTTGTCACCTTCTTTGAATTGATGTCCCGTGGCTTTCGTGTCGTACCTGGTCTTCATCTTCTCCGTCTGTATATTGATCCGCTCTCGAGCCAAGTTGTGGACGTCTTCAAATCGTGCCTGGAGATTCTGCACGTATCCCTCTGGCGATGAAGGCGCATCTGGAGGGCGACCAAAAATCAGATAACAAGGTAGACGAAGATCACGACCGAAAAGCATCTGAGACGGGGAATAGCCGGTTGTTTCATGGACGGCGCTGCGATAGGCGAGAAGAAACAGGGGAAGTTTTTGGTCCCAGTCTTGTTGGTTTCTTGAGACTAGCAGTGAGAGATTGTTGAGGATGGTACGATTAAATCTCTCAACCATGCCATCCGACTGTGGATGTAAAGGCGTCGTCCTAGTTTTGTCCATTCCGAGAAGTTGACAGAGACCCTCAATCACAGCAGATATGAAATTTCTCCCTTGGTCAGAATGAATTTGAAGGGGAACTCCATACCTTGATATCCACTGGTGTACCAAGGCATCCGCAACCGTAGAAGCTTCTTGATCAGGGATGGCATAAACTTCAGGCCATTTCGTGAAATAGTCCATGACAACAAGGAGGTATTTGTTGCCATCAGCACTTCTTGGCAGAGGACCTAGGATGTCAAGGGCGATGCGTTCAAAAGGTGCTCCTACATTGTAGAGATGTAGTCTTCCTCGGCTACGTTTCTTTGGTCCTTTCCGAGCTGCACATGCATCGCAAGATTTGCACCATTGTTCGACGTTAGCTCTCGCTTTTCCCCAGAAGAAGCGCTCTCGGACTCTGTGTAATGTTTTCATGACTCCAAAATGGCCACCAGTGGGACTGCCATGTAATTCTTCGAGGACCTCTGGGATTCGAGATCGAGGAAGTACCAACTGCCACCGAGATGTTTTCCCATCTTCCGATTCGAATTTTCGGAACAGGACACCATTCTTGACGTGGAGGGAGTTCCAAAGAGCCCAATATTGCTTCGTCGTAGGACTGTAAGTCGAGATGTCTTTCCAACTGGGCTTCGTGCTAGAAGATTCTAATAACTCCAAGATTAGTTTGATGTCAGAGTCTGCCATTTGATCTTCTCGAATCTTCTCATCACTCCAGGGATCTGGTGGCGTTGATAGTGAAGTCTTCGTCTGGCGTATGACATGTTCGGGATTATACTTGTTCTCCGCTCTGGAACAATAGCGACAACTTTCGGGACACGGTCTTCTTGATAAGGCATCAGCATTTCCATGCGATGAGCCTTTACGATGCCTGATGTCAAAGTCGTATTCCTGGAGTCGTTGTATCCATCTGGCTACTTGGCCCTCTGGGTTCTTAAAATTCATCAGCCATGTTAGGGATGCGTGATCAGTACGAAGGAGAAATTTCCTGCCATAGAGATAGTGATGGAAGTGTTCTATGGCTTTTACTATAGCTAATAACTCCTTACGAGTGACGCAATAATTCCGCTCTGGTTTCGATAAACATTTGCTCCAGTATGCTACGACTCGTTCTTGGCCATCTATTTCTTGGGAAAGTACAGCACCGACACTTTCATGACTAGCATCCGTGTCCACAATGAATTGTTTGTCGGGGTGTGGATAGGTTAGGACTGGAGAGGATGTGAGAACTTCTTTCAGCTGCTGGAAGGAATTCTCGCATTCTTGTGTCCATAGAAACTTCTGCTTGCTTTCAGTGAGCCTATGCAAGGGTCTTGCGATGTTGGAGAACCCCTGTACAAACTTTCTGTAATAAGTGCATAGTCCCAGAAAGCTTCGCAACTGATGGACATTTTCCGGACGCTTCCAGTTCTTTACTGCGGACACTTTTTCAGGATCTGTTCGAACACCTTCAGCTGAGGTGATGTGTCCTAAATAGTTTACTTCTCGTTGGAAGAACTTGCATTTCAAAGGGTTCAGCTTTAAATTCGCCGCTCTTAGCTTCGTTAACACTTTTCGAATATTTTCTAGATGTTCTTCAAACGTGCGGCCATCAATGATGACGTCATCTAGGTAGATGAGACAAGCTTCAAAAGTCAGGCCTTTTAACACTGTCTCCATGAGGCGCTCGAACGTTGCTGGTGCATTGCAGAGCCCGAACGGCATAACTTTAAATTGCCAAAGTCCTTGTCCAGTAGTAAATGCGGTCTTCTCTTTGTCATCAGGATGGATCTCTACTTGCCAATATCCACTCTTCAAATCCAGCGTGGAAAACCATTTATGCCCTGTAAGAGTATCTAGCGTGTCGTCTATTCTTGGTAGAGGATAGCTGTCCTTCTTCGTGATATCGTTAAGTTTACGATAATCCACACAAAATCTTGTGGAGCCATCTTTCTTTCGGACCAACACGATGGGAAAGGCCCACGGACTTGATGACAGTTCGATGATGTCACTATCCTGCATCTCTCGTAAGAGCTTAGAAACCTCTTCTTGTTTTGCGAACGGCAAGCGTCTTGGATGCTGTTTAATCGGTGGATGGTCGGCAGTATCAATTCTATGAAGTGTCAGAGAAGTGCGACCTATATCATTCTCGTTTTGTGAAAACACATCCTTAAATTCCTGGAACAGTCTTTCTGCGGCATGTCTCTGCTCAGGAGATAAATTCTCATTTCGTCCAATTTCAGGTGTTAAACTTGTAGGCGGCTCCGATAACGTCAAGCTCGGGTCTTTGCAAACACAGGTGACTGGAGCACAGGTTGCGAGCACTTCACCCTTCTGGATAATTCTAGATTTTTCACTTACGTTCGCAATTCTCACAGGTATGACATCTCTCGACAGATCTACCAGCGCTGATGCCACTAGCACTCCTTTTGGGCTCTTCTCAGGATATCCAGTCAAGCCATACTGGAAAATTCTTTCGTTTTCAGTTACTCCAGGTATCATCATTTCGGTTCGAGGAGGGATGATAACATCTGCCTTGGCTGTGATCCGTTGAATGGACCCGGACTCATTTCCAAGTTTAAAAATAGTGACATCTTCTTGAGCAGAGCGTAACTCATTATTCTTAAAATCCAGTGTAAATCCATGCTCTTTTAAAAAGTCCAATCCGAGTATGAAAGGATCTGAAATATCGGCCACATAGACTGTATGATGGTAAGCGGCGTTCCCAAACTTTATTTCCAGTGTCATTCTTCCAAATATGTCGATCTTATCTCCGGTCACAGTTTGAAGGATAACACGTGGCGGGGTCCAGGAGAGTTTTTCTTTCAGCAGCTGAGCTAGATCTTTCCGAATGATGGTCACATTGGCTCCTGTATCGATGATCATATTACAGGGCAAATCATTCACACTTCCGACTAGAAAAACTCCGTTTTCGCCGCAACTTCTTGCAGAAATTTCACATACTTGAAAATGAGGCTTCTTAAGATCTGGCAACCTCCACCCCGTGAGATGACCATTAATCAGTTTTCCTGCTCCTCCGTTCGCGGGTGAGCTATTACCTTCAGTGCTGGGTCGTCTTGGGCAGTCGATTTGGATATGGCCTTCTCCACCGCATTTCCAGCACTTGATCTTCCTGTAAGGCTTGTTGGCCATTAAGGAGTTCATCTGTCTCATTATGTCCTTCATCTGCTGCTGTAAGCGCTCCACAGCTCTATCCGACGTCTCAGGCAGGTTGGCTGCTCGCACAAAGTGTCGATCTTTCCTAGTAGCTTGCTGGGCTGCCTCGAATTTCAGAGCGTAAACCAAAGCCCCTTTTAGATCATTGAGATCTGCAATCCGGAGTGCTGTCTGGATCTCAGGGTCACGCACACCATCGATAAAATGTTGCAGAGCTAAACTTTCTCTAATTTCAGTCGGACAGCCAGGATAAGCAAGGTGGGAAAGTCTCTCGACATCCGTAGCAAGCTCTTGCAGGGATTCAGTGGATTTCTGCTGTCGAGTTTTGAGCTGGAGTCTGCTATATTCCTTCATGCATTTCTCGCCAAAGCGCAATTCTAAGGCACTGACGAGCGTTTCAAAATCCAGCGGTTCATTTGCACGCAAAGTCTGTAGGACGTCGGCAGCATCAGCTCGTAGAGAAGCAGCTAACTGGCAAGCCTTTGTCTGGGAATCCCATCCATTGGCGTCCGCTACGATCCCAAATTGTGTCTTAAAAACTGGCCATCAGGATTTTCCGTCATAGGTCGAGAGTTTAATAGCGGCCCGGGGAAGCATAGCTTGATACTTGACATCTTCGGGATAGTTTTCGGCAGTTATCTTTTGTTTCTTCACATTTTCCAACTCCTTTTCTATACTCTCTATCCTTTCTTCTACGGTTTTGGAGATCTTTTGAACTTTTTCTTCTACTCTTTCTTCTACGGTATTGGCTGTCTTTTGAACTTTTTCTTCTATTTCCTGAAATCTTCCTTCAAATTTGTTTTCCACGCTGTCAATTCTTTCATTTAAAGATGTAATTTTATTATCTATTAATTCTTTCAACTCACCAAGGTTGGTTGACATATCTTTCTTCATTTCTTCCGACATCTCCTTCATTTCAGCCTGGTTTGCAGTCATTTTCTCATCTATCGCTGACATTTCCTTCTTCATTTCTTCCGACATTTCCTTCATTTCAGCCTGATTCTCAGTCATTTCCTTCTTCATTTCTTCTTTCAACTCAGCAAGGTTGGCAGTCATTTTCTCATCCATCTCCCCTAATTTCTCCAATAATTTAGTCAGCTGTGCCTCCATTGCTCTGGTTATTGGCATTCAATCCCACTTCTGACACCAAATGTTGTGAGCTCGGGGTTCGAAAGGACTGATGCCAATATATAAGGACAATAAAAAGGCTTTATTCACTATAAACAGTGCAATACGATCACAAATATCTTCTGAAACTTACAAGATATTCAGTAATCTTCAAATCCAATAAAAGCGCAGCAAAATTTCACACAGAAACAATGCGTTCAATACGACGTATCAACGACAAAATCAATCTGAGTAACACAGTTCTCAATGCAAAGCCTCTCGTATGAATTCAATCGCAGTTGACAGACAACCAACCAACTGAACTGATGGAGGTCCTTATATATGTTTCAGAGATCTTTCCAGATTATTCCAGAGCCTTCAGATGCTAGAAATTACCAGAAAGTGCTTTAACTTTCGATAGAGAACCCAAGCAAGAAAGGATCCCAATGTATAGGTATAAGGGGGGTGTGGTTGCACAAAAAGTCGCCAAATCCGTCGCCAACTTGGCGACATTTGGCGATATATCGCCAAATTTGGCGATATATCGCCAAATTTGGCGACAAAAATAAGTCGCCAAAACCATCGCCAACTTGGTGATAAACCCATTCCTTGGCGATTTACCAATAGAACTCCATTATAAAACCGATGCTGTAAGGTTGTTTTTCTTGCAAAGCACCTGAGGCCTTTAGCATTGAGTTACATGATGCTCAATAGGAAATACATTAATAATACTGCAATTTTCACAATAATAAAATAAAATAAATTAAAAAGAATGAAATATTTACAAAATTCATAACAATATATATATATATATATAAGAAAACAACTGTGACTTATATATTTCATAATTTTAATTTCGCTTCAACAATTTCTGTTGTCTTTGTTCGGAATACGTTTATTATAAATGACACGACGTTTCTTCAAAGCATCTCCGTTGCTTAAAAAGAAATTTGAAAAATATTTTCCCCAGCTAGAAATTTAATAAAGAGTGAACTATTATTAGAAAATTTAAATTTACATCAACACTATCAATTAAATTGCATCAATTGAGGCACATGTTTTTTCATATCTAGCCTTAAGTAAAACCTGCAAGTAATCCATCAAAACACCTGAAGTTTTTTGGGAAAAAAAGTTTACATAAGGATTTTGTGGTTGCCTGTCATATAACATTTTTAATAAAACACATTGCCAAGAAAATGCGATAGAAATGTAACGCAATCCATCATGCTTGATATTTGATCCTAGCATTTTTTAAAGGCTCTTTAAAAAATATGTTTCTTTAATAAAATTTCGCTTTCAATAAAAATCTAATTTGAATTTGTTGCACAGCATGTTGAATAAATCTCTTTTTATATGAATATAATGTGACACTGATGAAAAAATAATTTTAAATACATATTTTAACAAACAAAAATGCAATAAATATGAAGTTGGATCTGGGAACCTTGAATCAACATTTTTGACATATGAATCTGTATTTACGAGTAATCGCTTTCTTTTTTATTAAAATTACTTATTTGGCAAGTGCTTAAGGGAATAAATTTTTGCTAACAATCTATTTGTATTCAAAACGTAAAGCCGATTCTTTCAACAGTAGTAAGAGAAAACTACTGTATCAGTCTTTTACATTTTTGTCTGAAATGTATAATATTAGTTTGAAAATGTTTGTCTGAAATTAATTCAAATTAATCAACAATAATTTGTATTTAAAATTTTTTTTACATGTATGCGTAGTGAAATGATCAAAAGTAGCTTTAGGTGCATACTCACTCTTTATGGGCAATACCCTGAATTTGTTTTTATACGAATCTAAAGAAATATGTTAATTTGTTTATTCGAAAAGAAGAATATAGCATACACTGGTGGTTTTAATTTTGATCAAAACCATTACATCTTAAAACTGTAATTATAATTGTGAGATGCCGAGTAATACACTATAAAAATTTACAGCCAACTGTTCAATGATTCAACAGTTTTTACAGATAATGGTTATTTAACCGTAATGTTATCGTTATCCGGACCAATTAGAATGTTTCATAAAATGATTAAAGCATTAATTGAGGCACATTCAATGTTTTTTCATGTACGCTATCCAGCCTTAAGTAAAACCTGCAAGTAATCCATCAAAAAACCTGAAGTTCTTAGGGGTAAAAAGTTAACATAAGACGTTTTTACAGATAATGGTTATTTAACCGTAATTTAATCGTTATCCGGACCAATTAGAATGTTTCATAAAATGACTAAAACATTAATTGAGGCACATTCAATGTTTTTTCATCTGCGCTATCCAGCCTTAAGTAAAACCTGCAAGTAATCCATCAAAAAACCTGAAGTTTTTTGGGGTAAAAAGTTAACATAAGATGTTTTTACATATAATGGTTATTTAACCGTAATTTAATCGTTATCCGGACTAATTAGAATGTTTCATAAAAGGATTAATGCATTAATTGAGGCAAATTCAATGTTTTTTCATGTGCGCTATCTAGCCTTAAGTAAAACCTGCAACTAATCCATCAGAAAACCTGAAGTTTTTTGAGGGAAAAAAGTTAACATAAGGATTTTGTGGTTGCCTGTCATATAACATTTTTAATAAAACACATTGCCAAGAAAATGCGATAGAAATGTAACGCAATCCATCATGCTTGATATTTGATCCAAGCATTTTTTAAAGGATCTTTAAAAAATGTGTTTCTTCAATAAAATTTCTCTTTTAATAAAAATCTAATTTGAATTTGTTGCGTAGCGTTTTGGATAAATATATTTTTATATGAATATAATGTGACACTGATGAGGAAATAATTTTAAATACATATTTTAACCAACAAAAATGCAATAAATATGAAGTTGGATCTAGGAACCTTGAATCAACGTTGTTGATGTATGAATCTTAATTTACGAATAATCGCTGAAACATGTTAATTAGCATTTAAATTAACATGGTCCAACATTCAATTGCGTATGATTTACATCTCTATTTTCGAAAATACATTAAAATGTAGTAGCGTAAGCACGTGTAGCTTACATTCCGAGAATGTGAGGTTTAGAATTTAGCACTTTGTCGCTAAAATAAACAAATAAATAAGTAAGACCAGATCTTATTTTTAATCTTCTGTAATCAGGTTCGTAACCACATGAAAGTTTTGAGTAAATGCGATTTTTTGAGCAAAAGTTTCTTTTAAATATTTTAATACTATTCAAATTCACGTTAACCCTTTCAGGGGCAAAGGTCTTCCATTGATAATATGTTGAAATGAATGACTGAAACCGGAATTTAGTTAGAAATTTATTTGCAAAAATGAAAAAAGCTATATTACACATACATAATAAAAGAAATATTTTATACGAAAATTCCTGTGCCATTGTGGTATTTGTGAATTAAACTTATGTGGTTTCATAAACATACCGCCGCCTTTGAAAAGGTTAAAGGACATTGTAGTAACCATAATGGTAACGCTTGGAAGTGGACCCAATTATGGTGTAATAGGAGACCATATTTAAGTTTATTATTATTATTATTGAAAGATTTTTTTCTCACCAAGCAATGAAAATCAATGGTTAATTCTGGTAACTTTGCCACTTTCTCTTTAGCTAATTTACATTATTGTAGTAAACAACTCTTTATTATTGAGAATGATTTAAAAAATCATGCTTGAAATTGTTTTTATTAAGGCATAAAAAATTAGCAAATTGAGCTTCGGTTTCCCAACCAATTTCATTCGAAAGTACATTTTCTTTTCTTTTCGGCGACGTAAAAATTTTAATTATCCAATATTTAGAAGTGAATGGATGAAAAACGGAAGCCGTTGCCACTATTAGTTTCTCCTTATCATTTTTTAGATTTATAGGGTACATTTCTAATATTAAATAATCTACACATTTCTGACGACGACGCTTTAAATGCGTACTGAAAGAGTTATATCGCTCAGAAATTTACAACTTTGCTTTCCGTAAAGAAATTCATGAGAAGTTAATGTGATACGTTTATAAACAAAGTATTTATTTTCAACTCCAGAAAGTATTTGTAAAAGCTAATAATTTCTATGAATGTTGAAGGAGTTTTCTTGAATCGCCTTCATTTGTTGAAGTCTCTTAAAAATACAGTAGCCCCGGTTATGTCGCGCATGTCGATTGACAGTTAAAATCGCGGTATATCCGAATAAGAGATATAACAAAGGACATTTAAAATTTAAGAAAGATCATGAAAAACAAGAAAATGTTTTATATTTATCCACAAAATTATAAACATTATGTTTATAAAAATAAAATAACGCTAAATAAGTATACATATTAAATGCAATTTCTAAAAAAATGCTATTTTTAACAAGTTGCAATTATATATACGTTTTGTAAACATATCGCAAAAGAAAAATGAACAAAACCTATAAAAATTCGCTATTAAGCAGATCTTGGATTTGTTTGAAATCTGCTACAAGCAAGTGGTGCATATTTCCTGTGAGCAATTTTAATGCTAAGTGACAGCGCTTTCTTTATAGTACTTGTTTTGATATAGTTGCAAAATAATCCATAGTGACTATTTGTTAAAATTAAATGTTTCATATTTGACATACTTCAACTGCTTTAACCCTTTAACGTTCATTGTTTTCCCTAGGAAACCATAAAACTTTAATTACGAAATTCAACAATGACAGCAGAATTTTAATAGAAATGTTTTCTATTTATTATATATGTGAAATATCACTTTTTTTTTTATAATATAGAAATAAATTTGTTCATAATTTCCGGTGTCAATCATTTATTTCAACATTTTAGCAATTGAAATGCTTTATCCGTTAAAGGGTTAAACAGCGGCATTCCCCAGATATTTTCATTGGCAGGTTTCTGAAAATAAATATTCAATTACGTAATAGAAATTTTGTACATAAAGAATCTTTAAAATAATACTAGTTACGTCTTTTAAGGAATCTTTTAATTGAAAGGTTAAGTATTATATATAAAGTATGTCTTCATAAGATATACTGACCTTATACCTTATTATCAATTTATTCACGTTCATTACATACTTCCAAAATTAACATACTTTAAAACATAGTATCCTTTCCTCATATACCGTATACGGATTGACCTAAAAAAGCGTGATATATCGCGATACAACCCAGGGATATATAAAACAAAGCGATGATAACAAAGAAGAAAATGCTTTATATTTGTCTCCAAAATATTATTCAATGGGAATATTGAAATTTGATTGATAAAGCGTGATAAATAATCACTTTTATTCTAATCAAATTGTATATATGTTGATTAAAAAGCGTGGTTAAATTACAACTATTTTTTTTTTCGGGTAACTCGTAAAAAAGGCGATATATCTAAAAAAGTGGTATATCGGGATGTAAACTGTACTGTACCGGGTAAACTACTGTATCACCACGTTCTTAAATAAAGTAAATTAATTGACGCATATTAAGTATTTTTTATATACTATGTCTAGACATGCACAACCTGTGAGTAATCCATCAAAATCCCCTCAAGTTTTTGGAGAAAAATCTAATATAAGAAATGCGTAGTTTTCTGTCGTATAATTTCAAAATATTGCTGTTGAAATGTGGAAAAATTTTTAATATCATCTGTCATATTTGATATTTGATCCAAGCATTTTTTTAAAACTATGCTTTAAAAAAAATACGTTTCTTCAATAATATTTCGTTTTTATAAAATATTCTTATTTGTTTCTGCAGTGCTGTGAATTGAACATTCCTATTTTTTACTAATTTAATTTCACACTAATGAAAAAGGGAAATTATTATACATATATAATTATAATTTTCTCTAGCTAAAATGCAACAAATGTTTGGAAATATAATAAATGGAATTTAAGGAAAATTGCAAATGTAAGAATCTCAATTTACTAGTATGCACAATGTTTCATATTCCCTGTTCATTTTGAGTAGAATCTGCGTGTAATCCTTGAGTTGAATTTTTAAAAAGACGTTAACAGACATTTGTGACTTCTGTACCTTATAATTTTTTAGCACTTTTCATATCAAAAACCTATCCCTAAACTGGAAGATTAAACGCCAAAAATGCAGTCCCATTTACTTGATGTCAGAAGCATTATACGTGTTTGTTATGTCATCAAGTGGTTTTTAATTCGACATTTGCGTGTATTTTTCATTATATTTTACTGATTTATTAGCTATTTCATTCATTAAAATAACAATTGTGTCCTTAAATTCTTATACTTATTTATTTATTTATTTTGATATTCCAATGGCAACGTTCTCCCGTTTATTTAGGCGTTACAATTTGGCGATAGTTTTTTGTTATGAAAACTTGTCGATGGAATAATAGAGAAGTACCCTTTTTTATGTTTCATTGTATAAAACAAATGTAATGTAAATTTAGTAAAATAAATCTCCAGAGATATATGATACAAAAATTTTTCCTGTACGTTAATAAAGGAAAATTAAAAAAAATAAAATTTCATTTTTTTTTTTAAGCTGATATGACTTTACAGCAAACACTTTACTGAAGGATGGATGTCTGTGTAAAACCTTCAAAAAATTGATATTTTTAGTCTAAAAATTCTACTCTTAACTTGTTTGGAGCACAATTAGGCAGACTCGTAACTTTTTAACTTTTTATATTGTTATTTCAATGTTGTATAATACCTTTTTGGAATATTAGTAAATGGTTTTATAAAAGAAAAATGCAATTCTTGAGATAAAATTTGAAAAAAAAAAAACTTTCTTTCTTTCTTTCTTTCTTTCCTTTTTTTTTTTTTTTTTTTTTTTTTTTTTTTTTTTTTTTTGAGAATTTAAGTAAAAGTTAAATTATATTTCTCGTACAATTTTGACCTTTTTAAAACTTTCTTTTTTGCATGCTTTCCTAATAAGTGTGTTCTATAATGCTAAGGATCGTATTTTCAAAAAATTAATTACTTTAAAAAAAATAAATAAAGTGTTATTGCATATGTAAAAAATAAAATAAAAATGACTATTTATTTAAAAATTTTATTCAAAACTAGGGGTCTCTGCATCGTCCTGACATCGCAAATATCTATTCAGATAATGAAATTTTCAATAAAAAATCGAAAAAAAAACCCTCATACATTTCAAACATTTTTTTAAAAATATGTGTCGACGCTGCACACTGTAATCCAGTTCAATATATGCCTGAAAAAGATGGTTACATTACTGTGCATAGTTTTGGATCCTATATATGTTATGTAACTGAGAAATCTTCACCAAATTCAACATTAAATAGCACTTAAAATAATTCCTCGATTTAAAAACTATCTACTTCAATGTGTTTATAATTACATTTCTCTGTAAAACTACCAGTTTTCATGTTTTTAGGTTCAATCGTTTTTGCTGGTTAAGCCGAGAAAATGTAAATTTCATGATAGATTCATCTACGGCAGCGTAAGCGTTAGTGAAATTTTTTTGATGATAGAAAAGAAGAACAAAGCTCTTTATATTACTGAAAATCTGACTCTTAAGTTAAGGATCGTCCAAAAAATAGCGAGTCAATCGAAAAATACATGTTGATGGTGGGAAACTGTGAAAGGGATGAAAGGGAAACTGATGCAGTAAAAGTAATTTTTTACATATTTATAAACATCGTATCGTTACGTAAATTCGCTGGAATATAATAGTGATGTCTCAACGCATTTTAAGGCATGTTATCACATTTTTTTTTTTTTTTGAAAAAAAAATCAAAAATTTTTTGCACGTTTTCATTTTTTAAACACTTAAAAACTTTGTAGTAAAGCAGGTTTTTTTTTTAAAATTCGTATTGGTTCAAAGTTATCCGCCTTTTGGTGTTGCAGTGAGCAGGCTTATTTTTGGCGTTGTGTGTGGCGCGCAGGTAGAAACAAAGATTTTAGAAAGAGGGACTGCAGGTGGGTTCATTATATTGGCCTGGTATAGATAATTTTATTTAAACTGAAAATTGTCACTGTTATCGATGTTTGTTTAAAAATATTGTAAAACTTTAAGACTTTTTTTCTCGATACTCTGTTTTGCGATTCGGTACCAGGTATAAATCGAGATTAGATCAACCGATTTGGTTGAAAATTTATGCTTTGATAGTACTCGTATATAATATATTTTAGTCCCTCACGGATGCAATATTCGAATTGTAAATATTTTTTACGTGATTTAAATGTAAAAATTTTTAAATTGAAATTTGAACAGACAGGATTTTCTTCAGGTAGAACAATTGATAATCCCATCCGAGAAGGACTACAAAACATCATAAATTTTAATGTTTTTATTTGGTTTTTTTGTTACAGATAAGCAGATTCCGAGATTCGTCTGGTACCGCGGAACGCTTCACTTTCTGCACAACCTTGTATCAAAGGCTGCCATAGCTCCTTTTTCCAACCAATTTCCAAATAAAATATTGTTTTTAAAACTTCAAGATATGCTCTTTCATTAAAAAAAAAAAAAAAAAAACATTATTACTACTGTATAATTGCGGTAAAAAAATAGCAAAAAAATGGAAAACGTTTAGATAATGTTTTTAAATGTTATAACATGCCTTAAGCAAAAAATTTGAAAAATGATTTTCTTCATTTTCGCAAAGTGAAGTCTAGTGATTTCTCTTAAAAAAGATATAAATCAAAGCGCTTTTAGAGACTTTTGCTTGTGTTGTCTATTAAATCGTCAATACCTTAAACAAAATTTTTAAATACATCGTTATGTTTACAATAACGCTACGTTGTGCGCTTGTTGACATTCTAGCGCAAGTGGTTAATGCCGTATGGCTTAAAAAATTTAAATGTTTAAGTAATAATAGAAAGATAAAAACTTTATAGAACGACATAACAATAAACTTTAAAATGTAAACAGGAATTTAAAAGAAATATTTACGCTAAATAGAAATTTACTAATGCAAATTATCAAAGATATCTGAGAAATAACAAATTACACCAACGTTATCAAAGTAAGTAATTTAATTGAGGCATGCTGAATACGTTTCATAGGCGTTATCTTAGCAAGTGCGGCGCCTTAAAAAATCTGCTAGTAATTCATAACATAATCCAAAGTATTGGGAAAATATGTACCATAAAAGATTTTTGACTTCTTATTAAAGAACCTTTTGAAACAAGTAATATAAAAAAAAAATGTAAGTCAATTCCTACTTAGGTCAAAAAGAAACTTTTTTCACACGCTTCGCCACTGACGGTTTTTATTCCTAAATTTATATCCTGCGAAATATCTTATATAAGAGATTTTTTTTTCTCCCATATAAAACTGAAATTAATTAATTAAATTTAATTAATGAATTAATATTTGAAACAACTGTATTAACATCAAGTGTCATCCACTAAAAGTTTTCAAAAGTGCATTTGAACTTGAGTGGATGATTAAAAAGTATTTTATTAACGATTGAAAATTTGAACAAGATATATAAATATATATAGGGAGAGTGTGAACTAATAGTAGGAAGAATATATGTAGGAATATATGTATAATATCACTGTTAAACAAATTTCCTGAAAAAAAAACGGAAATTGTACTGGCAATCGGGACGCTAGCATTATTTCCGTATTTTAGCGGGGAAAAAAATCCGTAAATTCCAAGAAATTTTCCGTGATTTCTAAAATATCAGTTTTTAAATTTCCGTTTTATAACAGATATCTTCCGCATTTTTTAGAAATTTTTATAATGTTAAAATAAACATTATAGGGCCCAAAAATTGACTTCTCAAGAACAACCTTATACATAAAACCTAGATATATTTCTGCATTTCTGAGTGAGTTTTGTGTAAATAACAAAACCTTGCCACGATCAAAATCGAACCCGCAATCTTCCACATACTAAACTGGAGGTTCCGACAGCTACGCCATGACTAGATATTCCTCTGTCTTAAGCGTTGCTACTTATTTTAGTCGCTTTTTATTATGCAAACACTAAAATTAATTAATTAAATTGAATTAATGAATTAATATCTGAAAAAAACTGTATTAATATCAAATTTCATCCGTTACAAGTTTTAAAAAATGTATTTGAACTTGAGTGGATGAATACAAATTATTTTATTAACGATTGAAAATTTGAACAAGATATATAAATATATATAGGGAGAGTGTGAAATAATAGTAGGAATATCCATCATGTATGCTACTTGATCCATGCATTTTTTAAAGGTGTTTTACCAAAAAAAAAAAAAAAAAAAAAAAAAAAAAGATAGTAATATAATAATATTTCATTTTTATTAAAGAATTTCATTTGTTTTTTCAGTGCTACCTATTGTACAATTGTATACAAACCAGTATTTTTGCTACACTGCTGTCCAAAAATTAGGGAGCAATAACCGGACGCTTTCGCTTTTTACATGGTTTGTCGAATATCTACTGAAATTTTTAACAAATTGTTCTTGAAATTCGAGGCTGTAAAGCACATGGAATTATATGTGATTTTCCTCCAAATTTGTCAATTAGCTCACTGTATTACTGGTATTTTTCTGAATTTTCACGATACTTGACGGGTCTTTTTATACGCGTTAGTCTCTAGAATTGACTACCAAATCATGAAAAAAAAAATCTTTGGTATAGTCCGCGCATGCGCAGCTATAAATTACTTCCTACAAATACCCATATCTCATAAAATATACAATATATTAATAATTTAATTGCAGTATACTGTTTCTACTGTTCTTGAAGTCAAACACGTGCTTTGCATCCTCGAATTTCAAGAACAATTTGTCAAGAATTTCAGTCGATATTCGCCAAACCGTGTAAAAAGTGAAAGCGTCTGGTCACTGCCCCTTAATTTTTGGACAGTAATTAATTTTTCTCTGATGAATATATAATTTCAAATATACTTTTTTCTAACATTAATGTATTTAATCTAACACAAATGATATGAAGTTTATTCTGTTATTGAAAGCAATAAAGAATTCTGTCGCTTGAAAAAAAAAGTTATTTGGCATAAATTTACAAACACTTAGAAAGCAACTGATTAGTAATCTTAATTATTTATTGGGGAATTTTATTTACAACCAAAGTTGTCAAACTAAATAATTTAATCAAAGCATCTTCAATTTTTAAACTTTAAAAATAGTTAATATTTAACTTATAAAATTCTAAACTTTTTAGATATACAGCATACAAAAATAAATCAGTAATAAACTCCTATCCACTATATAACAATGTTTTTTCTATGATTTTTTGTAGGGAGTGCATTTTTTATAAATGATATGAAGTTTATTCTGCTGTTGAAACAAATGAACAATTTTACCACTTGAAAAAAAAAAATATTTCGCAAAAATAACAACAACTCAGAAAGCTACTGATTAGTAATCTTAATTATTTCTTGGAAAATTTTATTTACAATAAACGATGTCAAACTAAATCATTTAATCAAAGCATTCTCAATTTTAATAGTTTAAAAATATTTAATATTTAACCTATGTAATTGTAAAATTTTTAGATATACAATATACAAAAATAAAACCGCAATAAATTCACATCCACTATATAACGATGTTTTTTTTCTATGTTTTTTTGTCGGGAGTGCATTTTTCATAAATGATATGAAGTTTATTCTGCTATCGAAAGCAATAGACAATTCTGTCGCTTGAAAAAAAAAGTTCTTTGGCATAAATTAACAACACTTAGAAACCTACTAATTAGTAATCTTAATTATTTCTTGGAAAATTTTATTTACACCAACGTTGTCAAACTAAATAATTTAACCAAAGCATTCTCAATTTTTACAGTTTAAAAATAGTTAATATTTAACTTATATAATCGTAAATGTTTTAGATAGTATACAACAGGGCTGCCCAACGCGGCGCCCGCGAGAGCCATGGCGCCCTTTGTAGGTTTTCTTGGCGCCCTTTTGAAAGTTACCAGTTACTATAATTTAAAATAAATAAAATTCCACTTTAAAGGATGATTTATTTAAAATCCTTGATATTTGAGTGAGAGAAACTTTTTCTTTGGAAATGCATTTTAAGGACCAAAAATGTACTTTAAAATTTTAATCATGTGTTATTGAGCTTCTTCACTAATTTATAGTTATTATTTATAAAAGTTCTTATAGAAATTATGACGATGGGAATTGGTAATAATCAGCACTAACTTTTTTAATATGTTAAGAAGTAAAATTTTTAAAAAAAGTAAGCAGTTCTAACCCCTCTTCAGTGCATGGACGTTCAATTTGTTTTGTTGCTATTGTTGTTCTTACATTGGCCCATTAACTAATTTATAAAAAGACTAAAGAAGAGCAATTTTCTCTCCCAGACCTTTGAAATTTTAGGTAATTTTTCTCATTTTGTATGGAACAAAAATCGATAAAATCGTGCTAAATGATCTCCGTCAATGAAATCTCTTCCAGCTCAGCTCTCTGTAAAAACCCATGGATTGGTCACTATCATGCCTGTCTTTTATAATGCTAAATTCACGCCTCCTCGAAAAGTCAAAGAGTATTTTTACGTCCTAAAAAAAACTAACAATATCTCTGATTTTAATTTTTTTTATTATAGCGAGATTAAAGTTTCCGGCCCCTTCCCCTACATTTTTTTGAGATAGGGCCCTCAAAGAAAGTATACAATTCGATATTTACTACAGTTTATACTTTTTCTGAATTTTTTTTTACATGGAGATCCTGAACTTTAGGAAACTTATGTCTTCCACTTCCGTGGTCTCCGTTTTTATGTTTACAAAACTACTTGAATAGATGCTCACATTTGGCGTTGGATTTTATGGAGTTGATTCATCTTATAACAGATTTCAATATATCATTAAGAATACGTGAAATGTTTTTAGATACTAAACTCCCTCACTGGATAACGCAATGCACAAGAAGCATTTCCGGATTCTCATCTTTCATTAGTTTTAAGGGGTCCCAGGACTCTTAAAATTCGAAAAAATGATAAAAAATGACCATTTTTAACATTTAATATCTTCAAATGTATATGATTTAAAAACACAATTTTTATTGGGATGAAAAGATATAAGCGTGTTCTTTCATTTCACATACTTAAAAAGTTACAAGACGCAGAATTAATATTTATAGGGGACTTCAAACTGTCAGACATTTGTCGAGCAGAAAATTGATATGGCAGCTTACGCGCACGATTACAAAATAATTTTTGCATCTAGAACAAAAATTTTGAAGCCTAATTATACTTTATATTGTAACAATTAAACTGAACCTAAATAAATTTGTATTTAAAGCATTTTTATATGTTTAATGCAAAGTTGTATTGAGCTAATACAAATTTGTTAAATTTTCAACATTATAATCAGTTAAAAAATATATTTTTTTTCAATAAGAAAAATGAAGGTTTAGGTTCAATTTATGTAGACTAACATAACACATATTTTTGGAAAATTTCATGAAAAAATATTGATAAGTTTTTGAGATAGTATGTGCGTTATGCCCCAAAACATCATTTTGAGAAAAATGATGTTTTGTTTCAGCTTTGAGTATGCTTCAGCTTTGAGTGAGTATAATTCTAAAAGCCATAACGTCTGCTCATATGGAAATTTCAAGAAAGCATTTACACTAAAATGTTCAGAAAAGATAGGAGTTAATATGTAAAAAAATTTAAAATTCGAAAATTTTGAAGGTTTAAGAGTCCTGAGACCCCTTAAGCATCCAGTTCTTTACCCATCGTAACTGGAGCACCATCCGCAGCGCAAGATGTTGTATTTGTCATTGTCATGTTTGTCATATTCGGCATATTTATATCTAAGTAATTTTTCAATGTATTAAAAATAGACAGTAGTTGTGCTCTCTAATGATTTACAGAAAAGCATTTCTTCAATAAATTCACCACTATCAATATATTTGCCATTGTGTGCTTTTGCATCTCATGAAATGCCTGTGTATCGCTAATAATAGTGTGAGAGAACATTGTTGCATGTTTTGAGCCATGTTAATAATGGCACCATTCATTGTTTGAAAAGGACTGAAGTGCGCCCCTGCTTACTGAAAGGTTGGACAGGCCTGGTATACAACATACAAAAATAAATCAGTAATAAATTCACATCCACTATATAACGATGTTTTTTTTTTCTGTGTTTTTTTGTCGGCAGTGCATTTTTTATAAATGATATGAAGTTTATTCTGCTGTTAAAACAAATAAAAAAAATTACCCCTTGAAAAGAAAAAAAAAGTTATTTCGCAAAATTTACAAAAAGTCAGAAAGCTGATTAGTAATCTTAATTATTTCTTGGGAAATTTTATTTACAACCAACGTTGACAAACTAAATCATTTAATTAAAGCTCAGTCAGCGTTTTTAATATACGTTGTAAAGTTAAAAGTAAAAGCTGATAGTAATTCATCAAAAAACATCACTGTTTGCGGAATAAATTCTAAAATAAGCAGTTTCTAGCTTCCTGTCCTATCACATTTTTAATAAAACATATTGCAGATAAATTTCTTGAAATTTAATACCATCCATCATATTTCATATTGGATCAAAGTACTCTTTGCAAGAACTTGAAAAAATGGTTTCTTTAATAAAATTTCATTTTTATTAAAGAATTTGATTTGATTAAACACTTGATGCGTGTTTGATAGTGGCTTTTTTTTCATTATTATTAATATAATCCAGTATTGATGAAAAAATAATTTCAGTTATAATATTCTTTTAGTTGAAAATGTTCTAAATATAAAACTGAATTATTTCTGGGAAACATAATCCAATTTTATTAAAAAAAAAAACAACATATCAAAAAAATAATTTTCTTTCTTAACCACTGTTTAACGTTGAAGAAAAACATCATATAATCCACCTATAAAATTTCTTATAAAAGAAAACTTTTACAAATTAATCTGTATTTTTCAGAGAGATTATTTACATATCTTAAAGTATAAGATTAATAAATGCTTTTTGATTCTTAAATTTCCTTTACGCCGAATCCTGTAATAATAACATATATCAGCTTACATAGCTACATGTATTTTATAACATAGCACAATATTTATTTATAAACAACAAATCTTAATCCATACGCTGCAAATAATAATAATACTAATAATAATGATAATAATCTAGGAAAATATAATATAACCACAATCGAAAACAAAAAAACAATCTCTTCCGAGTTCCCCACGATTCTAAAAAGCGCTCTTTATCTTTAGAAACCTCAGAAACCAATATATATCCGAGATTTATAGATTCATTTTTAAAACGAAGTTTCTTTGCTGCCACTGACTTACGAAATGTTTCCGAGTAGTTTGTATTGGGAATTAAACAGTTTTCTCATTCCATAACAAAGGTTTTTCGGATACTACCAATTTTCAAGTAAACATTTTCATGTTCAACGAATATGTTTTACAAACAAACAGCATAAAATACGGCATTAATATGGACATAAAAATTAATATTATTTTGTTACTCTTTTATGTATAAATTCAGTTACGCAGCTAAAAATGATTACTTGAGAATTGAAAACATCCTAAAAACCAATATCCCAGTTAGAGGTTGGTTGGTTGTTTATTACGGCCGATTATCTACGCTAGGGATATAGGCCGGCAGGGGAGAGTACCCTCTGTGGGGGTCTTTCTAAGGGATCCTAACCCGTATTTACGCAAGATTCCAACCATGGAAAACTCTAAAGGGTTAGGTCGACGAGTGCGACACACGGAAAAAAATAAAAACCCAATTTGGGTTGAAAGATTCTGAGGCATGAGCCCAAACTGGGCTATGCCTGTTTTGGTTACTACTGTGTATCTATTTTGGTCACACAGGCATGGCTCAGTTTGGGCTCATACCTAAGAATCTTTCAACCCAAATTGGGTTTTATTTTTTTTTCTGTTAAGCGGTTTGAACCCAGCGCCTCCCGTCTACCAGCTTTGAGAGCAGAACCTCTCAGGCACTGGTGGGGCATCCGACACAGGGAAGTTTGCTTAAATTAATGTCCCATGCAAATTACGCTCTTTGAGCGAAGGAGATTATTTGTTCAATTTATTTTCAGGAAAAGGCCGAGCGGACGGCAGCAAGTAATTTAGTAAGTTATTCGTTGTCCCGTCTTAAATATGGAATAAATCGGATTATTTCCGATAAGAGTGCGACTCCAAATAAATGGGCGGTTTCATCTAATAGGCTAGAAAATATACAGGCATCATAATGTTTTAAGGGTTAGTAACCTAGTTAGTAAGCTAGTAACCACAAAAACGGAGAATCGCGTAAAATCAGCATTTTTACTCTTAAAGACCGGATAATTTTGAAGTATGAAAGTGATAAATGTTAGGCTAGAAAACAAAGTTAACAGAGTCAAATTAGATTTAAGTACGGGCTTTCAAAGATAGAGAAAAATTAGGAATTTTAAATTTTAAATTTTGAACTTTTAATTTTCATTTTAAATTTTGAACTTTTAATTTTCATTTTAAATTTTAAAAAGGTTATTTTTAATTTGTTTGGGAAAACTGATTAATACACTATAAAAGCTGCTCCGTAACGTTTCCGAAAATCATTCGCAGCAAAAAATCTTTATTTTTATAAATTTTTCTTTAAGTCTCGAAAACATATTTCTAAAGATAATGCACACTGTTCGGAATCATGGGTAACCCTGAAGATGTTATTGTATATTTTTTTTCGTCATTATATTATCTTTTCCTAAATTAAGGAAACGAGCTTTTCTAAACATATGAAAATAATAGCTTCAAAAATTGCTGATAAATCTATTAGTCATATAAAATGGATTATAATTAGCATTTAAATCGCATTTCAAATTCATCAGTTATAGGTTTAATTAAGCAGTTGCAGATTTACTAAGAAGAAATGATCCCACAATGATTTTGTACAGTGATGGGGATACTTTTATCATAAATAACACGACATTTTTTTCAGCAGTTGAAAGTGATACGAAAACTAGCCGCTTAAAAATAATGGGGGTTGGGGGGGGTGTAGAAGGAAAAAAAATAAATAAATTTTAAGATAGAAATCTCTGCCATTCGGTAACAACAATTGAAAAAAAAATAAAAAAACATAATGTACAAAAAATATGAACAAATTTCTTAATCCACCAATATTTTTCAAGTGAAAATTTCTATAGGCCTTCTATAGGCCTTTCTATAGGTGCCATGTACAACTTTTTCTTCCTAGTAAATATATCTGATACGTCAGGCTGTGAAATGATATGTTCATTCGAGATGACTCGGGTTGAACTGCTGAGTATATAATCAAGCGAGAGGGAAACAGTCAGTGCGTTGGTACTGTGAACAGTTTTGTTACTATAACACGAAATATATTACTATTAGAAATTTGCTTATTTATACAACAACAGAGTCTGCTCTGCACAGTCGGAACTTGCATCAATCACTGACGCACTTGAGTTTTGTTTTCAATATGGATTTCTCAAAAGAAATATCAAAGCCTATAATGGATTTTTTTAAACGCCATATTGAATTTAAATTTGCCGAATCCCAGAAATGATAGTACAACAAAAATTGGAACTACAATTGACAGAGTTTTTGCTAGATATTTAGATAGCTTTCAATCAAGAGTATTTATTTAATCCGTTGTTTCTGTCTTATATTATGATAATGTTGAAAGAGATATTGATTTATCAAATTACAACAGCAAGATTCAACAGAATAGCTATTACATATTTATAAGTGCATACAGTCTAATTATACGTAAAAGAATAAATAATTTTATCTCTCTTACTATATGTATATAATATTAATTTATACCTTGCCCTTGATTCGTCTAAGCAACATCATCCATAAAAATATAATTATCATTCATATTATATTTATATATATCCTTTGGAGTCGTTTACGATCACCATAGCAATTTTCGCTGTGACTGTGCAGCCTTACGCGCATACATTTTTGTATTAAGTTTTCAAGGAAACATATTAAAAATATCTATCGTAATATCAAATCTATTGTGAATTTACAGCAATAAATTCGATTATTTAGCAAACGAATCCCGTAAAAAAGATAATTCTGAAGATTTATTTTAAAAAAAACAAAAAAAAATATTATACTGATATTTTAACACGTTGTTGACTTTACATAGCTGTTAATGTTAGTGCAAAAGTTTAAAAAAAAGTGTTAATAAGCAACGTGGCAAGACATAACACTTAATTCAGGAAAAATAATTTTGAAATAATCTTTTGAAAATTAAACTTACTACAAATATACTAATTTATGATCTCGATTTTTTTGCAAACAGTTTACACCGACGCTGTCAAACTCACTAATTTAGATCAAGAACATTCACATTTTTTCTAGAACACTTTTTGGCCTTGAATACAACCAACTAGTAATCCATCAAATATTATTCTGGAAAAAATCGAACACAAGAAGTTTGTGTTTTCTTATCCTGTCATTATTCTATTAAACATTCTGCCTAAAACGAATTTTAAAAAGTGATGGAAATTCAATATGTCACATCATTTTTTGTTTTTGATCGAAGCATTTTTTAAATTTTACTTCTAAAGATAATTTGCTTCTTTGCTTTTTTTAACCTTTTCATAAAATATATAATACGAATATATAGCGATAATTTTATTAAATAACTAAAATAGTTTTATTAAATTTCAAAAATGTGTTTCATATAAGAAAATGTGGGATTTAGTTAGAGAATATTCATTTGCTTTTCCAATACTAGCGGTATCATTTTACTAGTAACCCCTTAGAAAAATTAAGTTTTGAAAAAAAAAAAATCATTGAAGAAAGGTGTGTTTTTATGCCATCTCATCATTTTACTAACTATATTGTCGAAAAATATAATGGAAATTTAACATTATTTATCATTTTTGGTGTATGACCCAAGAATTTTTTAAGTGACTTCAAAGAAAGGAGCTTCTGTTTTTAGCCCTTTATGTATATGTGTATGTATGTACTTAATTTTCTCAACAACCACCGAAGCGATTTGAATGTAATTTTTTACTATAATTGTAATACACCAGGGAATATTTTAAGCTACAATTAGTCCTCGTATAGTGTATAATTTTTTTTTTTTTTTTAACGCATATCTTACAATTTTTAAAAAGGAAAACAGTTTTTTCGTACTTATTTCCTTTAATAAAACATCTGATTTAACATTAAATTTAGACTATCTTTTTTTAAAAAATAAGTAAAAAAATTCTTTAAATCATCAAAAAATATTTCCAACAGCAGCAGATTCTGAGAGGCATAATCTTACATAATGCCAAATTTTAAAGCAGTTCGCCGAGACAAACCCAATTTTACTGATATTGTCTAGTTTATTTGTCATTTATCAAACATTGTGTGCAGTATGAGGAGGTATCAGATACAACAAACTAATTGGAAAAGTAATAAAATCCTGATGCGCATTATTTTTCAGAAAATGACATTCTATAAATTCAAAGGTTAAAACAATTTTTTTAGCCAATTTTTCATTTTCTGCGAGAATGACCCTTACTGTTTAATTGACTTTTGACTGATTAATAGTTCACTGTTAAATTATAAAAATGAAATGTGTACGAACTACGCCCAGTAATTACTCAATTATATATTAATTTAACTTTTTAAAATGTAAATGATACTTTCCATAGCCTCTGTCGTCGTGTCAGACTTTTAAAAAATCAGAAACTTGCGAGAAATAAAATAGAATATTTTACCACTAATAAACAGTTATTTATTCAGCATAAATAAAAACATCCATAGAAATTTTGGAATTAATATATTTTTATCTATATTTTGTATCTATCGATCAATGTACAATTTAGCTACTTTCAAAACTATTAAAAAAAGTACTGAAATCGTTTCAGTGGTTCCGGAAAACAAAAAGTATCAATTTCAGTTGTTTTACACGTAACTTCGCAACTGTTGACGCCTTCTTAAATACAGAAATATTGATCACATTAAGAGAATAAAAAAATTTTTAATACGTGTTACATATATAAATTATTTAATAATTGATTCCTCCACTTGATACTTTTCATATATATAGCATTAAAATAATTCAGGGTTGATTTAGCCTTTCAAACTTTTATGATAAAATAAAGTACACTTAACTTTCGAGGCAAGATGTAATTTGCATTTCAAAAGATTCATAGAACCACCTTTATAACTTTCTCCTTCGCTTCACTGATTCTAAGCCAAAATGAAGGGTTCAAAGGCACTTTGTGGAAAATAAAGGGTAAAAATTTACGCAAAGGATATAGTTATGAAAAGGTGTCTGTATAAGCATGAAGTATTTCAAAAGGAAGAAATTGACTAAAGTGACTAATATGATACTTCATCAAAAGAATAAACTGTTGCAAATAGAAATGGAAAAGGAATTCACGATTACCTTTCAAATCAAATCTTCTTCTGTATAAGGTGTACCAAATCGATACCTATATTTGCAGTTTTAGAGTACTGAAATTTCTTTAGTTAGTTTAGTGTAAATTATGTTTAGTTTTGCTAATTTTCAACGATACTTTCCGATATAGTTTATCATTAATATCATCATTATTATTATTATAAAGATTAAGTTTCAAAACTTCTTTATTACGCAGAATATTTTTAGAAGTAGCTTTAAAACATCTTCGTCATCATCATCACCAACATCATTAATATTATAAAATTTCAGTTTCAAATTGTAATGATGAGGGCATGTGCCAAAGGCTGTCTTTGTTGCAGAAGAAATAAAGTTAAACTTTAACTCTATTTTAAAAACAACTAAAAATACTTATACTCAGGTCCAAAACATCTACCCGATGTTTGCATCTGTTTTGAAGAATTACAGATATCCCGTTTTACAAAGGTAGACATTTATTTCCACACAACAAATCAAATAAAAAAACATATCTCCAATAACATTACAACGTCATTTCAACTACATCTGAGAAACTTCTAGAACATGTACCTTTTCTATAAAAATTAAAACGATAAAACATAAATTTGCCACATCACAAAAATAAATTACAATAATAAAATAAAATCAACAATTCAATGAGTTTTTAGGTGCGTTCGTAATTATATAAATACGTAGCACCTATTGTCGTCGTCTGGTCCGTCTGTCTGTCCGTCCGTCCGCATATAACAACGCAAAAACTTACCCAACCGAATGGTTTAAAATTTAAGATATATTATCTTTGCAGAATTTTGTCGAGACATTTCATTTTTTTTTTAAATCGAATCAAAACTTTAGAAAATATTAATAAAAACATTTATTAAGAAATCAGATTTTTTTTTATTTTATCGGAGCTTTCTTTTTATAGGAGCTTTCGAAGTTTAATCGTCAAGCGACCGAGATACTTATTTTATTACAGAAATTAATTTGCAGACGATATAATTCATTTCACAGAATTTAAAATCAACAAGATCTGAATATTTATATAACTAGCTATAGTACGAACGCACCTAGTTTGTAACGTTTGACGTACAATTTCCAACTTGTTACATCAAGCAGATACAATAAAATAATGAAAAGCCATGTCACGCGATCCCACTCTCAGCGAAGTTAAAACTAAGGATCACGCGAGCTAAAATTAAAAGGTTTATGCAACATCCTTTAATAGGGTGGTCCTTATTTTTGAAGTTTTAAAATTCATTGCTCTCACCTTCTAAATTTGTTCATTATATCTAAAAATAATTTTTGTAAAATTTAATCACTAAAAATTAATATAGATAGCTCAAGGAGGCATAAGTTTCATAATTTGGGGTCATTTTGTTGTTTTCTTCTCGTGTTACTTGAAAAAATCTATCTAATCCCAGTAGGAATAAAATTATTTCAATATATTAAAAAGTCACTTATGTACACTATCAAATCCATAAAAGCATTTGTAAATGTAATTGTTAAGTTAATTATTCAAAAATAATTCATTGATGTAACGTTAATAAATGTCTGGAATTATTTGAAGAATGCAGACAGGTTAAAGAAGAACAAAAGGAAACTAAAAAGTATGCACTTTCTTCAAAATTAGATAACTTATTTCATATTGCTCATGCCAATGCATTAAACATAATCAAAATAGCTGAAGATAGAAATTTCTTGCTAGCACAGCGAGAAGATGGCAGACGAGCATCAATGATTGGTATTGACATAAATATATCTCTTGCGGAAGGAATTGATTGCTTATAAAAAGAAGAATCTTCTGAAGAAAAGATTAGAAAAAAGTGAAATATTCACAGGAGAGACAAACAAACATAGCAGTACTTGAATCTTCTACAGATAGCTCAAATGAAGAAGACAGAAATGAATGAAAATAAACAATGCGATCAGGAAATATAACTGCTTGCAGATGCAGCATCAGATCCTGATCCATCCAAAGCTAAGAGAGAGGAGAGCTTATGGATATTATAACTGCATATTTAGCAACAACTCTAGATATCTATGCTGGACAAAAGTATCAGACAGTATTTGTAGTTGCCGAAACTGTAGAGTTTAGGTTATGTATTAAAGAAGTCAGTCTCGTTGAAAAAGAATCGTTCATAGAATTAAACAATCACAAAAATTAAAAGAACGGCTACAAAGAAATGTTCCTTTCGTTTTCCATTGAAATGGGAAACTTTTACCAGAATTAACTGGTAAAGAGAAAATAGATAAACTACCAATTATAATCTTCAGAAAAGGAGTTTCTCTGATGCTCTCAGTTAATAAACTAATTTTTGCAACAGGCAAAACACAAGACTTGCAATTTATAAAGTTCTGAATGAATCGGATGAGGCAGATAAAGTTATTGGAATGAGCATTGATACCACATAAGCAAATACTGGAAATGATAAAGGTGCTTGTATCATTTTAGAAGAAAATCTTGGGAAGAAACTTTCATTTTGCCTGTTCTCGTCATATTATGGAAATTATTGGAGAAGTATTTCCTAATTCTTTGTGAACTTTGTCATCAAGTCCAGAAGTACCTTTATTCAAACATTTCCAAGGATACTGGGGATTTCTAGATACAGACAAATTTGAACAGGTTTGGAAGATAATATTAGAGTTCTTGTACAAAATGTAACATATGAAATTGTGGCGTTTGCTACTAGAAAAGAATCATGATCAACACTTGGGCCAAGAGATAATTATCAAGAACTTGCAGAACTTGTTATTATTTTCCTTGGAAGAATACCTGTCAGGTGAATTCGTTTCATGCTTCCCAGGGCAATGCATCGTGCTCCTTGGATGTCTAAGATGATATATTCTTTGAAGATATTCATCTTTAAATTCCAATGATGCTTACCAAAAAGGATGAAAGAGGTTTTTATGAAGTTTGTGTTTTTATAGTGAGTGTATTTTAAAGTTTGGATTGCTACTACAATAAAAGAAACCTCACCAAACAATGACTTTCAGTTAATGAATAGTTTATTAAAGTATTCAGGAATACATGACGAAATTGCAAAAGCTGCATCTGAGAAATTGCAAAAGTGTCTGTAATATTTGTTAGATCTTTCTGGCTTGCCCTTTTTCGATAGCCATGTATTTGTATTAGAATTCTGAAAAGAAGATAACTGTTTCCCTTAAACATTTTTATAAAAAAAAGTTTGAAGATTTTGTTACCAAAGAATCTTTCAAGCTGATCAAAGAAATGAACTTACCCCAAGGATTCTTTCATGTAGACACTGAACAATTGAACACTAATTCTGATTATATGATTGCATTAGAAATGATGCAATCTGTTAAAGTGGTAAATGATCATGCTGAGAGAGGTATGGCTTTGACCAAAGAATACACTACAATCCTTGCACTAAATGAACCTCCATTTCAGCTACTGGTGAATGTTTCGGAGAAACACTGGAAAGCTTATCTTTACTGCACAAAAACTTAACAAATTAATATAATTACTAATACTTTCATACTTTAGACTTTTTATATGGTTAATATTGTGCTTTTTTATTACATAAAAAATGAAAATAATTTACTGTCGTAATAAAAATTATCATTTTCGCTTAGTTTTCTCTTGTCAATAACACAATGTTTTTAAGTGTAATCGCCAAACTTCAGCAACCTTGAGTTACCTCTAAATATATTTCTTTTTAATTCAAACTTTTCCTACTTTGTTTTTTACTGTATTGGAACAAAGTTTGAGGGTGAGACAGAAGAAAATTAAAAAAAAGTTAAAATCGATCATATAAGAACCACCCTAATCCTTTAAGTTAATCAATTTATTTTCATTATTTTTTCCTTTTATTTAGAAACGGTCAATAATACTTTCTCTTACATATTTTCTTAAGTGTTTACATAAATTGTTTATAATAAAATACAGGGTGCCCTATAAGTCCATTCACATTTCCAAAATTCATAAAAAATTAATCGTGCCGGAATATAGTTTGCATCACAAGATTTTTCAAAGTGTCGTATTTTCCATTGTAAAGGAAAATCAATTGTTGGAAATGTTTACAAACTACTTTTTGTAACAAAAAGTGTCACTAATTTCCAAGTCTTATGAAGTAAACCGCACTCCGTTACGACAAATTGTTAAATTAAAAAATAAATGAACAATGTAAAAATAGCCCAAATGAAAAACATGTGAAAATAGCATACAGCTTCAGGCCGCTAGCGGTGACGCTAGCATACTGACATGATCTAAACACTTGCATCTGTTTTTAAATTTGGCACTGAAAATGGAGCTTTAGAAACTCTGAAACAGCTGTGTGCCATTTTCACATGTTTTTCATTTGTGCTATTTTTACGTTGTTCCTTTATTTACTTTTACTGTAACGGCACAAAGTTAAATCCTCCCATTTTAAACTGTTAAAAGTTTCTGAGTTTTTGAAATTTAACGGACTTATGAAACTTTTAGAACTTTTTTTTTCTTTTACAAAGACAAATCATTTTCTTTTTGACAAATCTTATGGTGCAAACTGCACTCTGGTATGACAATTTGTTACTTTTAAAAAAAATTAATATTTCAATTTTGAACTTAATTGTGAATTTCTTTAAACTTTCTTTACATTTGCAACAAAAATGGCCACTCATTGACAAATCTTATGGGGAAAACTGCACCCCGATACGACAATTTGGTATTTTTATAATGAATTTGTAAAATGTGAACGCATTTGTAGGAAAAACTGTATACTATTTAAACAAAAATATAAAACTATTAAATAAAAAATTATGTTTCTCTACATCCTGAGGTTGGCGTCAAAGAATGTAGTGAACTTTTGTGTATCAATAGAGTTTAGTTAGTATATAAATATACACTGGTGTCCAGAAATTAAAGGGCAGTGACCAATATCACACGTTTCATCGAATATCTACTGAAACTCGTGAGGAAATGCCTCAAATTCCCTTCAACTTTGAGGATGTAAAGAACATGTTTGACTTCATGTTTTTCAGTGAAGATTTTCTCGTGAGAACAATTAGAGGGGGGGGGGTAATAATAATTTTAATAATAAAATAATACTTTTGATCACGCAAGTAACAGAAAATGCTAAAATTTGTATGTCACTGTAGCAAATGACTATGTAGGTCATATTCAACATTGTAAGTATAGCACGTATATGCGTGAAAATGCTAACGTTTCAAAAAAAAATTCAAAAGTTTTTCTTTTTTTAAAGCATGCAGAGTTTTTAGCCGAATTTAACGCCGTTTTCCAAAAACTTGAAAAAAAATTGTAGACATAAGATACTGCAATTAAAATACTAATATGTTGAATATTTGATGATATGGATATTTGTATGATATAAATTTTAACTGTACATGTGCGAACTACAGCAAAGATTTTTCATGATTTGATAGTCAATACTCATATTAAAAAACCAGTGAAATATCTAGAAAACTCAAAAAGTTACAGCAATAGTTGATAAATTGAGGAGGAAATCCCATAGGATAATATAGGATATTCTCCTCAATTTATCAATTATTGAGTGCCAATTATGAGTGTTATTCTAATTATAAACACAGTAATCCAAGATTTTAAAAAGTCAAAATTTTAAAAAGTGAGTTTTTTAAAATACGATGTATTTTAAAGTACTATTATGATTGAAATACTATTAATACTAACAGAAAAATCTAAATTTTACAGATAATTAAAACAGCGTGTTATAATTTTGTGTAACGTATTTTAATTTATTTTACTGTGAAAAATAGTAGTTTATTTATGCAAATTATAGTAAATAAATTCTAAAACAAGCAAAATTTTGTGATCTATATTAGAACCAATTGCCTATTTTTTTATTTGTTTGGTATTTATTTATTTTGATTTTCTTTTCAATAAATATATAAGCATGCATAATTTCGTACTTTAAATAGTTATATAATTAAACTGTATTATAAAAACATATTAAACACCAAAAAAATAATTTGAACTGCGAAAAATAATTATTACGTAGACATTTATTCTAATTTCAAAATAAAGAATCCGATATTTTACAAAATCCTACTAAAAATATAAGGGCATATTTTGCATATATCATGGTAGCCACCTGAAATCTTATTTTAAAAAAATTATCGCACTGTTAAGCAGCATCGCAATAGTGTCTAGCAGCCAACATTTACGCATTTATGTTACCACTAGTTTTTTAAATCTCGGAAATGTATTGGTTTTTCGGATTCTAAATATATGGAAATTTTTTTAAGAGTAATGGACAATTTGGAAGATCTTATATTATATTTTTGTAAATGTGTTTGCTAATAGATTGAGAAACATTTATCTTTTTTTACAGTGCAGATGGTGGTAGCCACCTGAAATTTTAATTTAAAAAATATCGAATTATTAAACACCATTGCATTAGTCTTAAAGACAGTCTACCTACCAAAATTTATGCATTTTTGTTATAACTATATATTAATAGTAATCTTCGCCATATTCAATCACCAAAATTCTCGATTAATTAAAAAAAAAATCTGTTCAAAACTAGAATAGTGGCAAGATAAAAATTCAAAAGCTAGCATCTACGAGGCAAGGATGGCACTCATGTACATATGGCATGGGTTAAATATTAAATCTTTTTTTTTTGCTCGTTTTCCCATTGGTGTTCTCTTTATAAACTAATAACCGACTGAATGTTTTAATAAAATTCTACGTAGTTTTATTGCAGCAATAAATCTTGTTCAGGGGTCTAATTTCGTATGTGTTTTATTGCATATTGTCACGCTTTCGGCACAGATCTGTCACGTTGGGTATTGCGAAAATTGTGCACATTATGTTTAACAAGAATTCCTTATTTAATATCGGATAAACCTTGACATTTAACATTTAAAAATTTGTTCAATAAAAATCCCATGAATGTATTACAGTTTTTTAATTTGAAACTAATGATTTACTAATTTAGCATTAAAAAATATATGAACATTTTATTACGAATGGGAATAAATAAATATTCACTCATATAAATAAATTTAAACTTTTAAATATTTTCTATATAACATTGAAATATTTTCTGCTATATATTGTACTTCTCATGCATAATAATATTCAAAAGTACACTTAATAAATATTGAAAATATACACTGCTCAAAACAATTAAAGGATATTGCACTTTTAGGTGGATTTTGTATCTGGGAAACTTTTTAGCTGATTGATACATGGTTGACAGACATAGTAGGTTATATGAGAATAAATTACACATGCTTGGCAGAAAAAAATGCATTTTATTGCGCATTTGTGTACAAAAGGAAAAAAACACAATTTGTGCATATGAGAAAAAAAGAATAAGAAAAGGTGTTTTCTTCAAAGAAAATCATTTTCAGTAGGGAGTATGGTTTCCACGGGCGGCCAGCAACGTTGAACACCTTTGAGGCATGGACTCAATGAGGCTATTAATGACGAGTTGGGGTATTCTGCCCCACTCTTCCAGAAGAGCTCTTTCCAGTTCTTGAAGAGTTTGTGGGGGTTGTTGGCGGCCAGAAACTCGTCTTCCTAGAGCGTCCCAAACGTGCTCGATTGGATTCATGTCTGGAGAACACGCTGGCCATTCCATTCGAACGATTCCTTCCTCGAAAAGGAAATCCTCCACCAGGTTTGCACGATGTGGCCTGCAGTTATCGTCCATTAAAATGAAGTTATCTCCGATTGCTGCAGCGTAAGGGACTACAATAGGTCTGAGGATCTCATCCCTATATCGGCGACCAGTCAGAGCTCCATCTCGAATGATGTAGAGGTCAGTGCGCCCGTCAATGGAGATGCCACCATACGCCAACACTCCTCCACCGCCAAATCTGACACTTTCGTGCACGAACGCAGGATTATTCCTACTGCCACGGTCCCTCCAGATGAAAATACGCCTATTATCCGGATGCACAGAAAAACGGGACTCGTCAGAAAACAGAATATTGCTCCATTCATTTCTCCTCCAGTTGACATGCTCGGTTGCCCACTCCCTGCGGTCGCGACGATGCCTTGATGTTAATCTAACACATACTATCGGTCGGCGAGCATACAGACCTACAGCATGGAGCCGGTTTCGGACAGTCTGAGTTGAAATTGTGGTGTCTGTAGCCGAGCGAAGGTGTTGTTGGAGAAGAGTAGCGTTCATGTTTCGGTGTCTCCGAGCTGTTAACGCTAAATACCGATCTTCATTGGGCGTTGTTGCCCGTCTACGACCTTGCCCTGGTCTTCGGCCTGCACATCCACTCTCCAAAAAACGGTTCCAGATCCTGGAAATGACACTTTGTGACACTCCAATGGCTTGCGCTACTTCGGCTTGAGTTTGGCCCCCTTCTAACCTACCAACAATTCTCCAAGCTTCTGAATCTGTCAAATGACTTCGCTGAGACATCGTACTCATCGAAACAAAGCAATCACTGAATGCCGATCATCCTTGTCTTCATTCTCTTTTATCCAGTTGAAAGTCAAATTTCATTCGCTGCCGCTGAAGCGACGTTTTTGACGTCGAACTCAAAATTTGCATACTCCACAGTTTGAAAACCAGAAAAATTTGCATTTGTGATTCTCTTCTTCTATTTTCGGCAAAAAAAATTTCGTTTATATCTTTATTTTATATAAAACTTCAAATATCCTTTAATTGTTTTGAGCAGTGTATATATATATATATATAAACTGCTCTTGATATGTGTGTGCGTGTGTATGTTTCTTATACAAATCTACAGTTTTTGTCCGATTTGAACGAAACTTAATGTACATACGCTTTAGCAAGCGAGTAAAATTACTGTCAAGTTAAAAAAAATTTCAGTCAATTCATTACCACTTTTTTCAAATATCTCCCATAGTTTACCATTACAGATATATATGTATATATATATATATATGTAATAATAAAAATTTTTCGCCATTTTTCCTTAGTTAATTTATTCCAAATTCTTACAATTCTAAATTTTTCCCTGTTTTATTCTAAATTACTACTCTATATTCATTAAATCCTTATTCTTAAATTAGCTCTATCGTTAACTCTGTTAAATTCCCTTTTATTTAATTCTAAATTGTCCAAATTTACTTAAATATAAAGCTTTTAGTTATTCTTAATTTCTATCATGATCCCCGTTCATTTCTGGGTTTTAGAATGTTTTTTGAAAGTCATTTTCAAATTTATTCCGAATTTTATTTCCCGCTCTAACAAGGAGACCGCCAAACATGATGCGCACAGATTTTTATGATTTTAAAGTATGTTGTAGGGGTCATACTCCTAACTATTCAGGTCAAATGTTTCCTTCAAATGGGCTTTAGTTTTCGAGAAATTTCGGGTTAAAGTTCAGCATGCATTTCAAATACCCATTAGCTCGCAATCTTCAACGAGGTCTTCGTGGCTCTGTGCTAGCGCGCGCGATTCGGGAGCCGGAGATGAGGGTTCTGTCCTCTAATGTGAATTTTACCTTTTTTAAAATAAATTTAATATATTTGTCTCGATATAAGTTTTATGCAGAATTATGAATTCTTGATCTTTGAACTTTTTGATATTTTCCTAATAAATTCCATTTACATTTTCGAATTTTTCGTAATAATTTACATTTTTTTTTTTTTTTTTTTTTTTTTTTTTTTTTGTGCAGTTTTGAAATTGATATTTCACGAAATTCCAAACTAATTTATGTCTAGATTTTGTTTATTTTGTTTATTATTATTTACACTTTATATTTTAATAACCGTTCTAAAATAATACTTTTTTTAACTTTATGAAATTTTAAATAAAATTTTGTATTCTTTTATAATGTATACAAAATATTTTTTATTTCAAATCTTCTAAAGGTATGTATGATTAGGTAATTTCAACAACATATCTTGAAAGGAGTAATAAAATATTAAAACAATAACGCTTATATCCAAGTTTTAGCCAGTTATGTATATACAGGGTGATTATAAAGAAACTTTGCCAACATCTGCACTTCTAGCGCCCGTTCTATTTAACCGATCAAGATGAAATTTTAAATATAGTTGTTTGAAGGTATGCGCTCGAGATTCTGTGAATGGCAATACAGTGGTGCTCACGGTTACGGTTATAGTTACAGAAACTCGAAAATTTCGAATGGCAACGCCTACTTTTTCCTGTCTCAAAATGTTCAGCGCATGCGAAAACCCTAAATAGCGTTGAAACGGTACCGATATGTCCAAAAACCGACGTGTTATAGACATACAAACCGTTCTTTAAGGCGCACCGAGCAATAATGCATTCGACAGAGACAAGAAACTGCTGAATGATGAGAACACATATCAGACAAAAGAAAACCTTTATTGGCATCAAACATTTTCCACATGGGTGCCATCACAAGCAATTACGCATTGCATGCGGGAGACGACGGACAATACCGCTGAACGCAACATGACGCGAGGAATGTTTCTAATCTCACGCCGTATAGAATCCTGCAAGCCCGACAATGTTTGCGGATTGCACAGGTAAACTCTGGATTTGAGATATCCCCAAAACCAGAAATCCATAGGCGTCAGATCTGGGGATCGCGCAGGCCACGGAATAGGATAATGGCGTGAGATGATGCGATCACCAAAATGCTGATCTAGGAGCCTTTTAACTGACCTCGCTATATGTGGAGGTGCACCATCTTGCATCCAAACAACGTCATTGAGTGCATTCCGCCGACGCAACTCCGGTAGTACAGAATTTTTCAGCATGGCTGCATACCGAGAGCCTGTTACAGAACATGTTGCAGGACCCGCTGGGGTCATTTCCTCAAAGAAGAACGGGCCGAGAACAAATGTAGCTGTAATGCCGCACCACACAGTCACTTTGGCGTCAAATAATGGTACTGGTGCCACAGCGTGAGGATTCGTCTCTCCCCAGTGCACACAATTCTTTGTGTTAATGTTGCCATGTAAGGTGAAATGCGCCTCGTCCGTCCATAGTATGCGAAGTGGCCAGTCGTTATCAGCATCATATCGTAATAAAAATTCATTTGCGAAGTCCAGACGTTGTTGTGGGTCACCCGGCTGCAACATCTGGACGCGCTGAAATCGATAGGGAAACATGTGAAGTACTGAGCGCAAGAGCTTGCGGACCGTTGTGTTCGGAATATCCAACAAGCGCGATAATCCTCTTGCAGTTTCTGTGTGCCCTGTAGTCACTGTATGATGCACTTCCATGACAACGTCCTCAGAAACTGTTGGCCGTCCGGAGCGCGGTTTGTCACAGGTGCAGCCTGTATCTTCGAATTTGCGCACTAAATCACGCACAGCTTGCAGAGTACATGGCCCACGTCGTTGTCGATGATTGCGGCGATACACACGCAAGGCTTCCGCAGCGTTCATCCCATTTAGATAATAGAGTTTGATCAATTCACCGCGAACTTTCCCAGGAAGAGTCATATCGTCGGCATGTGCGAGTTCATGAATGACGACTTCGCATACCCGCTTGGTATTTTATAGGCTTCCTCCGCTGAATATCTGGCGAACGGCGTTCTGTGATTGGTATCTTGCCTGTGTCATATGCAAAGTTACTGCGTGCGCACAGATCGTGTTTTGTTGGCCGGTTTTCAGAACTCTTCTTTGTGTATGCATAACACATTTGTTTTTGGACATATCGGTACCGTTTCAACGCTATTTAGGGTTTTCGCATGCGCTGAACATTTTGAGACAGGAAAAAGTAGGCGTTGCCATTCGAAATTTTCGAGTTTCTGTAACTATAACCGTAACCGTGAGCACCACTGTATTGCCATTCACAGAATCTCGAGCGCATACCTTCAAACAACTATATTTAAAATTTCATCTTGATCGGTTAAATAGAACGGCCGCTAGAAGTGCAGATGTTGGCAAAGTTTCTTTATAATCACCCTGTATATATATATATATATAAGCGCAAATATATATATATAAGCGCAAACTGTGTGTTGGAAGAAAAGGTATTTTTGCACTGAAGAGAGCAGACGGAACAATCACCAAAATCAATAATGAAATAGTACACATTGTCGAAAAATTCTATAACAATCTATATAAATGTGAAGGTCAAAGGGAAATCAACCTACGTGATCCACTAGTAAACATAACAGAAACTGAAGAGATAATCCCAGTGATGACAGATGAAGTTGTACAAGCCATTAGAGGCATGAAAAAAGATAAATGCCCTGGCGAAGATGGAATTACAATTGACCTTATCAAAGAAGCAGGAGAAGAATTTGCAAAAATGCTAGCCATACTGTTTTCCAAATGTCTCGAGAAATCAGATGTACCAGAAGATTGGAATAATGCTGTGATGGTGTTACTTTATAAGAAAGGAGAAAAGGAAAACATTAAAAACTACCGTCCAATCAGCTTACTGTCAGTGGTTTATAAAATTTTCACCAAAGTTTTAACGACAAGACTTGAATCAGCTCTGGACTCAGCTCAACCTAGAGAACAAGCAGGATTTCGAAGTGGATTTAGCACAATGGATCATATTCAAACAGTAAGGGAAGTTATAGAAAAACATAAAGAATATAATTTACCTCTCTGCCTTGCCTTTATTGATTATGAAAAAGCATTTGATTCGGTCTACACATCTGCAGTAATTACTTATCTGGAGGACATTGGTATAGACAAACCTTATATCAATATCATAAAGAAGATCTACAAGAAAGCAACAGCCACCATCCGTTTGGACAAAGGAAAAGCGAAGATCAAGCTTGGAAGAGGAGTAAGACAGGGAGACACCATTTCGCCTAAGCTTTTTACTGCTGTCTTAGAAAGTATTTTCAAGAAGCTGGATTGGGAAAACAAAGGGATTAGAATAAATGGGGAATATTTAAGCCATCTCCGGTTTGCTGATGACATTTTAATTTTCAGTAATAGCCCTGAAGAATTGCAAAATATGCTAAAAGATTTGGCAGAAGCTAGCATTAATGTGGGATTAAAAATAAATTTGGAAAAGACTAAGGTGATGTTCAATTCATTTGCATCAAAAAAGAAAATCGTCTACAACAACACTGAGATTAAAGATGTTGAAAGTTATGTGTACCTTGGACAAGAAATATCATCAGACAACAGTATCATGAATGAAATCAATAGAAGAATAAGAAATGGATGGAGTGCTTTTGGGAAGAACAATATTATTCTGAAGAGTAACATGCCTCTTTGTTTGAAAAGAAAGGTGTTTAACCAATGTGTTTTGCCTGCACTAACTTATGGAGCAGAAACTTGGACACTAACAAAACGGATGGTACAAAGATTACAAACAACACAGCGAAGTATGGAAAGATGTATGCTAGGCATAACCAGAAGAGACCGAAAGAGAATAACGTGGATAAGAAGTCAGACGAAAGTTTTTGACATCATCGAGAGAATTAAACGGCTAAAATGGAAATGGGCTGGGCACATTGCAAGAAGACAAGACAATAGATGGAGCACAAACACCCTACAGTGGTATCCCAGAGATGTAAAACGACCAAGAAGACGACCTCAAGTAAGATGGAGTGACGAAATCAGAAAAGTGGCCGGTGTTAATTGGATGACTAAAGCACTAGACAGGCAACAATGGAAAAATCTGGGGGAGACCTACATCCAGCAGTGGATTGAAAACGGTTGATGATGATGATGATGATGATATATATATATATATTGTTATTTAAATACATTTAACTGCAAAGTTCAAACTCAACATAATTTTTGATTTGCACAAATAAAAAATAATATATTACAATTACTTTTTTAAAAATTCTAACAAGTCGATGCCATACAGGAAAATTCAACTAGAAATGAAAAATCGTTTCTAAATTACAATAGCTATAAAAATACCTGAAAAAAATCGTCTGCAATGACTTTTACGGTAATATTAGAATAAATAAAATTTTCTTTTTATCCATTTCGTTTAATCCTTTGCAGACAATTACCACGTTTTGAAATAATTTCTTTTCCAAATTTAATGCATTTTAAAATATATTTATCAAAATTTAAGTATTTAAAGAATATATAATATGCTAATTTATACATTCTTCCAGTATTGTTAAAACAATTTACGTAAAGCATATATTTAAAGGCGATTTTCAATGCGGAATTTGTTTAGAATATTTTTGCGATATGTATCACACAATTAGTTCCATATTTAATAAACTAAAAATGTCCATGTCGGTAATGATAAATATTTTAGTATTTCAGCAGTTAACATATTTCAATATATTTAGAACAAATCAAATATTAAAAGGATACATTATTTTGTTAATTTTTTCTTAATCATTTAAAAAAATTTTAAATAGAAAATGCAGCTAAAAAAATGCATTATTTCATAAATACGATAAATAAATAATTAGATATACATAAATGTAAACAAGAATCATTTTAAAAAGACGAGATATCAAGATTTAAAATAGTTTGGATTTTCATCAACAGAAATATTAGAATAAAAATTGCGCAAAAACTATAAATTTTCACGAAAATTTCGAAAATGCAAATTGAATTTTTAGGAAAATATTAAAAAGTTCAAAGATGCAGAATTCATAAATCTGCATAAAACTTATAACGCGAAAAACATATAAAATTTATTAAAAAAGATTAAAAGTCACATGAGAGGACAGAACCCTCATCTCCGGCTCTCAAATCGCGCACGCTAGCACAGAGCCACGAAGACCTCGTTTAAGACTGCGAAATAATGGGTATTTGAAATGCATGCTGAACTTTAACCCGAAATTTCTCGAAAACTATAGCCCATTTGAAGGAAACCTTTGACCTGAATAGTTAGGGGTATGACCCCTATAACATACTTTAAAATCATCAAAATCTGTGCGCATCATGTTTGGCGGTCTCCTTGTAAGTCACTTTACAGCAAAATTCATCCACTACCTCTCTGTCCGAACTCTTTACTAATTATCTTTCATTGGTCGTGACGTAGCATGACGCGTCTTCTTTAATTCCTCATTGGTTCAGTACGCGTTCTACGTCATAATTTGTGTTATTGCGCTAGGTAACAAAAAGCAGCTACCTGCGGTGCTCCCTCAGAAATCAGTCGGATTTTCACTTGTCAACAACTCCCTGGCTGTTCGTTTGACTAAAATTAATATGTTCTAATACTTACCCTCCATACCTGGATGACGTAGCGATGTACGGCTAATATTGTTAGGTGGAAACTGCCCAAGAGAAATACTTAGTAAAGGATTGAATTTGAAAGACCTTGTTCGTTTGATTCATGGAGAAACGCCTCTGGTTATTTCATTCTACTGCCGCTGCGGCCGCGTCGAGACTGCAACTGAAATATTAGGCAATTTACGATTGCTTCTAATTATTTACATCATCGATAACAACCACCGTTCTTAATTTCATTGTGCGACCATGTGTGCTCCTGCTTCTATTATCAACTTTACTCCCAATATAACATATAACGATATATATTCGTAATATAATATATATATATATATATATATATATATATATATATTCAATTTCTAATGTAGTTTCTGTCCCGTTGCAATAAAAAGAAACTGTGTATGGACAATATTTTTATAAACCAATAAAAATTCAGATTCTCTCACTATAGTTTGAAATCCGAAACTAACGTCATTTTGGGCAGATAACGTGATTTGTTTCGTATATTACAAAGATTACTCATATTACATTTATTTAACTGTGTTTGGAGATAAAAAATAGATAACTTAGCTCTTTAATTTACAAAGGTTTCTACTTGTTTTGTTAAAATTAAAGTAAATTTTCCAAGAAATTAAAAAATATTTTTGCATATTGAAACTCCATGATTCAATTTATTCTACATAACAAAAATCGTCTGTCAAATATTGACATATAGAAATCATTACATCGTATTTTTTTTCATCTTTAGCTTTAACCAAGGCGGCATATTTAAGCTCCTTGAATTTAGGTGGACAATAATTTACCACTATTAATAAAAATTGGAGTTAAAGAAAACAATGTAATATTTTTCATTAATTATTCTTTAAAAATGGCTGTTAAAACAAAGGTATTAATAGTAAAATGGCTTATCGGAAAAAAAATACTTGTTTTTTTTTTCATATAAAACACTTTTTTTTAATTAAAATAATAATATATATATTTTATAAGTTCGACAAAGGGGCGTCATTTTCATTTCACCAGCTTCAAAATTATATTCGAATTCTTAAAAGAACAATATATTTTTGAGAAATAACATTTTGTATCAAAAATCACATAATTTCTAAACACAATTTTTGCAAATTCTGTTTGAATTACATTGTAAATATAATTTCTCAGTAAAATTTAGTATTTAATAGTACTGATGTTTAATTTTTTTCTATTAGTACAATAATATTGGATTTCTTTAAGAGCTTCCATGTTTTAAATAGATAATGTGCGTGTGGTGTCACGCACTCAAGTAAAGGAGTATGTCTCAACTAATTGTAGGCAAAAGGTAACAATTCTTGCTGAATTAGTAATTTTTTTACGCAAAATATGATATCAGAAGTATTTTCTACTATAAAATATAATAGTTTGTTAATTCCATATATTGCTTAATTAATGCATTAATTTTGATTCACACATATTCAATTTCACATATAATTGAAGTAATTATATGTAAATAATATAAAAATAAGAGAGTTCTCTCATTTATAAACCGATATGGATTGTGACAGAGTATGTGCATAAAACATTTCAAGGTCTCGACCGACTTCCTTGACCAGCTTCATCTGCCAACTTGTTTAAAAATAGTGGCCAGTTAAAAATTTTTTAAAATTTTAAAAATTCAAAAATATGTACAAAAAATTATAAATTGAAAAACTTGTTCTCGTAAGTGTTAGAACGTGATACAAGGATTCTGGAGCATGTTGTGTCTTGGCTATATCTTAAAGAGTTGCTGCGATATAGCAGTTTGAATAGCAGCCCTATATATGATGTATAGATCTGTAGGTATACTACATAGAATAATAAAATTTAGTTCAGTTAGAAAATTCCCATCTAGCAATTTTCGCTAATCCATAGAAATTCTTTTTTACAGCAGCTTCCGAGGATTAATCGTCAAGCAACCGAGATGTATCGCCAAGTTATCTGACATGTATAACGTATATGACATTTTATAACCTCTATGACCAAGTTATAGTCACATTCTACATTTTTTTAAATCTTGTCATACGTAATTAATTTAAGGATAGATAATGATTCTAGGTTCCCATGGTGATTACGTAATATTTATGATGAAGTCTTATTAAATACGTATTATTGAATATAAAAACCGAATTTTTATACTAAAATTGTTTAATTATATCAATCATATAATCTGTCTACAGTTTTTTGAATAGATATTAAATGAAAAAATAGTCTAAATATGGATTTCAAGTTATAAATTTCCAAAGCTAGGCTTACGTTTCCCATTGGAATTTTCAGTAATAGTCAATAAAAGATAAAATGTAGTTATTTTATTACGCAAAATTAATCATATCATAATAACAGATTATATAATTTATTTCACTGAAACTCGTTACAGTGCGAATGCACCTCAGTTGTCATGTTTGACGTACAATTTCCAACATGTTATGCTTGAAATGGCGTTAGCATCATCAAAATGCACTTGAAAAGATTTTTTCCCATTGACTGTAACGTAACGTTTTACGTTTAACTGCCTCTGTAAACAAACTATAAATGTTAAAACTTCATTTTCAGTAGCGATCGTGCTATATTAAACGTCAATAACATATGAAAATTATAGGGCAAACCGCGTATATTTAAGAGAGTTAGGGTACGGAAGAAGAAACAGATGCCTAGTCTAACCGAAGTCATAAACATTTTTCATGTTGGAAAATGTTAAAAATAGAATTCGTAATTTGAACATTCTCTCCCTGTAAATCTAAGTTACGATTGTAAAACATTTCGTTTCAGTTATAATGAGTTAGCGTTAGTCTTCATTTTTATTTCATAAAAGATAAATGGTAGTAGCAAAAGTTTGTTGAATAAGGGACAGGTAAAAATAAACACCAAAAGGTGTATTTAAAAATACAAATAACATTCTGAAATATAGTTTTTACATTTATTATTATAATCTATCAAATTAAAAAAATATCATGATTTTTACATTTTTCTTTTTCTTTTTCCAAACTGCTTTCTTTTTAAACAATTTAAAATAAACAGTAATTGCCAAAAAATAGATAATCACTTGTCAAAGGGTGCAAAATAATCTTTTTCAGTCTGAGTGTTTTTCTTTTAAATAAAAATGATAGTGAAGTATGGCAATTAGAAACTTAATATCCCTAAGAAAAAGGTATGTTTGTCAAACAAAATTTACCATGCATACTCTTTTCACGGAGTATTTCAAACAAACAGCTGTAAGTAATCGAAATTTCGTATATTCCTTGAAACGTTTAAATTATAAAATACCTATTTTTAAGCTAATACACATTATTAAATTATTTAAGGAAGGCTCATGAGTTTTACGGTACCTTTAATTGCAATTTTTTAGTTCCATTTTGTCATGTTTCATTGCTTTTATTTAATTTTATTCGATTTAAATCTACTCTTCCGAAATTATTGTATACAATCTAATTATTCAAAGATCCATTTTAATATAAATGAATAAAACTTTTTTTTTATACCGCTGACCAGGCCCCTACCTGCCAGGCTTTTGCCTAGCTTAACAAATTGATAACTGGCAACGGGGCGAAGATTCACCTGCTCTCCACTTGGCGAAGATGTGTTTGTTAAATCTATAGGCCGACGGGGCTTCAGTGCGTCTTGTTGCTTTAATTGCTTTTTCTTAGTTGGCCAGTTGCTAATTGATTTTTGATGAGGCGGTTCAGCACTGCGCAGTGTAGCGAAGTCATGCCGGACTTATATGAGATGCTGGGATATTTACTATTTCCTCGCTGCATCGCTCATTCATACGTTATGTCATCTCTACTCGAGTTGGTCTTGTAATTTAGAACCTTGATCTGGTGACGAGACCTTCACCAGACTAGGCACCTCCAGAGGTATAATTCACAGGTAACTTGGAGGACTTTACACCCACGACGTATTTTGCATGCACCGGGGTCATTAGCGTACATGATCGCCGCATCTGAAAAGGAAGAGGGTTAGATATTTTATAACACTTTTAATACTACAAACTAAGTGCTACTTTTAGACATTAAGTACTATTACTTTACTTGGTTGTTTGTCTTAAGTTACATGTAGTTATACCCTACAATAATTTTAACTAAAACTAAATATTCTAGAGTTGCTTATTCCTTCAGGGGGACATTATATGCGTAATTTACTAAATTAAGAGGGTTTGGACCATCGGCTATATATTATGTATAATGAATAAAACTTTATTTATGACAAGGAAAATATTCAGACTTTAAAAAAAAAAAGTTTTAATATAATTATTGCGCGCAACCTTACAGCAACAGGAACTAATTATTAGTTTCAGTTTTGTGCTTTTATTAATGTAACATTAGATATAAACCTGTACATAAAGGTTTTAGATTATGCGAAAAAAAATTATGGATAAGAATATATAATTAAATTATGGAAAATATCACATTACAAATACTATATAATCATAGAAAATAAAATTTACACCTCATATTTTACAAGACAATAGGTGTACATTTATATCGGATGTATTAATATTAATAAAACTGAAAACTGAAGTTAAAATTTAATTTTTTTACTGCCTGTATTGCCAGCTCAACAATTATATTGAAATGTATGATGGATATTTTTCGTGTAATATATAAAATTTGTAGTTATTGAAATGAAAATGGATAATGGAATCTAATAATCAGACTGTAAAAAATAATTTCTGAAGAGTACGTATAAGTTCAATAAATCTGTAGAAAACTAAACACATGAAATAAAGGTAAAAAAAAAAAATCTTGCATTTGAAGGTACTGTAATACTAATGAATCTCCTTAAGGTACAATCATTTAAACTCTTATTACAACAATATTTCCTTTTAATCTTTTATTGATTGAATTTGAATTACATTCCCTAATTATACGTGTATTACGTTTCTACTTATCTTATTTTTTAATCATAGCTCCTCACTTTTGTTTAGTGGAAAATATCTGGTTCCACCATTAGATTTCTCTTATTAGAAAGTTTAATGTATTTGAGTATTTTTGCGGAAAAAATTACAGGTATTCCTTTTAATTTAAAAACTGAAACTTCTTATATATTAAAACTTTAACGCTGTGAAATATAAAACCATAAATGTTGTGAAAACTTTCCTTTTTCACGTTTTTAAGTAAAAAATGCCATTAATTCCGAACTAATGAGAAACAACTTACGAAGTGCTCAAAATTGAAAAAGAAAACAAAAATTATAAAAAAATTGTTAAAGCAATATATTTTTTTAAATTTTATGTCAAACTTTATTTCTAACATTTTTTTCGCGGCGGAAAAAAAAGGAATATAAGAAATAAAAGAGAAAAATCCAAACATATGCGCCGATCAAGCTCAAATACTTCACGATCCATCAAAAAACTTCTAGCTATCATGAAACCCACATATCTTAATGTTCCATGTTTTTTCTTTTATATTTCTTTATCTTTTAATGATCACAGAAAAAATGCGTCGTTTTCGATTAATAGCTTATATGCAGTTGAAGGATAAAAGAAAAAAAAAGTAGTCAAAAGCGAAGGGAGAAAACATCTAGTATGTTAGATATAAAATGACTTAATTGTAATCGATTATTTTCTTTTCTTGTGTTAAAATCACTTCCGCTTTTCTTTTTATTTGAATTTATTCATTTATTTATTGATTTTGTGGATCAAAAAATATTTTTAGATTATCGTCTTTTTTCCCGTGTTTGTTAAATAGTTACGGAATTAATTATTGAATAGTTATGTGGAAATACAACTATATATAAGCAAAGTATAATTTATCGTATTATCGTATTTTATTAAATTTAAAGATATTAAAAATAGTTTTTGACTATATTGGCAAAACCTCGACATTTTAATAATTAATGCCCGCATAGCATGCACAGTCACAGTGACGTCACAATGACGTCACTGTGAGTCACGTACGTCACGTCACATTTGTGACCAAAATGCCACCACTTTGTAACGTCACACTGTGACCAAAATGTGAACGTCTTGAAGATCTAAAGAAAACTTAAAATAAACTTTAGAACATCTTATAACATAAAGAAAATTACTTTTTGACAGCTTTAGAAATTTTTGTGACGTTGCAGTGCAAGTCACATAAGTCACGTAAAACCTATGACCAAAATGCCAACACTCTGTGACTTCACGGTGTGATCGGAGAGTGAATTTCGAAAAAAAAAAACTCATAAAATATAGATTTGAATTATGTCATGTACCTAAATCATTAATAAAAATATTGTCACACACTATTTAAATATATTGAGTATTTCCAAAATAAAATAATAAATAAATATCTGTCTACATATATGAGGCAGATAATTTTTTACAATTTTCATTACCATTTTCATGAAATTTAACAAAATATACTATATAATACACAGGTAAAAATCCTTAAATAGAAATTTAGTTATTTATCGAGTTATAAGCAATTCGTGTCACGTGACGACCAGTTTTTCTCCTATTTTTCACTGTCACGTCGGATATTCAAATCAAAACGCCGACTTTGACATTTTTTTCTGAAAGATCTTCTGCTTTTAACAAAAAATGGAAAAGGTTTTTCAATAACATAGATTCTGAACAAAACACGAGCCAATTTCGTGTATTTCCGATCAAAAATGAATTAAAAACATGTTATAAAGTATATGTCATTCCTATAGCAATTTATCCAAAACTGGCCAGTGCTTAGTAAGATGTCACCTCTATTAAATATATTGCTCTTTTCGATAGAGTGTAAAAATAAAAAAAATTGTACTTAGGAAATTTGATTGCAATTTAAATTTATATCGAAATTACTTTATAAAGCCTATTAAATCAATTATTATTTAAAATTTATCTTTACTTTTGACGTCTAAAGCAAATGCAATGGATTAAAAAATATATAAAAATGTAAATTTTCACAGATTTTTTCTAAGAATACAAAACTCTCTCATATAAAAAAAGAATATTATAGCATCATTAGAAGTTCATTTTTCAGCCATATAAATTATAAAGGTTTTGAAATGTCTTTATTTAAATTATTTTCTTCCTATATCATTTGCGGTAAAGTTGGAAACATCTGCTAGCTGTTATTTTGTTGTGTTTAAACAATACTGCGCGCGCATATTGAAGGCAGACGATTTTTTCTCATTCGAAGTTAGGATAGGATTAGCGTGTGTTGCGTTTTTTTAAGTTTGTAGATTTATACTGTGTAAGTAAATTAACGTTTTAAAGTGAACAATCTCCATTTTAAAGTAAACCATCCATTTTAACATCTCCCTGTGTCTAGCCGGGTGCGTTCATAAGGCCTGGGTGATATTTGATTTCTCAGATCTATGAACACACCTCTCTGCTGGAATAATTTGAAAATTATTGTAGTGGATGTACAGTCTAATTTTTCAATGAAAGGGAAGCAGATAAGGAGCATTCAACAATAACACCTTTACCTATAGATCAGCAGGTAACTTTTAATGTCTTCGCAGTTTTGTTAATAGTGCATGTTTAGTACTAGTACATTTAATATTGCATTATTTAAAAGTTAAGATGTTTAAATTTTCTTTTAAAAAATCACTTGTATTAAATTTTATCTTTAATGTTTTAATTTTTTTTAAATAGACTATTTGGAAAAAAGCTTAAAGTATTTACTAACAATATGTATTCTAAATGTAAAGTGTTATGTAAAATGAGGAATTTATTTAATGTTTTGCGTTTCTTAGTTCAATTTTCATAGTTATTCATTATAATTAAAAACATTGCAATTTTTAAAACTATTAATATTTGATTTGCAATTTAATAATTTCGTTGCTAGTGTAGGTTTCCAGAAATAATTTTTCGATATATTTGAAAAAAAAAAGTGACATTTTAATGCATTGAATAATTTATTTGTCGAGATATGTCAATGTTAGATGCACAAAAATAATAAATATTGATGAAACAGTAAAATAACTGTTTAGTTAAGGTAATTTTTCCAGCTGTGTTATCGAATGTTTTTACTGTAAAAATTGATATTTAAGTTCTGCATTTAGTATTCTATCAAAAACTATAAATAAAATAATTTGTAAAAAAAAAATATATAATTTTTTTTGGCATTTATGATCTTAAGTTCTATATTTCATTTACAACGAAAACTGTTTTACTGCTTGATACAATGTTTATTATTTAATAATATCGCACAATAGGTATATCTATTATTTAAATTGATTCCTGATATAAATTTTTCAGAATGCTTATTTGAAAATGTATACTTATATTTTCTTTAAAGTTGTTCTCAAATCCAAAATAGCTAATTTCTGGCATATTTCTGAATTCATTTTTATTCGGAAATACATGAAATTGGCAGGTGTTCTTATTCAGAAAAGGGTAGATGTGCCAGTAATGGACCGCCTTCCAGTAATGGGACACCTTCAATGTTTTTGGTTTATAAAAAAATAACCAATAAAAATTCAGCTTTATTTATTTCATTAATATGCTATCTTTAAATTCTAGTTCTAATGCAATCATAATATCAATTATCTATTACTTTTTGTGAGGTGTCCATTACTGCACTGTAAAAAATGACCAATGTTTCTTATTTTATGAAAATATGCTATAACCACGAACGAAAATATAATGTAATCTTCTGAGTTATCCGAAATTCCGAATAGCGTGTTCCATTGTCTTTTGAATCCCCAGAAACCAATACATTTCCAAAATTTAACGAATTATTTATAAAAACAAAGTGTTTTTCGCTGCCCGTATTTTTCAGAAACTTTTCCGAACGGTTTTTATAGTGTATTAATTAGTGTCCTCAGCCTGGAATACCTGTTTTTCGAATGCTATCAATTCGCAAGTAAACATTTTCATGCTCAAAAAATATGTTTAACAGACAAACATGCAAAATTAACAGCGTTAACAACAACATTAAAATTAAGATTATTTCTGTACTTTTTCATGTATAAATTAACTTATACGGCTGAAAACGTTTACTTGAGAATGGATGACATTCGAAAAACAGGTATTCCAGGCTGAGGACACTAATTAATATACTATAAAAACGTTTCGGAAACGTTTCTGAAAAATATGGGCAGCGATAAATAGTTTGATTTTATAAATAATTCTTTAAATTTTGGAAATGTATTGGTTTCTGGGGATTCAAAGGACAATGGAATACACTATTCGGAATTTTGGATAACTCAGAAGATTATATTATATTTTCGTTCGTGGTTATAGTATATTTTCATAAAATAAGAAACATTGGTCATTTTTAACAGTGTGGAGTTTAGGGTGTTTTGATGTATTTTTGTTATTTACAATTAAATTTAGATTCACATTGGGAAATGTGACTATGAGCATGGTTAAATATTGTTGGTAGAGTAATAAAATATTAAAAAATGTTGAATATAACAATTATAACTATTAATTAAAAAATAATTGTTAAAGAAATTCCTTAAGGGTGTCCATTACTGGCACATCTACCCTATATATAATCGAATGGCGTTATCCATTTTTTGGTAACGGCAGATGATGTTTCAGAAAACACTATCAAAGTCGGTGTTTTGAACCAAATTTCCGACGCGCAGCGTCAGAAACGGGTAAAACGTGACCGACATTGATCTTAAATATTACATTTATCTAAAAATGGAAAACGCTATTCATTCCAAATAGCTTTAATAATCAGGCATGCAAGTGCCATGCGTTTAAAAGTTTGTTCATAAATGTGTCAGAAAGTTTCGTGTTAACCGGTTTCTCAATCAGATGCAAAGTTTTAATTTGAATACGAGTTGCATCAATAAAAATGATTGCCACAATCCTTATCGTCGATCTTATACGTATTTGATGAAATCTTGTTATCGGAATCTATGCGAAATCATTTATCAGGTTCGGTCGGGTTGTGGGCTTACAGATTTTTTGTTGTTGTTGTTGGGTTAGGGTAAGAATACGGGTTGAATCAAAATATAGTTTCAGTCAACCATCATTCATGTTCAAGTTGACATTCAATCATGTTCAAGAAGTATATAACCGGATTCGTGTATGACTCTAGATCCGAGCCGACATCAGAAATTGTATCGTAACACAATTTCTGATAAAATCTGGTTACTCGGTCGTATGCAAGATTCTATTCCAAACAAGACTTACAATAAAAACATTATACCCGACTCGGGTCAGATCGGGTTCACGAAAATCAGGTCACACGGCAACTAATCGAAATCTATTCTGTAGCCAAACAAATCCAAAAAGATCGATCCGAAGTTTCTGGATTGGATTCGGGTAAAATCTGGTCACCCGACCCTGTGCAGTGTCGTCACAAACGTCACAAACTTGAACCATAAAAAAATTTGATCCGAACAATCCGTATAGGATTCGGGTAAAATCTGGTCACTCTATCCGATGCAGATTCGTCACATTTTTCACATTTAAGTCGCACGGTGACTTCACAAAGTAATCACATTGTGAAGTCACAGAAAGCCTTGAAAACGGCCATAACGACCTCGCATTTACGTCACAGTGACTTCACATCGACGTCACTTGACGTCACGACGACTGTCACAAAGTCACAGTGTGTCTTCACAGTGACGTCGCCGTGACGTCACCATGCCTTACGGGTGTTTATAATATATATATATATATATATATATATATATATGAGAGAAGATGATGTATAAATAGTCACTTTACTGAACCAATATGACAAATAATCGATGAACAACAGAATACTAACTTTAATTTCAACTAATACACTTTTGGCAAAAACTATATAACAACAATTGAACTTACAATAATCCGGCGAGGCCTAATAATACCTTTACCGGCGGCGAGGCCAAATAATACCTTTACCGGCTATATTTCTTTTATATCTCGCTTCATAATAAAAATTAGAACACCGGCTCTTAGCCAAATCTCGCAATTCAAACAATTTACAATTCGCACATCAAAGTCATGGATAATAATAGAGTGTCAGTTCAGTGTCAGTTCATTTGATGATCATTTACGTGAAGTGTTTCAAATGAAATCCTACATATATATATATATATATATATATATATATATATATATATATATATATATATATATATATATATATATATATATATGAAGTATAATCTATACCACTGATCATCATTTCAGAGCTGATCACTATGGTATAATACTGCATTAATTTTTTCGTAATAAGTGTTGCTATATTTTACTACAAGAGTTGTTAATGTTCTTATTTTAAATATATAAACCTATGATACTATCTACTCAAAACAACATGTATTCATTTTAATCAAAGAATTAAGCAATAGCTGCAACCTAGTAGAGCGTGATGTGTAGCTTTAGCATGGCACAAGAAGTAATGATGTTATGAAGGTTTTGGATGTATAATCGGTGAAGTAGTACGTGGTAGGACTCGCTACCATAAAAAAAAATTGCACAATCTAGATCTTAGATCTTTATAATTTGACTTAAGATATGTATTCGTATGATCCAGAAAAAATAACCTTTAACTTCTAAGATGCTGCAAGTTTATAATAACTTGAAAACAACTTCTGAATTCTGAAACACAAACTATGAGTTCCAAGATTCGTGCAACAGAATTTAAGGGTATCGTGCACGTTTACGAAATGCATGAAGTAGATAGAGTTCCAACCAATTAAAAAATCTCATTCATTGAAAAGAACGCGGATTAATAAAATACAGTAAAACGGTTCCCAGAACGCATCAAAATCAAAGCTTCGGGAAAAATCTAGAATCGTGTCGAAAAAGAATAATAGGATGTTCGATCGAAATACACTGAAAGAGAAATATTACTGGTGAAATGCTATAAATTAAAATAAAAGATACGTGTGGAAAATCAATTAGATTTCATGAACGGAAAAAAATAACGTTTAAGGCGAAATATAGTAAAATTAAAGAGTTTAATTTAGAGTAAATTTAAGATGGGTTAGACATTTTAAGTATGTTGTATTTATGTAATTTTCTGGACAGTTTTTAAAATAACGCTTGATTGGAAGAAAAAAAATAAACGTTAAAGAAAGGGAACAAAGACACACACAAAAAAAAAATGAAAGAGATGAAAAACATAAAAAATAGAAAAAACAAGTCTGTTGAGAAAAATATCGGACAAACGTTTTCTAACAGAGCATAAATGTTTCTAAATATTCAATGTAACCTCCTATTCATCCACTGTTCCTGAAATTCTTCCATTAGCTTAAAAAACTAAGGAGAGGTACCAAAGAGGAACTTTTGATTTAACGAATATTTCCAAAATTAGCGTAAAGTTTTCAAAATAAAAGGAATCTATTTGCTTCCCGTCATTTTTCCAAATTAGTAAATGTTACTTTATTTATATTTAAACATTCAAACATTAACAAAATGATAGTCTGTTTTGACAGAAAATAAGTACGTATAGAAATACAAATATTTACTTTTCTTTTATGAATTAAAAATCCTTGAAAATTCAAAATCTAATGCAGAAATGTAAACTTCCATTCTTCACTTCTGTTTAGCAAGAAATGTCATTAATTAAAAATTAATGAGTACCAACTTATGAAGTGCTTAAAATTAAGAAAAGAAAATATGATATTTTTAAGGCAACAGATTCTATATTTTATGTTAAACTATTTATAAATTTTTTTGCGGACGTAAAATGTAAAAATGAAGAAATAAAAATGAAAAAATCCAAACATAACGCGCAGATCAAACTCACATACATCACGATCCATCAAAAAAAAATTATCTATCATGATTCCCGCATCTTTTTTTCTTCTTTTTTTAAAGGTATCATATTTTTTATTTTCTATGTCTTTTCTTTTAGTGGTCGCCAAAAAAATGCGGAGTTTCGGATTAATACCCTATAAGAAGTTAAAAAAAAGAAAAAGAAAAAGGCAATCAAAAAGAGAAGGAAGGAAGCAGCTAGTATGTTAGATATAAAATGACTTAAATGCAATCGATTATTTTCATTTTATGTTTAAATCATTTCGGTATTCCTTTTCATTTCGATTTATATTTTTATTGATTTTTTAGATGAAAATATATGTAGAGCAGTGTTTCCAATTGTCGGGCGTACAAGGGGGGGGGAAGCCAATTTGACATTTAAGGGGTGCAATTACAGATTTATTATTAACCCCTGTCAATGATTGTCCAATAAATGTTTTAAGATAAAAATAAAATTAATACAGATAAAATTAAAAAAAATCATTTTAAAAAATATTTTTTTTAATTTTGAAAACTTAAACAATTACATAATTTTTATACATATAATTTATAATTTTGTCCGGTAGTAAGTCTATTTTTAAATTTTGCATATCCTTTTACAATTATTTATTGAATTATCCCTGCATTTCTGTTAGCTTCGCAATATGTCACATGAAGAAACTTTTACACATGAAACTACCTAACACGTTCACTACAGTGTTAAAATTAACTGAATTTTATTTTATTCAGAAATTCCAAACTCATACCAGAAATTACTAATAGCAATATTTGTTTAATTAAAAACAGACACTTCGTTCATAAAATACTCATTAAAAACATGCTTAAAAGGTGCTGAAAATGAGACAGACATATGTAAAAGATATTAAAAAAATATTTAATCCCGAGATCTTCCGAACACAAAGGCGTCCATCTTCAAGGGGAACTGCTGAGTGATAATACAATTGCTGTTTCCACTGTACCATTACGTAACGGAGTTCGAAGAAAAAGACTAGTCTATTAATCTGTAGGGGTGTTTGAAAAATCCGTGAGTTCAGGTACTGGAGTGTTTGATAATTTCAAAATATTAAACCATATCCCAGGTACGTTATAAGATAATCTATCATTACTTGCTCTATTTCTTTTACTCAAAATTTCCAATGATTCTCTGATTTTAACAGTAAAGTCGTTCTTTGGAGGTACACTGTAAAAAAAATTGCAGTAAAATTACGGTCATTCTTACAGTTCTAGCCCATATGTTAGCAAAAATATGGTACGACCCCATACATTGAGGCCGGCTGAAGAGATTCCAATCATGCCCCGTAAAAAAAAAAAAAAAAAATCCATGCCCATCATTTTGTGCAGCCCGTAATTTTACGGGGCAAAGTAATATAGCATTATAATGCACAGGATATAATGCACTTTAAAACACAATAACACTTTGCTTACTGTTCCGTAGCACGTAGCACGTAGCACGTTAGATAATCATCACAGAATCGCTGTTTTGGCGGGTTAAAATTTTCGAAAAACGAGTAAAATGAAGAGTTATACCCTAGCGGAGGACAATGTATGGGGTCGTACCGTATTTTTGCTAACATATGGGCTAGAACTGTAAGAATATGTGGACTGCTCTTAATTTCCTAAGTATCTAAGGGATAAGGCCGCTTATTTAGTGGATCAGACCGTTTTTCATCAAATAAGGCTGTTGCCCGTGAAAATTGAAGAGCAAACGCTCATAAATTTACAGTTTTTTCTGAGAGTGTACTATCATTTTTGCGTTTTCAAAATCAATATTTATATTTTGTCGTTGACTTAACCACGATAATGCTGTGGATGGTCGGTTAAAATTGATATCAGAAACTTGTTCTTTCAATCTTTCTTTAAATTTGCGAGTGGTTATCCCTATATAGGATAAACCATTTTGTTACAAAATGGTTTATCCTATATAGGGTTGACCACTTGCAAACTGGAGATGAGTTCGGGCCCTTTTTCTCAGCCCAAGCCCTATGTTTTGAAAATATATATATATATATTATCCTTTTTTTTCGCTAAATTGTTACGGTTCTTATTTTGGAAAAGTTGCTACGAAAAAAAAAATTTCGAAAATATGCCAAAATTGATTTTTTTTCAATATATCCTATATTTAATTTTATACTCAAGATTTGTAAATATTAAAGTTAGTTTGAATATATCATTTGACATAACACAACATTTTAATAATTGAAACAACAAAACATTTTTTTCACAATTTGTACGACAATTGTAAAATAACACTTAATCGGAACGACTAAAGAAAATTTAATATACATAGATTTGTCACAGGGGATTACTTTCTTTACTACTTTGTCTACTAATATATCCAATTTATAAACTTTGTGGAAGATTTCTAAGAAATTTACAACGAAGAATATAGTTTGGAAATAGCGGCGGTCAAAATAGTAAAAAACAAGAAAGAATAACCATGCGTTAAGCATAGATTATGGAAAACTCTCTAACCCATTCAGAATAATGTAACAAAACATTATCGCTTAATAAAGTGAAAGAAAATATTTAAGTAAACAATTTGGAAGATAAATACAACATTTCAAAGATCAATTTCAGCAATTATCATCTAAACTTGGAAAAAAATCCAAATTATTTTGTGAATCCCTGTATATAAACCGTACAGTTATATATATAATTTCATATTCTGCAAAAATTTAGTTCAGTTAGTAAACGCTTAACACAGTTGAAAATACCCTTTCAGCAATTTAAGTCACGGAAATGTGCTTGAATTCTTTTGTACAGCCATCTATATTATCTATATGAATTATAAACAACAATTAATGTGCAAAAAAATTAGTACAATTTAAGAACGCATACCGCAACTGTAAAAGCACTTCAAGCAACTATCGGTCATTGAGTGTACTGAAACGGAACACTTTTGTGTTTCCCTGTACATGAATTATAAATGTTTTGTACTACCATATTCAACAGTAAACATCTTGTTGTGCACGTCAGTGACATATAACAATTTCAATATGTTTGAAAAAGTGCAAAGCCATTAAAATACATCACAAACGATTTTACCACCATAAACCATGATGTAACGGAATTCTTTTGAGTGTCTCTGTAAACATTCAATGAATGCTACACACTTTCTTTTCAGTATCGAACATACCATAGTAAATGTTAATATACAAGACTTTTCAAATATCGTATTATTTGGCAGCCAGCAAGAAATTTTAGTCGCCGGTAAAATACAGTAGAACTCCAATTATCCGAATCAATTGGGACTGGACCCCATTCGGATAATCAAAAATTCGGATAATTGGATTTTTTCCGAAAAAAGGGTCTATTTTAATTAATTACTGTGTGTATGTTGAATATGGGAGAAAAAAAACTATTATAAAACAAGATCTTCTAATTAATTAAATGAAAAGGCATCACTTTTACATGTTAAGCGTACTTACAAGTGCTGTGCGTTAGTACATTATGTACGTACCGCACTGTAAATGAAAGTCATTGCTTGCTGAATATCTCGGTTAAAGTAAGCTGTTTGACAGTCTTCATCCGTTTTTGGGCAGCCAATTCGCGCATCCGCTTAAAAATGTGAATTTGCATGTGGTCACACTCGGGCTGACGCTCCATTCACATCAACGCAGTTTCAAGTCCGGCAAATACTTCACTAGCTGATGGTCCCATGTCTGCTTCAACTTCGACATTAAGGTCATCTAATTCCTCGACACTTTCTTCTCTCACACTTTCAATAAATTCATCATCTTTTAGAATTTGGAACCCAGGATCTGACGAATCACACACCATCCACGCTCCTATACCTTCAACACTAACTTCTGAACATCCAGGAATTCCAGGAACATTCTGAACATCCAGGTTTCTGAATTCCTCAAGTGGCCCGTCATCCTCATCTTCTCCTGTCTCTTCCATGGAGGGAAGGGCAATAGCGCGCGTAGACAGAATCATTATTTTGCGAATCGCAGTACGTTTTCGTCTTAATTTTTTTTCTGAAATTTTGAAAGCGATTCGGATAATTAGCGATTCGGATAGTCGGAGTTCGGATAATTGGAGTTCTTATTGTATATTTACCACCCTCCCACCGTAATGTTTTTTTCAAAAAGTAAAAAAGATTTTTTTATGAAATTATTGACCAAAAATAATAATAAGCATGATTTAGAATTTTGAGTTAGATAGTTTAGAATAGTACATAATATAGAAATATAATATAAATTAAGTTTACTAATGAAACGCGTCAAAATTTTATATCCCTGAAAAAAAAAAAAAAAAAAAAAAAAAAAAGAAATACTCTAAAGGATAAATTAACCGGCATTTCCGGATATTTAAGTGCCTACAAAATCTGAACTTTGCAACACCTATAGCGAGACATTTTATAACAATTTTAGGTACTTACGTATTATCCGTGCCAGGAGATTGATCACCAAAAATGGTTGCCAAGTATGAATCTTGTTTATCGTTGCCAATCATGTTTTCAAACGCAGTAATTTAACATTATCAAATAACATAATTAAAAATGGTAATTAATATAAAATAAATAAATGTAATATATGTTATTAAATTTATAACATTGTTAAAAATAGTAAATAACATTATTTTAGTAAAATTAATAAATGGTAAATAGCATAGTAAATAAGAAAGAATAATATTATAGATTATTCCCAGCCATGTACCATGTAGTAAGAAAAAAATATATAAGGGTTACTATAATTAGTAATATTGGCTCCATGCCTGGCGCAGTTGGCTTAAAACTGGCACGGATAATACGTAAGTACGCAATTTTACTTCAAATGAATTGCCTTATATATTTACTCAAATGAATTTACTTCTTTAAAATGAATGGGATACATTAATTAGTTTTAATACTGAAAATAAAAATCTGATTTGAAACTTACAAAATAACTGGAGCATAACCGCGGGATTAAATAACTTGGTCGTCAGGTAAAAAATCTTGCTCGCCATTGGCGACCTGGTGACCGCATTTGTCAAGCCCTGCTCAGTAACATATATCAATTACATGACAATCCGACAATATTTATTTGAGTTAGAGATCGGACGGACAGACAAACAGAATTTATGAAACAGTTTTTAACAATGTTAGAAAGAGTTAAAAGAAAATATGACCTGTGTCAACCGTGGATTAAGGTAATAGTAAGAGATTCTGAAAAGGGACTTTTCAAAACCGTTCCTCTCTTAAAAGATTTCGAATATATGGTAAAAATTTCCGGAATCATCAGATGTTACATGGAATTAATTACGTGATGCAAGGGTGTAAGGAAGAACGTTGAAAATGTTTAAACGTGTTTAAAAATACGTGTTTAATATTTTAGAAATATGGCCACTTTGATATCCCTAAATAGATTGTTCAAAACTATTGATCATGCATTTTTCCGTTTTCCAATACGATGTATATTTCTCGAGTTATTCGAGCGTTTCCAGACATTGCAATGGTAACGATTCTCACAGCATTGTACTCGATTACAGCGCCATCTATAATGTTTCTAAGAAAATGTTCAATACAAAAGTTACGTATTTTTTTCCGTAGAATCTGAATCTGCAATAAAAAATAGGGGTCATCATTTAAGATTTCAAAGTTGCCCCCTTTCCCCCCGGGGGGGAAAAGTTGAGGGGGGGGGGCAACTTTCTTATCCCTAAATAGATTTTTTTAAAATATTGAACATGCATTTTGCTGTTTTTCAATCCGATGTATATTTCTCGAGTTATTTGACCGTTTTCAGACTTTTCGGACACCCTGTATATATTGACGATAGAATTGTCAAAGGTTTCCTGATAAAGAATAATTTTTTTTCAACAAATTTTATATAGCTTTGTAATCACCTCCTATTCTAGAAAACTTTCCATTACCTTAAAAAGCCACTAGGAGAAAACTCATTAACACCTTAGAAAATCATTGCTTCCGAGATTAACACAAACCCTTCTGATATAAAGTTGCCAACCCTACCCCATTTGTTACTCGTAATTTTCTGAAAAGTTAACTTTTCCAAAATTTGTGGGAAGCGGAGGTTATCATTCATATCAGACACGATTTAATTGATTTCAGAAACTTATTAATTTTTTGGGGTTTGCAATTGACTCTCTCTGAAAAGATTCGTTACAAAACCGTGGTTAATTTTAATGTTTCATTAAGTTAACTATTATATTACACTGAACTTTCGGAAAGTTTTCAACATACAGTAAGCAACATGTAGTAAGCAAATATATAACAAATTATAACACCCTGTAATAATATATTTCATTAAATTGTTTAAAAAGCGTAAAATAAAAAATTACGAAAACGGTAAAAAAGGTTAATAAAATGTTGTCATGTTTCGGTTCCACCATAGCCATTCTCAAAACAAATAAGTATTTTTTATAATTGCATGATTTGAATGATTTGAATCGCCATCATTCAATTTTTCACGTGCTCAACCATACTACGTGCGTTATTTTATTTTATTTTTACTTGGATGTTTATTTCCATATTCGTAAACATGGATTAATTCAAGCCATAATTTTCTTAAGTTAAACGATGCTGCACCGTTGCATATTGAATTTTTACGTGTCACAATCTGTATGGTTTCTTTTATAATGGATAGATGGTATAGATTGGAGGGATTTTTTTTTTACTTTCATTGAAATTTATTTGAAGGTTTTTTTCATGTTATAGCCTTGTTATAGCTGTGGTTTTCTATTATATTTTATATAAGTGATACACGGTCCTTTTTAACTAAGTGTCCTGCTAGTCATTCCAATATAGTAATTCATTGATCATTCGGTTTTAATAAATGGTATTTCATATACTCCTGAATAATACTCAAAAACAATTGGTTAAATTTTAGTGCAAAAGATATAATTTAATTTCGGAGGGGGTTTGGCTATTAATCAGATATTGAACCATTTCAGACTGTATTTTAAATTTTCAAAAAGCAAGGAAAATATTAAAGATGATAAAGTTTGTATTTTTGTTCTTATTATTGGCAATATCCAGGATTAATTTATTAATATGTTGAATCTTAAAACCCCTAAACAAGCAATTCTACGCATATTATGTAGTTCATTTTCCACATTATCTTCAGTAGATACTAAAAAGTCTTGATTTATGAAAAATATATAGGCTGAAAATTTATACGTAAATGTAGAATATGCACTATTTTGTATGATAGATTGGTTTGCCATGCGTTTTCTGAAAACCGCTCTGTCGATAAATTAGTTTGTTCAGATTAACATTACATCAAGGAATGGACGGTTTTAATTATGTCCAATTTCACCAGTGAATTTAATGTTATTGTCCATTGAATTCAGATGATTTATAAAAAATTTAAGTTCTTCAAGACTATACTGCCAAATTACAGAAATATCTACCACATATCTGAACCACGTAGGAGGCCGTACAGAAAAAAAAGAGCTTAATAAAAGTAGAAAAAGCACAATTCAGTTTTGTATCATCTCTGAAAATACAAGATTATTTATATAATATTTTACCTTATCCACAGTGTTTAACGTAAATTATAGCATAAAACCTGTTCAAGTGTTTGCAGATATGTTTGAAAAATGGGAGGAAAACAAAGATCAATATGTATCTAATAGAAAAATAGATAATAAATATACCTTTAACAAAAATAGAATAAAAATAATAATTTATTATTGCAAGATTTTGTTTTAATAGACTTCCGAAAAAAAGTTATATAACTCGCATGTTTTGTCAGTTATCTCTTTCCATTTGTATTCCTACACTATTTAACTGTATTAAAACTTTACTTCGCCATGAATATTCTTAAAGTTGATGAATGCCAATTCTTAATAATATAATTGAGCAATCGGTTGGTTAGCTTATTTTACTATGGTTATCATATGAAAATGAAACGTCACTGCTTGCAGAAGAATACTTTTGGCATGTATCTTGTATGCATAGTTACGCACAACAGATCCCTTTAACTGATGTCATAAACACTTATCTATCAGCCGAGGGGGTTAATTCAGGAAAAATATTGTAAATAAATAAACATTTAAGATTACTTTTTTTTTTTGCTCTTTTCATTAATGTATTATAAATTTTATTGTTTAAAGTTACTGATAGTTGACACTTTAATGAGTGAGGATTTAGATTCCAATGGCAACATTCTTCCATTGATTTTTTGTGCATTGGCAGTGATGGAGCAGTGGCACAGCAGTTAGGCGATTCTCAACACTAAATTCTAATAGTATTATTCGCCTTAAAACAACTCTGAAACTATTTTCTTAAATAAGACAAAGAGTACAATTTAAATTTAACGGTGTCAATTGAATATCTGCTGCGCAACTGTTCCATCACTGCATTAGAATTTGGCAAATAGTTTGGCGATAGATTTTTTAACTGGAAAGTTGTCAACGGTATAATGGAGAAGTACCGAAACTTGGTTTAAGTAAGATGTTTTAAATGTATCGTTTCCAATATGACGTAATTTTTAATGTTTTCTTCCTATTATTAAACGTAAAAATATAGTTTTTAATTGAATTGAAATATTATTTATGCTCTTTTAAAATTTGCAATAATAGGTAAAAGATTTTGTCGAAATAAAGTAATCTCTCGTGTAAATATATTTTTAAATTGAAACTGTTTGGAAATATTGTTATTTGAGCATTTTAAATATGACGTAAATTTCCCCCATTTACTGCTTTGAACGCGTAATAACTTAATTATTTCTCTTTTTAATATTCACGCGCAAGTATATTTTTTATTACGTAATTTTCTACATTTACTGCTTTTAACACGTAATCATTTAATTATTTTAAAAAGATTTATTTCTGTTTTTGATAGTCACGTGTAAATACATTTTTGAAAGGGAATTATTAAATATTATTATGTATTTTACAAAATACGCTATTTTACAAATTGGCAACAATTCAAATAATATACTTTTTAAAATATGAAATAAATCTCCATCAAAATAAGGAAAATCGGAACACAAAATTTAAATATAACTTCAAAACATTACTCAAATTAAAAAACTAATTGCATTCTACACACCGCAAGTTTGCCAACTATATCCTTTTAAATTATGGTTAACATTTAATGGTTAATCCTTTTAAATTATGGTTACTGTCCACAGTTTTCGTTCCTATAAAACTTTTTTAAGAGAACTATTTTGACCACATTTAGTACTAAATATCTCAAAAAATAAAATCTCTTTAAAAACTGTCTGCTTCATCGTGTTTATCTAACATTTCTGTATAAAACTACCAATTTTTATATTTTTATATGCAATAGTTTTCTGGAAATTAGCCCAGAAAGACCTCAAGGTACAAGAACTTCATTGACAGCGGCTGCTGTGGCGGTGGTTACTTTTTTTTAATATATAGAGATACTATATTAGATATATATATATAAATTATGCGACAAATAGTTTAATTAAAAAAAGAATAATACTTTTTATAAACTGCATCTAGAGCATTAAAATTGTAAGTATAAAAACATGGAGCACTGGTAACGTATAATCAATCATTTATTGCATTTTATGTAACAATGGATTTGCTGTACTTTAAATATTTGAAAGTTATTTTACCAAGATTCACCAGTAAAAAGTATTACATTAATTGCATTCGACTTTTCGACAAAATTGTCAAATTATAAATTTTCATTCCCTAATATCTGAAGAATATTCCAGAGTCTGTTCGCACATAATTGAAACGATTTTGTTTTACTATAATAAGGAATCGTCAGTTTGGATTTTTATTTTTTTTTTAACAGAAACTATGTGTTTGGAAATATTGATTATTGTCCGCTACCTGAAATTTTTGAGTACATTCAAAAAGGTACTTTTAAAGAAGCGATGTATGGAATAAGACTATATTTGTGTTCTTTTCAAAAATAATTATTCTAAAACGGTTATTGAAAAAAGCTATAAAAGTCACAGTTTTTCGCTATCTATACACACCATAGGCACTGACAATAAAAACCAGGGATAATACTAAAGAGAAAAATCGTCAAAGTCTGGCTTTAGTAAAACGATTTCAATCCATAGCCAACAGAATATGTTAGAAATTTTACATCAAACGTGACGAATGATGTGTGTTTGTACTATAACTATACAATATTTTTACAAATATTCAGATCTTGGTACAATATCTGTTGCACTCTTATGCAAAAATGCATGAATAAAAAAATTATTTTCTTTGGAGATTTTCATATCATAGATAATAATTTTATTTTATAAAATAAAGTTTCTATGCACTTTTACAAACAATTAATTACAATTCTGTTACATTAAAATTATACTATGCGCAAGCATCCAATACAAGACAATGTAAAAAAAAAAAACATCTTTTTTATTTCAGTGAAATGAATTATATCGTCTGTTATTATGATATGATTAATTTCCGTAATAAAATAAGTACATTTTACGATGGCAACATTTTACCTTTTGTTGACATTTACTGAAAATTCCAATGGGAAACTTAAGCCTAGCTTTGAAAATTTCATAACTTGAAATCCATATTTAGACTCTTTTTCATTTAATATCGATTTTTCCTGAAATATCTATCCAAAAAACTGTCGGTAGATTATAGGATTGCTATATTAAACAATTTTAGTATACAAATTCAGTTTTCAAATTCAGTAATACGGAAATACTAGGACACCATCTTAAATATGACTTAATCACCATGCCAACCTAGAATCATTACCTATCTTGGGATATCATTGAATTAATTAGGTGTGATAGGATTTAATAGAATGAAGAAAACTTTTATTAATATCTTTTTAAGTTTTGATTCGATTTTTATAAAATTTGAAATGACTCGATAAAATTCTGCAACGATTATGTATATGGAATTTCAAACCATTCGATTGGGTGGTTTTTGCGCTGTTATACATGCGGACAGACGGACGGACCAGACGACGACTGTAGGTGCTATGTATTTATATAAACACCTAAAAACGGAAATATTCGAATATCCCAAATATGAGAACATCTTACACGAAAATCCTCCAAATCAAAGAACTATTGCACATTTACGAAAGTATTCTGTGTCAACTGTAAAAAAGAAGAAAAGAAATATTTAACAAGAATTTGAATCTTAAAACCACAAAAAACAAAATGATTGCTAATTGTCTTTTTCCACGCAATATCGCTGAACGCAAAAGGTGTTGCAGAATATTTTATGAGACACACTTGTCCAAATAAAAGTAAAAAAAAAATGTGAAAATAAATATATTTTTTGCGTATTTAAGTGATTATAACACAGGACACTATTTATTATCATAAAATACGGGAAATATCTTAAAACACGGTTTCAAGAATTTAAGGAAATCCTTTTTAAGGGGTTTATGACTGTTACTGTTTTTGCATATAACGGCCAGTTAAAAGTAAAAAACATGAGAGAAAAATGTTAGGATTAACTCCACACACTATTAGGGACATATTTTATCCCCTATCTCCAAATATGAAATACTTTTTCCACAGTGGAAACCTTCACTGGTCCTTCAGTAGAACTGTATCAAGACAAAACAAGCAGCCACACATCACAATTCACTGTTATTACTTACCCATCATACGTAGTATAGGGTAAGTCTTGTAATCGTTTTGAAAATCGAAATTTTTTTTTGACAGATTTACACGTTTCCGACACTGGAGATTCCGAAAAACATATTTTTAGAAAAAAAAATTGCCGTCCATCTGTGTGTCTGTGTGTCTGTAAACGCTTTATCTCCCGAAAAAATTGAGATAGAGACTTGAAATTTGGTATGTACTTAGTATGTAATAATGGGAAGAAGCTTATTGAATTTCAGTAACCTCGATGATCCGGAAATATTTTTTTCGTACTCTCGAAATATTCGTTCTGATAGAAGGTATATAAAAATTTTCGAAATTGTTTATATTGAGGAGTGAATATAAAAGACAATAAAAAACAAATTTTGCATAAAGCATGAAGTTGATCGGATAATTAGTTGCCGAGATATTTGTAATCCTATTTTCCACACTCTTCGATTTTTCATGACCCTGTATTTCAACCAAATTTTAATTCAAAGAGATATTTTAATTGGAAATGAGACGCTTAATCAGATGCAATAAACCGCTAGTTAATAGGATTATTGTTTTTGGAGTTATAAGGATGTTTCTTTTAAGCAATTCAGTAATCGAGCCTTCAAAGTTTAGGACGTCATCAAGCCACGATTTTATTCGAATTGCAATGCATTTTATAAGTAGTTTACAAATTTTTTATTTTAATATTTTATATGATGCATATCCATGATGGGTAAGTATTACGATGGCCCCCAACGACTAGTTTTACTGAAGGAAATGGAACCAATAACATACATATTCACCAATGTTACATATTCACCAATCTCCTTATGTTTCATTCATGTTTTTTTTTCACTTTTGGACTTCTTAAAGGGTATCTTCCAAATTCCGTGCTACAATCCTTCATAGTCTCATTGTTGCGAGTGGGATACTTTTCTTTTAAATTCAGTTTTCTTGATTGCCGCCGGTTTTTTGAGAAAGAAAAATTCATCTTAACCCACTGGCACCACTGCATAGACTTAAGCTGCTTAAGAGGAATAGAAGGAAATACCTCTTCCTGTGCTACAGAAAGCATTATTATCATGAAAATTACAAAGTAAACATGTAATTTAGAAAAATGATCGACAAACTTAACATTTAAAACACAATATATTACAGAAATAATTTTAAAAATACCATCAAAATCGTCTAAAAAATGTGGAAACAGCCTCTGTATATCGTGATTTGTGGATTGTAAATATTTCCTTCTAAAACTAGCTTTCAGCATATAAAGAACTTATTTCAAAGAAGTTTAACCAATATTTGTTGTTTGGTATAAAATAATTGCTTTAAAAAATAAACAATGTCCAAATTCTTACGCATTTTCCGATAAAAAGGTTTTTTTTTTTTCTTCCTAAAAAATAACTCAAAAGCATTTGAGAATTTACTTACCATATGTTAGAGAGAGAAAAAAAAGAACACTAATATCGTATGAAAGTAATAAATATTTTATAGTTCTTTCAGGAAGTACATAAAATAAACTACCTTTACGAAATGTATTTTATTGGCGGCAGGCATGGATACAAATAATTTGTTTACTGCTGTTATTTTATAAGCAAAAGTTCTTATAAAAAATGAAATAAAAAATTAACGATGATGAAATGAATACCAGAGTAGATCTATCTTTATGTATTAAAGTACGGAATAAAGCCACTTTTTAAAATTTCTTTTAACATATTTCATTAAATTAGATATAGTGAGTATAATGAATTTTAATGAATGCGTTCGTAATAATAAAAAAAGTGGGTAAGTCTGATCAAAGATCGCACAAAGGGTTTCGTTTAATATTCCTTTCAAAACACTTTATCCTCTCTTTAAAAAATAAATTTCATTTAGCAACAAAAAAAGTCTTTTTTTTATAAAGTAAACATTTACCGGTCTATTTTTCTGTTTTTTCGAATATCTAAAGCAGCGCGATAGCGGGCGAAGCCCGCTATTATATTCTGTCATAATAATATCCGTCATGTGGACTAAAAGCGATATTTAAAAAAAAAATAATAATAATTTCAAAATTAAGCATGTTGTTCACCTTCAAAATGTTAAAATATACGAATATTTCCATAATAGGGTTTTTATCATGATTCAATACGTTCCTCAAACTCATATATTTAATATTCTCTATTACTCACATTGATACTCGCTTTGTAATATTCTCAAACATTTGAAAAATCCGTTAAACTTCCGATATGACGTCAGATTAATTTTCTTTTTAATTCTCTAGTGACGTGATATTAATCTGTTTTCTGTACATACACATACTCATACTCCTTGTATTATTGAGAAATCTTTGAAAAATTCCGTTTTATTACCCATATGACGTCATAATCTTTTTTTTTCAATTGGTGAAACTTTTTATTTCATTTTTCACGTGGAAATCTTTCAATAGAAAATTAATTACTGTAGAAATAATTTTATTGCAGATTTTTAATTGTTGGCAACTGGTCTAACGAAAAATATTTAAATTTAATATGAAAAGGCTGTTAGAATTTTGTTTTTTATCTTTATTTATTAAAATAATACTATTTTTTCAAATTTTAATATTTTGAGCTTCATAGCAGGTATTCAATTATATATACACCAAGTTTCAACTCTGTAAGTTATATAGGTTCTGAGAACGGCTCTTTGACGGACAGACAACGGAGCAGGAGTAATAGGGTTTAGTGAGATGAACGAAACCCTAAAAACAATGTTAAATTTATTTTAAATATTTTTGGTGCTTTAAATATTTTTTAATAACATTTAGTATTTCATTTTGCAGCGTAATCTTTTCTAAAAAGGGAAGACGTTTTCAATAACACAGAGTAATAAAAAAGATGGACTAAATTCCATACGGCTATAATCCCCAACTATACATTGTATATGAACGATCTATGAATCATTTGAAACAAAATGCAAAGTTTCTAGAGCTACACTAAAATATTTATAAGTCTGTCTCACTGTAAAACAGTTTCAAATGCGTCCAAAGTGGCTACTGTAACATATTTTTTTATTTTACCCACTTTAAGAAGAATACTACACTTTTGATTAATTTGTAAAAACCCTTTCCTGACCAATAGTAACTGTTGTATTATTGATTAGACGTTTTCAATAACACTGAGTAATAAAAAAGATGGACTGAATTTCATACGGCTATAATCCCCAACTATACATTGTATGTGAACGATCTACGAATCATTTTAAACAAAATGCAAAGTTTCTAGAGCTACACTAAAATATTCTTAAGTCTGTCTTACTGTAAAGCAGTTTCGAATGCGTCCAAAGTGACTACTGTAACATATTTTTTTATTTTACCCACTTTAAGAAGAATATACTACACTTTTGATTAATTTGTAAAAACCCTTTCCTGACCAATAGTAACTGTTGTATTATTGACTAGACGTTTTCAATAACACAGAGTAATAAAAAAGATGGACTGAATTTCATACGGCTATAATTCCCAACTATACATTGTATGTGAACGATCTACGAATCATTTGAAACAAAATGCAAAGTTTCTAGAGCTACACTAAAATATTCTTAAGTCTGTCTTACTGTAAAGCAGTTTCGAATGCGTCCAAAGTGGCTATTGTAACATATTTTTTTTATTTTACCCACTTTAAGAAGAATATACTACACTTTTGATTAATTTGTAAAAACCCTTTCCTGACCAATAGTAACTGTTGTATTATTGACTAGACGTTTTCAATAACACAGAGTAATAAAAAAGATGGACTGAATTTCATACGGCTGTAATCCCCAACTATACATTGTATGTGAACGATCTACGAATCATTTGAAACAAAATGCAAAGTTTCTAATGCTACACTGAAATATTCTTAAGTCTGTCTTACTGTAAAGCAGTTTCAAATGCGTCCAAAGTGGCTACTGTAACATATTTTTATTTTATTTTAAACACTTTAAGAAGAATACTACACTTTTGATTAATTTGTAAAAACCCTTTCCTGACCAATAGTAACTGGGGGTATAATTTCAATTTTATTATTCAGTTTTGTAACAAACTTTAATGGTAAAATTGCAAAAGTTGAACTGGTATCTACAACACATGGTAAATCATAATTATTTGTATACCCATACACAATTAGTTGTCAAACATTAGGAGTACTGATTGGGAGAGTATTAGAGGGTGTTGAACTGTTATTAAAAATATCCCCCTTTTCACAGTGGAAAGCATTTGTTATTCCTTTTTTTACACAAATTCTACATGGCCTAGATGGGTACTGATTCTGAAAATAATTTTTTTGTACTCTGTTTTGGAAATTTCTAGGTCTTTGAAAATTATAGTTTGGTTGAGGGATCCTGTTTCGAGGAGTATTAAACTGATTATTGGGCCGATTTGGCTGAGTCCAATGTTTAGGAGTATTAAATTGTTGAAATTTTGTCTATTAGGCTGTACACTATATCGAGGAATATCAAAATTGGTTGGATTAGGTTTACTTGGTAATGATGAACTTGTAACAGCAGGGATGGAAACTTCCACAAATTGCTTAGCAATTATACACCATTCTGTAGTACTCTCAGGAGGATTAACAATCAGATAATTTTGGTATTCTAGTTTTAAACCATCAGTTAGTCCTAGTAGTAAAATAGTTTAACATAAATGCAATTTCCTGTCAATTTCATTTTTTTACGAATTTTTCAAATATTTGAGAATAACACAAAGCGGGTATCAATATGAGTAATAGAGAACTTAAACAGTTAACTTAAACTTAGATAGTTACTTAAACTATCCAATTTTAAAGCTGAAAATCAGAAAATTTCGGGATATTTACACTAATAAATTTATGTGTTAAAATATCAGCTATCTGTTCATATTTAGGGCAATTAAGGCGTTCGTTAATATAAATCTTAAGAGCTTCTCCCCGTAAGTTCTGAGACATATTCTTAAACTTCCGATCTGCATCTTTCTTTTGCTTCTCACAAGCATAATTGAAATATTTTAACCACGCTTTATCTCGTTTCCTAAATCTGAATAAAACGCTATGAATTTTGATTCCGTCAAGATTTTTAATTTCATAAAAGAATTAACTCTATCTTCTTTGAAATAGCCGGATCTTAAAAACATTAAAATCTAAACTTATAACGCTATGTACCGTAGAAATAACTAAATAAATAAAATAGTAAATAACTCTGTAATGCGTAACAATAATTAAAACCTCGTATGTGACTAGAGCTTAAGAAACATAACAAATAAACAATGAAGAACAAGAAAATAAAACATTTAAAAAATAACAAGAAATAATAAATATCAAGAAATAAAAGTATTAAACTCACTGTTCTTAGACATGGTGTAGAATTCATCTATTATGGTGTAGACAGCTACTATGGTGCTACTATGGTGTAGAATGCAGCCTACCAGCTACCACCATCTATATGTGTAAGATGTTTTGTCAGAGAACGACGACTAGAAAATCCTTTCGAACATATTTCACAAACAAATGTTTTCTCATCTGTGTGTATTCGAAGGTGCCTTTTAAGATGACCACTTAGAGAAAATCCTTTCAATCATATTTCACAAACAAACGGTTTCTCATTTGCATGTGTTCGGAGATGTCTTTTAAGATCTGAACTATAAGAAAATACGCTGGAGCATACTTCACAAGAGAATGACACTCACAAGTTCCGTCGCTAATTTTTGCTTAAAATAGTTGTTCTTAAAGCACCCGTCTCCGATCTGAACAAAGTATCATTAAAATGTTCCGCCTCCCACTCATTCCTTCGAAAATCCTTACTCGCATCGTACGTCACACAGTGTTAATCCTGGTCGACTAAATTTGTAACATTTTGTCACAAATGGAAGACATGTCTGGTACACACTTAAGTTAATTTTCATCTTAGCAGCCAAGTCGTGTAGATAACAGCAAGAAAAACAAGATGACAGTCGAATCCATTTTATTAAAACACAATAATCTTTAGAGTGACGGGAAAAGCTCCCGTTAGTTTGATAAATTTCATTGTTCACACTCTTCGATGACAACATTCCACTGCCCTCCCAATGCCGTCCCGTTTTTTTTAGCCAACACCAAACGTCAAAAATTCCACCGAAATTAAAGTCTGTAATGGGTTTTAACTGGCTTTGCGTAAGACTACAACTTGCGTCACATGACTGAGTTTCATCAAATCTTGAGGGTGTTATAGAGATTTCATTCGTATTTCTGGCGCAGTAATTTTGAAGAAAATCAATTTCCTGGCGGCAAAAACTGTTCTACAGGCTTCTAAACTCTCGTTAACAGATGGATGATGTATAAACAAACCAAGTTATCTGCTTTGAGGCTGTAGTTAAAATTAGCTTCGAATTTAAGACGCAATAAAGGAAAAAAATGAATCTGATGAAGGGGAAAAAAAGAGAGCATTTCGGAAATATTATAATAGACATTTAATATTTAATAATAGAATGTTTTTTTAAAAAAATAAATAAGCTAGAGCGGAATAATTTAAGAGATATGATATTTTAGCATTTAAATAAAGAATTTATAGCAGTTTGAGTACACGGGAATAATAATAATGAATTTTAATAATGTATTAAAAATAAAGGGTTGGGTTGGGTTGATTATTGACGGCCAATTATCTACACTAGGGATATAGGCCCGGGGGGAGTGCCCTTCGTGGGGGTCTTTCTAAGGGAACCTAATCCGTATTTACGCATGGATAAATCCACGGCTCGAAGAAAACCACGAAAACTCCGAACGATTAGGCCGACGGGCGCGATTGGGATCGAACCCAGCACCTCCCGTCTACCAGCTTCGAGAGCACAACCTCTCAGCCACTAAAAATAAAGGTGTTCCATTTAAAGAATAAATTCAAATTAGATCTAACTATTTTGGAATAAATATTATTAAGTGGATTAGGATAAAATGGCTTTACATATGGATAGTAAAGAACTATTTTAAGAATAAAAATTATTTTAATAAGCCGGAATCATATACGGAACATTATTAAATAGAAAATTTTATAGAATAATTTAGCAGATTACGGAAAAAATTAAATTTTGTAATATATATATATATATACAGTAGAACCCCGATTATTCGAATCTCGGTTATCCGAAAATCGACTTAGCCAAAAAACATTAAACCTCTTTTTTTTTTAAAGAAAATAATTATTTTTATACAAGCATGTTGTTTATGAAATAATTAAAGAGTCAATTTACTTATAAGAACATTGCGTAAATACAGGCATTTTATTGCATAGACACAATTTATTGTATAGACACACCATTTCTTTACAAAATAAGTTGTGTTTTGTTTTTCAACTGTGCATTGCTTCAATGCTGCCTTATCACGTTACCTTTTAAACAACAACACGTCTGATGCTGTTGTTGTATCTTTCTGCCCTTCAGTATTTTGAAGTGCCATTATCAACTCGTTTCAACACGTAAAGATCTTCATGCTTATAAAAACCCGTTTACGCTTTAATCTTTCGATTACGGGCTTAGACTGGCGACTATTTTTATATTCACTGGTACCACAATTTACAAAAGAACTTCTTTGTGGTACATTTCTGTTGAAATTATCTTGCTATAAGTGTATGGCAGGTATTGTATTGAAAATATGGTGAGATTAGAATAAAGCAATAGTCTCTGGACGACACATGTCTCAACTCTGTAATCGAAAGGTTAAAGTATTACTCATTATAAGTTAAGTTTGGAGGAAATTAAAACATGTATAAACAGGAAGGGGAAATCGCATAGAATACGGACTCTTGCTGTTACTGAATCTAAGGCTCACATAAGGGTATTATAGGAGCTCTAGATGCATCTACAGGTACGAACGCGTTACCTGACTGCGCGGGAGTGAGAAGGGTGCCATCTGGTAGAATAGGAAGCCTCCCGGTTATCCAAAAATTCCTACGGAATCCCGGTTAACCGAAAATCCTTTGGTCCCATGCTTTTTGGATAACCGTGGTTTTACTGTATATATATATATATATATATATATATATCAGTTGTTATTTTGTGCGTGCATTTATTTTACATAAAATCGAGAACATTATTCCATCATATTACTTTTAATGTCCTATAATTATAATAATAACTATTTATTCATTGTTGTGTAGCTATTCAGACAATAAAAAAAAAATCACAGAGAGTTTTTCAAGATGCTTAACGTTTAATTACCGTAATTTCTGGTGTATAATCCGCGGATCAAACAATCATGTCTTGGCCCAGAAATTTTATTTTATAAAATGCAGCTTACTAGATCGCTGTAAATATTTCGCTTCAATTATTGAAAAAAAAATTCTGGGTTGAAACAGAATTGTTTCATCCGCGAATTATACGCCGGAAATTAAGGTATTAAATTCATCGATGAGAAGTACTTAAAACGTAACTCTTTAAGAAAACAATAGCTCACCCATTCTCGGAAAAGAAAATAGCTAGTTTCAATTTACTTATGGCTACCAGCTTACTCGCTCTTAAATGCACACTTTGCCAATATGATAGCTAGGATGATTTTCATGTGGGTAAGGGGGGGGGGCACCTTTTAGGTTTTAAGCTCCGATACATTTCTTTCAAATAAAAGAATATAAGTGGACTCGTTTTCAGCTTATTTCAGGGGAGTAGCTAGTGAACGCCCCCTATCCGGCTACAGCATTGCACTATGCATTGCAAAAGGTTGTGTGGCTTTCTAGTTTAATAAACCCATTAAAGAGGGGCGTTGCGTTTTCGCAAAATTATGTTTCTTACACCAGGTTTTAAGGTATCACCAGTTTGTTTTTAGGATAAATATTCGCTTTATTTGATGCAAGAAACACCATGATAAAGTCACTCTTAGGTTTCTATAATATAAAAGAGGTATGAATCGCAATATTTGTATTTTATTGAGAAAAATAATTCGGTCTTTAATGGGTTAAGGTGTCTAATCTTCCACATAATCAGGAATTTCTGATAGGGATAGAAATATAGTGTGATTTAGCAATTTAATACAGAGTTTGACAAAAATAAATTTACTCCCCAACGAGAATGTTCACTTGCATTTAAATATGAACACGTTTACGTATTAGGTGATTTTATAGCCTGATAGGTAATCTCTAATAATTGGGTGCATGGAAAATTGGCGTATTCCCGCATTTGTGATTTGGCGCAATAGGTTGGATTTTTTGTCAGCAGTTTAATAGTATTCACATTAAAACATATTGTTAACAGGAACATTGATGTTTGACACCAACTTTGGATGAGGACGCGATTACGAAAAATTAGCCAGCCTATTTTGTTCTTAAATAAACTTTGGGATTCTACTCCCAAAATCGGGCTAAATAAAAATTGACGTATTTTGCAGAGAATGGTTCATTTCTTTTAAATGCTAAAGGTGTAAATTAACAACATAATACAAATTAAAATATCTTTTTATTAGTTGTTTTACATGTTTCGACTCTTTCCGAGTCATTTTCAAAAACAAAATGAGAATATTCCAAAAAATTGCACGGGCTTTGAAGTTATTATTTTCATATACTTTTTAAAAAAATTACGCACGTTATCTATTATTTTTTACTTGGTTGTTTATTTTCATATCTGTGACCATGCCTACATGGTCACAGATATGATAACACAGATATGATAAAATAAACAACCAAGTAAAAAATAATAGATAACGTGCGTAATTTTTTTAAAAAGTACATGAAAATAATAACTTCAAAGCCCGTGCAATTTTTGGAGTTTTCTCATTTTGTTTTTGAAAATGACTCGCAAAGAGTCGAAACATGTAAAACAACTAACAAAAAAGTTATTTTAATTTGTATTATGTTGTTAATTTACACCTTTAGCATTTAAAAGGAATACATTATTACCAGGTGTTATAATTTATTATATTGAGAACGGTTTAGTGAGAACGGTTTAAATAAAGTAATTTTTGGCAGCCGTTAAATGGTATTTGTATCTCAATTATCTTGAATAAATCTATCACAAGTAGTAACCAACTATCTTATAACATGGTTAACATTTCACTGAATAAAATCATATCTAAATATTGTATTACTTTCGTTTTCTAAAAAAATAAAATCATTAGAGTATATTCGAATAATTAATAGCTTTATCTTCAAAATTAAAATTTATATTGTGCCTATTAAAACAATTTTTCTAACATATTATCTAATATTATTCATCCAGACTTCTAAAGTGGAACAGAATACATTTAGTTTTGACTTTTGGCTTTAAGATATAAAATTTAAATCGGCTGATTTAAGAACGAGAATTTTTTTTCTTGACACAAATGTCATACAAAATATAATATTGCAATGCGTAATTTCCAAAAAAAAAATTGTATCGTGATTTATAATGAAAGTTTTCTCCTTTATTCTGCTTTCTTCATATAAATAAGATGTTTTAAGGAAAATCTAAAAAATGTTTTTCGTATGAAAGAATTTCTCGTTAAAAAACAATTTTTTACATTTTTACACATTTTCCGATAGCTAAAATGCTTTCATTTCTTCCGAAAAAACAATTCCGAAGCATTCGAGAATTTACTTACCATATGTTACAGAAAAAAAATCACTTAATACGCTATGAAAGTAATAAATATATTTTATCGTTCTTTCAGGAAGTACATAAAATAAACTGGCCCTTCGAAATGCATTTCATCAGCTGCTTTTGCAGGCATATTTTCAAATAAATTTTATACTGTTATCGTCTTATAAGCAAAATTTTGTACAAAAAACGGGATAAACAAAATAAAAGAGAGGGAATAATAATAATAAAAAAAACACATCTTTTTGGTATCTAAACATGGAATAAAACCACTTTTCAAAATTTATTCAACACATTACATTAAATTAGAAAGAGTGAGAATAATGAATCTTTAAAGATGCATTTACAAAATGATAAAGCAGTGTAATACAAAAATATAATAACGTTTCTTTAATTGTAAATTAGCATTTAATTAAATAAATTTTGTTAATATAATAAAATTTAATAATTTAGTTAAAATATAATAACATATACTTTAAATAATTTAATTACAATGTAAAAACTTTTAATTTAAATATTTTAATTAAAATGTAATAGTATTTAACTAAAACGAATCTAATTAAATATAATAATATAATAAACAAGTTTTTTTAAATGTACTTTAAAAGTTTTAGATGCATTAAATGACTTAAAGAATGGTGTTCACAAAATTTATTTTTCAGTTTATTTATTTATTTTCATTTTTGTTTTGCCACTTCACGCGTCGCCGTTTTCGTCGCATTTTTTTTAGTCACTTCGGTTTCTTGAAATATTTTTATTCTCACGACAGACATAAGTATTTTTCTAAACAAAAATTTGAGTTTCATTGAAAGAGACAAATAATATCGCGCAATTTGTCAACAGGTAACGCTTCTGTTTAGTTGTTATTAAATTTTATATATTACTTAAATTATATATATATAGTTATATATTAATATGAATATATAGCTATATATATTAATATAATTATGTATTACTAATTATTCATTATAATAGCATTTCGTTAAAAATTAAATGGTGGCATAGTTTATTATTAATTGTGAAGCACTGCAAAAAAAAAAGTGTTGATTTTACAGTATAATACTAGCACCCCAGCTGCTAGTATTATACCGTAAAATTAACAATAATAAACAGTAAAATAACAGTAAAGCTGCCGCGCATGCGCGGAAGCGTATTACTTCTTATTTTACTGTTTATTACTGTTAATTTTATGGTATAATACTAGCAGGTGGGATGCTACACTGTTAAAAATTTGCAGCAAACTGTCCAGCATTTGACCGTTTTTATAGAAAATGGTTACATAACCGTAATTTAACTCTATTCTGACCATGATATGGGCAATAATATGGTCAGAATAGAGTAAAATTATGGTTATGTAACCGTTTTCTATAAAAACGGTCAAATGACTGGACAGTTTGCTTCAAATTTTTAACAGTGTAGTATTATACTGTAAAATCAACACTTTTTTTTGCAGTGAGGTTTAAGTAATAGTAGTAATAAATTATTTGTAATATCTTATTAAATTAACGTTAAACTATTGTTATTATATTTTTCAAAGTTGGAAATTCCATTTATTCAATACCGTAAGTACTAGTTGTGGATTACTGTCCTCCCGCCATATTATGATTGAGTTTTTTGCACCTCTCTTAATTTGTAATTTCATTTTCTCCTTATGTATATTTTTGAAAGTGGGATTTTCCTTCAGAAAATCAATCATTGAATCCTCTCATGCTATAGTAAGTATACCTCTTAACGCAGTATTTGCTTTCTTTTTCAATGTCTATGCATAGTTGTTTGTAAGACGAGTTTATTTGTTGGTGTGAAGTGATGCTACACTGTAAAAAAATTTCGTAAAATTTCAGTAGATGTACCGTAAATTAATGGTACTTGTACCGTTTTCACTCTTTACGGTATGAGTACCGTACGGCTAAGGGATATTATGTGTAAAAAAAACTGTATATGCGCTATTTCGATTATAAACGGTATTTATACCATAAAATTATTGTTTTTCAGTAAAAAATTGCTATTTATACCTTAAAATAATTATTTTTCAGTAAGAAAAAAGCTGGTAGCCCCGCCTCGGTGTACGGCAACCCCTAAAGTGATGCTCTTTCTCATGTTACGTAATGCGTGCAGGCCTGAGGAGAGTGGGGCAGTGCAGCCGGTACATATACTTTAAATATTTTACGGTACATATACCGTCCAGTTAAATTACGGTATATAGACTGGTCACAAAGTTGCCAGTATATGTACCGTATTTGTTTAGCAAAATTTTTTACGGTGTACCATTTTTTACAAACGACTTCTACACGTGCACATACCGATATATTCGTTTAAAGCAGGCATGTGGTTCGCAAAGCCTTTACCATTCTACAAGTTTTTGTTACTGTTGTTCGAATTCGCACGCGCAACGTATAGTTTCGGAGAAAAGAGACCTTGTGCTGGTAATTGCTGTCTTATATGTGGCAAGCATTAGAAAGTAGAGGTATATCGACATTAGAGGTGAGTTTGGGCTCTTTTTTCGGAGCCCGAGCCCGAAACAGTTTGTGTCATCAGAGCCCGACATCGAATGTACGGGATAAAGAATTGTTAATAACATTTAAAAAAAAATTCAAGATTATATTTCTCCTTTTAAAATCTCTTCTTACATAGAAATAAGTAGTAATCCTAAATGCACCCTCCTGACAACATTTCGTGATTTTCATGTCACTGAAAATTTGTTTAAAGTAGCAAATTTGTTATTTTTACTCAACCACTATCAGACATCTACAAAAGTCACAATTCTAATTCTTTTAAAAAAAATCTTCCTACTATTATAGCAGAAAGACATGAGTTCTGTTTTCCAGTAATTCTGGAAAAAGACATCAAACAGAAAGCGATGATAGACCACAGCTTCTTTATGTTACAAAAACTGACCGTGCAACAGCTTCAGATAGAATATATCTTCTTATATTCCATCATTTATCATTCAATTCCCTTTAAAACTGATTTTTACAGGATTGTGAAACACTTTAATAAACTTAGAATACATCCTTGTTTCTCAAATAGAAAGTTCTGCATCAGTTTGTGCATAAGTAAAATATTCACTTTCAGCCTTCACTGTTTAAATCAATATTATAAAAGTAACATTTTGTTCAAAAAATCTGGTACAGGTCTTGATTATATTTAAGTGGTAAAAAATATGTCTTACCACATCTTCAAGGGATTAAACTTTAATTGTCGTCCAGTCATGATGTCTAACCAGAGGTGCCAACCTCTCATTAATAGTCCGTAATATGCGGGTTAATCTAACCCAGTTTAACAACTCTTCAAGCCAGAAAAATTGTTGGATGCATCTTTATTTATTTAATTTCAGGTTTCTACGTGGAATTTATTTAATTTCATTTATTTAAAAAATTCTGGTGCGAAACATGTTAAATCTGGGTTAAATTAACCCACATATTACGGAATATTAATGAGAGGTTAGCCCTTCTGTGCCGAACCATTTGTTCATTGCAGATGGTTTATAAGATTCTAATAGAAAAGTAATGTGAATAATAAGTGACATCTATGTTTTAATTAATCCCAAAAGTTACAGTGTTTGACCTGATGCTGCACTATAGAACGCGTCCTGCGTACAATGCTTCACTTTTAATGTTTTGCAAAACTACATCTCAACACTGGTGTTTTTACATAATTGCTCATGCTGTGACAAAAATAGTTTATCTTCTGATGACTCATTCTATAAAATATAATTAGAATATAATCTTTATTTGTCTTTTAATCTATTTCATTCAAACGCTGTTACTTATGTTTTGCTCAGAGAAAATGAATCTGCGTTTCTCATTTATAAAATAAAGTGTTACAGATATAATGTGTGTACATTTTTGAGCTATACCTGGATTTCCAGGCCCAGATCGGCCTGAACGAATCAATCTTTGCCCAGGCCAGTGTAAAAACGGAAACTTCGGCTCGGGTCTGTTCATTAATCAATGAAATCAGGCCCAGCCCTGCCCGACTGAATTTCTACAAAAAAAAATCGATTTTTCGTAATATACAATTAAGATTCCTTTCAAGAATCCTGCACACATATGTATGCGAAAATATTACAGTATATTTCAGGCTATATGTCCGCAAGCTATAGAATACAGAATAGTGATCGCTTAGACTCTTAGACTATTACATTCAGATAAAGACTCATGTAATAAATATATGTAATTCAAAATTTGAAAATTATATTGTTATAAACATCAAAACATTTAAAGCTCTACAATAAAACAAAAGTAGATTTTTGAAAATATTTCTCTGTAATTTATAAAAGTCCTTCCGGCCTGTACCGAGAGGAAAAGGTAGCTTTCCTATATCTTCGTTTTAAAATTTTAGCTAATGTTACACGAAAACAGCAAGTTAAAATGCAAAGAAACGTTTACAAAAGATTCCTTAATACTGAATTTGAATAAGAATTTCGCCAAATTATTGAGCAATAGCCAAATTGGCTTCATTTATAAAAACTTATTTTGGTTGCCAAATTTGGCGATATTTAGCCAAATGTCACAAATTTTGCTAATTTTGTCGCCAATGTCGCCAATTTTGGCGCTAACGGATATGAATATATAGTTTTATGCGTATGATTGGGAAATTTATTACAACAATGAAAGAAAATAATTTGCGAGTAATCGCGTTAATGTGCTGTTTTGTTTCAAAATGTCAGCCACCCTAGAATTTCAAACTGCTCTATCTCAGCCATTTTTTAAGATAGAGGTAAACCAAAAAATGCTCTGGAATCCTTGTATCAAGGCCTAACACGTAATTAAAAAATAAATTTTAATTTTTAATTTTTTTGTATATGTATTTTAGTTTTAAATTTTCAAATGGCCGCCATCTTGAAATAAAATGGCGGACTAAGCTGGTCAACGAACTCGGTCGAGACATTGGTGACCTTAATACACACAATTAGTTTCATCAAAATCGATTTATAAATACGAGCGTTATCGTATGACATAGGTCAGATATATATATATATATATATATGTGGATATATATATATATATATATATATATATAAATCAACATTTGAACGGAGGGTGGTTTTGGGGTCTGGGGATCATGATCGGTGAAAATATATCGAAATTTTCCGGAACTGCTTTCCTCCGAACGGCTGCAATAGGTAGCTTTATACTTTTTTGTATTGAAAGCTACCTAAAAGTACATTTACAAATATTCCTTTAACAAAAGTTCATTCTCAGTATTATTTTTTACAAAATAAAAATGCATGCCCGAAACGTCATGGGAACAACTTAGTCCATGTCCTGCCCGGCTCGAATATGTAGAAAGAAATATATGTCTGAGCCCGTCTCGAGTATGTACAAAAATGTAAGGGTGATCTAGTCCCGGCCCGAGAAATTGCGTAAACGCAATTATTTTCTTTCCAAAGTACTCGGCAATTATCCAAGATTTGCTAGATGTATCTGTTTTAAAATCGTGACATTCAGACAATGCCCAGAATCTATGATCTGAAAATGCAAATCACGCCTCACATTCGCAATTTTCTTCGATGATCACTAAATTGAAAGCGTATAAGTTTAAAGCTATTGCAGGTACGGTGAAAATGTTGATTAGAAAGTTCTTCACAGCATCGTCGATTTAGTTGGAAAGGATCACCTATGTACATCAATAGCTTAAGCAAAATGTGAAAATTGCGAATGTGTGGTGTGATTTGCATTTTCAGATCATTTATTCTATGCGTCGTTTGAATATAAAGACTTTAAAACAGCTACATCTAACAAATCTTGGATAATTGCCAAGTACTTTGGAAAGAAATTAATTACGTTTATTCAATTATTGTTAGAGTTATGATACTTTCAAATCTGTTCAATCTTTTTCGTCGACCTTGTATATAAATGATTAAAAAGACAAAGAAAAATGTGCAAAATAAAACTTGTAAGTAAAATTGAAAATTTAATTAATTATTAAATAAATAATTTATTTAATAATTATGTACACCCCGCAGGCCGCTAATGACGAACATCAAAGCCATTACAGGTCACCTAAGTTATTGTTCGCACGTTGTTGTTCGCATCTGCAATATTTTGTACGAGGAGATCCGCTGGAATTCAGAAGATTCTTGCTAACACCTCACTATATATATAGCCTCTACACAACCACAGTAGCTTAATTAACATATATTTACAAAATAACCAGGATAACGCATTTCGGATGTTCATACGCACGTTTAGAAATTTAAAGAAAGACAAAAATTTTCTCATTCAAGCGCAAATATTAGAGATTCAGTACAACACAATAGCTCGCAAAATTGCAAAACCCACTTGTTTATTAGAGCATCCTTATAAAATATTAGCCAGGCATACTGACACAAATCCATTCCAGAAATGGAAACAAATTCTCTTGCTAAAGATTACGAGATTTTTTTTTTATTTAGTGCTAAAGAACAATAAAACATGTAATGGGCGATTATTTAAAAAAAAAATCGGAAATTCTGTTTTTTAATTAATCGATTATCATATATAACAGCTGCGGTTGCCTAAACACACACCTTAAACACACCTTCCTTACAAATTTTAAATCTTAAATACTTAAACTTTAAAATCTCATCACCCGAAAAAGAAATTCCTAAGTAAGTAAGATTGCTTTAAAAGAAATTATTAAAAACTATATATCTTTACAAGAAATAATTTGATACGAAAGCATTCATTACTGAAAATTACGTCATATTTTAAACAAAATGTGCATTTACATGCGTAGAAGTATACTTTAATTATACATGGAGCGTGGGTAATTCAAAGTAAAGGAATGTTTTCGTTGTCGAAAATAACGAAATGGTTAACGAAACACATAAATTCTGATGTTTAATGACATTTATTTATTTATTTATTTTTAATATGGTGTATTTCACGTAAAATGCTTTTTAACTCACAGGCTATCAAAGGCCGAGAGCTAATGTGCCCACCCGTTCTGTATGTATGTACGTATGTACGTAACGCGATAACTCTTGACAGAAATAACTGTTTTGCTTCAAATTTTGTTTATAGGTTCCTTGTGATAAGGCGCTTCCCTGATTAGTTTTGGGGGTTGATTGGTTAACTATAAAGGAGAGGGGAACGGGGGGTTAACCCCCCTTAATTTAGATAAATGGTTTTTGCATGCAGAATTATCCAATTTTCTTCAAATTTTGTATATAAGTTCATTGTGATAAGGTTCGTTCCTGATTAGTTTTGGGGTTTCATAGGTTAAGTATAACGGGGTTAACGGGGGGGGGGGCTAATCTTCCCCCCTTAATTTAGATAAATGAATTTTTCATGCAGAGTTTTCCGATTTTCTTCAAATTTTGTATATGGGCTCATTGTGGTAAGGGGCTTCCCTGATTAGTTTTGTGGGTTCATTGGTGAAGTGTAAAACAGGGGAACGGGGACTAACCCCCCCCCCTTAGTTTAGATAAATGTGTTTTTCATGCAGACATCCGATTTACTTCAAATTTTGTATATAGGCTCATCATGGTAAGGGACTTCCCTGATTAGTTTTGGTGGTTCATTGGTTAAGTATAAAGGGGGAACGGGGGGACGAACCCCCCTTAATACAGATAAATGGGTTTTTCAAACAGATATATCCGATTTTCTTCAAATTCTATAGGTATATTCATTCCGATAAGGTGCTTCCTTGATTAGCTTTGGGGATTCATTGGTTAAGTATAATGGGGGGGACGGGGGGGGCGAACCCCCCTTAATTTATATAAATGGATTTTTCATGCAGAATTATCCGATTTTCTTCAAATTTTGTATATAGGTCCATTGTGGTAAAGCGCTTCTCTGATTAGTTTTAGGGGTCCATTTGTTAATTATAAGGGGTAGAAACGGGGGATGGTCCCCCCTTAATATATAGTCGATTTCTTCATTTTTCGAGGGCTTATTTCAAATTCTTTGAAATAGAAATATAATTTACAGTTAGTGTGAATAGACTGTGAGCTCAATGCCGTCAGTTTAACTGGGCAGTTTTCTTTTATTTTTCTGCTGCTGTATAGAATCTGAGCAAGATCTGCGAAAGTAAACAAACTGAGCAAGAATAAAAATGTTTTGATAATTATACATTAATTTTAAATTTTTAATGTATGGTTTGAACATTTACGACATAGTTATTTAACATTTAATATATGTGAAATCTACGTAACATTTAGACCATCACGTGTTTATGCATTTATAAATTATGAAATTTTAAATTTTATTACGATTAGACGAAGTTGTGCTATTTCTACAGATTTTTTCATTCTTAGTTCTTTTTATCAGAATTTTTAATTTTTAGTGACGTGGGGGGTGGGGATGGGGGCAAGCGGTGGAGTAGGAGATTATAATAATGGTTTAATTAAATAAAAGCGCTTTTAATACTTTTTTCATTCACTCCATTTCTTCAGAAAATATTTATCTTAATTGGTTAAATTTCTATAACTGTAAGATTGAAAATATATTTAAAAATCATAAAAAAACAGGTAAATTAAATTATAGTATTTAATTTTTTTAATTAACCGTTTTGTTCTATTTGATGGTCTAAATATTCAAATTATGAGTTATTTAAAAAGGATAACATATGCGATCGAAGCAATTATTCTACCGCATAAAACGACATCTAAGTTTTACATTGGAGCTTAGTTTTAATGACATGTTTATGCTTTAAATTACAGATGTGTAAACTTTCATTAGTTCATCACGCAGTAAGAAAAAAAGAAAATTGTAATTAAATTTCAAATATTACTCTTTTTTGTCACAATGTTCTAAAGTTAAAAATAATTCTTATTAAAGTGTTATTCACTCAAGAGATCAAAGAAGCCATAAGTATTTACCAAAGGTGTGTCTGCATAAATAATAACTCTAAAAAATTACTTTTAGTAAAACGATATTCGCTGATAAAATATTAGAAGCCATAAATATTCATCCAAATAATACTTCAATAGAACCCTTTATATTTGAAGCCATATATCATTTTCTGTTGAAGTAATTGAAATTCTACGTATAACATTTCTGAATAAAGTACAGTCGTCTAAGAAAGAAAAAAATATACCCCATTCATTTTAATCGACAAATTGTCGCAGAGAAAAACTAAAAAGTCATTCGATTGGAAATAGATTAATATAATAAACTTTAAAATTTTCTATACGAACACCTAGTTTCGACATTATATTTTGATTCATCCGTAAATTGTACTTTTGTATAACAAATGGGAAGACTTTCGGTGAAATAGTTAATGAAATATGCAGATGTAAATTTTGGAACACCTAATGCTAAATTCCTTTTTACTAGTATAGTTGTGAAATAAACTGCAATGAGGGTAGCTATTTAAGCATAACTAAAAAGTACGTGGCTGAATGAGTTGTAATTTTGGATTCGTATATATAAAGCTTCTTGAAATCGATGTCTAATTAAAAAATTATAGGTTGCGATACATATTTTTTTTTCGAATAATAAATATTTATATATTACTAGAAATATTTCAGAAATCGATTACTAACTACCCAAAACTATTCAAAATTCACCTTTAACAATTTTGCTACAAGCCTACTTTACAGAATTTTTAATCTTTCAGCACCAGGAATTCTAATTAAAAAATTTTACCAAATTGATTCGCAAAAATTTTGAGATTAAACAAGGCAATTCTTTTATGTTCAAAATGATTGGTCAAGGATTTTTTTAATGTTATGCATCATGTATATGGGAACGCTCGTTACGAAGATATTAAAACTGGCTGACTTAGCTCATTATGTTCTGACAATACTTTAAAGTATTAGTAGGATCATATTGTTATAAAAAAAAAATCATTCATTTTCTACGGTACGCTTCAGTATTAATGTTAAATACTTTATTCTATCAACGATAGATATCATTAGAAGTTTTGAGAATCAATAAATATGTTAGAAGGATAATTTTCCGCCTATGTATCCTGTTTTGTTGTTTGATGCGTGATATTAAGTTAGATCTAAAAACATCTCAATATTTGTAAATAACTCCATTGTATGTATTTTTTTCATCTTATTATTATTTTTTAAATCTGGGAAATAATATTATTTGTTTATTGATATAAAAGTCCTTTTGTTTTATTTTTTTTTATTTGGTACTTATAGGTACCGGCAGGATTAAAAAGCAAGAAACAAGTGTTATAATATTTACTTTTAAATACTGTTACTCTGTCAACTTCCCAACTTACCTCGTTAATGTTAAATCTAGGAACATAGCATACATTCGTATATTTAGAATATCTGCCCAGAAAATTAATAGTTTTAACTTCTCTGTTCTGATTACTATTATTAAAGAATGTCATTATTTTATCAGTTGTAAAAATATTTCTAAAATATATATACTTAATTTGATGTTAAATGTTAAAATCTTACTCATTTTCGTTCGGATTTTAACTCATAAAATTATAAAATATGTATATATTTTGAAATATTTTAACAACAAACAATACAGAGACATTGTCCAAGGAGGAAAATAAATTAATATTAAATAAAAAAAATATTATTGAAGTGTACATGCAATATAAAAGGAAAATGTTGTATAAAATTTTATATCAAAAACTTGCAGATTTTTTCAGCTAAATATTTAGCTGTTCCTCAGAGGAAGACCGAAATATCCGGTATTTAGCCAAGTTCTGAGCACACAGTTCGTTGCAAATCTAGTTTCCAGCTTTGTTTCAAAAACATTCAGTAAAATTATCTATCTACCTAAAAAAAGTAAAAAATATTTAAACTATATTACATTTCTTTAATTTTGTGACATTGTCAGATTAATAGTTGAAAAGTCAAGACAGCTGTTGTGGACGGAACGATATAATATTAGGTATAAGTATTCGGGAAGCAACTTATTTCACTCAAAAATAGTTTTAAAAGGTCTGTGGACCCGTAACACAAGTAACTACTTTGTCTAGATTTATAAAAAATACATTAGGCTTTTTATCTGGGGCCCATGGCGTTGAATGTACAAAATAAATAATTGAAGTACACCTGCAATGTGAAAATAAAATGTCATCACACTTTTTATATCACAAACTTGCAGATTTATTCAGCTATTCGTAAGAGGATGAACTAAATATTTAATATTTGGCCAAGTTCTATTGTTTTGTTCGAAGTCCAGTTTTCAGCCTAGTTTAAAAAACCATCTAGAAAACTGCAACAAACAGAAAGAACAAATAAGGAATATTTAAAATATATTACATTTCTATAATTTTGCAACATTGTCGGATTAATAGTTGAGAAATCAAGACAGTCTTTGTGGGACGATCGATATAATGTTATGTATGACGAATAGAGAAGCAGCTTATTTTTACAAAATTGTACTTATTTACTTAAAGATCGTTTTACGGGCTAAATATTTAATATTTGCTCAAGTTCTGAATATAATGTTCGTTGGAAGTCTAGCTTTCAGCCTAGTTTCAAAAACCATTTAGAAAACTAAAACAAACAGAAAAAAACAAGTAAGAAATATTTAAACTATATTACATTTATCTAATTTTGTATCATTGTCGGATTAATAGTTAATAAATCAAGACAGTCTTTGTGGACGGATCAATATAATGTTATGAATAACGATTCACGAAACAGCTTATTTTTACAGTTTAATTATTACACAGTTGTTTAATTATTACACAGCTGTTTAATTATTACAGTTCAATTATTACACAGATGTTTAATTATTACAGTTCAATTATTACAGTTACAATTTAATTATTAGTTTCAAAAACCATTTAAAAAACTGCAACAAACAGAAAAAAACAAATAAGAAATATTTAAACTGTATTACATTTATCCAATTTTGTAACATTGTCGGATTAATAATTAATAAATCAAGACAGCCTTTGTGGATGGATCAATATAATGTTATAAATAACGATTCGCGGAGCAGATTATTTTTTCAAATTATATTTATTTACTAACCTTCTCACCACCATGAACTGATAAATCCGTTCACTGTGTTGTAGGTTTTAGTACAGTAGAAGCATTGTTTAAATTAATGTAACTCTACAAATACAATGCAGTTTTAAACCACCGCCCGTAAGGCATGGTGACGTCACAGCGACGTCACTGTGAAGTCACACTGTGACTTTGTGACCGTCGTCGTGACGTCAAGTGACGTCGATGAGAAGTCATTGTGAAGTAAATGCGAGGTCGTTATGGCCGTTTTCAAGGCTTTCTGTGACCTCACAATGTGACTACTTTGTGAAGTCACCGTGCGACTTAAATGTGAAAAATGTGACGAATCTGCATCGGATAGGGTGACCAGATTTTACCCGAATCCTATACGGATTGTTCGGATCAAAATTTTTTTATGGTTCAAGTTTGTGACGTTTGTGACGACACTGCACCGGGTAGGGTGACCAGATTTTACCCGAATCCAATCCAGAAACTTCGGATCGATCTTTTTGGATTTGTTTGGCTACAGAATAGATATGGATTAGTTGCGTGACCTGATTTTCGTGAACCCGATCTGACCCGAGTCGGGTATAATTTTTTACTGTAAGTCGTGTTTGGAATAGAATCTTGCATACGACCGAGTAACCAGATTTTATCAGAAATTGTGTTACGATACAATTTCTGATGTCGGCTCGGATCTAGAGTCATACACGAATCCGGTTATATACTTCTTGAACATGATTGAATGTCAACTTGAACATGAATGATGGTTGACTGAAACTATATTTTGATTCAACCCGTATTCTTACCCTAACCCAACAACAACAACAACAAAAAATCTGTAAGCCCACAACCCGACCGAACCTGATAAATGATTTCGCATAGATTCGGATAACAAGATTTCACCAAATACGGATAAGATCGACGATAAGGATTGGATCGGCAATCATTTTTATTGATGCAACTTGTATTCAAATTAAAACTTTGCATCTGATTGAGAAACCGATTAACACGAAACTTTCTGACACATTTATGAACAAACTTTTAAACGCATGGCACTTGCATGCCTGATTATTAAAGCTATTTGGAATGAATAGCGTTTTCCATTTTTAGATAAATGTAATACTTAAGACCAATGTCGGTCACGTTTTACCCGTTTCTGACGCTGCGCGTCGCAAATTTGGTTCAAAACACCGACTTTGATAGTGTTTTCTGAAACATCATCTGCCGTTACCAAAAAATGAATAACGCCATTCGATTATATATAGGGTAGATGTGCCAGTAATGGACACCCTTAAGGAATTTCTTTAACAATTATTTTTTAATTAATAGTTATAATTGTTATATTCAACATTCTTTAATATTATATTACTCTACCAACAATATTTAACCATGCTCATAGTCACATTTCCCAATGTGAATCTAAATTTAATTGTAAATAACAGAAATAAATCAAAACACCCTAAATTCCAGTAATGGACACCTCACAAAAAGTAATAGATAATTGATATTATGATTGCATTTAAAATTAGAATTTAAAGATAGCATATTAATGAAATAAATAAAGCTGAATTTTTATTGGTTATTTTTTTATAAACCAAAAACATTGAAGGTGTCCTATTACTGGAAGGCGGTCCATTACTGGCACATCTACCCTTTTCTGAATAAGAACACCTGCCAATTTCATGTATTTCCGAATAAAAATGAATTCAGAAATATGCCAGAAATTAGCTATTTTGGATTTGAGAACAACTTTAAAGAAAATATAAGTACACATTTTCAAATAAGCATTCTGAAAAATTTATATTAGGAATCAATTTAAATAATAGATATACCTATTGTGCGATATTATTAAATAATAAACATTGTATCAAGCAGTAAAACAGTTTTCCTTGTAAATGAAATATAGAACTTAAGATCATAAATGCCAAATATATATATATATATATATATATATATTTTCTTTACAAATTATTTTATTTATAGTTTTTGATAGAATACTAAATGCATAACTTAAATATCAATTTTTACAGTAACACAGATAACACAGCTGGAAAAATTACCTTAACTAAACAGTTATTTTAATGTTTCATCAATATTTATTATTTTTGTGCATCTAACATTGACATATCTCGACAAATAAATTATTCAATGCATTAAAATGTCATATTTTTTTCAAATATACAGGAAAATTATTTCTGGAAACCTACACTAGCAACGAAATTATTAAATTGCAAATCAAATATTAATAATTTTAAAAATTGCAATGTTTTTAATTAAAATGAATAACTATTAAACGCAAAACTATTAAACGCATTGAACTAAGAAACGCAAAACATTAAATAAATTCCTCTTTTTACATAACACTTTACATTTAGAAAACATATTGTTAGTAAATACTTTAAGCCTTTTTCCAAATAGTATATTTAAAAAAATTAAAACATTAAAGATAAAATTTAATACAAGTGATTTTTTAAAAGAAAATTTAAACATCTTAACTTTTAAATAATGCAATATTAAATGTACTAGTACTAAACATGCACTATTAACAAAACTGCGAAGACATTAAAAGTTACCTGCTGATCTATAGGTAAAGGTGTTACTATTGAATGCTCCTTATCTGCTTCCCTTTCATTGAAAAATTAGACTGTACATCCACTACAATAATTTTCAAATTATTCCAGCAGAAGAGGTGTGTTCATAGATCTGAGAAATCAAATATCACCCAGGCCTTATGAACGCACCCGGCTAGACACAGGGAGATGTTAAAATGGATGGTTTACTTTAAAATGGAGCTTGTTCACTTTAAAACGTTAATTTACTTACACAGTATAAATCTACAAACTTAAAAGAACGCAACACACGCTAATCCTATCCTAACTTCGAATGAGAAAAAATCGTCTGCCTTCAATATGCGCGCGCAGTATTGTTTAAACACAACAAAATAACAGCTAGCAGATGTTTCCAACTTTACCGCAAATGATATAGGAAGAAAATAATTTAAATAAAGACATTTCAAAACCTTTATAATTTATATGGCTGAAAAATGAACTTCTAATGATGCTATAATATTCTTTTTTTATATGAGAGAGTTTTGTATTCTTAGAAATAAGCTGTGAAAATTTACATTTTTATATATTTTTTAATCCATTGCATTTGCTTTAGACGTCAAAAGTAAAGATAAATTTTAAATAATAATTTATTTAATAGGCTTTATAAAGTAATTTCGATATAAATTTGAATTGCAATCAAATTTCCTAAGTACAAATTTTTCATTTTTTACACTCTATCGAAAAGAGCAATATATTTAATAGAGGTGACATCTTACTAAGCACTGGCCAGTTTTGGATAAATTGCTATAGGAATGACATATACTTTATAACATGTTTTTAATTCATTTTTGCTCGGAAATACACGAAATTGGCTCGTGTTTTGTTCAGAAACTATGTTATTGAAAAACCTTTTCCATTTTTTGTTAAAAGCAGAAGATCTTTCAGAAAAGAATGTCAAAGTCGGCGTTTTGATTTGAATATCCGACGTGACAGTGAAAGACAGGAGAAAAACTGGTCGTCACGTGACACGAATTGCTTATAACTCGATAAATAACTAAATTTCTATTTAAGGATTTTTACCTGTGTATTATATAGTATATTTTGTTAAATTTCATGAAAATGGTAATGAAAATTGTAAAAAATTATCTGCCTCATATACGTAGACAGATATTTATTTATTATTTTATTTTGGAAATACTCAATATATTTAAATAGTGTGTGACAATATTTTTATTAATGATTTAGGTACATTGTTATGACAGTTGAGTTTTAACTGTTTTATAGTTTTAAATGTACATTTTCTGTTTTCTTCTAAACCCCCCCCCCTTCCCCCTGTTTTGTAAAAAATAATACAAATAAATAAATAAAATGTAATAAATAAATAAATAAAATTTAAACAAGTAGATAAATAAAACATTGTGTAAAGTTTAGCCCACAATTTGTATAGGGAGCAAATTTTTCCTTCTCTCAAAATTGTATTCGTTTTAGACGTTACGGGTGGTGGTCGATGATTTCATCCCCACCCCGTAAAAATTTTACTTGTAAACAAGATGTTCTCACGGGAGAGAGTGTGGCTCTTAAAGGACCACACAGTAGATATTTTTCTTTTACAACAGGAGTGGGAGATTTTATTGCAAAAAAGTTTCAAGTAACAATCGCCTGTTTCTCTAAAACTCATAAAAATAAGGCTTGTTGTTGTTCGTGTGTATTTAAAGTGCATCCTATGCACAATTATTGCTTCACGGACTGTCACATAAATTGACCAGGTTTTTTCTACGAAATGCGGACCTACAGGGTTGTTTTATCACGTGGTTCTTCGGGGTGGACCCTAGCAACAACTTTGACCCTGTGTGCACCCTTGACCAATAGGGCACTCTCAGTTAAGTGTATGCAAAGAAGGGTGGAAGACACGGAAGGCTCATTGGTTAGGCAGATGGAAGAGATTTAACGGGGCTGGTGTTTATGTCAGTTAGGAGGTTTGAGACGAAGATGAAAAGGTGATTTTTGACAGAGAACGGGAATAATGAAGTAGGCAGCACAGGCAGAGCGGCTGATTTTAAGAAAACGGGGCTGGCACGGCAATATGGACGATGAGTTAGCGGCACAGTGACGTGTGAGCACCGGTCTTACAGAGCTTTTCCTCTCTATGACTAAATTCATGAATAGTAGATTTAGCCCTCCGCGTACTGCACGATTTTGTAACTTTTCGTTCTGAAATATGCGACGATTTGTTGTTCTCGATCTACATAAATTATTATCTACATTTTTATCAACAATTTTTAAATTATACAAGAATTTTTGATTTTCCAAAACATATGTAATACGATTCCAGCAATGTTTAGCGGGTATCGTTTATACCAGTCACTTGTGACATTATTTTTTATTATTCTGTTTACCAGTATTTTCAAACAATAATATCTGTGGTGAATTTCTAGTAGAAAGCTCTCACGAAGGTTACTGCTTCGAAATAGTGACACATAGAGTAATAAAAATAATCACAAAGGCCATAATAAGCATACGTATAACTCATACACTGTAAAAAATGATCAATGTTTCTTATTTTATGAAAATATACTATAACCGCGAACGAAAATACAATTTAATCTTCTGAGTTATCCGAAATTCCGAAAACGTGTTCCATTGTTTTTTGAATCCCCAGAAAGCAATACATTTCCAAAATGTAAAGAATTATTTATAAAAACAAAATTTTTCTAGCTGCCCGTATTTTTCAGAAACGTTTCCGAATAGTTTTTATAGTGTATTGAACAGTTTCCTCAGCATGGAATACCTATTTATCGAACGTCATCCATTCTCAAGTAAACGTTTTCAGCTGCATAAGTTAATTTATACATGAAAGAGTAAAGAAATAATCTTCATTTTAATGTTAATGTTAACGCTGTTAATTTTGCATGTTTGTCTGGTAAATATATTTGTTGAACATGAACATGTTTACTTTAGAATGGATAGCATCGGAAAAAACTATATTCCGGGCTTAGAAAACTGATAAATACACTTTAAAGGCTACTCGTAAACGTTTCGGAAAATTACGGACAGATAGAAAAATTTTCTTTTTCTAAATGATTCTTTAAATCTCGAAATGCCATTGATGTCTGAGGTTTCTAAAGATAAAGAAATACTGTTCAGAATCATGGTTAACAAGGATGAGTTTATATTATAAATTTATTCGGCATTATTTTATATTTTCGTAGATTCAGAAACATTCGTAATTTTTTACAGTGTACCCACTCTAAACCACATGAGCCGTACCTACCGGCGAACTTGATAACTCGTGGAAATCATTGCAGGAAACCATTCGGGTAGGATTGATATACGTACCACAAATGTTATCGAATTTCGGTAATACCAGAAAATGTTTTACAAGCATGAATTATGTAATAACACACACACACACAAAAAAAATCCTACATAGTTAGAATAAAAGGAAAAGGAGTACAGTAAGGTGCTTTATTTTTATAAATGAACTGGTAGAGAATACTACTTATATCTAATTTGTAGTTATAAACATACGATCATATTTAGATATAAAAAACAGGTGACTTACAAAAATATTCTAAAGGTACCTTTTCGTGTTAAAGAGATTAACTTTATTAATTTACTATGTAAAATAAATGTTCATAGTGCAATGCTTTTGATACACACGACATCGATAATCGTGATTCTAAACCTAATGTAAAATGTTAAGTTTTTGTTTTACATGTTAGTGTAGAAATTCTTCTTAAATTAAAATTTTAGGTAGGGTAACCGTATATAATGTTAATGTCCGTAAAGAGCGGTGTGGTTACTTTTAGGGTTACCATTATCCCCCCCCCTACAGTTTTCTTGGTGGATTTGTACAACATTTGCAAGTACAATATTCCATGGATATTATTGTTAAGAAATAGTGGTAGCCACAAAAGTGGCAGTGCGGGCCCCTGTTTTCGTAATCGCTTTAGGCAAGTACTTGTAGGAATATAAAAATATTCCCACTAGAAACAGTTTTTTCCTACTAGTAAAATGATATTGTATATGACACTTTAGTTCTAATACATTTGTAAATAGACTAATACATGATTTCGATTTAGGAATTATCTAACAGACAACCAAGGTTCCCACTGATCTTCGAATTGGAATACCACTTTTTACTAAGAGTAATATTAGACTTATTTAGGGACCGAAATTCGGAGATAAAATACTGTGAAGGTTTCTTTTAAAACATAATTGGCCTTCAATTCACTGACACGTGAGAATCCTGATAACAGTAACAAAAACAATACAAATAGACACACAGATAAGCATATTCACATAGATAATGTTTTACAAACACATATTATGTTAAATAAAATAATCGCATAAAATTAAATGTATTTTATCAATTCCATTCTTAAGCATTTATCTTTCAAATGAGACCATTCATTAAAATTTGCTTTTCTGGATGATGTTTTAAATAACTTCATTATAATGACTTTCAAAACAAACACTCTTTGTTTTAAATTTTGTACCATATTTTAAATCGGTAATATTTTAATCTTCAAAAATTTTATCATTCTAACTTATAACTAATATCACGTTTCATAATGAATACTTAATCCTGTTACGTTTAAATGATAAGCGTTTGTTTCAACCTCTTAAATTTTCAACCTTAGGATTAAGTGTTCATCATTCAAGGAGTAAGGCTTAATTTGCATTTCAAAAGAACTTCAGAACAGTTTTCTTAACTTTCTTCTTCATCTTGCTAATTCTCATTCAAAGTACTGGATTCAAAGGAAAATATCAAAGGCACTTATAGAATATTAAAAGAGAAAATATCATTAATGCTTAGAAGTAAGTATAGAAGTGACTCCTTATTGGAATAAATTATATTTGATAGCTTTAAAAGTCTGCACTAACTGATCGATAAAGTTTTTAAATGTCACAGGAAATACTGAGTGTAACATTTTCTTAGTTGCATCATTTTATGATAAACCGTATTTCTCGCGAACGATCTTAAAATAAAAAATGTAGGATTTCTATAAAAGTTAATGTAAAATATAACAATAACGAAAAATCATGCATCGGGCATTGAGTATGAAACACTTTTCAAAAGTATTAGTAAAGTATATTCATTTATAATATTAAGGAATCTTATGTTTTCGTACAATAAAATGATACCTAAATAAGTAATTTAAAACTAGTCGGATGTGGCAACCCAAAACTTTCTTTTATCTCACAAAGGTTTCACATACACTAAAAAGAATCAGCACCAATTTCTATCAAGGTCTAACTGAATCTAAAATTTTATTAAATTCCGTGCATAGTTCTTGAGATATGGCTATTGCTAAAATCGTGTAAATCCTGCAAAATTCAGCATAGCTGCGCAACCTATTGGGAAATTTAGACCTAAACCTAATCAACAACAACTTATGTCAACATCTAACTGAATATGAAGTTTCATGGAAATCCGTGCATTAGTTCTTGAGATATAGTTATCGTGTTAATAATGAAAAAAGTAGAATAGCAACGCTTTCGTTTTGGGATATTTACACCAAAACGTACGCAGCATCTATTTATGTCAAGGTCTAACAGGATATGAAGCTTTATGAAATTTCGGGCATTCGTTTGTGAGATATAGCTATTGTAAAAATCATGAAAAACGTAGTATAGCAGCGCCACTTGTTAGCATATCTACATCAAAACGTAATCAGCGTCTATTTATGCCAACGTCTAACTAAATCTGAAGTTTGATGAAAATGAGTGCATTAGTTCTTGAGATAGAGCTATTGCGGAAATCATAGCAGCGCCACCTGTTGGGCGATTTTCACCAAAAACTAATCAGCACCAATCTACATCAGGGACTAACTGAATATAAAGTTTTATTAAATTTCGTGCATTAGTTCTTGAGATAGAGTGCCCACAAAAGTTTTGTCACATACAGACAGACGGACAGACAGAAAGACAGACAGACAGACAGAGTCACAAACTTACAGACAGACATTTTCTAAAAACAGACAAATCGTATTCAGGACATTCTAAAACGTATAAATCCGTTGAAAACCGGAAGTTGGAAATTTTCATGAATCCAATACTTTTTTCTTATAAAGATAAAAGAAAGTAAAAACAGTAAAAATCCATTTTACGCAATTTCTGTCCATATCCGGTAATTTGTGCAAATTCTTTCGTGCAACTTGAATATGATATATCAAATTTTTACGCATCACGTAATGCACTAAAAATTAGATACGTTTAAAAAGGCATACCACCTATTAAAATACACTTCCAACAATTATCGATCATAGTCAGTACTGTAACCCGACTTCTTTTATGCGTCTCTGTAAATGAAGGATAAACGCAGAAACTATAAAAAACATGTGGTAGTGCAGCTTAATCATCCTTATTGAAATATCATAACATCATTAAAATGCACCGCAAATGATTTTCGCATAGATTATAATGTAAAGGAATTCTCCTGTACGATCCCTGTGACACAACTTATTCTGTTCTCCTGAGAAAGATTGCTGAAGTATATCTCAATGGTTAATATCAAACTCGTTATGTTTAAAAAATCGTAACATCAATAAATTTCGCCGCAGGTGATTTTTCCATAGACCACAATGTAACGGAAAACATTTGTGTGTGCTTGAAACAAACTATCAATCTATAAACTTCATGTAATAGACTAAAAATTAGATAAGCTTAAAAAGCCATACCACCTATTAAAATACACTTTCAACAATTATTATCGATCATAGCCGGTACTGTAACCGAATCCTTTTAAGCGTCTCTGTAAATGAAAGATAAACGTAGAAATTATAAAAAACATATGGTAGTGCAGCTTAATCATCCTTATTGAAATATCATAACATCATTAAAATGCAACGCAAATGATTTTCCCATAGATTATAATGTAAAGGAATTATCCTGTACGATCCCTGTGACAGAACTTATTCTGTTCTTCTGAGAATGATTGTTGAAGTCCATCTCAGTGGTTAATATCAAACTCATTATGTTTAAAAAATCGTAACGTCAATAAATTTCGCCGCAGGTGATTTTTCCATAGACCGCAATGTAACGGAAAACATTTGTGTGTGCTTGTAACAAACTATCAATCTATAAACTTCATGTAATAGACTGAAAATTAGATAAGCATAAAAAGGCATACCACCTATTAAAATGCACTTCCAACAATTATCGATCATAGTCAGTACTGTAACCGAATTCTTTTATGCGGCTCTGTAAATGAAGGATAAACGCAGAAACTATATAAAATGTGTTGTAGTGCACCTTAATCATCCTTAGTGAAATATCATAACATCATTAAAATGCACCGCAAATGATTTTCCCATAGATTATAATGTAATGGAATTCTCCTGTACGATCCGTGTGATCGAACTTATTCTATTCTTCTGAGAAAGATTGTTGAAGTCCATCTCAGTGGTTAATATCAAACTCATTGTGTTTAAGAAATCGTAACATCAATAAATTTCGCCGCAGGTGATTTTTCCATAGACCGCAATGTAACGGAAAAACATTTTTGTGTCCCTGTAAAAGAATATAAATCTATATACTTCATTTTCAATACATAACATTCTATAGTAAATCTCAATAACGACAATAACATATAAAAATTACATGGCAATCCGAGTATAGTTACGAGAGTCAGAGAACAGACAGGTGCCCAGACGGACAGATAGATAAACAGAGTTCATAAACACTTTTCAACTATGATGGAAACTGTTAAAAATTAAACACTAAAATCAGAAGAATTCAGCTATAGTAGTTGTACATACCTAAAATAAAAATTAGTTACCATAATGTTTTTTCAATTTTTTTTTCATTTTTATACGACTTACGATCGACTTACGAAATTATCAATGATTAATTGTACTTACATTCAAATTTATACATTACATTTCATAATAAATACTTAATTGTGTTAAATGATATGTATTTTTTTAACATCCAGAATTTCAATCTAGGAGAAAATGCTCTTCACTCTAGAAAAAAGATTTTTGATTTGCATTTCAAAAAAACTTCAGAATAGTTTTCTTAACGTTTTCTTCATCTTATTAATTGGCCTTTAAAAGACGGGTTTCAAAGTAAATATCAAAAATATCAAACGCACTAACAGATTATTAAAATATTTTTTTTCATAATGTCTAGAATTAAGTAAAGAAAGGACTCCTTATTGGAAGAAATTATTTTTGTAAGCTTTAAATCTGCATGGAGAGAGGGATAAAAGTTTGAAAATGCTCAAAACATATTCAGTGTAACACTTTTTTACTTTCTACTGTATTTTATAATATTGTATGTTTGATGAAATAGATTCATAAAAAATAAAGATGCCATGGTTGCATTTAGAGTTGAAGTAAAAAAAGAGAATTATTAGTAAAATCAGTAGATTTCTGGGATTGTAGTTGCACACCACAAAAAATAATTAGGTTCCCTCTACACTTTTTTATTTTTTTATTTTACGATTTCCAATCAAAAGCAAGTAATCTAGTAGACAGAAGAGAATTAAGAGAAATCAATGTGAATAAAAGAAAAATCTCGTAATTTGTTTAACATTTTTTACGACTAATAAGTAAATTAAAATATTAAAAAGATTTTTATATGACATTTCAAACCACAAAATTATTCAACTAAATCTATGATTTTAAAAATTTGCTTTTTGACATACACTTCCAAAACGTGATATTCCTCTGAAACTATGCTTGTTTAAATTATGCCATGAAACTACACGTTTCAGTGTGAATTTGTAAAAATATTTTTCCCTTTATCACTGCATGTTAGTGTTTCCTGATTGCGTGTTTAAGTGTTATAAAAATAAATATCATGAATGCCATAAAAATTATTCATTACGTCAGTATATTTAAATATTTTTCTGACGCAGGAAACTAGTTTGTCATTTTTGTTTTTTGAAGACAGCTTCCTATAAATGTCCCATATCACGTTTAATTTTGTATCGGAAATATTTAAGAACTGACTATTTCTTTTAAAAATACAGTCGGACCTTTATTTAACGAAGTCGTTAAATCCAGAAAAATGTTCGTTATATGGAACATTCGTTAAATAGACGTTCACATTTAAAAGTTTTTAAACTGCATAAATATTTTTTTAATTAATTGGCATTAAATATCATATAAAAAAGTAATTTATTGAATTTTTTTCCGTTATTTTATCCATAAATTACAAAAACAACAAAAATAAAAAACAATAGTTAAACAACATTATTGTCCAGATATACACTTTATTTTTTTAGTTTAAGAAAATAATTTAACATTTAACATTAATGAATTATTTTTGCATGATATTATCGTATGTGTAAAATGTGTCAAAAAATTAGCAAAGTATGAAATGTCCAGAAATATTTTGAGAAATATGTTGAAAAAAATGTTAGATAACAAGAAAAAGTTCGTTAAATACCGAAAATAAATTCGCTATTTGGAGGTTATTTTACAGAGGAATTCGTAAAGTGTCTTTCGTTCCAAGAAAAAGTTCCTGAAATAGAGAAATTCGCAAACTAGAGGTTCGTTAAATAGAGGTCCGACTGTATACAAAGGTATTACGAAAGCGTTAAAAGGAATTTTGTTTTAATAAGCACACCAGGTTATCTCAAATGTTTTTGTATATTAAACATAACATTATTCATAGTTTAAATACCTTCAGTCATATGATTAATGGGGCTTTTAAACATAATAAAACATTTCGTAAATTGATTATGAATATATAAATATATTTGATTTGATGAAGAGTGTGCTAAATTGCATTTTTTATGTGGACTGTATCAAGTACAAAAATATTGCGAATATTAGTCAAAATAATGCTACGAATCTATAATAACTAATTTTTTTTTTAATTTACACTTACATAAAGTTGAAATCAGTAGTACTGACACCATAATCATAATAATCGTTGATAACTATATAGCCGAATAAATGTATGGATCATAATATTTAAAGGAAAAACATAATCTATATTATGCTTGACATTATAAATTTTTTTAACCATTATTAATAAAAAGTAATGACCCCATAGACATTTTAGTTAACAAAATAACTAAGTAAATGTGGAATATTCCACGCAAAATTCTACATGCTACAATAGCAATAATACGAACTAGACTAATTCTTGCTAAACGGCAAAATTATACTAGAATACGCCATGTAGGAGCGCATCAGTCAGTATAAAGATCCGCCGTAACAGATAATATATTCTCATCTATTCTCAGGGTATAGCATCTGGAATATAATATATAGTATAGCAACTGGCTACTCCAATAATCCTTTAAAAAGTGCTAAAAAATCGAAGACGATAAATGTTGTTCGATGCTGAACGATAAATCTGAACCACAGCGACATCTGGTAGTTCAAACATAAACATCGTATAAGTGTAGCGTCTAGTCTATATGATACTTATACAATGTTTACGTTTGAGATACCAGATAACTGTGACCGACATTTATGGATGAGCATCGTTCAACTTTTATTGGCTTCAATTTTGCAGTGTTCATACATATGAATGTGATGAGTGAACTGTTGTAAAAAATGTTTGGAATCTTCTTCAACGAGAATTGATTCATTTAAATTAGCATGAACTTATTAAGATGTAGATAATTAAGTAAGATTATTTCGCGCCCTAGTGGTAGAAGCCCTAGTGGTTTTACCCTAGTGGTAGAAACTGAAACTAAACATTTTTGAAACTATACAATGTCGTAAGCAGCGGAGACGAGTGCCGGAGTTTCGTTCGGAAAAAGGTTTGTTTAGAACAGAATGCGAGGCAAAAGATAATTTTTATCACAACCACAAAAGAAATTACTGATTTCCGGAGAACACCTGACGGATCAGCTAGTGATGGTATAAAAATTACATCCTTTTGACGCGAACAAAAATATTTCAGTTTAAACATTTAAAATACATGACTCATATGAAATAAAATGCTTCATGCAAAGCATTTCACCTTTAGAATCCTGGTCAACAATCTTACAAAACATGTATTGGTAGTATACAAATAGCATCTGACAGCGGAATTAATGCAAAATATCAACGCAAAGCTGTATCTTCATTCAAGAAACTCTACATAAAAATCGTACAACTAATAATTTTATATGCTTTTATTTGTTTGTATCATCAGTAGAGGTGTAATTTAGAAGAGGGAGAGCGTCGAAAGTAATTAGTGAACTCGAAGCCGCTTCGGTCTAATCGTATATATTAAACGCCACGTTCTTCCCTACTCACTGTTAGATGTTGTAAAGAACTTACGTTCAGAGAACTTACTTTTCAGGCCACCGATAGATGACAGTACTCATCCAATGAGAGATGGAAATTGGACTGTCTTTTCGAAAGCGAAGAATCTCAGCGAAGTTAGTTAGCACTCGGATTTTGATTTGTGAAGGTGATGTGATGTATAGTTGAGAGTGATGTAACTAAAGAGTCAAATATTACTACGATTATTTTTCTTTTCGTTTGTGTTTGTAAATTGTGTTTCTAGGTATGTGTAAATAATAATAAAAAAAAGACAAGATGGACTTTTCCCTTGTGTTACGTCAACATATAAAGTGAATACCGGTGTCCCCTTGATGACAATGTCTTTTACTTAACGAATATTCTTTTACATTTTTCAAGTGGAACCTTCCATAGCCAGGGTATCTTCATGACAGTCATCCATAGTCGGGGAATGTATGCGTCTTTCATCTACAAATTGTGGTATCGACACGGGGAGCTAAATAATTTACTAAAACTCCATATTCTATTACACGCCATTCATCTGCAATATCAGAAAATGGTATTTTATACGAATCAATAATATTTTAATCCGTCAATTTTGTTAATAATAACATAAATGTGGAAGTAAATCACGTGTAGATATTTTACTATACATTTTTTAAAGAGAAGGAAAACAAAAAAAAATCATTAAATCGATTTATACAAACGAAACAAAATGAATGGTGCATGTTTATCATTCCGAATAGCAAACGATAATCGTGATATATATAATTTATTGAAATTAAAAACATTTTTGTCGTTTCTATTTTAATGAGAATTCTGGTCGTTTCTATTTTAATTGCAACAAAAATGTATGATAATCATATTATTTCTCTTTTCCCCTTTTCTTCCTGTTTTTTTTTTCCTTTTTCTTTTAAAATAATTGAGTAATTATGTTGCCACTAGTATAAAAGAGTTTTTGAAAATTACACAAAAATCACGAACATAGCATAAAAATTTAAAATTTTAAAAGTGATTACGTCTTTGGATCCATGGGAGTAGTTCATGGTAGTTTTCACCTCTCTTCGATCCACCTTCTAGTAGGAATAGTGAAACACGCCGTTATTTTTTTGATACAATAGATTCTATACAGCTCGAGCTGTATTGATTCCTTAAAGGTACCTTAGCCGAATTATTTAATCAGGCCTAAGTTTCCCATTGGAATTTTCAGTACACGTCACCAAAAGAAAAAAATGTTGCCAACTTAAAATGTGCTTATTTTATTACGGAATTTAATTATATCATAATAACAGACGATATAAATCATTTCACTGAAATCATAACGATGATTTTTTTTTACATTGTCTTGTATTGCATAATTTGCACATAGTGTAATTTTAATGTAACAGATTTGTAATTAACTGTTTGTAAAATGTATTGAAAATTAATTTCATATAATAAAATTTATATCTATAATATGAAACATATCTGCACCTAAAATAAATGTTGTCATTATTCATTCATTTTTGCATAAGAGTGCAACAGCTATTGCACCAAGATTAGAATATCTATAAAACTAGTTACAGTACGAACGCACATCATTTGTCACGTTTGACGCACAATTTCCAATTTGTTAAACTAAGTCACCAGCTAAAAATGTACTTATTATCATTTATAAACATTAATTAGATTTTTCAATCTAATCTTTTAATTAAATTCCTTAAAGTTCATCAATTTTTTCACGAGTTTTGGAGTATTGAAAGATTGGTTGATTGAAGATTATCCCTGTTTTTATGTTTTCTCAAAAACAATTTTTTATATCAGAATGCAACAATCTGCAAACTGTAATCAAAAACATTCTTTTTTTTTTGCGTTTAGTGTTTGTTATTCAACCGTTTCTGAGTCTATTGAGGACAAATACACAGACTGACAAAAAATTTGTTAAATGTTATTTTGGGGTACACATCATCCGTATAGTCGAATAAACTTATAAATACTAGTTTTTCTGGCACCCCAATTTTATATTACATCATATATACTGTAAAATATTATATAATGCATGAAGAATAACATGTTAATCTTAATTTAAAGTTTCTCGAATTATTAAGATTGGCTAAATAAATAGTATGAAAATTTTAAAAATATTCAAATGAGGAAAAAAAATCATATTTTGAACTCAATGTAAAACATTAATAATTTGTATTGTCTTATTTACATTAGAAATGCCTGAACCCACATACAGATCATTTAGTTAGATTTCTTGATTATTTGAATTCGCTGTTTTAATAAATATTGCTTGTTTCCGGATGGTAAAAAAACTTTGAATTTTGAAACAAGATTATTCTTAATTACATTCATTATGGCCATACGTTATTTTCTAAAACATGAATGTCTAGTTACTAAATCAGTTTGATAGAACTCTCAAGTATTAAGATCTTTCTTCAGAGTTACACCTATACAGAGTTGCATAACACTGAGTTAATGCTACTTAGACCTCATTATAATACATTTAGAGCAAAACTTGTAATAAGCATATGTCTTCATTCGCTAGAAACTTTATATGAAATTCAAAGAGAACTTGCTTATTTCATGAGTGTGCTTAAGTTTACTTCATTTAGGTAGAATTGGGTTACAAATGAAAAGTTGTGGTAGAATATATAGTATGTTTTAAAAGCTTTAGTTTGTTCAGTTGATTTGTTTGATTTTTGCTGTGATAACAATTTTGTTTCCCAAAAATTAATGCGAAATAATGCCAATATTCTTTTAATATTTACTGAAAAAAGAAAGCATTTCTAAATATATTTTATAAGTATTAGAGGTTAAAAATGAAATCTATTATAATAAAGATACATGTTTGTCTGCCTGTTTGTGAGTGTGGGTATGTGCGGTGTTCTGAAGACACATCTGTGCGCTGAGCTGCAAGATTTGACAGTTAGATGCCTGTATGCCTGAAGTTATGCACCTCGAAGCCAGTTTTTGGATTTTTTAATTGTTAGCCGATATATTAATTAAAACTAAACTGACTATCGCAAAATGGCGAGCTTTCTTCGCCCCACCAATTGCGTCTGCGCCTCTCCAGACTTTCCTCGGATTTCTATGCAGACCCAAGTGAAATGTCGTTTTTTACTGCATTTTTTCGCGATCACCGCTCCCCTGTAGAGTTACAAAAACAAAAACAAAAACACAAAACATGTTCCTGTATCTTCTCGGTTTCAACTGTATTTTCTTTTCTTTTTTTAAATAATAATATTTTCTCTCCTAAACAACATTTTTACACAAGCTCGATTCACGTCATTTTTCAAGATTTCCACTTTTCTGAATTTTGAAACTGCCGCAGCCACATCCTGGACGGAAATTGAAAACAAAATACCCATTTAATCGGGGTACATCTCTCTTTTTAACTATTTGTTTTATATATTTGTCTTACGTGGCGCGAAAATAGAGCTGAATTTGTAACGTATGGTTTGGCAACAACTGCAGTTTCCAGAGCTCAGACCAATGAACAGACTAGATTGTGTTAAATCAGCTCCGCCTCCGTCCAATATGGGGGTCAGTGTGAAAGCAGTGAAACCATAGAATGAAACTCAAACTAGCAATTATTAAAAATAAATAACATGTACGTAATCCAAAGTGTCTGAGATCATTCCTCATTTTAATTATGAGCAATATCGTTAATTTCAAATGAATTCTCAACTCTTATTTAGAATTCATTTACGAATTTCAATCACTCAAAAGACGGAGAAAAAAAAATCAACTGTCTAGATATCACCTGCCGCCATCTGTTGGTGTATTGAGGAAGTAAAAAATAATTCATTTTGTAAAAATCTATAATCAATTAGAACAATAAAATGTCGAACGAAATTTAAACAATGACAAACAAACTATCTTCCTATCGCGTGTTTTTTTTTTCTAATGAATTTAAGTCGTGCTGTACAAAAGATCCTTTTTTCATAGTATTTAAATGATTTATATGCCCATTGGTAGCGCCAAATAAATGCATTTTCAGTTGTGTTTTCAACGGAGAATTACTTTTTTACATTAAAATAAATTGTCAATTTCATATGTTCAAATGTTTTATGGTAGAACTTATTCCGGCTAGAATTGCTGAAAAAAAGGGGCGAGCGAGCGAAGCGAGCTGTGACCGCGTAGCGGTCTCAATGTGAATTGCGAAGCGATTCACGGGTGGTTGGCGAGCGTTAGCGAGTAGGGGCTGAGCCCCCCAGTTTTTTTAAAAATACTGATATTTACTCTTTAAAAAATGTATATTTTTTTCCTTAGTACGAATCTACAATTGTTTTCAATTTTTAATTAGAATCTACAATGCGTTTCAATTGTTAGTTCGAATTTTTAAATTGTTAGTTCGAATTGTTTCAATTGTTAGTTCGAATCTACAATGCACTACCGCGCATGCGCGGTAGCGTATTACTGCTTACTCTACTGTTTATTACTGTTAATTTTACGGTATAATACTAGCAACTGGGGTGCCAGTATTATACTGTAAAATCAACACCTTTTTTTGCAGTATATGTCCAACTGCTTATTGTTTAAAAATAAATAAACATAAACACGATTAACACTAAAATGTCCGTTAGTGTCATTTTGACACCAAACCAAATTTAGCATTAACCAACTATCACATTTTTTCACCTATAATCTTCAAATTTTATGACATTTTACGTAATAAGCACACTGTCGAAATTTTTATTATGAGATGCGATATTTTAAAAATTTACAGCCAAATTCAACTGGAACGTCCGTTGATGTTATTTCGACACCAAGCAGAATTTAAAATAAAACTTAGTTCTTTTGTGAAACTTTAATAATATATGCTTAATTAAAGTTCATTGACGCAACGTAATGTTAAATTTAAAAATATAGCTTCCATTTTGCAGAAATAAATTAGTGGTGTCGAAATGACACAGGTGGCTGTTTTAGGATGTCGAAATTGTCGGCCATTGTAGTGTTCATTAAAACAAGGAAGGTAAAGCTACATGTCGCATAATTTCCCGATAATATATATGTAGCATTTTGACGAGGTTGAGATATTACGATGAATAACATTCGATGAAAAGATGGCAGTCCTTCAACTATATAGCAAGTTGCAGTCGAATTTAGCGAGTATGACGAAGTAGTAAGGCAATAAAATGATTCCACCTAAGTTTTCCAATAAATCCAGCCAATCTCCAGACGAATAATTTTATTAGAAGACGAACAACACAGAACAATTCCCAAAAGGTCTAAAACTTATAGCCCTCGGGCTAACGTTGCTTCACTTCATTGAATTAAGATGTTACTGGGCCAGTTGAATATTCTACGGTCATACAAATACCAGACACATATTTGTTTAGCTTCCGAAAACGTCAAAAATCTCTCGTTCCGACCGGTGCAGGCGAGTTTTGATCTCTCCGCGGAAACATACACAGAATTACGTCACGAGCGCACAACCCAATGAGTGCTAAGCTAGCTCCAGCCCAACGAATGAGGCTAGAGGGCGAGTCTAAAACATTAAAGAATCCCTTACATGGGTGCGGACCAATTTAGAAGTTAAAATCCCAAGCGCGCGAAAAATTCAGAGCAATAATAATAATAATAATAATAAAAAGAAAATGGCTTTAAAAAACATTCGAAATGAGAACGCGTCTCAGAATTTTATAGATTGGGGAACTGCTAAAAGTTACGAATGATCTTAAATTTTAGATTAAGATTTGGAATAAAATAATTATTAATATACGGATATTTACTTTTAAAAGGACTTTAAATAGGAATAGATATTATTAAGAATTAAGGAAATACTGACTATGACAGAAGTTAGATTAATTTTAAAATATTAATGCGAATAAAATGGAAGGATACGAAGGAAATAAATTTTTTATATAACATATATATATATATATATATATATATATATATATATATATATATTGCTTTTCTGTTGGTCATCATAATCATAATCATAATCATATCATATCATAATCATATTATAAATCTGATTGTGTGCAAATGTTAGGCTGAAGCCAGCGTCAAAATGGAGCATTTAATGATCATGTACCTTTGCATATAGGTTGATTATCAACCTCAAATGAACATACGCTGGTTTTTGTTTATTTTATTCAAATATTTTCTTTAATAATTAAAAATTTCATTATTTTCATAAAGAATAAATGGACATTTTTCCATAAAATTTAACCATTTTACTTTATTGTTGCTTGGGCTTTGATCGTTGCCAATACATAAAAACACGGAAAAATAATTTTTCCTCAACAATTAATTTTAAATAAAAGGATTTTCAAGTGAAAAATTAAAATTAAAAAGAATTCAAAAGAAGATGAATTTCCGTGATATTTGAAACAAAAATTTGGAGTATTTGTTATTATACATGAAGTATGAATATCAGTTACATTACAAAGATCTTTTTCTGTCAAAAACTGCGTTATAATTAGAAGGAAAAATGAACAATAATTATATTATTAAAACTAGATTTCGCTTGGGCCATGGAACTATAAAAAGGATCCTCCTCGACTTAGACAAATATGACGTCATAAATAAAACATGTATTTTTAAATATTCGTAATAATACAAGGAGCATGAATATCAATGTATAATGAAAGTAGATACATAATGAACGTAATATTTAAGATGAAAAACCGAAATATTTTTTATCGATACTGATTAATAATTAGCTTAAATACCAGTTCCATACAAATGTAAGTTTTCCGCTAAAATTTACGTCCTGATTGCCAGAAAAAGAAAATTAACAAGAATTAGGCCATTAAAAAGAGATTTCTTTGAGGAAAAAGTGACGTCATATTTGAAATAAAACGGGAATTTTCAAACGTGTTTTACAAGGAGCGTGAATCAATTCCTTGCATTAATAATACAAGGATCGGTAAGTTTAAAAAGTATATGAGTTTCACGCCATATTTAAAACGAAAAATTTAAATTTAAATTTTTAACTATACCGATTATTAAGCATGACTATCAGTTACATACAGATGAGATTTTTTGCCAAAAACCACACCATGATTATTAGGAAAATAAAAATAAATACGAATCTATTATATTAAAATCTGACCACCTGTTTGCATTTTGCAACTACTCCTTTCAGATTGTCGAACGCAACGCGATTTACTTAACACTGGTTATCATTGATCCAAGGATGTCATAAACTCTCAGAATTTAAAAAAATGATTTAAATTCAGAGATTTTTTTTTTGTTTTGTAAATTGTAACGAAGTTTCTCTAAAAAGGGTGACTAAATTATTCCATTTTTGTGGATAAAAAAGAAGAAATGAAACGGATTAATATATTTTATCTCATTAAAACTGAATAAAAAAAATTATTTTCAATTTGAATAGATGGTGAAAAAAAAATCTTGATTACAGTAAAATTTTTGAAAAATAGAAACGTATTTTCACATATTTAAACTTCATGAATCAATTTATTCTAGAGAACAAAAATCGTCTGACAACATATTTTCATTTATAAATAAAGATTTTTTTTTTCAGTTATAAATTAAATCAAGGAGGAAAATTTTAGCTCCTTGCATTTAGGTCTACAATTATTGCTCCCTATTCACAAGAATTGAATTTAATGAAAAAGAATATACTATTTCCATTATCTTTGAAGGTTTATTAAAACGTTTCACAAAGGCATTAAAAGTAAAATGGTTTACCATGTAAACTTGACATATGTGTTTACATAATTATCCGATTTCCACGATTTTATTTAGCCCGCATTTTTTCATTGGTTGCAGTTTCCTTTTCGTGCTTATTTGTCACAAAATTTCACTTTTTAAAAACTTTGTTATGTCAAGGCCTCTGTAACATAATAATACTGTATTGTCTTCTACGGAATGTGATAAAGAGTGAGTTAATTATTTACGTTTCTAACTATCGGAATAAAATATTTTGCTTAATTAAGGCATTTATTCTTCTTTTAATGATACGTGAACGAAGTCACGGGTAACAGCTAGTAACAAATATGGTTATAATAAACTTATGGATTCTTAATATCAAATAAAGAAACTGTAACCAAGCAAAATTAAAGAATGCTAACTAAAATCAATATGTTTTAATTTATCAGCCATTATGAGCATATGAGTTCTATTTGATTTTATGTTATTGGAAAAAATCCCTTTTTATCTCTAAAAAACGAAGAGCTGTTAAATTTTGTACTTAAGCCATTAAAATTGTGTTTCACGTGCTTCTAAACATTAATACTAAAGGATCAATAGTTCATTTTTGAGAGAAACAATCAGATAGAGTGTCGCTCAAATTAATTGGAACACTCAATGAAAGACAGCCAATTTCTTTTAGTACACAATTTATTATAAAGAGTACAGACTAATTTTATTTTAATAGTTTATATCTCCTCACTTGTTCTTTGTTATTTTTTAACAAAGTTTAGGCAATGATTCAACTAATTTTCCACATTTTTGTTTAAGTTCATTGTCATTAAACCATATCTTGATTACGGAAGAAATCATAGACTTATTTGTGATAGAGTCGTCTTTGTCAAGTTTTTGCTTACAAATAAACAAGAGATTTTCGATTGGGATTAAGTCTGGTGAGTTACCAGGCTATTGAAGAATATTTATAGCACTTTAAGCGATGACTTTTACATTTTTTAGATGTATGCCAAAGGGCAAGATCTTGCTGGAAAATCCCGTCTCCGGCTGGAAACTATTTTTGTAAGAGTGGAACCACTCTTCTCTTCAGTAAAGATATGTTTTAATCAGAATTCATAATTCCTCCTGCAAGAAGAATAGTCCTTGTCCTTAAAATGTCATACTGCCCCAAAACATTTTTTTTTTTGGATAATGTTTTCGAAGAAAAATTGTTTCCAGCTGGCGACGGGATTTTACACCAATATTTTTCACCATAGCATACATCTAAAAAATGTAAGAACATCTTTACTCAAAGTGCTATAAATGTTCTTCAATGGGCTGATAACTCACCAGACGTAAACCCGATTGAAAATCTCTGGTCAATTTGTAAGCAAAAACTCGCCAAAGACAACTCTACAACAAATACGTCTATTATTTTTTCAGAAATTACCACTTAAGCACAATATTGAATTTAGTGGTAGTATGCTGAATACCAGATATATTAAATTTTGTCAAAAGTAGTTTTTATCATTATTTTTATCGATCAGAGATACAAAAAATTAAGGGAAAACTACCCAGTTAAACTGAGGGCATTAAGCTCGCAGGCTATTCACACTAATTGTATATTATACTCTTAAAATAAAGAAATTTATAATATATTAACGAGGGTATCAGCCCTCTGTCCCCTCCTTATAATGAACTAATGAACCCCCCAAAATAATCAGGGAAGCGCCTTATTACAATGAACCTGTAAACAAAATTTGAAGCAAATCAGATAATTCTGCATGAAATACCCATTTATCTAAATTAAGGGGGGATTAAACCCCCTTTCCCCTTTTATACTTAACCAATGAACCTCCAAAACTAATCAGGAAAGCGCCTTATCACAATGAACCTATAAACAAAATTTAAAGCAAAACGGTTAGTTCTGTCAAGAGTTATCGCGTTACGTACATACGTACATACATACGTACATACAGAACAAGCGGATACATTAGCTCTCAGGCTTTGATAGCCTGTGAGCTAAAAGCACGAAACAGAATGCGAAACACAACAATTTACGAAACACAACTGAACAGAATGACCAATACACTAAACAAATGAACAACGGAGAAAGAGCATACTACTACTACTACTACTACTGTGTAACTACTGCTTTAAGTACAACATACTCTTCTAAAACTATAAAGCACTTTTATTGTGGCTTAGAAACTACCCTTATTACATACGCCACGCAAGAAATGAATATTACCAGCTCTCGGGAAGAACTGAAAACGTTAGGGACTCTCCACTTGCACTGTTGCTATGCAGGAGAGGAGGAAAGCTTCATTCGAGCTTCATCTTGTATGTCATCCGTTAATTTTACAAACAAAGCAGCGGGAAAATTAATGAGTTTTTCTATACGTAATGCCATCTATTAGGTGCGAAAACAAACATTGCCATATAGCCCGTATAAAACCAATCTCAATAGCAATTAGCGACGCAAACAAAAGATGCTTAGTACATTGCAGTCTGGACTTAAGACGAGGACGTACGCACGTACCTCATGGTTCATGTCGCTCGCATGTACATCGTGGGGCTGAAGGGGTTAAGATATGTGTTCATGACAATGAACTGAAAACAAAAGTCAAAAAACTAGTTTAAGCCTAACGTTGACAGGAAGTAATAAAGAACAAGGAAAGACATGTAAATAATAAAATAAATTAAGTCAGTACTATTTATAATAAATTGCGTCTTACTAGAAATATGCTTATTTTCATTGTATGTTTCAATTAATTAGAGCGGAGATGTACCTACAAAACTAGAAAAGAAATCAAATAGATATATTGAAAAGTATTACCAAAGTTATAACCGATAAACGTAGACATATAATACCGCCGAACAATCATTTTCGAAAAATTATATCTAGTAAACAATTTGTAAAACGATATTATATTCCTAAACTTCAGTCAGTTAGACCATAATATAATAGAATTGTGGAAGTTTAAATTTATGAAAGTTTAACAATTTTACTTTCAGGAAATCACCTTTTTTGATGTATTATTTTTTAATTTAACGAGATGGTAGCAATTCAGAGTACTAACCTGCTACATGCTTATTTACGACCACTGTTCCTTAAACCATTTGAATACTCTAAATACGCAATAGCATTCAAAATATGACAAACGTTTGAACAGTGAAATATTGCTGTGAGATTTTGTCTTTTCTTTTCTTCTGCCTGCCTAATTGTCAGCATCACAATAAGAATAATGTGGAACGTCCCTAAGATCACTAGTACATAAGCCTCCCCGCCCGTTGATTGAAATAATCTGCTACTCTGCGGCAGTAGTTGGATATTATCGAGGGGGAGAAAATGAAGACCTGTTACTCAAGCGCTCGGGCGGTTTCGCAGTAGTTTGATTGGATGGTCGGTTTCTTAACGTCGGTTTCTTTGGCGGTTTCTTAGCGTATTATTCGTAACTTCGGGTTAAAAATTACTAAAACTAAATATTATTAATTAAAATAATGACGATAGAATTCAGACAATTCTGACAGACACTTGTAACATTTTTACATTTGAAAATATAACATGCTTCTGTCTTGGTCGTAATACATACACTAACTTTACATTTTTTAATGTTGAAATAAAACTTTTTTGATATGTTCCCGAAAAAAATCTTAACTTTAACTAATATGCTTGCTTAAATATAAAACTTCCATTCCTTAAAATTTACATTATTTGTAAACATCCCTCTATCTCTGGAAAACAAGAATCTATTTAATTTCGACCTTTAACTATAGAACATGCTTTTAACATGTGTTTTTACTTTCATAGTAACGAATCAATATTTTACCTTAGGAAGAAATAGTCAGCCACCTGGAAAACTAGAAAAGTAATCAGGGAGATAAAGTGAAAAGTATAAACAAAGACAACAATTCCAATGGGATAATTAAGTTTCACGAAAGTTTCGTGACCACAGACTTGTATGTACAAGATCAGTCAACAACTAATCGAATTATCTGGATTAAATTCAGATAAAGGAGATTTTATAGCAAAGGAAGTAACTGGAGGTGATAAAATAATCTGAAGTTGCTACTTCAAATGTAAATAATTGAAAGTAATGCATTTATTTCCAAAAATATTTTTATTATAAATATCATATATAATTTGGATAACCCATAAGTAATAATCTTTTTCGTGAAATTGTGAAAGGTTTCTTTTTGTTTCAGCTTGATAAAAGCTTGTTTAAATTGTTATTTCTCACAGATTTTATAAACTTTAAACAAGAAAGAAAAATCGTGTACCAAGCACAGATTATAAAACACTTTCCAACCAATCAGAATAGTGTAACAAATCTTCATCGTTTAATCAGGTGAAAAGTGATATCTAAGCAAACATAGTCAAGGTCAAACTGGGCAGGGAGGCCTACATTTCGGGTTAAGCTCAACTACCCCCGGCCCAGCAGGTCTGCTTAGCTATTTATACTGAGCATTACTAAATTACACTTTGTGATATTCAGCATAATTTTACTATGTAATGCTGAAATACAAATTCCGATAATATAATTTACAATTCCTACTGAGCAGTACTAAATACCACTATGTGATATTGAGCAATAATACTGTAAGATACTGAAACAGATAATAATAATGGATAGAAATAAATATTAAATGAACAATAATGAATGTATAATAATACTGGAGTAAACAATGATAAATTATACTAAAAACACTAAATTACACTATATGATGCCATTAAGAATAACTAAATTGTTATGGTTAGGGTTTATGTAGTGTGTAAAGGTCCTTATGCATATTAAAAGTCCCCTTCATCCTCAACATCAACTAAGTCCAATGGAGGTAGCATGAATAAATATTGATTGCGTTCTAGCAGAAACATGCAATCTCTTATTTTTTTAAGCAGTTTTGGTTGTTTCAGCACGTAGGCAAATCAGGCCGACAGATTCATTTGTGATGGCTTTCTAATGTGGTGGTGGAAAGTCAGGGTACAATCTAGGATACAATGTAAGGAGGTACCTCTTTTTCCACAGGTGCATCTAGGTGACGATGCCTTGCCGAATTTATTGAGATTTTGAGGAAACGGGCCATGGTTTGTAGCAAAGATGTTATGATGCCTATTTTGCAGTTGATGATCTGTTGATACTGTCGGAATTAAGGCGTGAGTAAAGCGACCCGTTGTTCCCAGATTCCAATCCATTTGCCATGATCTTATTAATTCTGATGTTGTTATCTACTTTAAATGTGAACGTGGAAATGTGTAGAATTTTTGTAAACTGTCCTGTGACGGTTTCGTTGAATCGCGATCCAGTTTATCAGCATGTTCGTTTCCAGCTATGCCAGAATTACCACGCTTCCATTTAAAGAAAATGAATTTCGATTTTCTTGCAAGGCTATAATTATATCACACACGAGTAAGTTGGAGGTGAATATATCTGCTAATGTCTGCAGGGTAGACAGACTATTGAATTGATTCTGAACAGACTCAGAATTGATTTTGTAGCTTTGAAAATTATTAGAACTAGCACAGTCTACTGCATCGTGTATTGCTAGTAGCTCTGCTTGGTGGACACTATTTTTTGGTGTAAACGAATCTGTCTTGTTCCCTGTAAAACCGAACTTTTATATGCACAGTGCCATCTGATGTTTTTGATCAGTCGGTGAATATATCAATTTCGATTGTCCTCTCATTTTCAGTTTGTCAAATAAAATATTCAATGAATGGAGGTATTATGCTTTTAGTTGATCTCGGTTAGTAATTCATTGGGTTATGTTTATCCACCGGTACTCCAAGACCAAGTACCCTTCCGAGAGTGGATATTTTCTTCAGCTGCAATGCAAGAGGGAAATTCCCGACAGTACGCAAAGAGCTGCAGTTGGCGATTTTTTAGAGGCACTCGTGACTGGGAGTATTCGTTGAGCATGAATTAAGAAAATAAGCCTTAGACCATGGTTTTTTTTTAATTTGAGAAAACCACATCGATGCAGCATAGGTGATTTTTTCTCCGGAATATTACAGTACCATATTTTGAGAAACACCCTAGAAATCCCACCTGATGATGATGAAAATTTTAAAAGATTGTGTGTTACTTGTGTTATTTCTAATATTTTGTCGCGGAGATAAAGAAGAAAGGAGAGTGTTGAATCTAGGGTGATACTCAAATACAGCAAAGTATTGCTTTTTGACAGAGAATAATTATTCCAATTTATAAATAGGTGCACGTTTTAAATATCTTGGTCTTCGAAGGCTTAGAACTTTAGACTTATCAGATAATTCATAGCTCATATTTCCATATGAGATAATTAATTTGTTTTTCTTTGTGCAGTCACTGATGAGATCCAAGACCAACTTGCCCATCATCTCCAGAAGTTTTCTTGTGAGACCATATATAATGAGTAGTAGGTCACCCGCGATGCAATTGCTATTATAGCGAATCTTCGGAGAATCTTCATCAAACCATTCATAAATATTCTCCATAAGAAGGGGCCGAAGCACGACTCCTGTGGTCATCCGTAAGAAAACCTGCGTAATTTTCCGGATTGCCAGTTGGGGTAAACACCACGACTCGTTCAAAACGAAAAGATAATATTTTGGTATGATTCGTCTATGGAGAAATTTTTCAACTGCCCAAGGAAGGTTATCAAAAGCGTTGCTGAATTTCAATGATATCAGAAATATATATTTATTTTCTTCTGTTAGGATGCGAGAAAACTTCTTGTAATGCTGTTTCGGGGAATTTTCCCTCTATAAATCGATGTTGTGAGTTGAATTGTTCTAGTGAGGTGTTTAGAGAATGATTAATATGTTTAAGAAGTAGCTTTTCTTATACATTTCCGAAGATTGGGAGGAGAGTAATTGGTCTGTATGTGTAATATTCTGTTGGAAGTTTATTATCCTTTAAAAAGTAGACTATTTCACCTATTTTATATGGGTCTGGAAAGTAGTTCAACTTCAATAATGAATTATACATATCAAGTAAGTGGTTACTTATTTTTTTAAATAGGTTCCTTAGGATGTAATAGTCTATACCAGCGGTTCTTAAACTTTGGGATCTCGCGGACCCTCTTTGATGTAAAATACATTTCGGGGACCCCCAACAATATTTTACGTAATATAAGACAAGAAATTATATTAATGCATACAACCCATTTATTTTTCATTACACATATTCTATATTTAGTTTACAACGTTAGAAAAAAAGCTGCATGAATAAATAGAAAAATAAGTATAACACACATTTTAAGACAGTTAAAGTATACATACTACTACTTGCTATGAGAAGGATTCTGCTGCTTTATTTGTACTAAATGTGCAATATTTGGTTCAATGTTTCCGTAAGTCTAGTTCGACATCCAGGCGATGTCTACATTTGTATCTCATGTGCACTATATTATAGAAGGGCTTTTCACACAATATGCGGCGCAGAAGCTTGGTAGCTTGTTCTGATAGTTCTATAGAGTTATTTCTCACTCACATTCAAAAATTTGAAAAGGAAATGGACAGCAATTTGCAATGCACCCATCGCATTGTAATTTCGAATGTCGTTCCTGCTTTAAAAATGTCAAGGTTTTGATTTCGTTAATTGCTTGGAAATTAAATGTATTCCTCATACACTCTGTTTCTAACTTCGGAGGAAAATAAAGTCTGAAAGTTACTTTCAAGAGCTTCAGGTGTACAACAAAATGTTCAATAATATCAGGTAAAATTGTATCGTCAAAAGTTTGTAAGATATCGAATAATGTTGGAAAGGATTTACAAATATTATTCTCGAGTCGATGACCTGCAAATACTTTTTTATTGTGGCTTCTACATATTCTTGGACTATGAAAATGGGAATTATTAAGGAAATTTAAAATAACTGTCAAATATGCAACTTGACACGACAGGAGAAATAATAGAAACGATCTTTCAAATGAAATTTTGAATCCATTAAAAACAGTCTTACTTGATCACGCACAGGAAAAATTCGAATTCTTAAATTGCCTTTTTCCTCGTGACAGTCACCTAATGCGTGCATAAATATCTGCTTGGTGTTGTGGGTTGATTTACTCCCAATTTCTTCTCACAAAATATTGGTGTATAATTCAAGTTAACTTCGTTCTTTCAGTGGTAAATTACATCAAAGCTGTTAGTTTAGATATAACTTACTACTGAAATAACTTCGTTAAATGTAGTCTTCAAGTCTTAAAGAATTTCTAGACAAGCAGCTTCAGTGTGTTCAAACTACAGGTGGTGCTTTAGCTTCAACGAAGCTGATCAAACATCAAATCATTAAGAGTTCCACGTTGGAAGGAGTTTGCAAAAATCTTCACGTATCTTAGTACCAAATACATAACAAGTGAAAACTATCAAATTAATGTTATCGGAAATATCTAAACTCTCATCTAGTTGCAATTTGAAATTGAATCTGAAATGTGAAGCTGAATTGTGATCTTCTTTCTCTTTTCTACTACCGGTTTTGATTCTATTAGATCTTGAATAACCTTATTTTCATCGTTCTTACCGAGTATTTAATCGACTTCCCTATCTGTGTCAGATCGTACGATTAAGGTGGTTATATCACGAGAAAGAGTACACTAGATTTTGGGCAGATAATTTGTAGCGCATAATTCCCTGTTGATATATATCTTAGATTTTAAGCATAGGCATTTTTGTAGAAAGTTTTTTTTTGAGTTCGGATTGCTGATTTAGAGTAGCGCGGTGCTTGATTTGCTAGAATTTTAGCATAGGATTAAATAGGTGGAAAATCTGAGTATCGTTGGACTAATTTTTGATCTACTGTGTGTGATTCTAATTTATCTCTTGGGATTATTAAGTTTTATTTTATTGTTTTGTACATTTCCAGCATAGTGGTTATTTCATCCTTCTTCGACGTATAATTTCTTCCTTTTCTTCAATAGTCTTTAACAATAATTATTTTCTTTCTTGTAGCTGTGCCTAATTCAATGACATTGCTTTTCCATCAATTATTTCTGTTTTTCTTGTTCCGTCCTGTACTATTCTTTCCTCTTCTTCTTTCCTTTCTGACAATTGAGCCTCCAGGACTATCACTTTTGAATGAAGTTCGCTAATGATCTTCTTTTTTAATTTAATTTCTGCATTTTGTCTTTCTATTTCGTTTTCTTTCTCTATTAATTTTTTCTTTTCATTAGTTTCAACTTCTGTGGCTAATGGTATATCAGATGTTGTTATATGTGATTTTTCTTTCTTCTCTACAGTATCTACATGCTGTTCCCTTATTGAGTTGTGTTCCCTTAATTGTGCATTTACTTTATTTGAGATTCGATATTCTTCCATTAAGATTTTCTATTTCTTTGCTATGTTCTTTAATAGTTCCTTCTAACTGACGTATTCTTTCTATGAAATAGTCCTTATACCATTGTGCCTCAGTCGAGCTTACTCTTTGTCTACTTTTAGGAGTTTTGTGATATTTATTTAAAATCTCCTCTGTAGGCATGTTCTCTATTTGAGAACGCAATTATATTGGTACAGTTTGAGATTTCATAGTTGATTTGAGGTGTGACATATCCATTTTTACATTTATTGATGGTTTTTGAAGCTTTGCTGGATTTGAAGGAGGACAAATTTGCGATTTTACTTGAGATTTGTTAAGTTTCGAACTTGATTTTTCAAGATTTGACTTGCTGATAGGTGTCTGTTGAGTGTGATCTATTTCATAGTCTGGACATGATACATTGTCATTTTGAACTACTTTTGACATTGTCGTTAGATAGAAATTAGTCTTATCTTTAGAGAGAGATCAACATTTAATTGTGAGTATACTTCAAACAGAAAATGAGAGTTAAACTCAATTAAAAAAAATAATATAAAACTTTATAGGGAAAGGAGTATCACTAGACCCGTCTATATGTCTTGGCAGAAAATGTATATAGCAAGGTAATAGCAAAGACCGGTAGTCGTAACTACAGAAAAGGACTAAGAGTTTCGTTAGTTACGACTACCGGTCTTTGCTATTACCTTTCTATATCCCTTTTCTTCGAAGACATATAGACGGCTCTTGGGAAAACGTGTAACTCATTTTAAAACCCAATTTCATCAATTACCATCTATAATCAGAGAAGTATCCAGATTGTTCTGTGCAACCCTGTATATGATCTATATAATTTATACATTGCATTTATGTCATTATGCCCTAAGCTAAATGTAATTAATATAGTGAACTACCTGAGTGGTGACTGTGTCGCCGTCAACGTGGATTTTAAGGGTGAGAATGGACCTGAAAAAATCATTGTCTCATCTTCTTATCTTACATTTGAGAAACAGGACCCTCTTTCTAGTGAGGCAAAAACTGTCATGGGTTACTGTTCTCGGAAGGGGCACAAGTTAGTGTTCGGGTGTGATGCAAATGCACAGTTAGTTACTGTTTGAGGCAGTAAGACTGCAACAAACGGGGAGATGACCTTTTGGAATATATTTTGGCTTATAACCTACATATTCTTAATAGGGGGAATGAGCCGACTTGTATTACTAAAAATAGGAGGGAGGTTCTTGATGTCATGTTTTGCAGCAGAAACTGCTATGACATCATTAGTCATTGGAAGGTGTCATATATTATTTCATTATCAGACCACCAACTAATCATGTTTAACATTGCAAGGACAATAGGACCAGCAATGATGAGGAGGAATACCAGGAAAACAAACTGGAATTCTTACCGACAGGAGCTTGAGGAAAGTATCCTGTCCTTAAGAGGTAAGTTAAATTTTAAAAATTCGTCAGACGTGGAGTTGGCTGTCGACTCTCAATGTCGACTTGCTTTCAATAGCAGTAGGGAGTGCTGGAATCTTGCTGGAGTTATTGCCACTCACGATAAGATCTTGTGGGCCATCGATTCGTTCGACCCTTACAAGACTCCTGGTATGGACGGAATCGTACCTGTTTTGTTACAAAAAGGGAAGACGATCTTAATCCCAGTGCTTAGTCAGATTTATAGGGCATGTCTTGCTTTTGGATACATACCAAATCCATGCAGACGTACTAAGATGATCTTTATTCCTAAACCTGGGAAAGACACATATTTTGAAGCGAAATCTTTTCGGCCAATCAGTCTGACATCATTCATGCTTAAGACGTTTAAAAAGTTAATGGATAGTCACGTCAGGGAGCGCATTTTGACTGTAAAGCCGCTCTCGAGCTCCCAGCATGCCTATCAGACTGGCAAGTCAACTGACACTGCTCTTTATAATCTTTTCTTCGTGCTTGAGAAAAGTATTAAGGCAAATTAAACTGCATTTCTAGTTTTTCTTGACAGCGAGGGTGCTTTTGATAAGGTATCCATGGATTTCACCCTCAGCGCATTGACTGATAGGGGTGTGGATGAGGTGACTCTGAATTGAATCACATGCCCGCTCAAGGATACGTCTATCCAACCTGAGTTGTTAGGGGATACAATTCAGGTTAAGGCAAAGAAAGGTTGCCCACACGGCGAAGTTTTCTATCCTGTACTTTGGTGTCTGGTGGTGGATGGACTCCTTGTGCAGATACATCTGTTTGGTGCATACTGTATTGGGTATGCTGATGACACTGTCGGTAAATTCGAAAATATTATTTCGGATAGCATCAATAATATCCTTAAACAGGTAGAGCGGTGGTTCAAGGAGGTTGGTCTTTCTGATAATCCGGAAAAGATGAATCTCGTTGTCTTCACTAAGAAAAATCACTTAAATTTAATGAGGTAGTGTTCTATGGGCACACTTTAAGTTGCTCAAAGGAAGTGAAGTATCTTGGTGTCTACTTTCGATGAGAAGTTCTGTTGGAAGAGGCACATGGATTATTGCATCAGTAAGGCCAAAATAGTTTTCTGGTCATGCAGAAACTCCATTGGCAAAACATGGGGGCTTAGTCCAAAGGTGATCTGAAAGATATACAATATAGTGATCTGCCCTATGATTAATTATGGCAGTATAGCTTGGTGGTCAAGAACTATGACTGACATTGCCAAGTCTGAATTAGCAAAACTGCAGAAGATGATCTGCATGTGCATGACAGGTGTACTTAGGACAACGCCTACATCTGCTATGGAACTGTTGTTGGGTATATACCCAATGCATATGAATATTGAGGCAGAAGCATTGAAAATCAGCAAGCAGCCAGTCTTTATCATGAAAGGTGACGGTATACCTTTAAAGCATGTATTTGACAAATCCTTTAGAATGAGTCTTCATTCTAGAGCTAACTGGGAGACACTTTCTGTGATGGAACTTGAGACAGGTATGACCTGGTTTACTGATGGTTCCAAGATAAATGCTGGAATGGAAGCTGGGGTTTGCTGCCCAGCTGATTGTACATATGTACATCTCTCTTTTACCAACTGGATAGCTATACCACTTCCTTTCAAGCAGAAGTCTATGCAATATGCATGTTATGAGTAGTTATATCTGCATTTAGAGGAAGTACAGTGGCCTGTCTGTCAATATCTACTCTGATAGTCATGCAGCGTTACTTACACTGCAGAAACATACAATTGCTTCCAAGATTGTTTCGGAGTGTTACTGTTCTTTGAAAAGGATTGCCAGAAATGTTAACAATGTTACTATACATTGGGTGCCAGGCCATACTGGCATACCGGGTAATAAGCTTGCAGATAGTCTAGCAAGGAAAGGGTCGGTTACTCTCTTTGTTGGACCAGAACAAGCTATTGGCATTTCTAAGGACTACATCAGAACTACTGTTTTTAAAACTCTAAAAGAGCAGCAGTATCAAGAATGGCTTGACTCAAGTGGACAGAGGCAAGCAAAAGAGCTCAACAGTAGCTTCCCTAGTAAAAAAGCAAAGGAACTCATTGGGCTAAGAATGAATAGTCTACGAAATATGGTGGAACTGTTAACAGGACACTGTAGACTTAATGGACACTTTAGCATTATGAAGATGGTCAGTAATCCTCTTTGTAGGAGTTGTAACTACGAGGAACAGACTGCTTCATATGTCCTTTGTAGCTGTGAAGCATATGCTGATTATCGTTTTGAGCACCTGTGTCGACATCTGATTGAGCCATGGAAAATTCAGGATATTCCTATCAAATGTCTGCTGAATTTGATGTCAGCTACTGGCCTGTTTAGGGACTAAGTTGGGAAGGTTTTTCCTCTTTTATCTTCGGGGGACATCCCAATAGCCCCCTGGTCGCGGTGTTTTGGCTTCCGAGCCACCTCCCTGCCAGTAATACAGTAATACAATGAATAGAATTTATACACACAAAGTAATATGCGAAAAAATATTTTAAAAAATTCGAATTTTGGAATTGTGCTATCTCAGATTGTCGATGCGCGGAATTGCCACGTGCATTGGACACGGCTTAATTACCATCCAAGGATGTGTGGTACGATGGACCCAAGAGCATCTGTGAACACACCGCATAGGTGCATAACAGGGCACATTGACTGTCGAAAATCGTCAAGCTGCACTTTGAGACTCGTTCGCCACGTAACATATTTCCATAAAAGGTTGCATCTCTATACACGCAAACGATCCACAACGTGTTGTATGAAGTACTGCTCCACGTACGCCAACCAACCACTGGGGTTTCTGTTAAGTTCTCGATACAGGGCTTCCTGCCTGATTTACTTTCGTCGTTAGAACAAATAAACAAACGAATGGCATTGGGTATTGTTCACAAACAATTCTCGCTTTTATTTCTGAACGAATGATGGCAGTAGGCTCGTGTGTCAGTATTTAGAGCAATATCCCTTGGCAGACCATATCGTTTAGTGTAATACCGACCTCCCTCCGCAACAGCTATAATAGTTTGGAGAGGCATCATTTGCGAAAAGATAGGGAACATTGTGAGCATTGCTGATAGTTTGACAGAGAAGCGGTAGGTTAACAAAGTAGATGTAGCTGTAGTTCGGCCAATGGTGCAGGCAGTCCACAGCACATTTTTCTAACAGGACAATATTCAGCCACACCATTCACGGCGAACTCTCAATAATGTTGACACGGATTGACAAGAAATAGCTCAGATAACCAATAATCGCCTCATCAACAGTAATTTCGCCGTTTAGCGGCCTGTAGAGTTGCCCATTGGAGCCACATTAATAACTGAATAAACAGTTTCATAATGTATATTTTTCTTTGTCTCTTTAGTTATTTGTATATAGTATTTCTCATCTTTATTTGTTATATGATTCGAACATGACTACGCGTATTCCCTTTTGCTGTTGCAATTTCAGTTTTGATGAATGTATAACGTTGTTTCCAATTTACTGGCGACCAGGAAATATTCATTCGAATTAAGTGGCTAGCCATTTTGACCGTGGTGTAGCAAATTTTTTTACGATGAATTAATCTGACATGACTATAAAATTAGGATATCTAAATTTATTGAAAACTAACATTATTGAAATTATCTGAAAATATTATTCTTTGAAATTAAAAATTTTCATTCGAAAAAGTTTGTTATAGAATTAATACATTATTAAAAAATAGCCCCACAGCCCACTTGTTGGAAACCGATGATCTAAAACAATCTGAAAAACTATGATTTAATGTGAAGAACAAAGGTTTAGCCTGATATTATTAAATAACTAGATACTGTCTATCGCCCAAAAAGTCAGAGCACTGGTACTACACAGGTATCCCTCACCGTCTGATAGACAAGATTAGTTTATATGATTTTAAAATTGCACCATTTATTTTTAGCATTCACAATTCTATTTTTCAATTTAAATGTTTTTTTTTTGCTTTTTTTTACTATGTGATTTTTTATTTTTCTATACAATGGATTTTTTAGGGTTATTCTTATATCTACAAAATATTAACAAAAAAATACTATTAGTAAAGAATAATGCTTTAGAAGATAATGACATTAAAAATCCCCCCCAAAAATTTAAATTGAAACCCCATCATTATTCTTTAAAAACTTTAGCTAAAACAAGAATGTCTTGTTATTAAATCTATTTTATATTACTCTCAAGTAATGCGACCTTCCTTGACAGTTACACTCGTTCAAGTTACATAACATTCAACTTATGCAAGTTAGACCTCATTATAAGTGTAGAGCATGAATTTCGATAAGCATATGTCTTCATTTGTTAGAAACTTTATGCAAAATTCAAAGAGAACTTCCTTATTTCATTAATGTGATGAAGTGCTTCTCATCAAGTAGAAAGAAATGGTTATACGAGTAGATGGAAAGTTGTGATAAAAATATATGGTTCCATTCATTATCTCTCTTTTTTCATAAAATATTAAACATTTTAAAAGACATTTACTTGTTTGTTTATTTGGTTTGATTTTTGATGTGTGAAGAAACTTTGAATGTTTATGGCAAAATAACATAAAACAGAGCCAGATTTTTCTACTAAATCCAGCTGGACCAAGCGTGGGTTTCCTCTTTTCTCTCCAGGCATGAACCAGCCTGGCTTGTGTCTTAAAAATGAAAATAGGCCAGATACTGTTTTGGGATGAAGTTTTTGAAAAATAATAGTTATATTGTGCATTAGTTTAACAGAATCTTTAGAAATTTATTTTACTTCAATAAATTGAAATTTAGTTCAATTATTATGAATTATTTTTTCTTAATTCTACCTTCTTATTTTATTTGTAGAGTATTAAATAATGCTTTTCTTAAACCATGTTTTTCTTCCTTCCTAAACTACAATAATTTGTGTGTGTGTGTGTTAGGCTTACGGACATATAATCTATAAAATGCTGTATTCAATTTTTTCATAAAGATACTTGCAATATACTTTTAGAAGAATTTTATTTGTTTGATATTGTTTGTTAAAGTATATCAGATTTTTTTTAAAGAAATAAGGTGTGGCCGGGACAGGCCGAATCTGATTTCAATTATATTTGAAGGAGTTAGATCTGGCCAAAAAAATTTAAAAATAAACGTTCTGGGACCACATCTGAAATTTTCTATTTATTCAGAACTCTAACGGAAATCCGGCAAAGAAAATTCCGCATTTTAACAACGTATATCTAGAGCTCCTGTTTTTGACTCGAATAGCCGAATGAGAAAACTTTCTTCCTAGTCCTTTCTCACCAGGTTAAATGAAAGTTGTTACTGATGAGATGATATATTAATTACTTAAATAATATTTTTTATTGAAAATTGTGTGTTTAAGTTTACGAAAAAATCGTTCCAAGATTTGAATCTGGATAAGAATGATTTCATATTGAAACCGTCTTTTTTATATTGGTATTGAGTGTTAGGTAAAAATCTAAAGATAATTCTTCTTTCAGTTAAACTTTATAGACAAGATAAGAAAAGTTGAATTGGGATCACTTTTAGAACAGTCGAGGCATTGTCTGAAAATGCGACAGCTTAAAAATAAGGTTTGTAGTATTAAAAGAAATTCAATAAACATTTTGAAAATCGGGTTTTAATATGATTACTGACCTGTATTCAGCCTTCTAGAAACGAACTTCATACCTCTACATGTGTAATTTTTTATTTCTACTAAACACAAATCCAGTATACTGATATTATGTAAGTTTCAAACAATGAATTAATATAAAATTTTATTTTGTCAATATGAACATTTTTGATTTAATGCTTTCATTTGTTAGCTATTGGTATTATGAAATAGAGGAAATTGAACAGAGATAATATGATGCACCAGTGGACCTGTGCGCAGTCTAATATTTTTTAGATTCAGGTTTAAACTCTAAATAAATTAAGGACTAAAAATATCTGCAAACAATATTAGTCAAGTTAGAATATCATCTAATTTATTCCATCAAAGATGCTGTAAAAACTCACCAAAGATAGCAAATGCAAATGCAAAAGAAAAATTATATATACATATATATATAATTACAAAAAAAAGGGGGGAGGATTTTGATTTACACACACATTTGATATTACACATTTTATAATGGACTGTGATGTGATATTTTATATGTATATTAATTTAGTTATATTTACATATTCATTATTTAATTAATTTAAATGAATTTATATTCACTAATATTAAGAATGTTTTTGATCTAATGCATTTAGATTAATGCCTACGGTGGACAATATCATATTAACTTCTAATATAATGTATACTTTTCTAATGTGTTAATATAATCCATGTTTTAATTTTTATTAAACGTTCTACCCTTACCACTTATATCAAGTGTATTTAATTTTTAACTTTGTATGAAGAAACAATATATGTTACTAATTAATTTCAATATTTAATTAATATTAAATTTAAATCCTTTGTATCTTAATTCAAATATTTAGTATTTTTATTTAATTTAATTTATGTGATGTTGCATTTTTGGCACAGCTATTTAATAGTTGCTATGTCATTTCATGATACATATATTTTTATGTTGCTTTAATAATTAATTTTTCCATCCTACATCTTACTTTAAACATAGAATTATTCATTAAAACATCCATTACTTTAATGTAATTGGATATTCTATTTATTATTTATTAATTAATTTCATTTATTTATTATTTAACTAATTGCTATCATCTTTAGATAGTATATGGGTCATTCCATGCTAAATGAGCAAATCACCTGTGGCTGACATGTCATGGATTTTAAGGAAAATCAGCATATAAGTAGATCATATTTATTTATGAGTAAATGTAAAATAACAGATTTCAGGATTGTTTATTTAAGTATTAAAACTTACATTAAAAGTTGATATAAGATCGAGGTTGTGTCTACATGCTTGAAATTTCAATTTTCATTATTAGCCGTAGGAGTGGAAAGACTATCAAAAATTATTTATAATTAAGAATGAATAATAAGTAACTGATTGGAGTGATTTAGTCACTGCCCTTTTATTCCATAATGAGAAAAATAAAAAAATAATGAAAAATTTTGAGGGAAAAAATTCAATATTTCTATTACTTGTTTGAGCATGAAGGAAACATCTTAAAATTTTTAAATTATTAGACGTTATAGATAAAAGTGTATATTTTAAATATAGAAACTTCCATTCTTGCCTTCAGTTTATTTTTCCTCAACAATATTTTAAATTAGAGTAGAATAAATTATTGATTTAAACGGGGCAAACAATTATATAGTACTCAAAGTTCCGGATAGATGGCAGAAAAGCACGGAAAGGCGCTCAAATTTGAAGTGAAATAGCCCAAAGAACATAACAAATATTACCCTTTTTAATTCATTTCTCTTATGTTAGGAATCAAAAGGCAATCTTGAATTTTTTTCAGCATATCATGGGCTTTTTGAACTTTATGCTTCTGCAATATTGTTAATTTCAGGTTTTTCCTTCATTTGATTTTTTAAGTATACATAAGAGGAAAAATAGTGATTTTGTAATTTTTTGTAAAGTTTCTAAGTTATTTTGAAGATGAAGAAAATAAATGGCAACTTCCAAATTTGAGAAATTTGGTTTTCATATGTAGCATTACATCGTACAGCAATTTCACATATGTTTTTAAATTTCTTCGATTTTTTTTAACGTTTTTAATTTTCTCAAATTTTTCAATTTTTCAATTTTTACAACCAATTTAAGGTTAATTATGGTGTTACGAAATTATTATTACTAAAAAAAATATGACAATAACTGTCCATGGGTTACAATATTATGAAAAATGTTTATTTATGTTAAATAATTTTCAAGATACGGAACTTTAAACTTGCAACTTTGAACGATTCCATACAAGCCATTCTATGTCACAATTTTTTAAATGTCCAGAACTTCCAAAATATTTTATTTTTTGTCACGATATTTTGAATAGCTGTATTTAAATATGAATTGAATCTGTGTACCAAATTTTATTATAATCGGTTACTATGTGGCACGACTTTTTTTTAATTTTTGCTCATTTTGCATGGAATGACCCATATGGTTTAATTTTTAAATATTAATTTTCATCCAATGCTATTTTTATTCAGCGTATATTTGCTTTTTACCCTTATAGATGGCAGCACCATGGTTTCTGTTGCATTACAATAATATTCATATTAGTCTAAAACTATTCTTGCAAAATGGTAAATCACTTTCTAAAACTAAATTTGGCAACATGTAATGATTGTTTGCAATTCATTCCCTCTGTTTGGTTGTGTTCATGTGTGGTTCATGTGGTGCAAAGGTATCTTTTTAAATCCAAATGGATTATGTAAATTATGACTCTATTTCAAGTTTCATCTGTATATTATAGGTATGTTTTTTTTCCTTTTTAATATTGTATTTATTTTTTATTTTTTCACAGGTTTGATTCATTGTTTATGAGTGGCAGTCCCAAAATCATATTCTTTAGCAATGTTATGGCTAATGTGATGATGAGACCACTCATTTTATTTGTGGTATTTATTCATTTGGGACTTGAAAATTCTCTCTAAATTCCACAAATTTCATTTCATTCATTCAATTTCATTTATTCAATTTTTTATTTAATTTCTTCTTCTTTTAAATTTCAAAAACAAATGCGAATATTCCATGATTGCACGGTCTCTGAAGTAATTATTTGAAATGCTGTCATTTAATTTTTATGTAGTTTTTAAAAAATTACGCACGTTATCTTTAATTTTTACTTGGTTGTTTATTTTCCTATTTGTAACCATGGAGTAAATCGAGCCACAAATTCGGTAAGTTAAAAGAAGCTGCATCGTTACATATTGTATTTTAGCGTGTTACTATCTCTATGGTTCTCTTATTATGGATGGAAAAATTATTTTATTTTCATTGAAATTTATTTGGATGGTTACTTCTTGATATAATCTTGCCAGGGCTTAAAACACTTAAACAGCTTAAAACTTAAATGAGTTGAAACACGTCAACAACGGAAAAGTTATTTTACTGTTATGTTGTTAGTTACACCTTTTACCATTTAAAAGAAATATATTATTACAAGGTGGTATAATTTATTATATTTTTTATATATGAATCGTATTTTAACTGCATTAGAGGGTGATATCATCTGTTTCAAAAAAAAAAAAAGAAAACATGGGACAAAGGAAAATAAATTGACCATTTGAATTTAAATTTTGCTTTTTAATCTTAAATATAAAATAAACCCGTTTAGCAACTATGTCCCACTTTATCTTTATTGAACTTTTTTCTATAATCATTAATGCGGTATTTTATTTTTGGGCAACACTGATTTGAGAAAAACCTTTCATTTCATTTATAAAAACAATGCTGATTAAATTTTCAATTAACTGCAATTTTTAATAAAAAATATGTTTTAACGAAATGCGAGTATACTATGTCAGAAGCCTGTTCTAAATCATTTCATATGGTATCTCATTTATCGTTCTGCGTTTTATATTAGATTAGAAAAATGGATGTTGACAACGAAATAATATATAGGATACATCTTTACATTTATTGTCTGAATAAAAATTACGAGAATTAAATTTAAATTATTAAAAGAATGGAGATAAACCTTAGACTTAAACAGATTACAATTGCGTAATTTCTCGTTTAAAAAGCACATTGCTTTTTTGTGTTGATTATTATAAACATAAAAATAATATTTATATTTTAATATAAAAAACAATCCCTGAAAATATCAATAATGCTTCCTAAAACCAGTATGCTTTTATCGTTTTCATTTATTTTGAAATGTTAAATGTTTTGTTCCTCGCCTAACAACACAATTCCATTGCTAATAACGTACTTGCTACTTGTTTATGACTTACCTTTGAAAATCCAGAATCTATTCAATTTTGTCCTTTAAACATTGAATTACTCCTAAAATAAGTTTTTATTTTTCTAGGAAAACATCAATACTTTACTCCAGGAAGTAGCATCTTCCACCTGGATAAACTAGAAAAGTAATCAAAGAGATAAAGTGAAAACTATAAACAAATCTAACAATTCCAATGGTATAATTAACAAAGTTTTGTGACCGCATACTTGTATGAATAGCATTAGTGAGTTACTAACATAATTATCAGGATTAAATTCAGATAAAGAAAATTCTATGATAAAGAAAGTAGATCGTGCTATTCTTTAGTTCTGAATAATTGACGCTAATACATAAATTTTCAGAAGTGTTTTGCGTAATATAATCCGAATAGATAAACCATGTATAACATTCATTTTCTTGAAATCATGAAAGACCACTTTTATGTTTTACATAGAGATGGAGAATTTTATAGCAAAGGAAGTATATTGTGGCAATAAAATGTTACACAACTACTACTTAAAATCGGATTAACTGAAACGTGTGCATTTATTTTCAGAGGTCTTTGTGCGTAATATAAAAAAAAGTGTCACATTCGTTTTTGTGAAATCATGAAAGATTGATTTTATCATGAAAGATTGATTTTTCACGTAGAGAATGATTTGTTTTTGCTTTACTTTCAAAAGAATCTTTCACCAGCTTTTAAAAAATGTATATTACTCAAATCCTGAAAAATTCTTTTTCTTCTTCTTCTTTTCATGCATGGCCACAAATAAACTTTTTATTATTGTGTTATGTTGCTATTGTTGATTATGTCTCCTATCACTGGGGATCTAGTCTAAATTTGATTAAGATGCAGAAATCAAATATTTTTTTGCGTGTCTAATTGCGCGCCATACTGTTCTCTCACTAAAATAGACCCATCGCTAGGACGTATTGTATAATGTTGTGGAAGTAAATAGCAATTTGTTTATTTTAGAAATTTCTCATCGTTTTGCGTATTTTTTCTTTACAGTGACACAACAAGTATGAATTTATTATCATGCATGTTTCGAAAAAAATACTCAAACTTTCATATTCAAAATAAATATTTCATAAAAAAATTTCATAATTCATTTCCTATCATGCAAAAGTCTTTTACAATAATACATAAAAATGGGCATATTAAAATTTACAGGATATGACATATATAATGCTTATAAATAATGTTTTACATTGTACCCGATCTGCTTAAACTGTATAGTAAAATTTGTAAGAGTTCACTACGCCTTAATGTCTTACTGTTCAGTCAAGTTCACAATTTCAAATTCTAACCTGATATAGACATGGGTTAAAAAAGGGTACTTTATTTAATTCTATTTCTACTGAAATAATTAATTGTCATGCACTTATTATTTGATTAGACATTTATTTATTTCAGTGGGATTTTTTTTTTCATTTTTCAAATGAAAAAAAAATTACGTATTTTTTAATTCAATATTAATAAATATAAATATTTTTTCACTTTTTATAGAATGTGCGTTTTTTTTACTACCAGTTGTACCACAGGTAAAAATAACGTGTTTTGTTAAGAAGCATTCTAAAGGAATCTCCTGCTTTTTCCGTACTCATTGAAATAATTTTTTTCGTCGTTACGTGGCTAATAAGCTCATTCGATCTCCCTGATTGGCTGGAAATCCAGTAACTGTACGATTTTCTATCTTTCTACTGTATCTATTCGCGCGTTGGTATTAATAAATCTGAATCCTTGCAGAAGGGAGGATTTCGGCTTTATTTAATTATTTATTTTACTGTTGTTGTTGTTGTTGTTGTCTTGTAAAACTCAGGATAATACCATATAGTTATTCTGAAAAGTTAGAGCTTAAAATCGGTATTCATATTTAAGAAGATGGATTGTTGTGATGAGAGAGCTTACGAATCAGAGATTGGCGACTTTGTGGTGGTTGTATCAAAGACTGGTGGCTCATACTAATGGATGTAAAATCTCTCTCTCCCTCTGTTTATCGTGATTTAAAATGTTATAAAAAAGTGTGCGCTAACGATTTGTCTGCTTATTAGTTAGAATTTCCTCATGGGATTTCAATTCTTCGTTTTGATATAAAAAAGGTACGATCTGACTACATTTTTATCTTAACACTCGATTTTTTTAGTGGGATGAATTCAACGTTGCATTCATGATTGTCTACGGGTTCTCTGCTAATTTTCACTAATGTGGCGCCAAATCATCACACAAATATGTAATGAAAAATAATCCTAGGTTAGCAAACTGAAAACACTAAAATAATGTCACTTAAAGATCGAAGAATTTACCTAACAATCATAAAAGAGTGTTTTTTATGTTTCACGTACATAAATATTTATTTCAACATTGAAAATTTTTTAACAAACTTTAAAAAAAAAAAATGTATGTTATCAAATCCTGGAAATTTCTTCTTCTTCTTTTTTTCATGCATGTTCACAAATAAACTTTTAATGGGTTCAAAACTTTTAATTATTTTGTTATATTGTCGTTAAGTCTCCCTTTCCAGGGGGTCTAGCGTAAATTTTATTATGATTCAGAAATCCAATATTTTTCTGTGTGTTTATTTTCGTATCACTCCATTATGTCTTTAACATTGACTCTTTGGGGATTTCTATAGATTAATCGTAGTCTATTTTCATATATCATTTGTATAAAGCCGTATCGGATGTTCGATTAAAAAAAGTTTATCAATAAAAGCTGAAAAAAAATTGTGTAAATCTGCATTGTTCATAAAATTTGATTAACTAACAAACTCAGTTTATAAAAGTTACAAAATATTTTGACTTCCAAATTGATTACAATAATGCTTTTTTGCAAGATAAAGTATTAAAAAATTGTCTTTAATGAAATATGAGTGCGTAGTCCCGGCAAGAGGAACAGAGAGTTGTTCATGCATTCGATCACAGGTTCTGTCTCCATGCACATAATGATTGTAGCCACATACGGAAGGATTATTTAAGAAGTATGGTAATGCGACTGAGATAATTGAAAGAGAACAGCATCTTGTTCTGTTTTAACAATCCGTTTCTACAGAACGGCAATATTGCCTTCCTTGTTCCACACTCATAACATTCTGACATTATATAACAAAAGCCCTTTTATGAAAGGCGAGATTTCTGTTTTTTCTGCCGAATGTCAGCGAACAACTGCTTGGCCTTTCGGCCGTTATCATTCATCCAGTATGTTTGCTATTCTAAATTAGCTTCTGCGAGAAAAGCGTCTCACTCTCATATATAAACTATTGTTTAATCTAATGGCACAAGAAATATTTTGAGAGTACTGATATTGCTTTGTGCTGTAACACCGCTGGTGTAAAAACCAGTGATGCTATTTGGGGGGAGGCTACGGGAGGCGGTTGCCACAATCTTTTCCGAGTAATTTCATTTTACAGATTGTATAAGTCATTACAGGTGTGAGTCATATTTGTTCTTTAGAAATTGCAAAAAAGCTAAAATAGCTTGTAAGATTTGACTAAAATAGAAACGTTTTCATACTATAAACACTTTAAGAACAGACATTAATATAATTGTATAGTCTTACCATTCCTACATTTTAAAAGTGAGAAACATTTATCATTAATGCGTACTTGTGCCTACAATTCGACCGCAATTTTTAATAGAATTTGTCTCTTTATATAACCGCAGAAATATATTATAATTTCTGTGAATAAACCAGATGATAACGAATATCGCAATTTAGATATTAAATAGAAAATTTCTTATCTTAAATAGCGGTGATAAACTCCTTATAACGGTCATTGTAGGCATCTTGGACTTTGGCTAATTTAAAAATAATATTTGCGAATTACTTCTCAGATGTACGTAAGAAAATCTAAAGAAATTCATGCCTCGCTCAAAAAAAACTTATCTGAAATGGTGCCTGTTTTACGTTGTCGTATATTATATCAGAGAAAACTTACTTTTTGACTTGCTCTCTTGCATTAAGTAAGCAGGCTATTTCATAGCTTTACATAGATGTAAAAATTCATAGTAATACCAGTTTTATTATGATTACGATCCATTAGATATAGCAAAAAAGTGTAATATCCCACATGCGCAAAATCGGATGTCATAACAGTTGAGATTTCACTGTGCTAGTTTACGAAGATTATTTCTTGCGTTCAAGAAATAATATCATATCATTAACAAGAACGAAAAATTATGCGTCAAGCAGAAATTATGTAACACTTTCCAACACGTCCAAAATAATTTTAGAAATCTTTACCGTTTAATACGGTGAAATATGATATAACAGCAAAGAATTTGGAAAACGCATAACATATTTAAAAACCCAATTTTAGTAATTATCAACAATATTTGGAAAAATATCAGAATTCTTTTCTGCAGCCCTGTATATGATCTATAGATTTGTATATATATTACATAGGATGCTAAATTTTAGTTCTGATAGGAAACGCGTAGCATATTTTAAAATTCCCCTTTTGAAATTGCCGTCAATAACGTAAATGTACTCCAGAATTTTTGTACTGCCCTGTATATGATCTAAAGAATATATACACTGTAAGTAATAGACAAAAAGTGAGTTAAATTTAAAAACTTGTTCAGCAACTGAAAAAGCACTTCCAGCAATTATTGTTAACAGACAGTATAAAATTATTTTGTGTGTCCTTGTAAATGAACGATAAATGCTATACACACATTATTTTAGAGTAAGCCTCTTATAATGCACCTTAGTGACATGCATAAATTTAAATGCGTTTCAAATAGTCAAACATTCTTAAAATAAACCGCAAACAATTTTCCTCCATAGACCGTAATGTAACGGAATTCTTTTGAGTGTCCCTGTAAGAAAACTATAAGTGCTACACATTTCATATTCAATACCGAACATGCCATAGTAAACGTCAATAACATACATCAATTGCATGAGAATACGTATATTTTTACACGAGTTACAGCACGGACAGATGACAGGCAGACAGACAAACCGAATTCATAAACCCTTTTCAACTATGTTAGCAAGTGTTAAAAACAAATATTTTCTCATCATAACTGTAATGAATTTCAAAAGGTTTCCTCCTACATTTTACATTTTAATGTATTTTTTTTGCTGCTTAATGAAAATGGTTGGGCAGGATGAACGATAGTCATATGAAAATATATTGTGCTGATTATAAAACATCTTACAACAAATATGAACATTAGAAAATATTTATTATAAAGCAAAAACGTGTCCGTCATTAAGGCTAAAAACAAAATTAACACTAGATGTTTTCCGACATGCACTATGTTTTTTGGTTTGTTTGAATATATCGTCGTTTCTAGTGAGTTATCGGGAATGTTCGTGCTGGTTGGTAAAATCAATTCGTACCGGAAAATTCTATTACTTAATTATTATACAATAAATCCGATATCTAATGTATAATAATTGATTTTCTCAACCGGCGAGAACTTTTCGGACAACCGAATATCCATAACACAATTCAATCATTACTTTATAAAAAAATAACAGAAAATGTAATTTCAAACAAAATTGTTGTAAATTTCTTACTTGCTGTACAGATTTTCGATTATTTCGATTTAAAAATACATTTTACCATATATATTTTTATTTTATTAACACATGACGCAAGAATAAACATTTGCTTGCTACAGTAATGTAAATAACATTTTCAGTACTATAAAATAAACAGTCAAATGTAGAAACTATACAGATTACCACAGCCTGCAATTTTTATCTCAGCTTTTTCTTTTTATTCAGCTAGTTTTACTTTTATGTTTTCACTTTTATGTTTTTCATCATAAATACATCCACATCGATAGGCACATTACATTTTCATCTCAAGATGCTGTCTAAATAAAATGTAAGTTACTTTCTTAATGATTTCATTTTGTAACAATGAATAGTTTGCATTTTGCTAATTAAGGGATCAAACTGTTAAATCTGCAAAAAGTTTGATTTTTTCGAATAAAATACACATGAAAAAGAAATATTGTCTTGGCATTTAAAAAGAAACCGCACACAAGAATGCCTAGAATTACGCTAGTTTTAACTAGATATGTGTCAGTTGTTCTCAAGGTAAGCAATGAATAAAAGGATACTGTAAAGAGCGATTCATCCCATAATGTTAAAAACATGCTTTTAAAAAATTGCGCTCAAGATTTTTTTGAAGTACTTCATATTTTTACATACAATTTTTACGAACTTATAGATTATATCTGTACCTTCAGACTGAACCTAAAGTTGCTCATTATTCCAGCCTCAAGAAACAAGAAATGCATTGTTAAACTCCACACAAATTATGTAGTATTTTCAATTTCATCTTTAAAATATGAATTTTATTCTAATATACACAATTTTCCGTTTAGTCTTAAGATATAGATATAATCTAAAAAAAACTGAAGTTAACATTTAAAAATCTTAAGTAATTGAAGAGAAATCTTGTGCGCATTTATTTATTTATTTATTTTCTCTTTAAGCGCGTCTTTAGCATTTTGAGGTAAACCACTGTAATTTTTCATTTAAATAATTGCTTACATTCACAAAACCTATCACATTTTTTTGTCATATCTAGCACAATTATGAGAATTTCTTTGTGCGATTTTTCTAAAAAGGCCAATACAATATTTTTCTTTCACATGTATAGATATACGCTATATGGCCATTAATGACCGGCAACTTTCAATTTTAGATATTTTGTCGAATATTTAAAAATATACTTGTCCGATTCTTCGGGAATTTTAAGATCCAAAAGAACAGGTTTGACTTCATATTTATCATTGTTGATTTGATAAGGAGGACAAATAGGGGACCAAAAAAAATTAAAGAAAAAAAAATAATACTTGGGATCACTCTGTAAAATAAAATGCACCAAATGATCTATCGCTACAGAATATACATAGACAGACAAGATAGTTCGGCTATATTAAGTTTTGAAATATCAAAAACTATTCATAGCAATTCACTCATCTATTGCAGAAATATACTTTACTTCATTGTAGTGTGCAGTGTCCAATCATATTTTGAATTTGACTACTTTTCTGAATTTGTTTTATATTTTTAATCAAATTCTCATTATTTGAATAGATTTATATTTTGAAGTAGACTACTTACTGTTGCCGAAATTAAAAAGCCCAAACAATATTTCAAAACAAGGGATTTTCAATTAAAATATATATTTATACTTGAATATTAAAAAAAAAAAAACTTTAAATTTTTTACGCAATAAAAGCATTTACTGGTAAAAATTACGTAATATTTAAAATTAAATGTGCATATTCATACGTTGAAGTATTTTTTAATGATACATGGGGCATGGATAACATTACATAAAGGGGAGTTTTATAAACTTAAATTGCGTCACTAATTTTAATTTTAAAGATTACTTGAAATACTTATTTATTTTATTTTCAATTTAAATAATATAATAATTCAATTTAAATAATAATCAATAATAAATTAAGTTTTTTTCTTTCCTGTTACTTTATTTTTAAAAGAAACTGAGTAAGAGTTAATAAATATTTTGATAGCAATATATTAATTTTGAACATTAATTATATATGTTCTTTTTATGTGATTTTCGCACCATATATTCAGACGATCACGTACATGTGCATTTATATATAATGGACTTTAAATCTTCCGTTGGTGAAAATATCGTCATATTTAAAAGTAAAAATCCAAGAAACAGAAAACGGCGTAAAATCTGCTGACCTTTTTCATTAATAATTCCTTTTTCTCAGATATTTCTTTCTTTTTTTTTTTTTTTTTGATGTGGTGTGGGAAGCGAGAAATGGTATTTTATTAAATTAATTTTATTTTATCCTCCTTTCTCTCAATGAGTCTATTTCTTAAAATATTTTTTATCTTCAAATAACTATTGAGTTTCTACATTTGCAGCACTTTTTTTGCTCCTTTTTAAAAGAAAGCAAATTAGTGTAGTTTTGGGGATCATGGGATCTGGACAATGATGACGAGCGGAGTTCAGAGGGGAACAGCTCTCTAGTGTTTAAAAAGAAGCAACTAAGTTGGAGACTAAGTAACTAAGTTGGTAACTAAGAAGTAAACTAAGAAGTAACTAAGTTGGTAACTACGTAAAAGAATTGGCTATTCCATTTTAACTTATACAAAATTCAAAACTTTTTTTTTCTTCAGAAAATAAACTAAAATAGATGTTTTTGTCATTTAATGCATAGTAAAAATGTAACTTAATTTTCCAATGTCTGCACTAATTTTCCTGAATAATTAAAAAAGGCTTCTTAAAATGCACGCAAAAAATATATATTTAGTCTTTTTAGGAAATTTGTTATTCTGAGAAAACAATAGAAAGAATAAGTCATTCATAATAAATACTCCCAAAAGATACTTTGAATTTGCTGAAGGGTACTTTTAGTGCACTTGAATAAACATTGTTTCCTCTTAGAATTAAAATATTATGAATGTACATTAAAATAAATAAAAGCTGGGTTTACCAAATTGATGAAAATTAAGGATCAAGCGTTTTCCAAAATTGATCAATAAACCGTAACTAAATTGCAATATAATGTATCAATATTTATATTTTATTTATTTAGTTTTGTTGGACCAATTCTAAAAAGTTTCAAAAAACCACGTAAGATAAATATCTCCAGTGTGTTTAACAAATTTGTCATAAGTTCAATATGCTGTTCAATTAAAAGAAAGAATAAGCTTTTCATATTAAGAACTCCCAGAAGGTACTTTGAATTTGCTCAAGGGTACTTTAAATGTGCTTGAATAAACATTGTTTCATCTTAGAATTAAGATATGATAAATTTATACTGAAATAAATTCATGCTCAGTTTATCAAATTAGTGGAAATTAATGATTATTAAATCTTGTCTGAAAAAGATTCAAAGTTATAAGACAAAGGAATTTTACTCTCAGGCTTTGTTAAACTTATATATTTCAACATCTCGACAAAAATTAGAATATAATCTATAATAACAATATGTCTTAATAATTTTTATAAGTCCAAAATGTATTATTGTATTGCACGTTAAATGGTATTCTTGTAAAAAATTGTTCTGATCTGAATAATTCTGTGAAAATTTTATTTTTACAGAGTCTTTACTCAGATTATTCAAAACATTCAAAATAATATATGTTTACAAATTTCAAAACAAAAAATAATAATTGTAATAAATAGGTTAAATTAACTGATATAAAATTTGATTAAGTATAATCTTAACAAGTTATTTTATTACTTCATCTAAGGGAATCACTTTCATCGTTATAGACAAAATAGTTAGATTTCAAAATATTTTCATTTTATATTTATGTTTCATTTAAAACTAGTGATCAATATAATGAATGATTTACATATTCGAATGTTGTTGTTTTTACGTTACTTCTTTCTTTAAAAAAATTCTGGTTTTTATTGTTTAAAAAGAATACGGAGGGCAGCAGCTATATGATTATACGCATGCTCTAAAGATTCATTCGAATATGTAAGTCATTCATTATGCTCATCAATATTTAAAACCATTCTATTTGTTTTCTTAGTGTATTGCTTTTTTTAAAGGATTATATTAATGTTAAGTCCATTTGTTGAAGTTGTATATATACACTATATGGTCATTAATGAACGGCAACTTTCAGTTTTAGACATTTTGTGGAATAGTTAATGTACTTGTCAGATTCTTCTGGAATTTTAGAATTAAAAAGAACAGGTTTGACTTCATATTTATCAACGTCGATTTGATAAGAAGTAATAATTAGGGGGCCAAAAAAAATTAAAGAAAAAAAAGAATACTTTGGTTCAACCTGTAAAATAAAATGCACGAAAAGATCTATCGCTGCAAAATATACATAGGCTGACATTGTACAATATGTGTATTCATTTGTGTAAGAATAGCATGTATATTAATAGAGATATAGCGATTTTTTTTTAAAAAAATTAAAAATTCTTGCATGTTTTTTGCTTATAAGATACAGGGTTTTGAACCAAATTTAACGCCAGTTTCAGAAAAATTGACAAAATATAGTAGAAACAATATTGTGCAATTGAAATGTAAATATATTAAATATTTAAGGAAATATGGGCAGTTGTATAAAATATTTTTTATCTGCACATGCTCGAACGATAAAAAGGAACTTTTTCCATAATTTTCGCCATAACTCTATGGGTCAACTTATTAAAAAACAAATCAGTCAAATATCGTAAAAATTCAGAGAAATATCGGCGTTAGAGTGAGCTGTTTTTTAATTTCTCAACAAAACTCGCTAAATGATAAGGGATTGTCCACAAATTGTCATGTTTAATTTTTATATTATATTTCATTTTTTATTGATACTTGAGTTCGCATTGGAAAACTTTATTGCACCAGGTTATAATACTTTTGGAATGGATCCTTTGATTTTGATAATTCTTTTTTTGTTCAAATAAGCTCGTTAGGGTAGTTTTTCAAAGAGAACTGAAGTATCATTAAAAATTGGAAAATAGTATAAAATAAAAAATGATAATTTGTGGAAAATCCCTTATCATTCAGCGAGTTTTAGTGAGAAACTAAAAAACAGCTCACTCTAACGCCGATATCGCTTTGAATTTTTACGATATTTGACTGATTTTTTTTAATAAGTTGCTCTATAGAGTTGACTATTAAAGTATGCAAAAAGTTCCTTGTTATCGTTCGCTCATGCGCAGATAAAAATAATTTTATACAACTGCCCATATTTCCTTAAATATTTAATATATTTATATTTCAATTGCACTATATTGTTTCTACTACATTTTGTCAATTTTTCTGAAACTGGCGTTCTTGTATTATCTAAGCGTAAATCACAGCTTTTCTTGTATTATCTAAGCGTAATACAAGAAAAAATTTCAAAGAAGTTATCTAACATTTCTGAGACAAATAGCTTTAATTAAAGTGTGGTTTAAATTCTGATAATTTTAAAAGCTGAACGTAACAACTACTGCTCTCTAAGTCGTAGCTGATACTAAAAAGCCTCAGCTTAGCAGTAGCATCATATCCATCCCATACGAAAAAAAATATGCTTTAGAATTGTCCACTTAATTTCCAGAATTTAGTCACTAGAACTACTTCTAGTGATGTAAAATCCATGGTCAAATATTAGATATATATTGAAAATATTCACAATGAAAGGCCACTGTTTCAAAATATTGTCTTTACATTCGATATCTTTGCAGTGTTACAGCAATAATGCATAAATATTATTTTTACATTAAAAATATTTGCAACGAAATTACAAAATATTTCTTTCCAATGTTAGTATAATACTGGAAATATACAAACATTGTACTCCTGGGATTAACTGGCATGCCAGTATGCCAAGATTCAGCCCTGATGCAGCCAATAATGTTCAAGGCATAAACAAAGGATTTTCCCAATAGTAACTTGCTACTAGTAAATTACTAGTGAATTTACTACTAGTAACTTACTAGTAAACTTACTACTAGTAACTTACTAGCAAACTTACTACTAGTAACTTAGTAGTGAGGTCAGTACGCTTTAAATACATCCTTATCTATCCCATTCACGTATGATGGGGTTAGAATGACAGTGGAGTAAGTTAAAAATTTTGCAAATCGAGATAACCATATTTTCACTGAACGTATATTAATTTCTGTTCAATGTGCCGGTCATATATATCATAGTTCACTTAAGGAGTCGCTAGTGGGCAAAACAAGATGCACCACTCAATGCAACGAAAATACAACAAGTTTAAAAAACCCCTTCATTTCTCAAATAACTAAATGTTGACTTACGCCACTGTCATTCTAACCCCTTTATATGTAACCAGAATGAAGAAAACTTCTATATTCTACACTGGCCTCCAAAAGTTAAGGTACAACCAGTCTTTTGTGTCTAATTTGAAAACAAATGAAGATAAAAACATGAAATTTAGAAGAATTGTACTTTAAACAGTTATTTATCGAATTTTACTTAATTATAATATCAAGCATGATTTACAAATAAAAAATTGCATTTTTGCAAACTTTTTTGCATTTTTTGTCCACTGTTTGATAAAAAAAAACCAAAAAAAAAAAACAATTTTTTGTGAAAAAAAATTAAATTAATGTATTTTAATAAGGAATGTGTCCGGTCCCACTTGTAATGTCTTTGTGGCATCGACTTTCCATACTGTCAATTAAGTTGTCGGACACTGGAAAGGGAAACAATTCCCATGCATGGAACAACTCTTGTTCCAGCTAATTTAACGACTTTGCATGAGGACTTACGGCAGCCACCTGCCTTCTGAGATAGTCCCAAAGATGCTCTATAGGATCAAGGTCCGAAGATTGTGCTGGCTATCCTATTAGTTCCAAACCTTGATTATCTAGATATTCATCAACGACTCTAGCTCAACACAATCAGGCATTATCAATCATTCAGATTAATTCATCACCAATTGCACCACCATACGGTTTGACAAACGGAGCAAGGATCTCGTCCCGATATTTCACAGTTGTCAGAATTTCTCCATGCACACATGGGAGTTACTGTGACCAAAAAAGAGATTCCAGCCCAAACGATGATTCCACCTCCTCTATAACTGTGTCTTTCAACAATGTTATATAGGTAGAATATCTGATGCCTTGTTCTCTCCAGATCAGCACACGAACTGAATCACTGTCCAAAGAATACCGGGACTCATCTGTGAACAGTATGGAAGATGTTGTGTGTTCCAGGTAACGTGCTCTCTTGGCCAACATAAACGGGCACTTCTGCGTTGTCGATTAAGAGAGCCACACACAACGGGTCGTCTTGCATAGAGTCTTTAATTGTGAAGACGTCTATGCATCGTAATCGCAGGTATTGTCATCCCTGTTGCTTTACGATGATCTAAAATGAACTGAGCCACAGTAGGGATGCTCCTCCTTCGGGCCAAAGGATCTATAAAGCGATCTTGTACAGGGGCTGTAACCCATGAGCGGTGAGGAACAAGTCTTCATGATACTGAATTCTTGGATTCAAATTGATCTCAGAGCCTTTGGACCACACTACGAGACACATTAAGACGTCTAGCACCACTACCTTGTGATAACCCCATTTCTATCCATCAGATTTAACCGCCATCTTAACGAATCAAGTAAACGACATCTCCTAGACATGGATAACACTATTTTAGTACCAACAATTCAAGATTATCAACCATAAAAAAAAATTCACACAAATTCCCAAAGTGGGATATTCGCAGTTCCCCCTGACAAACATATAAGTTACACTATTACATATACATATACATTAAAATAATTGAGATGGGTATAATTTTTTCATAAGTTTTTTTTAAGTTACTTCTGATCATTCATATAAACCATATTTTTTACTTTTATTTTCTTTCTTTTAATAGTGAGCGTCAAAAAATTGATTGTACCTTAACTTTTGGAGGCCAGTGTACTTATGTATTTGAAAATAAAAGAATTTCTAAAGTTAAACGTAAATTAAAGGTCTAAAATGCAATTTGTTTTCTACGGTGATACTGCATGTTTATAAGCCTTGTATCATTTTATATGATAATACGTTTATACATTCTTATAAAGCAGTACGTAATACGTAGTACGGATGTATAAAAATTTAGCAAATTTAAATATTGTAAATATATTATTGTTATATATTTATAGTACTTATTTGCTAAGTCTTATTTTTTTAAAACATGTGTATCATAGAAAAACCTCGCTTTTTAATCGTACAAATTTCGATAAAAAAAATCTTAGATACAACTTTTTTTTGTTAGTATTCATAGTTTATCTCCCATTTCTTTTAAGATTTAGGTAGGTGGTCATATAGTCTTCTCATTACGCGGTGCTTTATTTATTTTTTAAATATTTATGTGGTATTATAGAGGATTAAAAGAAAGTGTTTATATTTTATAATGTCATACTCATTTTAGGTGGGATATAAAATTTGATTATTTTTTAAAAAGAGTTATGTATATAAATAAAAAATGTATTATAATTTATATTTATTCAAAATAGGATGTTTATGTTCTAAATCAAGAATGGATGATTCATAAATTTCATGACCATTTCTAATCATTAAGAATATTGTTAAATGAATGTAAAAAGACTAAGTCTTATTTTTGAAAAACATGTGTATCATAGGAAAACCTCGCTTTTTAATCGTACAGATTTCGATAAAAAAATCTTAGACACAACTTTTTTTATTAATATTCATAGTTTATCTCCCATTTCTTTTAAGATTTATGTAGGTGGTCATATAGTCTTTTCACTACGCGGTGCTTTATCTATTTTTTAAATATTTATGTGGTATTATAGAATAGAGGATAAAAATAAAAAGAGTGTTTTTATTTTATAATGTCATACTCATTTAAAGTGGGATATAAAACTAGACTATTTTTTAAAAAGAGTTATGTATATAAATTAAAAATGTATTATAATTTATATTTATTAAATATAGGATATTTATATGTTCTCTAAATCAAGAATGGATGATTCATAAATTTCATGACCATTTCTATATTCAATAAGAATATTTTAAAATGAATGGGAAATGACTATGCACACCTCCCTGGCTAAATAAAAAAATAAAAAAGAGATTACTCCTGCTTACAAATAGTTTTATTAGGGGACGATTGCTACTATATTTTGGGAATTATTGTCCAGAAGTTTATTGTAACAGATGATACAAAAAGTCTTATAAAAGTACTTTAAACACAATTTTGAAAAACAAATTATGTTCATATAAAAATTAGTTGTTCATATAGCGAATGTTGTGTTCTTATGAAGAAATTATGTTCATTTAAAGAAATTAACGGAGAAAGAACATGCATTACTGAATGAATAATTTATTTATGACATTCATCAAATAAGTGTAGGCGCTAAGAGAGGAAATTAGGTGCAACATATAACAGAAGTATACATGTATATATCTTCGTTCATTAAAAAAAATCGAAAAATTCCTAAACCACCAATCTTCTTCAAATATATTTTGTTAGTGTGTTAAATTATATAAAACCACCAAAACAATTTAAAAAATATATATTCCATCAAAACTTAACTAACAGGTACCGAAAAATTAATGTTTTTTGTAAAATGACCAAATATAAAACTTGTGTGAACATATATGTAAAACATGTGTATGTACAAAATGTTCTAAAATACGGACGTCCCAGTAAAATATGGATTCAGTTTGTAAGGAAGTTGAAAGTTAAAACCACATAAAAGAAAATAGTTTCAGACAAGTAACATAAATTTTCATATCCCTTATCTCAGAAAATAATCACAGAAACTAATGTATATTCTCTCCGTACATAGCTGAATGATAAAGTCATTTTGTGATAAGTAGCACCCTACCGAAGATATTACTGCAGAGAAAAACCTATTTCTTCTTCTATATCAGATTCTAGTATAGATTTCTCGTCTGCTACCATTCGAGAAATGATAACATTTAATGATAATCGGCTTCGTTTCTATCGAACAGTGACGAACATTTTTAAGGAACTGCAGCAGATTGGAGATGGAGATACGTTTTATCTGTTTGAAAGTTAGTTTAATGATTTCATAAATTTTTTAAATACGATAGGTTCCAGACACATATTTAATATATATTTTTATCATTGTTTGAATGCTTAACCAACAGAGATGGAATTTGTATTAAAATTATAGCAATATTAATTAAGAAGGAAACAGATTAATTAAAATATAACTAATTTTATAATTAAAAGTAACTTCATGTAAAAAAATATATATATTAAGGAAATCGATATAAGTTATCCACACTACAAAATAATATTAAAGTACTTCATTCAAATTCTTTATAATTACTCTGCATGTGAAATATGATTCATGCAAAATTAATTCAAATATTATTGAAAAGAAATATATTAATCTAAAAATATTTTCTTACTTGAAATAGACGTATTTTAAAATAATTACAGTTAATATTATTATGGCTGCCGTTTTCAAAGTTCTATAGTCGTTTAAGTTCCTATACTTGTACATAACGGAAATATTATTGTAAAATCGTATGCGGCGCCGTTTTCAAATTTACCCTATTAAACTAATTAGAACTAGTTGGATGTGTCAATCCCAAAACTTTCTTCTATCTCACACAGGTTTCGCATACACTAAAAAGAATCAATACCAATTTATATCAAGGTCTAACTGAAACTCGAGTTTTATTAAATTCCGTGCATTATTTCTTGAGATATGAATATCACTAAAATCATGTAAATCCTGCAAAATGCTGCATAGCACCGCCACTTGCGGCGCGATTTTTACCAAAAACTTATCAGCACCAATTTATATCAGAGACTAACTGAATATAAAGTTTTATTAAATACCGAGCATTAGTTCTTGAGATAGAGCTATTGCGGAAATCGCGAAAAATGCTGCATAGCAGCTCCACCTGCTGGGCAATTTTTACCAAAAACTAATCAGCACCAATTTATATCAGGGACTAACTGAATATAAAATTTTATTAAATACCGAGCATTAGTTCTTGAGATAGAGCTATTGCGGAAATCGCGAAAAATGTTGCATAGCAGCGCCACCTGCTGGGCGATGTTTACCAAAAGCTAATCAGAACCAATTTATATCAGGGACTAACTGAATATAAAGTTTTATTAAATTCCGAGCATTAGTTCTTGAGATAGAGCGCCCACAAAATTTTTGTCACATACAGACAGACAGACAGAAAAAGTCACAGACAGACATTTTCTAAGAATAGTCAAATCGTGTTCAGGACCTTTTAAAACGTATAAATCCGTCGAAAACCGGAAGACGAAAATTTTCATGAATCCAATACTTTCTTCTTGTAAAGAGAGAAGAAAGTAAAAAGTTTAGTATTTTAAAAAGCGTATGCTGTTTCCATATTGTATAAAAACCAATACATAGAAAAAAGTTTAATAAAATTTAAAAAGAAAACGAAACAAACAACATGCATGATTGATAGACTATGAAACAATTTCCAACATTTCCAGAATTTATTAAAGTTACTTCATCTTTTGATGAAGTGAAAGAAGAAAATGCTTAACAAAGTTGAAAACACAATTTCATCACTTACCATTACCACCCACAGTCAGTGAGGTATTTTGTGGCCTCTGTATATTATGTATAACACTTAAACATATCAGACATGTGCTGATATTTAATTTATATGAAAAATGCGCAATACAACTGCATATTAACTTTCAGAAATTTCCGTCTATAGAATTTAATGTGTTCGTATTATTTTCTGGAGCCCTGTATAATATCATAGATATTTATATTCGCTCCACACACTATACTAAAATTTAATTTAACCATAAAAAGCTTAAAATAGCTAAAAGCGCATTTTCGACTATCCATAAGACTATAATAACTACCCATAAATGGTAATCCAATTTCTTTTGTGCAGCCCTGTATAGGGATTTATTTGTATTCTAGAAAGATCTCTTAGTATACTGAAATAAAGTTCAGCTTAAAAATACGTAAAACAATTAAAAACACACTTTAAGCAATTCGAGCCCATAGACTAGGATGCTTATAAATTACTTTGTGAGGTCTTGTATATGACGTGTACAATTTATACATACTACGTAATATACTAAAACTTAGTTAAGTTCAAAAACACGCACCACAACTGAAAACTAAATTCCGACAATTATGGCTTATATAGCGTAAGAAATTACTTTCTATGTTCCAGTAAGGTAAAGCCAGGAGAGATGGCACAGTCGGAGAGATTGCGCACATAGAGGTTCGGGAGGAAGGAGTAGAGTGAGCGCGCAGTGACTCCAGGTAGTTGTACAACAGCACTAGTGGAGTGTCTACTTGAAAGTGCACGTTGATTGTTTTGAGCGTCTAAGATAAAGCATTGCTATTTTGTTTTGTTTTCCCAAAGTAAGTGCTTGAATTTTCATAGCTATTCTTCAGAATTTCTATACAATGCCAGTAGTACAAAATATTTTAAACTGAAACGATTTCTCATAAGCTACTAATCTAGACTAACAGTGTGAACATCAACGGTTCGTTTTAGTAGCAGCCATTTTTAAATAAAAGGCCGCGCAATCTGTCCTACCGAAATTGGACAGTTTGCGCATCTGCTACTTAGGAGAAATAGCGCATTGTTCCCATTAGTGTCCATGCTAGAGAGGTTACGCAGCTTATTGGTAAAAATGCACAGAAAAAAGTAAAAATGAAATTGCACTAATTTTAAGTTAAACGTGTTATCAAGTAACTTAAATGTTATTTTGTAATGTGATTTGGACTTGCCTTTTCTGATTCTTCAATTTGTTTTCCTTTAATTAAAAATTTTTAATCGTTTTTAAAATTATTTCCTTCTTCTGATTCTTTAATCATTGAATTGAAATATATACAATAATATTTGTTCACAAAAACCTTGTAACAATGTCATTTAAGTGTAATTATTATTGTTAACAATTTATTTGTAGTTATTATTAGTAACAATCTCTCCTACCCATGCGCGAAATCACACCAACCCTGTAAGGACAGATTGAACAAAATAACTGTCTTGATTTTATTACAACTGTTCTATTAAATTACAATATAACAACAAAATAGCAATGGAAATGCATAAAAAACAAATGAAGTAAAAATTATTCATGGATAGTTTAGCAAAAAATTAATATTTAGATTTTTTATTGTTAGTTTTTTTAATTGTGCGCAGACTTTCCTAGCTTTGCCTTATATGAACGACAAATGCTACTCACTCTATATCTGTAGGAAGTAATGTTTCTCAGTAAAGCATATCAATTTAATTTTGTTGAAGCTAGTCCAACTTTAATATAATGCATTGTAAAGAAAATTCTCCACAGATCATATACTGTAACGGAATTATTTTGTGTTTCGTTGTAAATAAACTACACTGCTAAAAATTTGCAGCAAACTGTCCAGTCATTTGACCGTTTTTATGGAAAATGGTTACATAACCGTAATTTAACTCTGTTATGACCATAATATGTGCAATAATATGGTCAGAATAGAGTTAAATTACGGTCGTGCAACCATTTTCTATAAAAACGGTCAAATGACTGGACAGTTTGCTGCAAATTTTTAACAGTGTAGAAATTCTACACTTTCAATTATCAATAGGGTATAACGCATAGTAAACGTCAATAACATGTGCAAATTTCTTAAAATTCCAAGTACATTTACGAAAAATAGAAGGTAGACATGCGGCAGACCCACAGACGAACCAGAGTCATAAACATTTTTCTACAATGTCAGGAGGTATTAAAAATATTTTTTATATGAGTAGATAACAAATTAGAAGTCAGAATTAAAGTCTGTTGAAATCCCGTACTAATCCATAAATGGAGTAGTATTAAGCTTAAAATTTTCCTGCCGTTAAATATTTTTTCATTGAAACGTATTTCATTTGCACACATTTTGAGGTTTCCATGAAAACGCGTTTTTTTTTATTATGACAATTCCGACATCTCTAATTAATTTCTTTAATAACGGAAGAAAAAGCATTGTTAAAGATTAAATGTGTTTCAATGTTATTTAAAATATAGGAACTAATGAAGAAGAACAAGCACTTTTGTCGAGTGAAAATAAAAGCGAAAAAATCTTCGGTAGATTACACAGTTCTACAAAATTTACATTTGTGAAAACTACTTTAAAACTTTATACTTTATTCTTTTCACTTTAAGGATGCTTCCAAAAATAGACCTCAATTTTTTTAACACCTACCTTTCACAGTGTGTGTCATTATTTATTACTGACGTTGAACCTAATAATAGCAAAAAAGAGAACAATTTTGTTAGAAAATTTATGCATAGATATACGTATACATTTAGAATGCATTGGAATCTCTAAGAAATTGAATTGTCTTAGTCAATGTCCTTATACTGTCTTAATTTTTTGCTAGTAAACCTGCGTTTTCTAGTTTTTCTAATATGTAAGAATTCTGCCTTTTTAAGGTTCAATATTTAGTAGTAATACATAATCACATATTTCATTGACCCTGGTGAAATAAGCATACAGATACATGATTGACACATATATTATCTAAAATAACAGCTTTAAGACATATTTTAGTACAGTAAATAAAATGTCTCCATCCCTGGACTTTATATTTAATTCCAAATTTCCGCGTGTAACTAGTAATATCTTTGTAGAAAATATAGTCACTATGCGCTTGAAGTTAACATAAAAAATTACTGTTTTCTAGTTATATTCAAAGGAGTAGATGTTTTAGGAGATAACAAGATTTCATTTAATTCAGAATATCAAATTTCAGCCGAACCAACAGAAAATCTCAAGATTAAATCAGAATTTTGATATTCACTGAATAGTTGACGGCACATTGTCTAAATTACGCTGAATATCATAATATAAGCAGCATTATTTGAATTAGAATCAGATGAGTCTTCAAATATATGATGCAAAAAGGGTCAAGTCCTACTAAACAGTTTAAAGTTAAGTTCAATTTTAATATGTAGATGGACCTTTATGATATAGTAAATTGCCAGCAATCATGAATAAATTATTACTAATTAAAACGTTAATTTGTTGCATTAATTTGAATTGAAGTGTGTTATTGAAGCGTACTATGGCTTGCATTAATTAGAACTGCTTGGATCGCTCGGATTAGTTAATTGCTCGGATTTTATTTTGCTTTATATTAATGTACAAGCACATAAGCAAATTATAGAGAATATCATATAATTTTTTTAATGGTCTCTGTACATTTGAAATGCGCATTTGTTTTAGAACTACTATGTAGCTTTAAATTAAGTGGAACAAGAAAAGATTGCTTCAAATTTACTGTTATTTGAATAATGTATTCATTAACGATTTTCCTATGATTTGACATTGTTTATTATAATAAAATACATTTTATGCGAAATACATATTCAAAAAGGATACGAATAAATCATTTGTAATATAAAATAAAATAGAAGTCTCTCAGTCATATTTGTATCCTCAATAAAGAGTTTTCCGTTACGAACTACTTCAGGAGAACATTTTAAGAATGAACATATATAATGATATTTTTATCAATGCCTGCACTTTTCACCGTGAGAATATTAACATCTGACATGAATCGGGTTTCATAGCGTAAAATTAAATATTACATAACAAACAAATTTCCTTTCAAACTTTTGCCTCTTTAAGTGGCAACATAAAACAATTTAGAAAATATTTAAGATTTCATTAAACTAAGAAATTAGTAATCCACTTTCTTACTTTTATATCAATTCATTTTAGTACTAGATTTTTATACATTATGAAATTGTGTTCTCTTTTGTTATTTTTATTTATTTTTCTTTCTTTAACTTTCTTTATAAGAGCATATTGCAGAAAATGTCATAAATTGATGCTTGAAATGCATATAATGGTGCCAAAGTTTATGAATATAACCTTTTTTCTTTAAAAAGCTTTTACAGCTTATGATTAAGTACAATAAAAGAATTTTTATTCAGATTATTCAGCAGATTTATTGTATAATTCTTGTTCAACTTAATCCTACTGAAATAAGTTATGTATTAAAGAGTCAGGTATAATTGCGAATGAGAATCAGGCATTATATGTAATATTTTTAGCATTTGCAACCGAATTTCGACCTTTTTCGTTTCCTGCAAAATTAGTTGCTATGTAGAAATGTTAATTAAAAAACTCATAGATATTTTTGTTTTTGCGCAGTTGCGTAACTATTGAATTTCTTTTCTTTTTCTTTTTGCCAAATGCTCAGATTGTTGAGTAGTTATTTCCGAAACAATTTAAAAATACATGGAAAAGGTTTCAGTTGTTCCCGACAAAAAGGAACAAAAAATTGAATAAATGTAAATTTAAAGGAGAAGTTATTAAATATTACAACTGCTCATACCCTCTAGTGTTGTTTGATTAACCGAAAAAAAAAAGATTCATTTTTGTCTACAGTTCAAGTTAAATCAACATGAGAAAACATTTTACAGTGCACCATACATGAAGTTTGTCCATTTTAAAATGTAATTCTTTTCCATCTCCATATACAGGATGACACAAGAACATGGTAAATTTTGAAAGCATTTGTAGCAGGCTTGTGCAGCTTGTAGAAAAGTGAGAGTGGAATCCTTCCGTACAGAGCTGCCTGCCACTTAGTAATCATGGACCAGTGGGTTGGCTCACAACCCACGCCATCAATACATGGATTGGGAATTTTGAGTAGAAGGCCTTAGTCCTAAAAAAGTAACCACCAGGAGGTCAACGATTCCCATGGAAGTGTTGCAAGTACCATGCGAAATCTCAGCGTTGGATTCCAGGAATACATACGTGCGGACAGTCGCCATCTTATGGACATTTTTTTGAGAAATTGAATTTTTTGTCTTGGGGCACTTAATAATATGCTTTTTGTTTTCAACAATCAAACTTGAAAATTCTTTTTTTTTAACTTAGGGGGCAGATACTTAAAATTTTCCTGTTTCCTTGTGCCACCTTGTATGATTAAATGTCAAATTATATTGTTTATTGGAATACAATTTATTTTTTTATAAAATATATATTAATACACGAAATATTAAATCTACTAAAAAAATGAAAGTAAATGTCTGTCAATCATATATAGATATGTAATAAGACTTCTCAATTTAAAAATATTCCCCAAACTCTTTTCAGAATATACACGCAATCTCATGCAAATATTTTCTAAATTTAAAGTAGAAGAAGTGTAGGCAGATTCAAATATACTGTAATTGAAACGAAGAAATGCCTTAAAATATTTCCTTAATCGTTAAACTTTTTTATTGAAATAAAATTCATTTCATATAAGTACACAAACAAAAGTGTATATCTTTGAGTATACGTTGAGATATAGATTTAGAAATCCTAAAAAGATAGTTAAATAATGCCTTTTTTACCTTTTATGCTGCTGTATCTTGAAAAAGCAAAAGCGCAAATATTATATATTTTTTTAAATAAACTCACTAGTTTGCGGTTTCTACCAAGCGTAAAATAAAGCGGTAACTTTTCCATCATTGGATTCAGTGATCACACGTAATTAATATATTTTAACAGAATTTTCTAGAAAAATCATGAAAATTGCAGTCATGAAGTTAGGCGTGATTTTCATGATAAACATGGAATGCTTATAAAAGAGTGTATGGGGAAAAAGACCAAGGGGAGAGAGAGACAGAGGAAGGCCATGAAAGAGATGGATTGAGGCTGGAATAGGCTTATAGCCTTAAACCATGCTTTGAGATGATGATGATGATGAAAAAAGGCTATTTTTACTTTTATTCTTATTAATATTTTCGTAAAATTATATATGTATGAAATTATTATTTTAATCATATATTATTGTTATTCTACTTTTAATCTTATCTACACTGATAAAAACAATTAAAGGGATAAACTGTTTTTTTTTAAACAAAGCAAAATAAGTTATGCCTATACGCAAATAAGGTATCAGATGATAGTTAAGCTCTTCGCGGACACACCTGCCACGCAGTAGTCTGTGTCGTCATAAGGCAGTGGCGCTCTGATCGCTTTTGAGTAGAGATACCTCATTTGCTCGCCGAAACTTGTAGCGTAAGGACATTTTGAAACATCGTAGCATAACACAATCCTTGTTTTTTTAATTTCTTTGTTTATCCATCGTTAGTATGCCTACTCGACAACGTCTAGATGATGCCATAAGATGACGGATAGCTGTAAGACTCGAGGTGGGCCAAACACAGGCTACCTGTTGTAAGGACCTCGGGGTTCCAAGAAATGTGGTGTCCACTTTGTGGAAACAGTTCACAGAGACAGGAACAGTGGTTCGCCGACCTGGTCAAGCCCGTAAAAGTGCAACAACGCCGGCTGAAGACCGTTATTTTAGACTTCTAGCCAAAAGGGATAGGTCCACTACAGCGACACAACTGCCTCGTCACCTGTATAATGCAACAGGAACATCCATTTCACGGATAACAGTCACCCAGAGATTAAATAAAGGTGGCCTGTATGCCAGGCGCCCTGCAATCTGCATCCCTTTGACTGGGAACCACAAAAAGGCACATCTAGCACGGTGTCGAGAATACCTGTCTTGGACAGAGGATAGTTGGGGGCGGGTTCTCTTCAGTGATGAGACGCGATTCAGTCTGGACAGCGACTCTAGACATGTTCTCATCTGGAGAGAACCCGGGAGTAGATATATGCTCTCTAACATTGTCGAAAAGGACCACTATTGTGGAGGCGGTCTGATGGTCTGGGCAGGCATCATGACAGACGGGCGTACCGACCTTCATTTGTTCGATAGAGGTACTCTGACCGGTCAGCGGTACAGGGACGAGATCCTTGCACCTTATGTGAGACTTTTCCGCGGAGCATATGGACCAAATTTCGGTTTTATGGACGATAACGCCAGTCCACATAGGGCTCAGTTGGTGGACGAATACCTTGAATCGGAGGATGTTCATCGAATGGAGTGGCCTGCGATGTCCCCTGACCTTAATCCCATCGAACACGTATGGGACGCCCTTGGATGATCAATTGCTGCTCGAAGACCAGCTCCAATGACCATTGCTGAGCTCAAGGGTGCCTTGGTGCAAGAGTGGGTGCGGTTGCCACAGGGATTGATTAGGACCCTGGTAAACAGTATGAAACCCCGATGTGAGAGTTGTGTCGCTGTTACAGGTGATCATACACAGTATTAGACATGTTTTTCTTTGACCGACACGGTGTCGGTCAGCTGCTGTGCTGGACACGTGACCAGTTTCCTTATTTTGGGTGCAGGTTGTGCCCATTTTTGTTTTCCCATATATTGGACTTATATCGGATGATACTTTGGCCAAGTTTTGTTTTATTTGCTTTGTTAGTTTTTCTTTTATTGAAAAAAAACCATTTGTCCCTTTAATTGTTTTCACCAGTGTAGAATCCTCTCTTTGTTTTTGTCTTTTTATTCAACTTGATTGTTACTTTTTCTTCTGTTTTCTTCTGTCATCTTCTGATAAATTGTTATCTTATATTTTCCATTAATATTTGCCTTTTAACCTGTCCTCTCCTCATGTGTTTATATCATGCCTTGCTCTTCCTTTCAAAGTTGTAGTACGGCTTCATGGGCCTGATAAATAAAGAGCACGGCGCATTGCTTTTTTTATGATGTTTAACTAATTTTTTTACTTATAATAATGAAAAAAGTTACTCGATCAAACAATAATTTAAGTTTTTACTTTTACTGTTTGCTTTACGGAAATTAAAAAAATATATATGTACGTTTATATTTTGAATTTATTTCTTCTATCATTGTCAATCTTGTAAATTATCTTTAGATATATTTTTGTTAATTCGATAATTGATGTAAATGTAACTTAATGCACTACAGCTCTGGTGCTACCTTGATCAGTTTCACGTCAGCAGAGCAAAACAGAAAAAGTTTAAGCTATAAATATCTACTATTAAGACAAATTAAGTTAAAAATTAGGTAATGACCAAAATTTCTTTTTTAACAACTATAATCTACGATTTATATTATTAGTAATTAGTAGTAGTGCTTAGTATTTTTTAATAAAAGTATTTTTTGTTAAAAAGTACGTTTAACAAATTTAAATTTTACTTAAATAATAAAAATGCAATAACCTATCTTTGTTGCTTTTACCATGAATTACTTTTATTGCTGTCGTTTAATATTATTTCTCCTTTTTTATGTTTTAGTACTGTACAATATTTTATTGCAATAATTTCACAAGTAGGATCAATTGGGTTAATTTACGACAAATTTTACCAGTTTTAACTACTGACAGTTTTAAGGAGCACATGATCCAAGCAAAACTTTGTAAAACTGCCATAAAGCTGATCAACACTCCTATAGATTAATTACAATTATATGTTCTGTGGGGATGTACGAGGGCATTTCGAAAAGTAAAGATACAATGGCTCGCATTCCTTAAAAAAACATATATTTAGAAAACGTAAGTTACATCTTATTAACTGGATTATTTATTATTTTTCGACATAATCACCCCCGTTATCCAAACATTTGTTAAGTCGCGGCACAAGCTTTTGTATCCCACAGTCATAGAAGGTTTCCGCCTGTTGTCGGAACCACATTTCAACTTCATCTTTGATCTCATCATCGTCGTGGAATTGTCATTGACACTTCCGGTATGATCTGATGCAATTCTTTCAATTTGAGACGTCTATTCGCACGAATTGCTTCCTCCGTTCTCTGAAAAAGGGCATCAGAGATCACAGATGGCCGACCTGTTCTTTGTTCGTCATGAACATCGGTCCTACCTTCAGAGAAATGACGACACCATTTCGTTACATTTTGTCGATTCATAATGTTCCCATAAACAGAAACAATTTCTTTGTGAATATCCGCTGGTCGCTGACCTCTTGCATGTAGAAAACGTATGACGGAGCGCACTTCGCATTTGGCGGGATTCTGAATCGGCGGAACCATTTTAAACACGACCTATTCCAACCAGAATCAACGTTGAAATGCCGAACGACCGCGAGGAGAACGGTTCAAGGTTAACACCTGTGTTGCCAACTTGCTTGCCAAAACTTTTCTTTTCCTCCGGCGTACGGTGTATCTTTACGTTTCGAAATGCCCTCGTAATTAAGTACTTAAAACAGTCTTTTTACAATTGCCGCAGATATTCATAATTACACAAAAATACTACTGGATAATTGTGAATAAATATTTTTGTGTCACGATAGTATACTTCAAAAATTATCAAGTTCATACACAACATTTTTTAAACAACAAGATTATGCACACATTATTCTACCACAAGTTGACCCGCACGGCGTTGCCCATGATAATAGCCTTGATTATAGCCTTAGCATACTTGAAATCACTGTTGAATGATTTTATAATTTTAACCGAAAATCTTTCCAAAGGAACCTAATGGTAGGGGCCCTAGTGCCTTCGGCAGCGTGCCCCCCTGGATTTGTTAAACTAAAATCTAGAGTTGGTGGTGGGGAGGGGGGCTGCCTTGAGTAGGATACACGCCCCAGTCTGTTTCGAATTTATATTTTTAAACGAAAATCTTTTCAAACAAAACTAATATTGTGGACCCCGTTGCATTATATTTTTTAACGAAAATCTGTCGAAATGAACTAAGGGCACCGTGCCTAAGGGGTAACCAAGGGGACCTAAGCCCCCTCCCCCCGGTCTGTTTTGAATTTATATTTTTAAACGGAAATATTTTCAAACAAACCTAATGTTCGGGTCCTGCTGTTTTTTAACGAAAATCTACCCAAACGAAGTAAGGGTACTATTATAGCGATTGCAAATTTAATTTCTGACATTTATATACATTTAACTTTCAATACTGAACAAAAATTCCTGAGGAAATCTAAAGTTTCAACTGTATAAGAAGTTATGAATTCATTTGCGGCTTATTATGACTTAATATGGAACAAAAAACTCGACAAAAACTGCTCGTAACTATCCCATATCGGGAAAAGTGTGAGGTGTAACGTAATTTTGTAGGTTCTGGAAAATTTGTTGAACGAAACATTTTTTGTTATTCTGTTAGACTAATTATAACTTAATCAATATTGATTAAGAACAACGACTTGCCTAGATTTTTCCTGATAGAAACAATGAATATTCACATGCACTACAAAACGGTTTGATAAGCGCGAACAAGGGTGCCAACGATAAAGCAAAAACGTCAGGAACTCTCTCATCCTGTGAGTAGGGTTGTAAACCTTTGATTTCTTTTTTACTTTATTATCCGATACTCTCACACGAGCGTTGTTGGCACTTGTTCTAAATGACCCAATGTTCATAATTACCTCCAAATAACACTACAAAATAACAACTTATGAGTTAATTATGTTAAAAATACATGCATTTGATGTCAGTGTTTATAATATGCACCTGTTACTTTGAAATAGTTTGTAGTTTTTAATTAAACACAATAAAACTATATTGCTTCAATATACTGTCATTCAGATAAAATACGTATTAACAACTTTTCTACCAGCATGCAGTATTTATCGAAATAACATTCAATTCATATAAAATAGACATTCATAGAGGAAATAATCTTTTGCACAAATTAAAAGCGCACGCCTGTCAATCAAACATAGCTATTAAATGAGATTTTTGCATTTCATAAGCACTTTTCAGTTTCAGAATGTATATAAAATGACGTTTGTATCAAAGCCCACACATTTCATTGTGCGAGTTCTAACATCTGACATGATTTTCCTTCAGACTAGAAAATTAAATATTTTGTTTAAAACGTATTTTCTCTTTATATTTGACACCCTAATTTCTCCAACACAGAAACTAAGATCTTTTAATATAGATGTAGAATTTTAAGATTTTATTCAAAGAATTCGATTCAAAATGCCTTCGTAGCTTTTATTTGGATCAGTTTTAATTATCGCGTGTTTATATTATGTGGTATTTTGTTATTTTTTCTTGCTCTAAAAGTATTTTTGAAACTGATTTACCGCATTATATATATATATATATATATATATATATATATATATATATATATATATATACAAAGACAAAAAATCGAGCATAACAGAATAGATTATGAAACACTGTCCAACGCAATCGGAATATTGTTAAGAAATTTTATTTTTGTTCGTACGATGAAATTAGATATGGAAATAAAAACAGAATCCAGTAAAAATTCATTTTCAGTAATTACTGTCCATAGCCGGTAATGTGTTCGAATTCTTTAGTGCAGCCCTGTATATGGTATACATATCTAGTAAAACAGTAAAATTAGTTAAGTTTTAAAAAATACAAATCACAGCTGAAAACACATATCCAGCAATTACGGCTAATAGTCAGTTCTGGAACTGGATTTTTTTGAGTATCTCTGTATATTAAGGATAAGTTCTACGAACTGAATATGTTGTAGTAAAACATGTTGTAGATACATGATGTAGACTGCAGCCACAATAATGTAATCAATTTTAATCTATTGCAAACGATTTTCAACCCAAGATCATCATGTAATGGAATTCTTTTGTGCACCCCTGTAAACGAACTATTATTGCTAATTACCCGATTGTTTATAGAAAACATTTTGCCATGCACCTCAGTGATGCATATAAATTTTAATTAAGTCTTAAAAAGTGTAACATCATTAAAATGCATTGAAAAAGATTTTAACTAATGAACCGTAGTGAAACAGAATGCTTTTGAGTGTCCCTATAAACTAATCACAAATGGTACACACTTCATTTTCTATACAGAACATGCCAATTTACACCTTAATGATATATATCAATTTCATTGAAATCCGAATATATTTACGTGAGTTAGAGCACGGCCAGATAGACAGGTGGCCAGACAAACTGAATTCATAAACCTTTTCAACTATAATCTAAAGTGTTAAAAATAAAATTAAGAACTGTTTAAATGAAATAAAAATTAATTTCGGTTAATCATACGTAGCTATTAAATAGGTCTTTTCTATTTCACAAATTATTTTATAAGCACTTTGTATATAGATATAAAATGATATTTCCATCGAAAACCACACTTTCCATTGTGAGAATTCTAACATCTGGCATCGTTTATCTTCAGACTGGAAAATTAAATATTATCTAACAAAGAAATTTTCTTTCAAAATTTGACACCGTAATTTGTTCAACTGACAAAATAAGACCTTTTATGTAATATTGTAAATTTTGTTTTAAAAAAAAAATTAAGTAATTCCCCAAAGTTGCTTTATTCTCGAATAAAGGAAATATTCTGCTACACAAAAAAAATTGAGTGTCTACCAATCATACGTAGCTATTAAATAAGACTTTCTATTGACCAAATTATTTTATAATTACTTTTCAGAGTAAAATGATATTTCTATCAAATACCGCGCTGTATATTATGAGAATTCTAACATCTGATATGATTTGCCTTGAGACCGTAAAACCTTACACTATTAAAAATGAGTAATTCTTGTATATTTATTTATTTCTATATTTATTATTTTCTTCTATCTTTACAAGAAGAATGTATTGGATACGTGAAAAAATCCGGTTTTCGACGGATTTATACGTTTTACAAGGTCCTGAACACGATTTGACTCTTTTTAGAAAATGTCTGTCTGTCTGTCTGTATGTGACAAAAATTATGTGGGCGCTCTATATCAAGAACTAATACACGAAATTTAATAAAACTTATATTCAGTGAGTCCCTGATATAAATTACTGCTGATTAGTTTTTGGCGAAAATCACCCAATAGGTAGCGCTACCATGCAGCATTTTTCGCGATTTCCGCAATAGCACTACCTCAAGAACTAATGCTCTTATTTTCGTCAAATTTCAATTCAGTTAGACCTTGACATAAATAGACGCTGATTACGTTTTGGTGAAGATGTCCCAACAGGTGGCTCTGCTATACCACTTTTTGCATGATTTTTACGGTAGCTGTATCTGAAGAACTAATGCACGAAATTTCATCCAACTTCAGGTTCTGTTAGACTTTGACATAAATAGATGCTGCTTACATTTTGGTGTAAATAGCCCAACAGGTGGCGCTGCTATGCTACTTTTTTCATTATTATCACGATAACTATATCTCATGAACAGATTTTCATCAAACTTCAGATTTAGACGTTGACACAAGTTGTTGTTGATTAGGTTTTGGTCTAAATCTCCCAACAGGTGGCGATGCTACAATTTGCAGGATTTACACGATTTGAGCGATAGTCCTATCTCAAGAACTAATGTACGGAATTTAATAAAACTTTAGATTCAGTTAGACCTTGATATAAATAGATGCTGCTTACGTCGTTTTGTTAATATCCCAACAGGTGGCGCAGGTGCAACAGGTGGCAGGTAAATTAAAGCCTTATTACAAATAGATCTTGATATAAATTGATGCTGATTCTTTTTAGTGTATACCAAACCTGTGTCAGATAGAAGAAAGTTTCGGGATTGGCAAATCCGACTAGTTTATTTTTGGGTCGCTAACGATTTTTAATGGAAAGCACGGTCTAGAGGTATTTTGGGTATAGAAATCGCACTGTCATTGTCTCATCTGAAGTAAAAATAGTTTTCATGCAATAACCGCAATGCGATCTTTGCACAACTGGAAACCAATGCAGAAAGCATAGAAAGTGTACAAGAACAGCCAAAACTTCATATGATAACAATATTGAAAATTGTAGGTGGTATGCGAAATAAAACAATTAAAAACGGTATACTCGCTGAGAGAAAAATAGCTAATATTCCGTAATCGGATCCACAGGTAAAGTTCACGTCACACAAGAATGATGTTAGAAACAATATTTTTAAACGATATAAGTGTTATAATATTGATATTAAATGTGCCAATGATCCAATTATGAAAAATTACTCCTGTAAAACAGCTGCAGTAGGAGTTATTCTCATCTGTATCGAGTAAAATTCGGTCAGTCGTGTTCTTAAATACTATTATGTAACAAAGAAATTTTCTTTTATAGAATAATGACTGGTAGATGTTTAAATATTATTATATAAATATTAAAATAAATGGAATACAAGTATAGAAGGTAACTAATGTGTTCTTATGTAAAACATTGTATGAGATGTAAATTTGTAAGTGCTTAATCCCCTTTTTATTATTTAATTATTTTTACATTCTTCTATGTACATCAACAGAGTTAAAATAATTTTTTTTTTCGATTTCTGGTTATCCACGGATTTACATGTTTTACGGAACAGCTGTCCCGAAAAACACAATTTTTACAAAATGTCTGTCTGACGGTGTGTTTGTACGTCCTCTTTTTATCATCAAAAAGTGTATGAAGTTATGCATAGTATTTCACCAAACTTTATATATATGATTTTGGCTATAGAAAGCAGGTGCCAGTCGGGGATATTTCTCCGGGAATGGGTGCTGTGTTAACGATTTTTGTGCAATTTACTTTATTGTTTAATCGGAATGTGTGCGAAGATATGCATAGAATTTAACCAAACTTCATACACATGTTTTTGACTGTGGTCGTCAGGACCCATTTGAAATTAGAAATATTCCCCTGCAAGAGGCATTGTGATAGCGATTCTTGTGCCCTTTTCCTTTTGTATCATCGGAAATTATGCATAGAACTTATGCATATAATTGAACCAAACTTCATATATTTATTTTTGATTATGGTCGTCAGGTACCAGTTGAAATTAAGGATATTACCGCGAGAGGGGCGCTATAATAACGAGTTTGGTGTGAGTTTTCGATTTTTGGCAATTTAAGTGAAGAATTTATGAATATTGCTCAAACAATTTTATGTTTAGATGTAATGTCATAGTTTGCATGAAACTTTGGAAAAAATCGTGGTGTTGTTATCACTGTGTTCCATATATAACAGAAGACTGTCTTCCTATTCCCAATATGATTCCCTGTGGTCAGCGCGGAAGGATACCGTGACGATAATTTTAGTTCGTATTTATGAGAAAACGTGCTGTTTGTCGCATTCTCTTACAGGATTAGAGAATCATCTATTAATTAGATAAGCATAACTTAACTAAAGAAGCATAAATTACGGTAATAGTAAATGAGAACACTAGCCAAACAGCAAATAATTCTACGCCAATTTTTGGCCAAATATCCTAACCCGACTACTATTCGTCCGGGCGACCTCACGCCCCCAGGTTCGGCGGGACAGGCATTTTGTCCGCTCTCAAAATCGTCTGCCGAGCATCGCATCCCGGCTAGAGTCCTGCATCGGGTCGGGTTACCCGCTTTTACCCTCACCCGACCCGATGCTCTTTATTTTGTCATTGCAGTTCTGGTTCGGGTCGGGTTGAGTTCTACTTTTTTGCTGCGGGTTGGGTTGACATTAACTTTTTCGGGTTCGGGTGGTTTCGGGTTGGGTTTTTACTCTTGTGGGTCGGGATCGGGTTGACCCGCTTTTGTCCAATATTTTTTCAGATTAAATATATACTGCGCCACTGAGACATGCGAGGGTGAAAATCATGATTATTTAGCTCTCGCATGATGCCTTTGTTCTTTGACGACACCAAGTCCTGCAAATCTGTTTGCATCAAAACCACAAACGACTGCAAGAAGCCCTTAGTTAGCAATTTCACTTTTAAAGAACATAGAATTTTGTAGCTCGAGAGGGATAAATGTGAGGCTAGGAAACAGGGGAAATTCAGACTTAAGTACAGAATTTCAAAATTAGAGAAAAATTTTGGGGATATTAAATTTTAAACTTTTGCTTTTATTTTTGAATTAAAAAAATTAATTTTTATCCTTTCATATATACAATAAGACCTCCATAATGTACACTCCCTAAAAGCGGACACCTCTATTTAGCGAACACTTTTTCAATTACTGACACTTATATATTTGTACGCTTATACCTTGGAATAGTGGACACCTCTAAATCTATACGCACACGTAGCAGGTGTATGGTGTATGTGTGCATAAACTATCGCAAATGCTATACATGTGTTTGTGTGTATCATAAATAAAATGTTTTTAATGTTTTTCATATTCTGAGGAAAGAAAAAATAGTTTTTGCACAGTAAAGAAAGAAAAGTCTATGATTACATTTCTTATATACATTTTATTTTTTATCATGCAGTAAATTGAATATATACTCATTCATATTCAAATACGTATGTCTGTCCTTCTGAAACATAGTTCTGTTCAAACCTATTGTGAAAATCCCAACAATCCGACTTGCAAAAAATCTATATATGACCCGGAAGGCACGCTGAAAGAAAATTTGAGTCATCCTGACCTAGAACCCGACCTAATGCAGGAATACTCAATGATCTCGAGGTGTCTGCTATTCAGACGTTTCACTATATTTGAATATTAAAGTATATAGATTTGTTCATTTTTCTGCATAAAATATAAAATTGTTATTAGAGATATAATTGTACATTACATTTCATAATAGCATTAAAACATGATTTATTGACCTTTCATTGCGGGTTCAGGTCGGGTTGCGGGTTTCTGAAAATTATTTTTGCGGGTTCGGGTCGGGTTGCGGTTTGGATAATTTTTTTTGTCGGGTTCAGTTCGGGTTGCGGGTTGACTTCAAAGAAATTTGCGGGTTTGGGTCGGGTACAATGTGCAGGACTCTAATCACGATTACTGCTGAATCAGTTTTAAAGCCTTTTGCTATTAATTTTCGATCATTTGTCACTTAGTAACCTTTAGCCGTAAGCATTGCGATATCATATGATTTTTGGACGATTAGCTAATGATATCATATGGGAAAATGTGTAAGGTTACTGTAGAAAACTAGTCCATTCATTGCAATCAACTTAATATTTTCCACTCAAAGTAAATAAAGAAAGAAGGAAAATGATAAAGCACAGAAAAAACCCAACGATAATTCTTCTCTCATCTCTTCAAAAACAAGTGATCTAATTTTATGACTCTTAAGTTTCAAGTTTCCAAGCAATAGATATTTATTAGATCGTTATGATCATCACTCTTCTAATAATGTGAAGTATGTTTATAATTCGTGATTTGTGATTTGTGATTATGTTATTATAAACTTATTACGGAACTACAAACATTTATAAGACAATTATTCATCATTAAATGTAACTTATGAACTTACAGTTGTGCAACAAAATTCTTCAGAAAAACCCTTAATTATTTGTGAAATATCTATGTGAGTGACGTCAATTTATTTCAAATAACTGATGCCACATTACTTGTAACTTTCCAGACTTTATCAAAATGAGTCAGTGTATTACTATCAACCATGCTGTAAAGACACAGGAAAAAATGTTTCCTGCTAAAATTATTCTAATTCTAAATTGCAAAGCTTGAAACAATTGTAATTAATGTAGAATATAATTTTTAAAATCAGTGCAAACGTCAACCCATTTATTCAGTGTGAATTGAATTAATATTATTGTTTACAAGTTTTATTTCAGTCGTGGTGCATCTAAACTGGATTATTTAAAAAGTGAATATAATGAATTCTCAACTACTGGATTATAAATATATGCTGATACTTTTTAAAGTGGATAGACCATAGAAAAGGTAAGCTATTCCTTTTCTTTCTGCATGTTGAAGACTAGAGTTAATTTTAATTCCAAGAATCTAGTATTTTGATGTTCAGCGCTTACCTCGTTAGCCTCGTCCCTTCAATAGTGATCATGAGACTGAAGAATATATGAACTCAGAATTTATTCTTAAGGATTAATAATTGACTCTAATTCATAAAAATAATACTCAGCTCTTATGCTAGATTAAAAATTCAAGAAAACAGAATTTAATTTAATAAACAATTTAAACTAATCGAACTTTAAAAACTGTATAAACAAGTTCTCCGATACGGCGACAATAAAGGAAATGCAAATAGTAGATAAATTAAACAATAACAGTTATTCTACATGGAAATTTAAAATTAATATGTTATTAATAAAGAAGATTTGTACGAACTTGTAACTCAGGAACCCCCTACACCAATTAATGAAGATTGGAGAAAAAATGATGCGAAAGCTCGCGCTTTAATAAATCTGAGTATTGATGATACGCAGATAGTCCATGTTAAACATTTAGAAACAGCAAAACAGACATGGGATAGTTTAAAAAATATTCACGAGAGAGCTAATTTATCCAGTAAATTGTATTTGTTAAGAAAATTATATAGTGCAAAACTTCCCGAAAATGGGAACATGCACAAACATATTACTAATATACTGGAAATAAAAGATAAGCTCTCCGCAATAGGAGAGAACATAACCGACTCGCATTTATCTGCACTTCTATTGTGCTCTTTACCTGCGAGTTATAATACGTTAATAACAGCTCTCGAAGCCCGCAATGAGATTGAATTAACTCCCGAATTCATCAAACGCAAACTTACTGAAGAATTTAATAAATGGGTAGAAAATAGTGAGCAAGTTGAAAACTCACAAAAGGTGTTTAAAACACAAAAGAAATACACTCAAGATTATAAAGGGCAAAACAAATACTGTACTTACTGCAAACAATCAAACCACACTTATAAACAATGCTGGCATCTCAAGAACAGAAACAGACAGACCACTACACCTAAAGCACAATACAAATACAAAAAGACATCGTTGTGTTTTGAAAATACAAAAGGAGCTAGTAAAAATAAAATGAATCAATCAAAAAGAGATGAAAAGGTACAAATAAATAAAAGTGAACATAAAGATGCAGCATTCATAATTGTAAATCCCGCTAATAAAACCTGGCTAATTGACTCAAGAGCGTCTTCGCATATAGCGAACGATAGGGATATATTTACAAAATTCAACGATACTGAAAAAACTACAATAATAATTGCTAATGGGAATACATTAAATTCTTACGGTACCGGCGAAACACAAATAATTACAAAAACATCTGATGGATGTATAAATAGAATTACACTTAAAAATGTGTTATTTGTTCCACAATTTGAATCAAATTTAATTTCCGTAAGTAAAGCCACAGAACATGGCTACAAAGTATTTTTCAAATATGAAAAATGCATACTATCGTGCAATGGAAAAATATACTTAGAAGCATTTAAGAAACATAACTTATATCAAGTTGAAACGCTAGAAGAAAGTTCTCAAAATAAAATAAACATTGCACATGATTGCAGAAATAAAGATTGCCTCGAAATTTGGCATAAACACCTTGGCCACAGAAATAATGAAAGTATAAAAGAATTAGTTAAAAATGACTTGGCCAGTGGGATAAAAATAAATAACTGTAACATAAAACAAACTGTGAAACGTGCATTAAAACAAAGTCAACGAATGCGCCGTACTCTAAATCTATCGAAAATAAAACAACAAAAGTATTAGATTTAGTACATACTGATTTATGTGGTCCTTTTAAAACACCCACAGTAGGAGGAAAAAATTACATCCTTATTCATAGATGACAGTTCTAGATTCACGGTAATATACTTATTAAAAAGTACAGATGAAGTTTATGAAAATATAAAAGACTATGTACAAATAGTCAAAACCAGACAAGGAAAATATCAAACAATGCCGGCGATTAGATCAGATAACGGTGGGGAATACATAGGAAATAATACAGAAGCCTTTCTAAGGGAACATGGTGTAAAACATGAGTACACAGTTCCATTTCGTCCCAGCCAGAATGGCATTGCTGAGAAAAAAAACAGAAGCTTAATTGAAATGACACGAAGCATGTTATCCGAAGCAAATTTACCTCATAGGTTCTGGGGTGAAGCGATAAATACTGCTAATAACCTCCAAAATAGACTCCCCACTAAATTGACTAATAAAACGCCATATGAAATTTGGTTCAAAAGAAAACCAAACCTCTATTATTTACGTGTATTTGGCTGTAAAGCATACACTTACATAAATAAACACAAAAGATCTAAACTTGATAACACAGCAGAAGAGGGTATCTTCATGGGCTATGATAATAATACAAAGAGATACCGCGTATTCACTAAAAATGTTGAAATAATAATTTCCAGATCTGTAAAATTTTTGGAAGAAAAAGTGAACAATTTAAATGAGAAAATTAATGAACACGAACAATTAATTGAAGATAAAAAATACATTGAAATAGAAATAGGTGACACACCCTGTACACCTTACGCGCCCAAACAATCAGAAACACATCAACCTCGTAGATCTGAAAGACCCAACAGAGGAATACCACCTCAAAGATATACTTCCGACAATTTTATTGCTTTAGCAAACGATTGTAACACAACAGAACCTGAAAACTGGAAACAGCTTATCAAATAAACAATCCACAAAAAAAGAAAAACTGGCTCAAAGCCACTGAAAATAAAATACAATCGTTAATGAAAAATAATACATGGGATCTAGTCGATCCTCCTCTTAATAAAAGAATAATAAGAAGTAGATGGATTTTCAAACGAAAAATTGATAGTTCAGGAAATACACAAAAATATAAAGCACGTTTAGTTGGCAAAGGTTTCAGTCAAAAATATGGGGAAGATTATCAAGAAACATTTTCACCAGTAGCACAACATTGTACAATCAAAATATTTATTTTAGCAGCAGCTTACAAAAATTTGAATGTGCGACATATTGATATTGATACAGCTTTTCTTCATGGGAACTTAAATGAAGAAATATATATAAATCAACCTGAAAGTTATCAAAACGAACAATTTCCTGGAAAAGTTTGCAAGCTCAAAAAGGCAATCTATGGCCTCAAACAAGCCGTCAGAGCTTGGCATATTAAAATCGCTGAAACACTTAACAAATTAAACTTTATTTAAAGTACAGCAGATGCACGTCTTTTCACTAGAAAAGAAAAAGATCATACATCATACATAATAATTTACGTTGATGACATTCTCATCGCCAGCAAAGATGAAATAATAGAAGAAATCGTAAATTCTCTAAAACAAGAATACGAATTAAAGGATCTAGGCCATATTAGTAACTATTTAGGTACTCAAATACAAAAATTACCTAACGGTTATTATCTTGATCAAAAAATTAAGATTGAAAATTTAGCGAAAAAGTTCAATCTTGAAAACTCCAAACCGTGCGAAACTCCAATGGAACCAGGATATAACAAATTAAATGATGATGATAATTTAATGCCAAATAATATTAAATATCGCCAAGCAATTGGATCACTTCTCTATATCACAACAATAACGAGACCTGACATTTCAGTGGCAGTAAACATTTTAAGCAGACGAAATGAGAATCCTCGCGAAAAAGACTGGCAAGCTCTAAAAAGAATAATAAGATATCTATCTCATACTAAAGAACTAAAATTAATAATTAACACCAATGAAGAACCAATATTAAAGGTATTCGCTGATGCCAATTGGGCAGGTGATACCAAAACCCGCAGATCAACATCGGGAATATTATATATATTGGGCAACAACCCAATTCAGTGGACGACGGAAAGCAAAGTTGCATTGCCTTATCATCAGCAAAGGCTGAATATGTGTCCGCAGCACATGCTAGCCAATAAATAATTTGGCTATTAAAGTTATTAGACGATCTAGGCTTTCCACAGCAAAAACCAATTACTTTATATGAAGACAATCAAAGTACCATAAAAATGGTTGAATCAGAAAAATTCACGAAAACATCAAAGCACATCGACGTCAAATTTAATGCCATTAAACAATTTAGCGAAGAAGGCATAATTGAGTTAAGATATCTTCCAACAGAAAAAATGATAGCCGATGCACTAACCAAACCATTACCCAAACCTCGATTTATCGAACACAGAAATTCAATGAAAATATTAGTGAATCCCCACGAACGAATTAAGAGGGAATTTGTAGAAAACTAATCCATTCATTCCAATCAACTTAATATTTTCCACTCAAAGTAAATAAAGAAAGAAGGAAAATGATAAAGCACAGAAAAAACCCAACGATAATTCTTCTCTCATCTCTTCAAAAACAAGTGATCTGATTTTATGACTCTTAAGTTTCAAGTTTCCAAGCAATAGATATTTATTACATCGTTATGATCATCACTCTTCTAATAATGTGAAGCATGTTTATAATTCGTGATTTGTGACTTGTGATTATGTTATTATAAACTTATTACGGTACTACAAACATTTAATAAGACAATTATTCATCATTAAATATAACTTATGAACTTACAGTTGTGCAACAAAATTCTTCAGAAAAACCCTTAACTATTTGTGAAATATCTATGTGAGTGACGTCAATTTATTTCAAATAACTGATGCCACATTACTTGTAACTTTCCAGACTTTATCAAAATGAGTCAATGTATTACTATCAACCATGCTGTAAAGACACAGGAAAAAATGTTTCCTGCTAAAATTATTCTAATTCTAAATTGTAAAGCTTTAAACAATTGTAATTAATGTCGAATATAATTTTTAAAATCAGTGCAAACGTCAACCCATTTATTCAGTGTGAATTGAATTAATATTATTGTTTACAAGTTTTATTTCAGTCGTGGTGCATCTAAACTGGATTATTTAAAAAGTGAATATAATGAGTTCTCAACAACTGGATATATAAATATATGCTGATACTTCTAAAATTGGATAGACCAAAGAAAAGGTAAGCCATTCCTTTTCTTTCTGTATGTTGAAGACTAGAGTTAATTTTAATTCCAAGAATCTAATATTTTGATGTTCAGCGCTTACCTCGTTAGCCTCGCCCCTTCAATAGTTACATTATTTAAAACGTAAAAAAGTTCGTTTTAATTCAAATCATATATATTGCTTATCAGAAATATTTTCCACTATAAGATACAAAAATATTTACATAGCTATTATATAAATAATTTAAATGTAAAAAAATGCACTTTAGTTTAAATTTAATATATATTGCTGTTAAATGAGTTTGCAATAAAAATTAGAAATAATTACAATTAAAATTTAAATTGCTTTAAAAATTATAATTAATTATCCATTGGGATATGGAAATAGCAATACATTTTAATTTATAAATTACGGTCTTACTTATTGGTTACTTTTATTATTGATATATAAATATTTTTGTATCTTACAAATAATAATTAACTGCAATTTAATATTTTAATTGTAATTATTTACAATTTTTATTGTAAAATCATTTAACAGGAATATTTAAACAAAACAAAATTTCTTACATTTAATTAGTTACAGCCCCGATATAGTAAACATTTTTGTATCTTATAGTGAAAAATATTTCCGTTTAACACTGTTCATTATTTCATTTAAAACGAACTTTCAAAGATTTTAATTATACAATTTTTACAACTTACAATGAAAAATATAGTCACTTAACATTGCTCCTAGCTTCGAAAATCCTCGTCTTTGCTCAGTAATTAGTTTCAACTTTTAAAAAGTTTAAAATTAAATTATCTCTATCTGAAGAAAAAAGATGATAGACTTCTCTAAGACAATTTACATTATAACAGTTTTAAAAAAGTTCTCAAAAATTCTTCTGTAAAATGTCATTTTTCATTTATTTACGGTTCTAGCGTTCTGTTTTCAAATTACCAAAATTTTACCTGAATAATTTTCATAAAATTTACTTTTTAACTTAACAATTTCTAATTAGTTTGTTTCCGTAATAGTCTAAATTTCAAATAGTATCTCATCTATTTCAATTTTAGTTACCTTACATCAACAAATATTTTCTAACAACTTATTTCATATATAGTTCATTTTTTAAGTTTAATTTATCAAAGTATACTTTTAATTGGGAATATTTTTTAATTGGAAATATTTTAAATTGGGGAAAAAAAAGAAAAATTGTTAGATTTCTTTTACAATTCTTATCATGCTATCTGTACATTTTTAAATCACTAACCTTTACTGTAAAGAAATTTTTATCCTAACCAAAAGATCATTTCTTTTAAAGTATTATTTCCCTTTACTTCATTGCACTGTCCGTTTGAAACTGATAGGTACTTGGAAGTGAAAAAGTAGCATTGTGAGATAAGATCTTTCGCAGCTTGTTGGTAGGTTTCAACCGAGGCTAACGAAAAAGAAAGGCTACCGCGGTACTTTACGCATATCTTTTTTTACAGACCGCGGGAGTCACGTGATGCTCGAATGCACCAATGCAGGTGTACGAAAAGAACATCACGTCACTTTGGCGGTCTGTAAAAAAAGATAAGTGGAATGTACCGCGGTAGCCTGTCTTTTTCGTTAGCCTCGATTTCAACCATGTGACACAACTCCCAGGTCCTCACGGCGAGTGGGAGGGTTACCGAGTGTCATCCTTTGAAAATTTACAGATTAATTTATTTGTAACGTTAATCTAATTTCCTGCCGACGCTTGTCTTAGACATTAACTAAAGAAAGTGCTAGTTTTTGTCCAGACGAATGTGTGTGAATCTCACCAAAATTCACACTGTTCATTTGCCGACGAATTTTATAAAAGGCCGAAATGTAGCCGATATCTCTTGCTGTTTGGGATCTAACACTGAGAACGAGGACTATTTTTTACATTTGCTTTTCATGCTTCGTTTGCCTTGCAAGCTTCTGACATTCGACTCAGAACTCCTGTTATATATGGAGATCAGTGGTTGTAATAGAGAATTTGGGGGCCATTTTGATCTTGCATCATTGGAAATTGTATGAAGTTATAGATAGAATTCTACCACACTTCTTACATATGTTTTTGACTATGGACGTCAGGTTTCATTTGAAAATGGGAATATTTTACTGAAAGGGGATGCTGTGATGGAATCGTCATGGCGGCGTAGGCCAATCATATTACAGGAATGTTAGACCAATCAAATCGCGCGAACTCATGTATGCAGTATGAGTCATAAAGAACGGACAAGTGTCTGTTGCTACCGTTCAGTAATTTAACCCACAGTGACGTCAGCTGCTCTTTCCTTATATATGTTTTTGATTACAGTTAAAATCAGGGATATTCACCCAAAAGGGGCCGCAGTAATAGCAATTTCTGCGTGATTTTTGGCAGTTATCTGATTAATCTATGAATACTTTTCAACGGAATTTTATTTTTAGATGTAATGTCATAGTTTGTATGAAATTTTGGAGAAAATCAGCCTGAAGGTAGCGCACTGTAATAAAGAATTAAGGTGCGCTTTTGATCTTGTATCATCGAAAATTGCATGAAGTTATGCATAGTCTTGAACCATACTTCATATATATATATATTTAATATGGACGTCAAGTCCCAGTTGAGAATGGGGATATTCTGACTGAAGGGGGCGCTGTGATGGCGATCTTCGTGCCATTGCCCTTATTGTATCATCGAAAATTGTATGACGTTCTGCATATTATTGAAATAAACATATATATGTTTCATATATATGAAACTTTTATAACTCATATATATGAAACGTTTTTGACTATAGACGTCAGGTCCAGTTGAAAATGGGATATTTCCGCCGCAAAAGGGGCCTTGTGATAGCACTTTTGTGCAATTTTTTCAATTTTTCGCAGTTTAAGTGAAGCATTTATAAACAAATTTCGATGAAATTTTACATTTAAATGTAATGTTATTGGACGAAGTTTGTATAAAATTTTGGAGAAAATCTCCCTGCAGTTGGCATTCTGATACTGAAATTTGTTAGATGTTCAGGACAGGTTCGGTAGCTGTTGAAAAAAAAATCATACTTAATCACCCAATTATCCAATCTATGTTTAATTTGTATAGTTGTAATAAGCACGATTTTTTCATATATTTTCACGTTTTTTCATATATTACCCGTTGATTTTCATTACGAATTCCCCTTCATTACGAATTTCGCCTTCCCCCTTTACCATAATTTTGAAACATTTATTGACAAAATACTTGAAGTGTAATAAAAAAATAAATAACAGCTGTGTTAGCTTCTAATTTTTTTCGTTTCTAAAATGCATAATTAAAAATAACGCTTTTTGAAGTATTCACATGTATGAGATAGAAAACAGTTTTGAGATTGTCACATCCGAATAGTTTCTTTAAATGTTTTAAACTTAATATATATATGAAAGGTTTTGTATGAATGTATAAAAAATTCATGAGAAACTGGCAGCCCGTGAACAGTGACGATCAATTGCAGTCTACAGATATAAATAATCATGGCTCAGATGTAACAAGGCCATGGTAAAGGACAAGGTAAATTTCTCCAGAAAGTACAAGCCAGTTTTCTAAATTATTTATGCAGGCTTTTATTTATCCACAGGAAAAAAAAAACAACTCCCATATGACGAGATGTTCCTAAAGCCCTCAGGCTTGAATATAAATCATTACATCATATATCATATATTCTAATTCGAGCAAATCTTGTGTGTGGTTATATATAGTATATATATATATATATATATATATATATATATATATATATATATATATATATATGCAAATTTTATTTTAAAAACGGCTCTAACGATTTTGACGAAATTTTGTATCCTACCGTTTTGGGGCACCAGAAAACCATTGGGCTAGGTCACGTATTCGAGAAAATTCGATTAGTGGGTCATTTTGGGTCATCAAAGGTCAGGGTCAAGCTAATTTTAACTAAAAAACGGTTCAAACGATTTTGCTTAAATTTTGTATCTTACCATTTTCGGGCACTAAAAGACTATTTGACTGGGTTACATGCTCAAAAACTTTCGATTAGTGCGTCATTTTTGGGTCAACCCGGGTCAAGTTAATTTTATCTAAAAAACAACGGCTCTAACGATTTTGATTAAATTTTGTATCCTATGAGTTTCGGGCACGATAAAATCATTAGGCTAGGTCACGTGTCCGAGAAAATTCGATTAGTGTGTCATTTTTGGGTCACTGTGGGTCAAGCTAATTTTATCTAAACAACGGCTCAGACTATTTACACTAAATTTTGAATCCCATGGTTTTCGGACACGAGAAGACTGTTGGGCTAGGTCACGTGTTCGAGAAAATTCGATTAGTGGGTCATTATGGGTCAAGCTATTTTATCTTAAAAACGGCTCAGACTAATTGCACTAAATTTTGCATCCTATGATTTTCGAACACGAGAAGACTGTTGGGCTAGGTCACGTGTTCGAGAAAATTCGATTAGCGGGTCATTTTGGTTATGGGTCAAGCTATTTTATCTTAAAGCGGCTCAGACTAATTGCACTAAATTTTGCATCCTATGGTTTTCGGGCACGATATAACTGTTGGGATAGGTCACATATTCGAGAAAATTAAATTAGTGGGTCATTTTGGACATGGGTCATTATGGATCAAGCTATTTTATCTTAAAAATGGCTCAGACTATTTAGACTAAATTTTGCCTCCTATGGTTTTTGGGCACGAGAAGACTGTTGGGCTAAGTTACATGTTTGAGAAATTTGATTAGTGGGTCATTTTGGTCATGCGTCAGGATATTTGAACTCAAAGCTAATTTTGACCGAGCATAGCTCGGGCTTCCCTGCTCGTTCGATCTTAACAGCCAACTTAGCAATACTACCAGAATTATAAACACCAGATAATTGGTTTTTTAGCACTTGAAAACAAGACAAAATTCTGCTTCCGAAGTCGGTGCTTTCGACTTTGTTAGATGCGCGGATGACGACAGATCTCGACGTCATACGGACACGAACCAATCGGTGAAAGGCAAATATTGAGAGCTGGGTGGCTAAGAGAATAACACGAGAGGGAGAGGTTTTAAGGAAAAATAATCCCAGATCTAGTAACGCAGTGTTTTCGAAGTAAAAGAATCAAGCGCGCGAAGCCAGGTCCGTTAAATAAAAATATCAAAATGGCTTTTAAAATCATTCGAAATGAAAATAATCGCTACTCTCAAAGTAATATAGATTGAATAGTTGATACAAGTGTATGAATTAACTTAAAACTTTAGATTAAAATTTTGAAAAAAATAGTTATTAATACACGCGTTTTGAATTTAAAGGGAAATGAAATAGAAATAGATATTATTAAGAAATAGGGAAATAATGAATATGTGTCGGAATTTAGAATAATTTAAAGGAATATCGTGAAATAAAATTTTTATAATATATATATATATATATATATATAATATATATATATATATTATATACTAGAATATATAATGTAAAGGTTTGAGTTTATATGAAAAATAGCCTTCTTTAGAAAATTTTGTAGTTTTTATTTAACACAATTGCTAATTGATTCAAATTTTCTGTCCTAATAATAATATAAGTAATAATAAATTCCTTATTATGTTTATCGGAATAAATCCATTTGAAATACTAGATGCTTTCGCAAACGAATATATATTCATTTTCTGTAACACAAAAATAATATTTCTGTATGTCAATAATAGTCAGATAATAAATGAGGTTTTCCCTTTTCAAACTACATCATGAGCGCAATTTCGCTTTATACATATAATGCGACGTTTCTATCAAAAGCGGTATTGTACAATGTTTGAAATTTCCGATACTTCAAATGTACTCGTATTAAAAATTTTCATATCGGCTAATATTATTTGGCCGAACAATATTAATTTCATTTGAAATACCCATTTATAAAAAAAATATATATATACATATAATGCTGATTATTAGGACGTTAATATGGGAATTAAAGAAAATAATCTGATTACTAGATTTATAATAAAAAGGATACTTCAATTTTAAAACTATAAAGATTTTATATTTTAGTTCTATTATTCATATTTTACATTTTTGAAATATATTTTTGAATGGGAAACGTGTTGAAAGACTAAGTTTAGATACAACAGATAAAACAACAGGCGTTTTTAAGCATATGTAATCAAGATTTGCACCAGGGTTATTTTTGAACAATTTGTTTCATTGTTTTATGAAGAACAAGCTTTATAGAAGAGAAATGAAGTCTTTTTTTCAAATCGAATGGTTGTTTCTCCGTAAGGGATTGAGAAGTAATTCATATTGTTTTTGAGTAATCACTGTACAATAACGCCTGGAGTTTGATTGCTTCTTTTGACGGCTGTTATAGGTCTGGGTAGTGTTGTTAGAATAAAACATGTTTATCCCAACTTGTATGTCACAAGCCATGTGACTGTCTTCAAATTAAATTAAACAGTTATTTATTTGAAAGTTTCTAGTTCCTATTGTAGACTTTGTATTTCGAATTTAAGTTACTGTTTTTCTACAAATAGGGTTGTTTATGTTTTGTATAAGTTTGAGTTCACTGTGTTTTAACTTTTAAGTTCTAGTTTCCATCTAATTAGTATAGCATTATTGAATAAATATTTATATATAAATATACATATAAGAATCTACTATTACACAAAATAAAAGTTGATATAATTAAAATGGAAATATTAATTCAGATTTTCACATTTCAAAGCACTTCATAAATATATTCTTAATAAATACTAATAAAGTGACGTTTCTACTAAAACCAACCTGTGCCTTACATTCTGAGTATTCTAACATATGAAATGAATTGAATTGAGACACACCCCCTCCCCCCAAAGAAAAAAAAAGCTCCGAAAAAGTACTTGTTATTTAGATAAAAAACAGGGTGTTTAAAACAGAATGACCTGATTGTAAATCGTAGTATTTATAGAACAACTATAATTTATAATGTTATATCGCTCGACGAGGCGTGGCTTGCGGTTTAAGAAATTTCGCTGTATGGCTATCCGCGTCCATTAATTTGTGTGTGTTTTACAAAATACAAATACTAAGGTTTATAATCGAATGATTCTTTTTGAAACACAAACTATTATAAAATCTTAAGTAAATAATGGAAAAAAAAATAAATATTATTTTGTCGTTTGGAGGCAGAAAGATATGTATTTACAATTTCCTTATATAATTAATTTGAAATAATATTTATATATTATAAAATACGCATTCATAAGAGTAATATAAAAACATCTATTTCAATAACTAAAAGTCAGTATATTTGCTAAACTTACATACATATTAAATAAGTTATTAAATTTCAAACAAATATTTCATAAATATATTTTTAGAATATACAATTAAAGGGACGTCATGCACCTCACTTTTCATTGCGAGATTTCTAACATGTGACACTGTTGGGAAAACATCAATATAATATCTTTCAAAACGATCATTTACAGTGCAAGAAACGTAAGACCTTGAAATAATAATTACTTCAGATGAGTGGCAGTTCAATATTTCTCTCCAAAGATGAAACGGTTGAAATCAAAGATATCCCTTTTACATTATGAACTTTGATAGAGCGACAAAGTGTTTTTTCGATGACGTAAAGAACGTTTTATGAACTAAAAACACCTCGAATATTACTTATTACTTCTAGATTATGTTTCCAAGCGGAGAGGAGCCAATATGTATGCTCCTCGCAATGTTGATTTTAAGTATATACATATAGCACATTAAACTTAGATAAATTCAATTCTTATAGTTGTTAGAGTAGACCGAATTAAAATTAAAACAGTGCAGAATGAGTTGAATCACTTATCATTCAGTTAATAAAATTATATTTTTTCTCCTAGCAAGAAGTGATACACATGTTTTCAATTTGGATGAAATACCAAAGGATTACTCCATCTGGGATCACATAAAACGGGTACTTCGAAGTCTGCCTGCACTGGCTGAAAAATAAAGTTAGGGAATTTTATTATTTTACTTACTTACTTATATTTACCCAAGATGTCACCAGTGCATAATTTTTTACTACAGGCATGAACTAAGATCACATTCCTACGGATACTACTGCTCTTAATGCGCATCCCCATAAATTGGGTTCATGTTTGAAAAAAAAAAACATATAGAAATTTATCGTTATATATCTATCTATATATATATATATATATAATGTTTTTAATAGTCTCGCGATAGTTTTTAAGATCTAATATCATAAAAATAAACATAATATTTAAAAAAAAAATAATTTCCAATTAATAACCAAAATTCTGAAAAAGAATAAAGAATATTATGTCTCGTCTATGTCATTTCATCTCACCTTTAGAAACCTCTACTATTAGGTATTGGATCTTATCTACTCTGCAGTTAACATTAAACTGTTAACATTGGTTAAAATTAATATCTACGTATTTGTAGTTAGTTTATAATAGAAGTTCACTTTAATTACAGTACATAGACATATGACTGTAAAAATTTTACGCGATCCAGAAACTTACATTTCTAACAGATTTTGTCTCTTATATAAATACCTGTGCGTACCATTGTCTTATACATATATACATTGTAAACTGGGGAAACATATGAAGAAGGATAAAGATATTTTTGATTATCGAAAACATAAAAGAATTCGTATAAAAACAGTTAATAACATCTGAGATAAAGTTGTGAAAAAACGTTAATGTTAGGATAAAGCTGTCAAAAGAAACAATTTTACTAAAACTGATTGGTTAAATAATCTTTAAGGAATAATTTAAATGTTAAAATTTTATTATATGTTGAGAGTGAAAACGAACATAATTGTAATAAATGAAACCTTTGATCCATATATTTCTACTTAAATTTCTGTTTAGTTTCTTTCTGATATCATACATTTAAAGTGATGTTTTCAACCCGCACTTTACACTATGAGAAATTTAACACATGGCAAAAAATGCCCTCCGACTGATAGAGGAGAAACATTTGTATAGCACTTAATATATATAAATATTTTTACAAACTGAGGAAATATTGGAAGAGGAATAGATCCCTTTTTGTCGGACGAAAATGAGAAAAAGATTCGTTTACAAACTAATAATTACTTGTCAGATAAATATTTGAAAACCTTATTGTTAGGATAAATCTCTAAAAGAAAAGAATATTAGTAGTGCTGAACCAATAGAGCGTCATTCAAAAATTAGAAAGGATAAATATTTAGAATGCGTTGTGAGTGAATAAGACGTTCATAGAAATAGTAAAAACGTTTTAAGCATTTATTTATACTTGAATTTATCTTTGATTCTTTTTCTCACAGCATACATATAAAGTTTAGTTTCTATCCGAACTTTACACTATGAGAATTCTAACACATGGCAGCAGTTGTCGTAAGACCGGGAGAGAAAAACTTCAGAATATATCTTATTTACATAAATATTATTACGAACTGAGGAAATATAATGGATGGGGTATAAAGCCCTATTTGTGTTGGTTGAAACTGAAAAAGAATTTATGGATAATCTATTGATAAACTGTCAGATAATGGTTTAAAATAATTACTTTTGCAATAAAGTTGTAAATATGAATGATTTTAATAGGGTTGATTAGGGTTCGAAGATATACAGGGCGATTTTTTTTTAAATTTGTGAAAGCAAAATCCTATAACAAAACAACCACTGATCCAAATGACCTGATATTTCACCACTATGCTCCCAAAACAATGGATATTTTTAGGCGTGGTTAAAAAAATTAAAATCACACCGACAGATGGCGCTGTAAGTTAACAGAAACAAAGAATATCGTCAGTGGGAGGAACAAAATGGACTGTACTTTGAAAAAAATAAAACTTTATTACACATATCAAAAACATACAGAACGCAGTAATTGGAAAAAAGAATTGCGAACACCTTCGCAGAAACATGACGAAATAAAAATATGGAGTAAAGCATTCGTATGGAACTGCATAACTAGCGCAACAGATTTTAAATATTGTGTCTATCGATTTCAGCTACGAGTTGGAAACGTGAAACCACATGTTCCACAACAGAGTGAAGAGTATACAATGTGCGTGTGCCGTGAGCAAGCTCATCTCCCGACTTTACTGCATATACAGCGCCATCTGTTGGTGCGATTTTAAGTTTTTTTAACCACGCCTAAAAAATACCCATTGCTTTGGGAGCATACTGGTAAAATTTTAGGTCAGTTGGATCAGTAGTTTTTTTGTTATAGGGTTTTACTTTCACAACTTTAAAAAATCACCCTGTATATCAAAGGATATATATCTTGATATATACTATGATATATATCCCCTATTTATTTTTCCAATATCATGAAGTTTGATAATTTCGATACTTTCATATATTTCTTTTTTTTTTTCAAATATCACTGTGCATTATATTTCTGATATTTTCAGTCAAAACAATTGTAAATGAATAATTAAACTGCTATTGACTGTGTCGTTCTATAGATAAAGAAACACTCTGATTACGGGTTAGGATACTATACGTCCCAGCCAGGGCTTAATTTCTAACAAAAAAAGTACCGGAGACCTAATATTCTTCAGAACTAATAACCGTAGCGTGCCCCCCCCCCCCCCCCCCCCCGTCCACTGTTACTCCAATCGGCATATTTATATTTCATACATTATATGTATTTGCAAAATTTAGAGCAATTTTTTTCTTCAGCAAAATAAAATTTTCAATATATCTATCTGCGTTTACTTAGCTGTCCATTATTTCACTTTTTAGTTATCACTGCGGCCCAATAGAAATCTTTGCCTAATTTTAATGTTAATTAATCGCAGAATTCTCCGATTAAATAAAGTAAGGATTGTGATTCGGAAAAAGTATTAACACAAAAAAAAATAAGAATAGTTCGCAGCTATGCATTTTTATGAAAAAATGAATGAAATTTTCAAAAATAAATATTTATATGCTGAAGAATCGAACAAAGTTTATAGGCTTCGGTTTTTCAGAAGCGCTTGCACTGGGCTCCGGAGCCCAGTCTCTATGTGCTCCGGTGGATTCCGACCAATATTTAAATATTTATTAAAAGCAGAGAAGTACCGGAGCCGGGCTCCGGTGGAATTTAAGCCCTGCGTATGTCACGTTTACAAATGTGAATTTTTTTCCCCATGGAGATGTTGCTTTGCGAATGGTTACCTCCATGATTTAATATTTGTATGATTAAAAATGAAAGAATCTTCAGCGTTTATTTACTCTAATGGATTTAGATATTCGATTAACCTAATTTCCACGGAAGTTATCTCAGAATCTATAAATTTTTTAATGTAACTCATCTCTCAAGCAAACAATTTTTTGAACGATGTTTCTAAAAATGTAACTTTTAGGAAATTTTATTCGAAAACATAATTTTGAATAAAAATGGCCGCTTGGCATATGAAAAAAGATGTGGTTAGCCCGTATTTCTTTTCTTCAGTCACATGACTTGCGTTTTTATTATACAGATTACGTGTGATAGGATTTAACAAAATAAAGAAAATTTTCATTAATAACTTTCGATTCGATTTTCATAAAATTTGAAATAACTCGACAAATTTCTGCAACGATAATATATATTAAATTTCAAATCATTCGGTTAGGTAGTTTTTGCTTTCTTATATGCGGTAAGTAAGTAGAAGGGAATTACAAGAAATCTTTTAAAGGATCAGTAAATGCATTTTTAGCCACATGCTGAAACTTTTATCGGAAAGATGCTAACGAGCAGTCGTGGCCCAGTGGTTAACCCTTTCCGGCACAGTGGTCCCACTCCGGGCACACTTAATTTTAATTCCAAACTTGCATTTGGCACCAAGAATATTTTATTAAAATTTTGCTTCTATAATGAAAGCTTAAAATAAGGAGTTCTTGTTTTCTAAAAAAGTCGTTTGTAAATTCCGGTGTCAGTCAGTAATTTCGCCCTTTACGAACAGAATTTGTCTGTGCCAGAAAGGGTTAAGGCGATGGACTTGAAATCCATTGGGGTTTACCCGCGCAGGTTCGAATCCTGCCGGCTGCGATCGTGTTATTGATATTTTTTTCTCAGAATTTTGTATTTTAAAAGTTAACTAAACAGACTTTCAGTACATTTTCTGCTGAGTACGTAATTATATTGAACTTCTTCAGTCTTGGGGTATATAAATGTGGTTCTTTATTCTTTTTCTCATAGAAACTAAACTATTTCATTTTTTACATTTTTACTTTACTTCAATATTTGCGAATGTTTTTTGCTTTGAAACAAAACCAAAAAAGTGCAACGCTGATCCGAGAACTTACTTAGAGTGTAAGGAAGCGGAAGGGAATCACAAGAAATCTTATCCAGGATCAGTATCTGCATTTTTATCCAAATGCTGAAACTGTTATCGGAAAAATGCTGCCGAGCAGTCGTGGAAGAGTGGTTAAAGTGATGGACTAGGAGTCCATTGGGGTTTTCCCGCGAAAGTTTGAATCCTGCCGGCTGCGATCGTGTTATCGATATTTTTTTCTCAGAATTGTCTATTTTAAAAGTTAAATAAACAGATTTTCAATAGATTTTCTTCTGAGTACTTAATTATATTGAACCTCTTCATTCTTGTGGTATATAAATGTGGTCCTTTGTTCTTTTTCTCATAGAAACTAAACTATTTCCTTTTTTTTTACATTTTTACTTTACTTCAATATTTGCGAATGTTTTTTGCTTTGAAAACAAAAACAAAAAATGCATCGCTGATCCGAGAACTTAAATTTGAGTGTAAGGAAAGGGAAGGGAATCACAAGAAATCTTATCCAGGATCAGTATCTGCATTTTTATCCAAATGCTGAAACTTTTATTGGAAAGATTCTGCCGAGCAGTCGTGGCCGAGTGGTTAAGGCGATGAACTTGAAAACCATTGGTGTTTCCCCGCGCAAGTTTCAATCCTGACGGCTGCGATCGTGTTATTGATATTTTCTTTCTCAGAATTTTGTATTTTAAAAGTTAAATAAACAGACCTTCAATAGATTTTCTTCAGAGTACTGAATTATATTGAACCTCTTCAGACTTGGGGTATATAAATGGGGTTCTTTATTCATTTTCTCATAGAAAATAAACTATTTGATTTTTTTACATTTTTACTTTACTTCAAAATTTGCGAATGTTTTTTGCTTTGAAACAAAACCAAAAAAGTGCAACGCTGATCCGAGAACTTACTTTGAGTGTAAGGAAGGGGAAGGGAATCACAAGAAATCTTATCCAGGGTCAGTATCTGCATTTATATCCACATGCTGAAACTTTTATCGGACAGACGCTGCCGAGCAGTCGTGGCCGAGTGGTTAAGGCGGTGGACTTGAAATCCATTGGGGTATCCCCGCGCAGGTTTGAATCCTGCCGTCTGCGATCGTATTATTGATAATTTTTTTCTCAGAATTTTGTATTTTAAAAGTTAAATAAATAGACTTTCAATAGATTTTCAGCTGAGTACTTAATTATAATTAACCTCTTCAGTCTGTCCCGAGCTCCCTCTCGGTGATTCTGACCCGACCCTTTCGGTAGGGGAGGTGACCGGAAGCCGAGCATTGCGCGGAAGCTTCGTCGGGTTTCTCCGAATCGGCCTGTTCAGTCAGGAGGATGACCGGGTGCCCGACGCTGAAGTCGACACGAGGGGAGCAGTAGCCGACGAATCCGATCTCCTTGCCGTGGTGGGACAGCTTGAAAGCGGTGTCTGTCTAGCCGGGGCGAATTCTCCCTCTTCCATATTGGTGCGGTTTTTGTGTTCTAGGAGGAAGGCCGATGCCGTCTCTGGAAGGTCCTATGTGTAGAACAACCCGTGTCGTAGTCGCCGAGAGGCCTCAGGTTCACAAAAGGCCAATAGGCCCGTTCCGCGGGACCTTCGGGATGACAAAGGTGGCGAAAGGACACTGCATAGACCAATCCCTCGTGCCCGGAGCATTGAGCTGCCGGGGGGTGACGCGAGGGCCAAAGTTAACTAAATCGGATCGGGCGGCTGCAAGACTTGTCTATGAGGAGACGAGAGCTCAGGCAGGATCTGTTGAGCATGACTTGCATGGTACCCAGTGAAGAACTTTGCGACCGAAGCGGGTTTGGGACCCCGTAGGCCACCTTGCGAGTCCTCTGTGGCAGGATCAGTTGGGAGTCGCCTTCGAAGCCTGGTTCGAGATTGCCCGACCAGAACAAGCAACGACACAGGAGCACGGCACTCAGCCTGCGATAAGTGTCTTGCAGAGTTTCTGGAAGGGAGGGACCTTTCTCGAGATAGGGCCACGGAGTGCGGACCGGAGTCTCGTCGGTAAAACGACGATGTCTGGGCTCGAAATCAAACCATGGGCCGAAACCTAGTCCAGCACGTCTCTCGTGCAGCCAGGAATTTCCACGTCTGGCGGGCGGATGAGTGGCTCGCCTTCTGAGTTTCAACCAAACACTAACCTCGATCGGGCCCGCCTCTTTGGCGCGTTTGGAGAAGCTTTCCGCGACCTCCAGAGTCCGATAGCGGCCTCTTGATTCCTTCCTTGTTGTGTTTTTTTTAGATTTTTATTTGTTTGTTCTTGTTTTTGTGATATATGTGTCTGTGATATATGCTTGTCGCCATACTCGGTGTAACGGGAGTCTCTGACTTGTCAGGGACCCAGTCGCTGGTTTACTGACTAGTTCTGCCTAGTCAGGTTCAAGCTCGCGCCGTTCACCGAGGGCAACCGAGCCGAGTCTCGTCTATGAGACAAAGACCGAGTTTCCTCGTAGTCTTGGGTCGGCCAGAGGCGCCTTGCGACACACGTAGTGTCGCCCGCGGAAGAAGAGACCAGTGACTTGTCCCTCCATGCATGTTCACGATCGGACTCTGCGGGACAGCAAGGGCCATAGGGATGCCGGACATATGGTGGATGACCCGACTCCCTTATGGGTGCTCGGCGATGAAGCCGTCCGACAGTCTCTACGGTTCATCAGGTGTCATGTGGGGAAGTCTCCTTTGATGGTGGGAACTTCCGCCGGATCGCAACGACCTCTGTCGTCGACACCAGAGCAAAGATGAAGAGGCCTCGCTGGAACGCGAACCCTCTGAATCGGTCGTAGCGACCTGGCGAGACAAAGCCATGGTCAGCATTAAAAATTCCTCAGAACTTGGGCACGACGAGGAGAAGGGCTCGCTCGGCGCCGTGTGGCCGGTGGTGGCGCTTGTTAGTTTTAACCTCTTCAGTCTTGTGGTATATAAATGTGGTCCTTTGTTCTTTTTCTCATAGAAACTAAACTGTTTGATATTTTGTTACATTTTTACTTTACTTGAATATTTGCCAATGTTTTTTGCTTTGAAACAAAACCAAATAAGTGCAACGCTGATCCGAGGACTTACTTTAAGTGTAAGGAAGGGGAAGGGAATATCAAGAAATCTTATCCAGTATCAGTATCTGCATTTTTATCCACATGCTGAAACTTTTATCGGAAAGATGCCGCCGAGCAGTAGTGGCCGAGTGGTTAAGGCGATGAACATGAAAACCATTGGTGTTTCCCCGCGCAAGTTTCAATCCTGACGGCTGCGATCGTGTTATTGATATTTTCTTTCTCAGAATTTTTTAATTTAAAAGTTAAATAAACAGACTTTCAATAGATTTTCTTCTGAGTACTTAATTATATTGAACCTCTTCAGTCTTAGGGTATATAAATGTGGTACTTTATTCTTTCTCTCATAGAAAATAAACTGTTTGATTTTTTTACATTTTTACTTTACTTCAATATTTGCGAATGTTTTTTGCTTTGAAACAAAACCAAAAAAGTGCAACGCTGATCCGAGAACTTACTTTGAGTGTAAGGAAGGGGAAGGGAATCACAATAATTCTTATCCAGGGTCATTATCTGCATTTTTATTCACATGCTGAAACTTTTATCGGACAGATGCTGCCGAGCAGTCGTGGCCGAGTGGATAAGGCGATGGACTTGAAATCCATTGGGGTTTCCAAGCGCAGGTTCGAATCCTGCCGGCTGCGGTCGTATTGTTGATACGTTTTTTTTTTCTCAGAATTTTGTATTTTAAAAGTTAAATAAACAGACTTTCAATAGATTTTCTTCTGAGTACTTAATTATATTGAACCTCTTCATTCTTGTGGTATATAAATGTGGTCCTTTGTTCTTTTTCTCATAGAAACTAAACTATTTCATTTTTTTACATTTTTACTTTACTTCAATATTTGCGAATGTTTTTTGCTTTGAAACAAAACCAAAAAAGTGCAACGCTGATCCGAGAACTTACTTTGAGTGTAAGGAAGGGGAAGGGAATCACAAGAAATCTTATCCAGGATCAGTATCTGCATTTTTATCCAAATGCTGAAACTTTTATCGGAAAATATCTGCCGAGCAGTCGTGGCCGAGTGGTTAAGGCGATGGTCTTGAAATCCATTGGGGTTTCCCGGCGCAGGTTTGAATCCTGACGGCTGCGATCGTTAAAGCTGTTATCACACGGAAGACCATACGATATGAAGTATACGCTATTGCGTCTCGAGCTACACTTTCACGCCGCAACTAGGGTTGTTTTCCCTACTGAAAGTTATCTGCTAATGTAAGGAGAGGGCGAGTAATTGCGGCAGGTGTTTTAATATTTAGTGTAGAGTTCGATTGATACACAGGAAGCATTATCGCGTACTCACATTTTGTATTTTGCAGTTTCTTTTCGTGTCTGTTCTATATATATAATATTGTGATCATTTTACTTAAAATTCTAAGATTATAAAAACAATACTCTCACTAATATAACATTAAAATTCTAAATTATAGAGTCCATATCTTAACTTTACGTCTTTCATTACCTGTAAATGTTAAGAATTCTGAACTATTAGTATTAAGTGATTTAGAAAAAAATAGTATATTAAAACTAGTTTTTTGTCACGTGTATTAGAACCGCATTTTATCGCTAAGCCGAAATCTGTAACGCAAAGAAAGATGTTAAATTAAGTTTTAGTTATTTTGCCAAAATCGCTATTGTGACATTTTTAGTTAATATATTTTACATATTTTAAATGTAATTCCTGTTACATATTGAATGTAATATAAAAATGAAATTTGTTTTTAAGGGAAGCAAAATATATTAACTGGAGGTTTTTTTGTTTTTTTTTCGGGGGGGGAGGGGGGTTATATGCGTTATTTATTATTAAAACAAAATAAAAAAGGGTACATTTTACTTAACAAATTGAAACACATATAAATGTTTAAATTTATACACCGCTAGGAGGAGGAAAACAAAACTTTAGGGTGGTGGAAATTCAATAATTAAAAAGGAAAAATAGACTGAAAAGGATATTATCACCCAAATACATTAAATACAATAATCCAACATGAAGTGAAAAAATAGCCCGAGCCAGGAATCGAACCTAGGTCCACAGCGTTCCAGGTTATTGCTTTGACCACTGAGGTACTCCGGCTGATACGGAACTTGCAATTTTTCACTAATAAACCATGTTGGAGAAAAAGTCGCCAACCATATGTAATTCCTTAATTACAAAATAACTGCAGATATTTAAAGTTCTTTTCGTGTATAATTGGTCCCTGTGTTACTAAAGATTTGCTTTTTTCTTAATTCTTCTGTATTTTTGGTTTCAATATTTGCGACGACCTAAACGTAAGATGATGGCTTACTGACGGTGGCCATATTGGAATTTTAGAGCGCTCTGATTGGTAGATTTCGAGCTGATACCTCTCGTAGAGGATTCAAACTACTGTAAGTTAGATCTGGAAGAAATTACGAGAGGCAATCTATCAAACGGGAGGATTTCGAGCTTTTTCCTCTTGAGTGGGTTGGGTTGGGTTGATTATTGACGGCCAATTATCTACACTTGGGATATAGGCCCGGGGGGAGTGCCCTTCGTGGGGGTCTTTCTAAGGGATCCTAACCCGTATTTACGCATGGATAAATCCACGGCTCAAAGAAAACCACGAAAACTCCGAACGATTAGGCCGACGGGCGCGATTGGGATCGAACCCAGCACCTCCCGTCTACCAGCTTCGAGAGCAGAACCTCTCAGCCACTGGTGGGGCTTTTCCTCTTGAACAACGTGTTTAAGATGAAATATCTGATATTGACTATGATATGAGATTACGTGTGATAGCGCCATTATTGATATTTTCTTTCTCAGAATTTTCTATTTTAAAAGTTAAATAAACAGACTTTCAATAGATTTTCTTCTGAATACTTAATTATATTGAACCTCTTCAGTCTTCGGGTATATAAATGTGGTCCTTTATTCTTTCTCTCATAGAAAATAAACTGTTTGATTTTTTTACATTTTTACTTTACTTCAATATTTGCGAATGTTTTTTGCTTTGAAACAAAACAAAAAAGTGCAACGCTGATCCGAGAACTTACTTTGAGTGTAAGGAAGGGGAAGGGAATCACAAGAAATCTTATCCTGGGTCAGTATCTGCATTTTTATCCACATGCTGAAACTTTTATCGGACAGATGCAGCCGAGCAGTCTTGGCCGAGTGGTTAAGGCGAAGGACTTGAAATCCATTGGGGTTTCCCCGCGCAGGTTCGAATCCTGCCGGCTACGATCGTATTGTTGATATGTTTTTTTTATCAGAAGTTTGTATTTTAAAAGTTAAATAAACAGACTTTCAATACATTTTCTTCTGAGTACTTAATTATATTGGACCTCTTCAGTCTTGGGGTATATAAATGTGGTCATTTATTCTTTTTCTCATAGAAACTAAACTGTTTGATTTTTTTACATTTTTACTTTACTTCAATATTTTCGAATGTTTTTTTTTTGCTTTGAAAAAAACCCAAAAAATGCATCGCTGATCTGTGAGAGGTTGTGCTCTCGAAGCTGGTAGACGGGAGGTGCTGGGTTCGATCCCAATCGCGCCCGTCGGCCTAATCGTTCGGAGTTTTCGTGGTTTTCTTCGATCCGTGGATTTATCCAAGCGTAAATACGGATTAGGTTCCCTTAGAAAGACCCCCACGAAGGGCACTCCCCCCGGGCCTATATCCCTAGTGTAGATAATTGGCCGTCAATAATCAACCCAACTCAACCCACGCATCGCTGATCCGAGAAATTAAATTTGAGTGCAAGGAAAGGGAAGGGAATCACAACAAATCTTATCCAGGATCCGTATCTGCATTTTTATCCAAATGCTGAAACTTTTATCGGAAAGATTCTGCCGAGCAATCGTGGCCGAGTGGTTAAGGCGGTGGACTTGAAATCCATTGGGGTTTCCCCGCGCAGGTTCGAAGCCTGCCGGCTGCGTTCGTATTATTGAAGTTTTTTTCTCAGAATTTTGTATTTTAAAAGTTAAATAAACAGACTTTCAATAGATTTTCTTCTGAGTACTTAATTATATTGAACCTCTTCATTCTTGTGGTACATAAATGTGGTCCTTTTTTCTTTTTCTCATAGAAACTAAACTATTTCATTTTTTTTACATTTTTCCTTTAGTTCAATATTTGCGAATGTTTTTTGCTTTGAAAAAAAAAAACCAAAAAATGCATAGCTGATCCGAGAACGTAAATTTGAGTGTAAGGAAGGGGAAGGGTTGGGTTGGGTTGATTGTTGACGGCCAATTATCTACGCTAGGGATATAGGCCCGGGGGGAGTGCCCTTCGTGGGGGTCTTTCTAAGGGAACCTAACCCGTATTTACGCATGGATAAATCCACGGTTCGAAGAAAACCACGAAAACTCCGAACGATTAGGCCGACGGGCGCGATTGGGATCGAACCCAGCACCTCCCGTCTACCAGCTTCGAGAGCACAACCTCTCAGCCCCTGGTGGGGCCGGAAGGGGAAGGGAATCACAAGAAATCTTATCCAGGATCAGTATCTGCATTTTTATCCAAATGCTGAAACTTTTATCGGAAAGATTCTGCCGAGCAGTCGTGGCCGAGTGGTTAAGGCGATAGACTTGAAATCCATTGGGGTTTCACCGCGCAGGTTCGAATCCTACCGGCTACGATCGTGTTGTTGATATGTTTTATTTCTCAGAATTTTGTATTTTAAAAGTTAAATAAACAGACTTTCAATACATTTTCTGCAGAGTACGTAATTATATTGAACCTCCTCAGTCTTGGGGTTTATAAATGTGGTTCTTTATTCTTTTTATCATAGAAACTAAACTATTTCATTTTTTTACATTTTTACTTTACTTCAATATTTGCGAATGTTTTTTTCTTTGAAAAAACCCAAAAAATACATCGCTGATCCGAGAACTTAAATTTGAGTGTAAGGAAGGGGAAGGGAATCACAAGAAACCTTATCCAGGATCAGTATCTGCATTTTTATCCAAATGCTGAAACTTTTATCGGAAAGATTCTGCCGAGCAGTCGTGGCCGAGTGGTTAAGGCGATGGACTTGAAATCCATTGGGGTTTCGCCGCGCAGGTTCGAATCCTGCCGGCGGCGTTCGTATTATTGATATTTTTTTTCTCAGAATTTTGTATTTTAAAAGTTAACTAAACAGACTTTCAATACATTTTCTGCTGAGCACGTAATTATATTGAACCTCCTCAGTCTTGGGGATTATAAATGTGGTTCTTTATTCTTTTTATCATAGAAACTAAACTATTTCATTTTTTTACATTTTGACTTTACTTCAATATTTGCGAATTTTTTTTTTTAGCTTTGAAACAAAACCAAAAAAGTGCAACGCGGATCCGAGAACTTACTTTGAGTGTAAGGAAGGGGAAGGGAATCACAAGAAATCTTATCCAGGGTCAGTATCTGCATTTTTATCCACATGCTGAAACTTTTATCGGACAGATGCTGCCGAGCAGTCGTGGCCGAGTGGTTAAGGCGATGGACTTGAAATCCATTGAGGTTTCCCCGCGCAGGTTCGAATCCTACCGGCTGCGATCGTGTTGTTGATATGTTTTATTTCTCAGAATTTTGTATTTTAAAAGTTAAATAAACAGACTTTCAATAGATTTTTTTTCTGAGCACTTAATTATATTGAACCTCTTCATTCTTGTGGTACATAAATGTGGTCCGTTTTTCTTTTTCTCATAGAAACTAAACTATTTCATTTTTTTTATATTTTTACTTTTGTTCAATATTTGCGAATGTTTTTTTCTTTGAAAAAACCCAAAAAATACATCGCTGATCCGAGAACTTAAATTTGAGTGTAAGGAAGGGGAAGGGAATCACAAGAAACCTTATCCAGGATCAGTATCTGCATTTTTATCCAAATGCTGAAACTTTTATCGGCACGATTCTGCCGAGCAGTCGTGGCCGAGTGGTTAAGGCGATGGACTTGAAATCCATTGGGGTTTCCCCGCGCAGGTTCGAATCCTGCCGGCTGCGTTCGTATTATTGATATTTTTTTTCTCAGAATTTTGTATTTTAAAAGTTAAATAAACAGACTTTCAATACATTTTCTGCTGAGTACGTAATTATATTGAACCTCCTCAGTCTTGGGGATTATAAATGTGGTTCTTTATTCTTTTTATCATAGAAACTAAACTATTTCATTTTTTTACATTTTTACTTTACTTCAATATTTGCGAATGTTTTTTGCTTTGAAAAAAACCCCAAAAATACATCGCTGATCCGAGAACTTAAATTTGAGTGTAAGGAAGGGGAAGGGAATCACAAGAAACCTTATCCAGGATCAGTATCTGCATTTTTATCCAAATGCTGAAACTTTTATCGGATCGACTCTGCCGAGCAGTCGTGGCCGAGTGGTTAAGGCGTTGGACTTGAAATCCATTGGGGTTTCCCCGCGCAGGTTCGAAACCTGCCGGCTGCGTTCGTATTATTGAAATTTTTTTTCTCAGAATTTTGTATTTTAAAAGTTAACTAAACAGACTTTCAATACATTTTCTGCTGAGTACGTAATTATATTGAACCTCCTCAGTCTTGGGGATTATAAATGTGGTTGTTTATTCTTTTTATCATAGAAACTAAACTGTTTCATTTTTTTACATTTTTACTTTACTTCAATATTTGCGAATGTTTTTTTCTTTGAAAAAACCCAAAAAATACATCGCTGATCCGAGAACTTAAATTTGAATGTAAGGAAGGGAAAGGGAATCACAAGAAATCTTATCCAGGGTCAGTATCGCCCCACCAGTGGCTGAGCGGTTGTGCTCTCGAAGCTGGTAGACGGGAGGTGCTGGATTCGATCCCAATCGCGCCCGTCGGCCTAATCGTTCGGAGTTTTCGTGGTTTTCTTCGAGCCGTGGATTTATCCATGCGTAAATACGAGTTAGGTTCCCTTAGAAAGACCCCCACGAAGGGCATTCCCCCCGGGCCTATATCCCTAGTGTAGATAATTGGCCGTCAATACTCAACCCAGGGTCAGTATCTGCATTTTTATCCACATGCTGAAACTTTTATCGGACATATGCTGCCGAGCAGTCGTGGCCGAGTGGTTAAGGCGATGGACTTGAAATCCATTGGGGATTCCCCGCGCAGGTTCGAATCCTACCGGCTGCGATCGTGTTGTTGATATGTTTTATTTCTCAGAATTTTGTATTTTAAAAGTTAAATAAACAGACTTTCAATAGATTTTCTTCTGAGTACTTAATTATATTGAACCTCTTCATTCTTGTGGTATATAAATGTGGTCCTTTTTTCTTTTTCTCATAGAAACTAAACTATTTCATTTTTTTACATTTTTACTTTAGTTCAATATTTGCGAATGTTTTTTGCTTTGAAAAAAAACCAAAAAATGCATCGCTGATCCGAGAACGTAAATTTGAGTGTAAGGAAGGGGAAGGGAATCACAAGAAATCTTTTGCCCCACCAGTGGCTGAGAGGTTGTGCTCTCGAAGCTGGTAGACGGGAGGTGCTGGGTTCGATCCCAATCGCGCCCGTCGGCCTAATCGTTCGGAGTTTTCGTGGTTTTCTTCGAACCGTGGATTTATCCATGCGTAAATACGGGTTAGGTTCCCTTAGAAAGACCCCCACGAAGGGCACTCCCCCCGGGCCTATATCCCTAGCGTAGATAATTGGCCGTCAACAATCAACAATCAACCCAACACAAGAAATCTTATCCATGATCAGTATCTGCATTTTTATCCAAATGCTGAAACTTTTATCGGAATGATTCTGCCGAGCAATCGTGGCCGTGTGGTTAAGGCGATGGACTTGAAATCCATTGGGGTTTCCCCGCGCAGGTTCGAATCTTGCCGGCTGCGTTCGTATTATTGAAATTTTTTTCTCAGAATTTTGTATTTAAAAAGTTAAATAAACAGACTTTCAATACATTTTCTGCTGAGTACGTAATTATTTTGAACCTCCTCAGTCTTGGGGTTTATAAATGTAGTTCTTTATTCTTTTTATCATAGAAACTAAACTATTTCATTTTTTTACATTTTTACTTTACTTCAATATTTGCGAATGTTTTTTGCTTTGAAACAAAACCAAAAAAGTGCAACGCGGATCCGAGAACTTACTTTGAGTGTAAGGAAGGGGAAGGGAATCACAAGAAATCTTATCCAGGGTCAGTATCTGCATTTTTATCCACATGCTGAAACTTTTATCGGACAGATGCTGCCGAGCAGTCGTGGCCGAGTGGTTAAGGCGATGGACTTGAAATCCATTGAGGTTTGCCCGCGCAGGTTCGAATCCTACCGGCTACGATCGTGTTGTTGATATGTTTTATTTCTCAGAATTTTGTATTTTAAAAGTTAAATAAACAGACTTTCAATAGATTTTTTTCTGAGCACTTAATTATATTGAACCTCTTCATTCTTGTGGTACATAAATGTGGTCCGTTTTTCTTTTTCTCATAGAAACTGAACTATTTCATTTTTTTTATATTTTTACTTTAGTTCAATATTTGCGAATGTTTTTTGCTTTGAAAAAAAAAAACCAAAAAATGCATAGCTGATCCGAGAACGTAAATTTGAGTGTAAGGAAGGGGAAGGGAATCACAAGAAACCTTATCCAGGATCAGTATCTGCATTTTTATCCAAATGCTGAAACTTTTATCGGCACGATTCTGCCGAGCAGTCGTGGCCGAGTGGTTAAGGCGATGGACTTGAAATCCATTGGGGTTTCCCCGCGCAGGTTCGAATCCTGCCGGCTGCGTTCGTATTATTGATATTTTTTTTCTCAGAATTTTGTATTTTAAAAGTTAAATAAACAGACTTTCAATACATTTTCTGCTGAGTACGTAATTATATTGAACCTCCTCAGTCTTGGGGATTATAAATGTGGTTCTTTATTCTTTTTATCATAGAAACTAAACTATTTCATTTTTTTACATTTTTACTTTACTTCAATATTTGCGAATGTTTTTTGCTTTGAAAAAAACCCCAAAAATATATCGCTGATCCGAGAACTTAAATTTGAGTGTAAGGAAGGGGAAGGGAATCACAAGAAACCTTATCCAGGATCAGTATCTGCATTTTTATCCAAATGCTGAAACTTTTATCGGATCGACTCTGCCGAGCAGTCGTGGCCGAGTGGTTAAGGCGTTGGACTTGAAATCCATTGGGGTTTCCCCGCGCAGGTTCGAAACCTGCCGGCTGCGTTCGTATTATTGAAATTTTTTTTCTCAGAATTTTGTATTTTAAAAGTTAACTAAACAGACTTTCAATACATTTTCTGCTGAGTACGTAATTATATTGAACCTCCTCAGTCTTGGGGATTATAAATGTGGTTCTTTATTCTTTTTATCATAGAAACTAAACTATTTCATTTTTTTACATTTTTACTTTACTTCAATATTTGCGAATGTTTTTTGCTTTGAAAAAAACCCCAAAAATACATCGCTGATCCGAGAACTTAAATTTGAGTGTAAGGAAGGGGAAGGGAATCACAAGAAACCTTATCCAGGATCAGTATCTGCATTTTTATCCAAATGCTGAAACTTTATCGGAACGATTCTGCCGAGCATTCGTGGCCGAGTGGTTAAGGCGATGGACTTGAAATCCATTGTGGTTTCCCCGCGCAGGTTCGAATCCCGCCGGCTGCGTTCGTATTATTTATACTTTTTTTCTCAGAATTTATTTTAAAAGTTAAATAAACAGACTTTCAATACATTTTCTGCTGAGTACGTAATTATATTGAACCTCCTCAGTCTTGGGGTTTATAAATGTGGTTCTTTATTCTTTTTATCATAGAAACTAAACTATTTCATTTTTTTTACATTTTTACTTTACTTCAATATTTGCGAATGTTTTTTTCTTTGAAAAAACCCAAAAAATACATCGCTGATCCGAGAACTTAAATTTGAATGTAAGGAAGGGAAAGGGAATCACAAGAAATCTTATCCAGGGTCAGTATCGCCCCACCAGTGGCTGAGCGGTTGTGCTCTCGAAGCTGGTAGACGGGAGGTGCTGGATTCGATCCCAATCGCGCCCGTCGGCCTAATCGTTCGGAGTTTTCGTGGTTTTCTTCGAGCCGTGGATTTATCCATGCGTAAATACGAGTTAGGTTCCCTTAGAAAGACCCCCACGAAGGGCATTCCCCCCGGGCCTATATCCCTAGTGTAGATAATTGGCCGTCAATACTCAACCCAGGGTCAGTATCTGCATTTTTATCCACATGCTGAAACTTTTATCGGACATATGCTGCCGAGCAGTCGTGGCCGAGTGGTTAAGGCGATGGACTTGAAATCCATTGAGGATTCCCCGCGCAGGTTCGAATCCTACCGGCTGCGATCGTGTTGTTGATATGTTTTATTTCTCAGAATTTTGTATTTTAAAAGTTAAATAAACAGACTTTCAATAGATTTTTTTCTGAGCACTTAATTATATTGAACCTCTTCATTCTTGTGGTACATAAATGTGGTCCGTTTTTCTTTTTCTCATAGAAACTGAACTATTTCATTTTTTTTATATTTTTACTTTAGTTCAATATTTGCGAATGTTTTTTGCTTTGAAAAAAAAAAAACCAAAAAATGCATAGCTGATCCGAGAACGTAAATTTGAGTGTAAGGAAGGGGAAGGGAATCACAAGAAACCTTATCCAGGATCAGTATCTGCATTTTTATCCAAATGCGGAAACTTTTATCGGAACGATTCTGCCGAGCAGTCGTGGCCGAGTGGTTAAGGCGATGGACTTGAAATCCATTGGGGTTTCCCCGCGCAGGTTCGAATCCTGCCGGCTGCTTTCGTATTATTTAAATTTTTTTTCTCAGAATTTTGTATTTTAAAAGTTAACTAAACAGACTTTCAATACATTTTCTGCTGAGTACGTAATTATATTGAACCTCCTCAGTCTTGGGGATTATAAATGTGGTTGTTTATTCTTTTTATCATAGAAACTAAACTATTTCATTTTTTTACATTTTTACTTTACTTCAATATTTGCGAATGTTTTTTTCTTTGAAAAAAACCCAAAAAATACATCGCTGATCCGAGAACTTAAATTTGAGTGTAAGGAAGGTGAAGGGAATCACAAGAAATCTCATCCAGGATCAGTATCTGCATTTATATCCAAATGCTGAAACTTTTATCGGAAAGATTCTGCCGAGCATTCGTGGCCGAGTGGTTAAGGCGATGGATTTGAAATCCATTGGGGTTTCCCCGCGCAGGTTCGAATCCTGCCGGCTGCGTTCGTATTATTGAAATTTCTTTTCTCAGAATTTTGTATTTTAAATGTTAACTAAACAGACTTTCAATACATTTTCTGCTGAGTACGTAATTATATTGAACCTCCTCAGTCTTGGGGATTATAAATGTGGTTGTTTATTCTTTTTATCATAGAAACTAAACTATTTCATTTTTTTACATTTTTACTTTACTTCAATATTTGCGAATGTTTTTTTCTTTGAAAAAAACCCAAAAAATACATCGCTGATCCGAGAACTTAAATTTGAGTGTAAGGAAGGTGAAGGGAATCACAAGAAATCTCATCCAGGATCAGTATCTGCATTTATATCCAAATGCTGAAACTTTTATCGGAAAGATTCTGCCGAGCATTCGTGGCCGAGTGGTTAAGGCGATGGACTTGAAATCCATTGGGGTTTCACCGCGCAGGTTCGAATCCTGCCGGCTGCGTTCGTATTATTGAAATTTCTTTTCTCAGAATTTTGTATTTTAAAAGTTAACTAAACAGACTTTCAATACATTTTCTGCTGAGTACGTAATTATATATAACCTCCTCAGTCTTGGGGATTATAAATGTGGTTGTTTATTCTTTTTATCATAGAAACTAAACTATTTCATTTTTTTACATTTTTACTTTACTTCAATATTTGCGAATGTTTTTTTCTTTGAAAAAAACCAAAAAAATACATCGCTGATCCGAGAACTTACTTTGATTGTAAGGAAGGGGCAGGGAATCACAAGAAATCTTATCCAGGGTCAGTATCTGCATTTTTATCCACATGATGAAACTTTAACGGACAGATGCTGCCGAGCAGTCGTGGCCGAGTGGTGAAGGCGATGGACTTGAAATCCATTGAGGTTTCCCCGCGCAGGTTCGAATCCTACCGGCTGCCATCGTGTTGTTGATATGTTTTATTTCTCAGAATTTTGTATTTTAAAAGTTAAATAAACAGACTTTCAATAGATTTTCTTCTGAGTACTTAATTATATTGAACCTCTTCATTCTTGTGGTACATAAATGTGGTCCTTTGTTCTTTTTCTCATAGAAACTAAACTATTTCATTTTTTTACATTTTTACTTTACTTCAATATTTGCGAATGTTTTTTCTTTGAAAAAAACCCAAAAAATACATCGCTGATCCGAGAACTTAAATTTGAGTGTAAGGAAGGTGAAGGGAATCACAAGAAATATTATCCAGGATCAGTATCTGCATTTTTATCCAAATTGTGAAACTTTTATCGGAAAAATTCTGCCGAGCAGTCGTGGCCGAGTGGTTAAGGCGATGGACTTGAAATCCATTGGGGTTTCCCAGCGCAGGTTCGAAACCTGCCGGTTGCGTTCGTATTATTGAAATTTTTTTTCTCAGAATTTTGTATTTTAAAAGTTAACTAAACAGACTTTCAATACATTTTCTGCTGAGTACGTAATTATATTGAACCTCCTCAGTCTTGGGGATTATAAATGTGGTTGTTTATTCTTTTTATCATAGAAACTAAACTATTTCATTTTTTTACATTTTTACTTTACTTCAATATTTGCGAATGTTTTTTGCTTTGAAAAAAACCCCAAAAATACATCGCTGATCCGAGAACTTAAATTTGAGTGTAAGGAAGGGGAAGGGAATCACAAGAAACCTTATCCAGGATCAGTATCTGCATTTTTATCCAAATGCTGAAACTTTTATCGGGTCGATTCTGCCGAGCAGTCGTGGCCGAGTGGTTAAGGCGATGGACTTGAAATCCATTGGGGTTTCCCCGCGCAGGTTCGAATCCTGCCGGCTGCGTTCGTATTATTGATATTTTTTTTCTCAGAATTGTGTATTTTAAAAGTTAAATAAACAGACTTTCAATACATTTTCTGCTGAGTACGTAATTATATTGAACCTCCTCAGTCTTGGGGATTATAAATGTGGTTCTTTATTCTTTTTATCATAGAAACTAAACTATTTCATTTTTTTACATTTTTACTTTACTTCAATATTTGCGAATGTTTTTTGCTTTGAAAAAAACCCCAAAAATACATCGCTGATCCGAGAACTTAAATTTGAGTGTAAGGAAGGGGAAGGGAATCACAAGAAACCTTATCCAGGATCAGTATCTGCATTTTTATCTAAATGCGGAAACTTTTATCGGAACGATTCTGCCGAGCAGTCGTGGCCGAGTGGTTAAGGCGATGGACTTGAAATCCATTGGGGTTTCCCCGCGCAGGTTCGAATCCTGCCGGCTGCGTTCGTATTATTGAAATTTTTTTTCTCAGAATTTTGTATTTTAAAAGTTAACTAAACAGACTTTCAATACATTTTCTGCTGAGTACGTAATTATATTGAACCTCCTCAGTCTTGGGGATTATAAATGTGGTTGTTTATTCATTTTATCATAGAAACTAAACTATTTCATTTTTTTACATTTTTACTTTACTTCAATATTTGCGAATGTTTTTTTCTTTGAAAAAAACCCAAAAAATACATCGCTGATCCGAGAACTTACTTTGATTGTAAGGAATCGGAAGGGAATCACAAGAAATCTTATCCAGGGTCAGTATCTGCATTTTTATCCACATGATGAAACTTTAACGGACACATGCTGCCGAGCAGTCGTGGCCGAGTGGTTAAGGCGATGGACTTGAAATCCATTGAGGTTTCCCCGCGCAGGTTCGAATCCTACCGGCTGCCATCGTGTTGTTGATATGTTTTATTTCTCAGAATTTTGTATTTTAAAAGTTAAATAAACAGACTTTCAATAGATTTTCTTCTGAGTACTTAATTATATTGAACCTCTTCATTCTTGTGGTACATAAATGTGGTCCTTTGTTCTTTTTCTCATAGAAACTAAACTATTTCATTTTTTTACATTTTTACTTTACTTCAATATTTGCGAATGTTTTTTCTTTGAAAAAAACCCAAAAAATACATCGCTGATCCGAGAACTTAAATTTGAGTGTAAGGAAGGTGAAGGGAATCACAAGAAATCTTATCTAGGATCAGTATCTGCATTTTTATCCAAATGCTGAAACTTTTATCGGAAAGATTCTGCCGAGCAGTCGTGGCCGAGTGGTTAAGGCGATGGACTTGAAATCCATTGGGGTTTCCCCGCGCAGGTTCGAATCCTGCCGGCTGCGTTCGTATTATTGATATTTTTTTTCTCAGAATTTATTTTAAAAGTTAAATAAACAGACTTTCAATACATTTTCTGCTGTGTACGTAATTATATTGAACCTCCTCAGTCTTGGGGATTATAAATGTGGTTCTATATTCTTTTTATCATAGAAACTAAACTATTTCATTTTTTTACATTTTTACTTTACTTCAATATTTGCGAATGTTTTTTTCTTTGAAAAAAACCCAAATAATACATCGCTGATCCGAGAACTTAAATTTGAGTGTAAGGAAGGTGAAGGGAATCACAAGAAATCTTATCCAGGATCAGTATCTGCATTTTTATCCAAATGCTGAAACTTTTATCGGAAAGATTCTGCCGAGCAGTCGTGGCCGAGTGTTTAAGGCGATGGACTTGAAATCCATTGGGGTTTCCCCGCGCAGGTTCGAATCCTGCCGGCTGCGTTCGTATTATTGATATTTTTTTTCTCAGAATTTTGTATTTTAAAAGTTAACTAAACAGACTTTCAATACATTTTCTGCTGAGTACGTAATTATATTGAACCTCCTCAGTCTTGGGGATTATAAATGTAGTTGTTTATTCTTTTTATCATAGAAAATAAACTATTTCATTTTTTTACATTTTTACTTTACTTCAATATTTGCGAATGTTTTTTTCTTTGAAAAAAACCCAAAAAATACATCGCTGATCCGAGAACTTACTTTGATTGTAAGGAAGGGGAAGGGAATCACAAGAAATCTTATCCAGGGTCAGTATCTGCATTTTTATCCACATGATGAAACTTTAACGGACAGATGCTGCCGAGCAGTCGTGGCCGAGTGGTGAAGGCGATGGACTTGAAATCCATTGAGGTTTCCCCGCGCAGGTTCGAATCCTACCGGCTGCCATCGTGTTGTTGATATGTTTTATTTCTCAGAATTTTGTATTTTAAAAGTTAAATAAACAGACTTTCAATAGATTTTCTTCTGAGTACTTAATTATATTGAACCTCTTCATTCTTGTGGTACATAAATGTGGTCCTTTGTTCTTTTTCTCATAGAAACTAAACTATTTCATTTTTTTACATTTTTACTTTACTTCAATATTTGCGAATGTTTTTTCTTTGAAAAAAACCCAAAAAATACATCGCTGATCCGAGAACTTAAATTTGAGTGTAAGGAAGGTGAAGGGAATCACAAGAAATCTTATCCAGGATCAGTATCTGCATTTTTATCCAAATGCGGAAACTTTTATCGGAACGATTCTGCCGAGCAGTCGTGGCCGAGTGGTTAAGGCGATGGACTTGAAATCCATTGGGGTTTCCCCGCGCAGGTTCGAATCCTGCCGGCTGCGTTCGTATTATCGAAATTTTTTTTCTCAGAATTTTGTATTTTAAAAGTTAACTAAACAGACTTTCAATACATTTTCTGCTGAGTACGTAATTATATTGAACCTCCTCAGTCTTGGGGATTATAAATGTGGTTGTTTATTCTTTTTATCATAGAAACTAAACTATTTCATTTTTTTACATTTTTACTTTACTTCAATATTTGCGAATGTTTTTTTCTTTGAAAAAAACCCAAAAAATACATCGCTGATCCGAGAACTTAAATTTGAGTGTAAGGAAGGTGAAGGGAATCACAAGAAATCTTATCCAGGATCAGTATCTGCATTTATATCCAAATGCTGAAACTTTTATCGGAAAGATTCTGCCGAGCATTCGTGGCCGAGTGGTTAAGGCGATGGACTTGAAATCCATTGAGGTTTCCGCCCCACCAGTGGCTGAGAGGTTGTGCTCTCGAAGCTGGTAGACGGGAGGTGCTGGGTTCGCTCCCAATCGCGCCCGTCGGCCTAGTCGCTCGGAGTTTTCGTGGTTTTCTTTCGAGCCGTGGATTTTCTCCATGCGTAAATACGGATTAGGTTCCCTTAGAAAGACCCCCACGAAGGGCACTCCCCCTGGGCCTATATCCCTAGTGTCGATAATTGGCCGTCAATAATCAACCCAACCCATTGAGGTTTCCCCGCGAGGGTTCGAATCTTACCGGCTGCCATCGTGTTGTTGATATGTTTTATTTCTCAGAATTTTGTATTTTAAAAGTTAAATAAACAGACTTTCAATAGATTTTCTTCTGAGTACTTAATTATATTGAACCTCTTCATTCTTGTGGTACATAAATGTGGTCCTTTGTTCTTTTTCTCATAGAAACTAAACTATTTCATTTTTTTACATTTTTACTTTACTTCAATATTTGCGAATGTTTTTTCTTTGAAAAAAACCCAAAAAATACATCGCTGATCCGAGAACTTAAATTTGAGTGTAAGGAAGGTGAAGGGAATCACAAGAAATCTTATCCAGGATCAGTATCTGCATTTTTATCCAAATGCTGAAACTTTTATCGGAGAGATTCTGCCAAGCAGTCGTGGCCGAGTGGTTATGGCGATGGACTTGAAATCCATTGGGGTTTCCCCGCGCAGGTTCGAATCCTGCCGGCTGCGTTCGTATTATTGATATTTTTTTTTCTCAGAATTTATTTTAAAAGTTAAATAAACAGACTTTCAATACATTTTCTGCTGAGTACGTAATTATATTGAACCTCCTCAGTCTTGGGGTTTATAAATATGGTTCTTTATTCTTTTTATCATAGAAACTAAACTATTTCATTTTTTTACATTTTTACTTTACTTCAATATTTGCGAATGTTTTTTCTTTGAAAAAAACCCAAAAAATACATCGCTGATCCGAGAACTTAAATTTGAGTGTAAGGAAGGTGAAGGGAATCACAAGAAATCTTATCCAGGATCAGTATCTGCATTTTTATCCAAATGCGGAAACTTTTATCGGAACGATTCTGCCGAGCAGTCGTGGCCGAGTGGTTAAGGCGATGGACTTGAAATCCATTGGGGTTTCCCCGCGCAGGTTCGAATCCTGCCGGCTGCGTTCGTATTATCGAAATTTTTTTTCTCAGAATTTTGTATTTTAAAAGTTAACTAAACAGACTTTCAATACATTTTCTGCTGAGTACGTAATTATATTGAACCTCCTCAGTCTTGGGGATTATAAATGTGGTTGTTTATTCTTTTTATCATAGAAACTAAACTATTTCATTTTTTTACATTTTTACTTTACTTCAATATTTGCGAATGTTTTTTTCTTTGAAAAAAACCCAAAAAATACATCGCTGATCCGAGAACTTAAATTTGAGTGTAAGGAAGGTGAAGGGAATCACAAGAAATCTTATCCAGGATCAGTATCTGCATTTATATCCAAATGCTGAAACTTTTATCGGAAAGATTCTGCCGAGCATTCGTGGCCGAGTGGTTAAGGCGATGGACTTGAAATCCATTGGGGTTTCACCGCGCAGTTTCGAATCCTGACGGCTGCGTTCGTATTATTGAAATTTTTTTTCTCAGAATTTTGTATTTTAAAAGTTAACTAAACAGACTTTCAATACATTTTCTGCTGAGTACGTAATTATATTGAACCTCCTCAGTCTTGGGGATTATAAATGTGGTTGTTTATTCATTTTATCATAGAAACTAAACTATTTCATTTTTTTACATTTTTTCTTTACTTCAATATTTGCGAGCGAATTTTTTTTGCTTTAAAACAAAACCAAAAAAGTGCAACGCGGATCCGAGAACTTACTTTGAGTGTAAGGAAGGGGAAGGGAATCACAAGAAATCTTATCCAGGGTCAGTATCTGCATTTTTATCCACATGCTGAAACTTTTATCGGACAGATGCTGCCGAGCAGTCGTGGCCGAGTGGTTGAGGCAGTGGACTTGGAATCCATTGAGGTTTCCCCGCGCAGGTTCGAATCCTACCGGCTGCGATCGTGTTGTTGATATGTTTTATTTCTCAGAATTTTGTATTTTAAAAGTTAAATAAACAGATTTTCAATAGATTTTCTTCTGAGTACTTAATTATATTGAACCTCTTCATTCTTGTGGTACATAAATGTGGTCCTTTGTTCTTTTTCTCATAGAAACTAAACTATTTCATTTTTTTTACATTTTTACTTTACTTCAATATTTGCGAATGTTTTTTGCTTTGAAACAAAACCAAAAAAGTGCAACGCGGATTCGAGAACTTACTTTGAGTGTAAGGAAGGGGAAGGGAATCACAAGAAATCTTATCCAGGATCAGTATCTGCATTTTTATCCAAATGCTGAAACTTTTATCGGAAAGATTCTGCCGAGCAGTCGTGGCCGAGTGGTTAAGGCAATGGACTTGAAATCCATTGGGGTTTCCCCGCGCAGGTTCGAATCCCGCCGGCTGCGTTCGTATTATTGATATTTTTTTTCTCAGAATTTTGTATTTTAAAAGTTAACTAAACAGACTTTCAATACATTTGCTGCTGAGCACGTAATTATATTGAACCTCCTCAGTCTTGGGTTTTATAAATGTGGTTCTTCATTCTTTTTATCATAGAAACTAAACTATTTCATTTTTTTACATTTTTACTTTATTTCAATATTTGCGAATGTTTTTTTCTTTGAAAAAAACCCAAAAAATACATCTCTGATCCGAGAACTTAAATTTGAGTGTAAGGAAGGGGAAGGGAATCACAAGAAACCTTATCCAGGATCAGTATCTGCATTTTTATCCAAATGCTGAGACTTTTATCGGAAAGGTTCTGCCGAGCACTCGTGGCCGAGTGGTTAAGGCGATGTAATTGAAATCCATTGGGGTTTCCCCGCGCAGGTTCGAATCCTACCGGCTGCGATCGTGTTGTTGATATGTTTTATTTCTCAGAATTTTGAATTTTAAAAGTTAAATAAACAGACTTTCAATAGATTTTCTTCTGAGTACTTAATTATATTGAACCTCTTCATTCTTCTGGTACATAAATGTGGTCCTTTGTTCTTTTTCTCATAGAAACTAAACTATTTCATTTTTTTTTACATTTTTACTTTAGTTCAATATTTGCGAATGTTTTTTGCTTTGAAAAAAAAACCAAAAAATGCATCGCTGATCCGAGAACGTAAATTTGAGTGTAAGGAAGGGGAAGGGAATCACAAGAAATCTTATCCAGGATCAGTATCTGCATTTTTATCCAAATGCTGAAACTTTTATCGGAAGATTCTGCCGAGCAGTCGTGGCCGAGTGGTTAAGGCGATGGACTTGAAATCCATTGGGGTTTCCCCGCGCAGATTCGAATCCTGCCGGCTGCGTTCGTATTATTGATATTTTTTTTCTCAGAATTTTGTATTTTAAAAGTTAACTAAACAGACTTTCAATACATTTTCTGCTGAGTACGTAATTATATTGAACCTCCTCAGTCTTGGGGATTATAAATGTGGTTCTTTATTCTTTTTATCATAGAAACTAAACTATTTCATTTTTTTACATTTTTACTTTACTTCAATATTTGCGAATGTTTTTTTCTTTGAAAAAAACCCAAAAAATACATCGCTGATCCGAGAACTTAAATTTGAGTGTAAGGAAGGTGAAGGGAATCACAAGAAATCTTATCCAGGATCAGTATCTGCATTTTTATCCAAATGCTGAAACTTTTATCGGAAAGATTCTGCCGAGCAGTCGTGGCCGAGTGTTTAAGGCGATGGACTTGAAATCCATTGGGGTTTCCCCGCGCAGGTTCGAATCCTGCCGGCTGCGTTCGTATTATTGATATTTTTTTTCTCAGAATTTTGTATTTTAAAAGTTAAATAAACAGACTTTCAATACATTTTCTGCTGAGTACGTAATTATATTGAACATCCTCAGTCTTGGGGTTTATAAATGTGGTTCTTTATTCTTTTTATCATAGAAACTAAACTATTTCATTTTTTTACATTTTTACTTTACTTCAATATTTGCGAATGTTTTTTTCTTTGAAAAAAAACCCAAAAAATACATCTCTGATCCGAGAACTTAAATTTGAGTGTAAGGAAGGGGAAGGGAATCACAAGAAACCTTATCCAGGGTCAGTATCTGCATTTTTATCCACATGCTGAAACTTTTATCGGACAGATGCTGCCGAGCAGTCGTGGCCGAGTGGTTGAGGCAGTGGACTTGGAATCCATTGAGGTTTCCCCGCGCAGGTTCGAATCCTACCGGCTGCGATCGTGTTGTTGATATGTTTTATTTCTCAGAATTTTGTATTTTAAAAGTTAAATAAACAGATTTTCAATAGATTTTCTTCTGAGTACTTAATTATATTGAACCTCTTCATTCTTGTGGTACATAAATGTGGTCCTTTGTTCTTTTTCTCATAGAAACTAAACTATTTCATTTTTTTTACATTTTTACTTTACTTCAATATTTGCGAATGTTTTTTGCTTTGAAACAAAACCAAAAAAGTGCAACGCGGATTCGAGAACTTACTTTGAGTGTAAGGAAGGGGAAGGGAATCACAAGAAATCTTATCCAGGATCAGTATCTGCATTTTTATCCAAATGCTGAAACTTTTATCGGAAAGATTCTGCCGAGCAGTCGTGGCCGAGTGGTTAAGGCAATGGACTTGAAATCCATTGGGGTTTCCCCGCGCAGGTTCGAATCCCGCCGGCTGCGTTCGTATTATTGATATTTTTTTTCTCAGAATTTTGTATTTTAAAAGTTAACTAAACAGACTTTCAATACATTTGCTGCTGAGCACGTAATTATATTGAACCTCCTCAGTCTTGGGGTTTATAAATGTGGTTCTTCATTCTTTTTATCATAGAAACTAAACTATTTCATTTTTTTACATTTTTACTTTATTTCAATATTTGCGAATGTTTTTTTCTTTGAAAAAACCCCAAAAAATACATCTCTGATCCGAGAACTTAAATTTGAGTGTAAGGAAGGGGAAGGGAATCACAAGAAACCTTATCCAGGATCAGTATCTGCATTTTTATCCAAATGCTGAGACTTTTATCGGAAAGGTTCTGCCGAGCACTCGTGGCCGAGTGGTTAAGGCGATGTAATTGAAATCCATTGGGGTTTCCCCGCGCAGGTTCGAATCCTACCGGCTGCGATCGTGTTGTTGATATGTTTTATTTCTCAGAATTTTGAATTTTAAAAGTTAAATAAACAGACTTTCAATAGATTTTCTTCTGAGTACTTAATTATATTGAACCTCTTCATTCTTCTGGTACATAAATGTGGTCCTTTGTTCTTTTTCTCATAGAAACTAAACTATTTCATTTTTTTTTACATTTTTACTTTAGTTCAATATTTGCGAATGTTTTTTGCTTTGAAAAAAAAACCAAAAAATGCATCGCTGATCCGAGAACGTAAATTTGAGTGTAAGGAAGGGGAAGGGAATCACAAGAAATCTTATCCAGGATCAGTATCTGCATTTTTATCCAAATGCTGAAACTTTTATCGGAAGATTCTGCCGAGCAGTCGTGGCCGAGTGGTTAAGGCGATGGACTTGAAATCCATTGGGGTTTCCCCGCGCAGATTCGAATCCTGCCGGCTGCGTTCGTATTATTGATATTTTTTTTCTCAGAATTTTGTATTTTAAAAGTTAACTAAACAGACTTTCAATACATTTTCTGCTGAGTACGTAATTATATTGAACCTCCTCAGTCTTGGGGATTATAAATGTGGTTCTTTATTCTTTTTATCATAGAAACTAAACTATTTCATTTTTTTACATTTTTACTTTACTTCAATATTTGCGAATGTTTTTTTCTTTGAAAAAAACCCAAAAAATACATCGCTGATCCGAGAACTTAAATTTGAGTGTAAGGAAGGTGAAGGGAATCACAAGAAATCTTATCCAGGATCAGTATCTGCATTTTTATCCAAATGCTGAAACTTTTATCGGAAAGATTCTGCCGAGCAGTCGTGGCCGAGTGTTTAAGGCGATGGACTTGAAATCCATTGGGGTTTCCCCGCGCAGGTTCGAATCCTGCCGGCTGCGTTCGTATTATTGATATTTTTTTTCTCAGAATTTTGTATTTTAAAAGTTAAATAAACAGACTTTCAATACATTTTCTGCTGAGTACGTAATTATATTGAACATCCTCAGTCTTGGGGTTTATAAATGTGGTTCTTTATTCTTTTTATCATAGAAACTAAACTATTTCATTTTTTTACATTTTTACTTTACTTCAATATTTGCGAATGTTTTTTTCTTTGAAAAAAAACCCAAAAAATACATCTCTGATCCGAGAACTTAAATTTGAGTGTAAGGAAGGGGAAGGGAATCACAAGAAACCTTATCCAGGATCAGTATCTGCATTTTTATCCAAATGCTGAAACTTTTATCGGAAAGTTTCTGCCGAACACTTGTGTCCGAGTGGTTAAGGCGATGGACTTGAAATCCATTGGGGTTTCCCCGCGCAGGTTCGACTTCTACCGGCTGCGATCGTGTTGTTGATATGATTTATTTCTCAGAATTTTGTATTTTAAAAGTTAAATAAACAGACTTTCAATAGATTTTCTTCTGAGTACTTAATTATATTGAACCTCTTCATTCTTGTGGTACATAAATGTGGTCCTTTGATCTTTTTCTCATAGAAACTAAACTATTTCATTTTTTTACATTTTTACATTACATCAAGATTTGCAAATGTTTTTTTCTTTGAAAAAAACCCAAAAAATACATCGCTGATCCGAGAACTTAAATTTGAGTGTAAGGAAGGCGAAGGGAATCACAAGAAACCTTATCCAGGATCAGTATCTGCATTTTTATCCAAATTGTGAAACTTTTATCAGAAAGATTCTGCCGAGCAGTCGTGGCTGAGTGGTTAAGGCGATGGACTTGAAATCCATTGGGGTTTCCAATCGCAGGTTCGAATCCTGCCGGCTGCGTTCGTATTATTGATATTTTTTTTCTCAGAATTTTGTATTTTAAAAGTTAACTAAACAGACTTTCAATACATTTTCTGCTGAGTACGTAATTATATTGAACCTCCTCAGTCTTGGGGATTATAAATGTGGTTGTTTATTCTTTTTATCATAGAAACTAAACTATTTCATTTTTTTACATTTTTACTTTACTTCAATATTTGCGAATGTTTTTTTCTTTGAAAAAAACCCCAAAAATACATCGCTGATCCGAGAACTTAAATTTCAGTGTAAGGAAGGTGAAGGGAATCACAAGAAATCTTATCCAGGATCAGTATCTGCATTTATATCCAAATGCTGAAACTGTTATCGGAAAGATTCTGCCGAGCATTCGTGGCCGAGTGGTTAAGGCGATGGACTTGAAATCCATTGGGGTTTCACCGCGCAGGTTCGAATCCTGCCGGCTGTGTTCGTATTATTGAAATTTTTTTTCTCAGAATTTTGTATTTTAAAAGTTAACTAAACAGACTTTCAATACATTTTCTGCTGAGTACGTAATTATATTGAACCTCCTCAGTCTTGGGGATTATAAATGTGGTTGTTTATTCTTTTTATCATAGAAACTAAACTATTTCATTTTTTTACACTTTTACTTTACTTCAATATTTGCGAATGTTTTTTTCTTTGAAAAAAACCCAAAAAATACATCGCTGATCCGAGAACTTAAATTTGAGTGTAAGGAAGGCAAAGGGAATCACAAGAAACCTTATCCAGGATCAGTATCTGCATTTTTATCCAAATTGTGAAACTTTTATCGGAAAGATTCTGCCGAGCAGTCGTGGCCGAGTGGTTAAGGCGATGGACTTGAAATCCATTGGGGTTTCCAATCGCAGGTTCGAATCCTGCCGGCTACGTTCGTATTATTGATATTTTTTTTCTCAGAATTTTGTATTTTAAAAGTTAAATAAACAGACTTTCAATACATTTTCTGCTGAGTACGTAATTATATTGAACCTGCTCAGTCTTGGGGTTTATAAATGTGGTTCTTTATTCTTTTTATCATAGAAACTAAACTATTTCATTTTTTTACATTTTTACTTTACTTCAATATTTGCGAATGTTATTTTCTTTGAAAAAAACCCAAAAAATACATCGCTGATCCGAGAACTTAAATTTCAGTGTAAGGAAGGTGAAGGGAATCACAAGAAATCTTATCCAGGATCAGTATCTGCATTTATATCCAAATGCTGAAACTGTTATCGGAAAGATTCTGCCGAGCATTCGTGGCCGAGTGGTTAAGGCGATGGACTTGAAATCCATTGGGGTTTCACCGCGCAGGTTCGAATCCTGCCGGCTGTGTTCGTATTATTGAAATTTTTTTTCTCAGAATTTTGTATTTTAAAAGTTAACTAAACAGACTTTCAATACATTTTCTGCTGAGTACGTAATTATATTGAACCTCCTCAGTCTTGGGGATTATAAATGTGGTTGTTTATTCTTTTTATCATAGAAACTAAACTATTTCATTTTTTTACATTTTTACTTTACTTCAATATTTGCGAATGTTTTTTTCTTTGAAAAAAACCCAAAAAATACATCGCTGATCCGAGAACTTAAATTTGAGTGTAAGGAAGGCAAAGGGAATCACAAGAAACCTTATCCAGGATCAGTATCTGCATTTTTATCCAAATTGTGAAACTTTTATCGGAAAGATTCTGCCGAGCAGTCGTGGCCGAGTGGTTAAGGCGATGGACTTGAAATCCATTGGGGTTTCCAATCGCAGGTTCGAATCCTGCCGGCTACGTTCGTATTATTGATATTTTTTTTCTCAGAATTTTGTATTTTAAAAGTTAAATAAACAGACTTTCAATACATTTTCTGCTGAGTACGTAATTATATTGAACCTGCTCAGTCTTGGGGTTTATAAATGTGGTTCTTTATTCTTTTTATCATAGAAACTAAACTATTTCATTTTTTTACATTTTTACTTTACTTCAATATTTGCGAATGTTATTTTCTTTGAAAAAAACCCAAAAAATACATCGCTGATCCGAGAACTTAAATTTCAGTGTAAGGAAGGTGAAGGGAATCACAAGAAATCTTATCCAGGATCAGTATCTGCATTTATATCCAAATGCTGAAACTTTTATCGGAAAGATTCTGCCGAGCATTCGTGGCCGAGTGGTTAAGGCGATGGACTTGAAATCCATTGGGGTTTCACCGCGCAGGTTCGAATCCTGCCGGCTGCGTTCGTATTATTGAATTTTTTTTTCTCAGAATTTTGTATTTTAAAAGTTAACTAAACAGACTTTCAATACATTTTCTGCTGAGTACGTAATTATATTGAACCTCCTCAGTCTTGGGGATTATAAATGTGGTTGTTTATTCTTTTTATCATAGAAACTAAACTATTTCATTTTTTTACATTTTTACTTTACTTCAATATTTGCGAATGTTTTTTTCTTTGAAAAAAAACCCAAAAAATACATCGCTGATCCGAGAACTTACTTTGATTGTAAGGAAGGGGAAGGGAATCACAAGAAATCTTATCCAGGGTCAGTATCTGCATTTTTATCCACATGATGAAACTTTAACGGACAGACGCTGCCGAGCAGTCGTGGCCGAGTGGTTAAGGCGATGGACTTGAAATCCATTGAGGTTTCCCCGCGCTGGTTCGAAACCTACCGGCTGCCATCGTATTGTTGATATGTTTTACTTCTCAGAATTTTGTATTTTAAAAGTTAAATAAACAGACTTTCAATAGATTTTCTTCTGAGTACTTAATTATATTGAACCTCTTCATTCTTGTGGTACATAAATATGGTCCTTTGTTCTTTTTCTCATAGAAACTAAACTATTTCATTTTTTTACATTTTTACTTTACTTCAATATTTGCGAATGTTTTTTCTTTGAAAAAAACCCAAAAAATACATCGCTGATCCGAGAACTTAAATTTGAGTGTAAGGAAGGTGAAGGGAATCACAAGAAATATTATCCAGGATCAGTATCTGCATTTTTATCCAAATTGTGAAACTTTTATCGGAAAAATTCTGCCGAGCAGTCGTGGCCGAGTGGTTAAGGCGATGGACTTGAAATCCATTGGGGTTTCCAATCGCAGGTTCGAATCCTGCCGGCTGCGTTCGTATTATTGATATTTTTTTTCTCAGAATTTTGTATTTTAAAAGTTAAATAAACAGACTTTCAATACATTTTCTGCTGAGTACGTAATTATATTGAACCTCCTCAGTCTTGGGGATTATAAATGTGGTTCTTTATTCTTTTTATCATAGAAACTAAACTATTTCATTTTTTTACATTTTTACTTTACTTCAATATTTGCGAATGTTTTTTTCTTTGAAAAAAAACCCAAAAAATACATCTCTGATCCGAGAACTTAAATTTGAGTGTAAGGAAGGGGAAGGGAATCACAAGAAACCTTATCCAGGATCAGTATCTGCATTTTTATCCAAATGCTGAAACTTTTATCGGAAAGGTTCTGCCGAACACTTGTGTCCGAGTGGTTAAGGCGATGGACTTGAAATCCATTGGGGTTTCCCCGCGCAGGTTCGAATTCTACCGGCTGCGATCGTGTTGTTGATATGATTTATTTCTCAGAATTTTGTATTTTAAAAGTTAAATAAACAGACTTTCAATAGATTTTCTTCTGAGTACTTAATTATATTGAACCTCTTCATTCTTGTGGTACATAAATGTGGTCCTTTGATCTTTTTCTCATAGAAACTAAACTATTTCATTTTTTTACATTTTTACTTTACATCAAGATTTGCGAATGTTTTTTTCTTTGAAAAAAACCCCAAAAATACATCGCTGATCCGAGAACTTAAATTTGAGTGTAAGGAAGGCGAAGGGAATCACAAGAAACCTTATCCAGGATCAGTATCTGCATTTTTATCCAAATTGTGAAAATTTTATCGGAAAGATTCTGCCGAGCAGTCGTGGCTGAGTGGTTAAGGCGATGGACTTGAAATCCACTGGGGTTTCCAATCGCAGGTTCGAATCCTGCCGGCTGCGTTCGTATTATTGATATTTTTTTTCTCAGAATTTTGTATTTTAAAAGTTAAATAAACAGACTTTCAATACATTTTCTGCTGAGTACGTAATTATATTGAACCTGCTCAGTCTTGGTGTTTATAAATGTGGTTCTTTATTCTTTTTATCATAGAAACTAAACTATTTCATTTTTTTACATTTTTACTTTACTTCAATATTTGCGAATGTTTTTTGCTTTGAAAAAAACCCAAAAAATACATCGCTGATCCGAGAACTTAAATTTGAGTGTAAGGAAGGGGAAGGGAATCACAAGAAACCTTATCCAGGATCAGTATCTGCATTTTTATCCAAATGCTGAAACTTTTATCGGAACGATTCTGCCGAGCAGTCGTGGCCGAGTGGTTAAGGCGATGGACTTGAAATCCATTGGGGTTTCCCCGCGCAGGTTCGAATCCTGCCGGCTGCGTTCGTATTATTGAAATTTTTTTTCTCAGAATTTTGTATTTTAAAAGTTAACTAAACAGACTTTCAATACATTTTCTGCTGAGTACGTAATTATATTGAACCTCCTCAGTCTTGGGGATTATAAATGTGGTTGTTTATTCTTTTTATCATAGAAACTAAACTATTTCATTTTTTTACATTTTTACTTTACTTCAATATTTGCGAATGTTTTTTTCTTTGAAAAAAACCCAAAAAATACATCGCTGATCCGAGAACTTAAATTTCAGTGTAAGGAAGGTGAAGGGAATCACAAGAAATCTTATCCAGGATCAGTATCTGCATTTATATCCAAATGCTGAAACTTTTATCGGAAAGATTCTGCCGAGCATTCGTGGCCGAGTGGTTAAGGCGATGGACTTGAAATCCATTGGGGTTTCACCGCGCAGGTTCGAATCCTGCCGGCTGCGTTCGTATTATTGAAATTTTTTTTCTCAGAATTTTGTATTTTAAAAGTTAACTAAACAGACTTTCAATACATTTTCTGCTGAGTACGTAATTATATTGAACCTCCTCAGTCTTGGGGATTATAAATGTGGTTGTTTATTCTTTTTATCATAGAAACTAAACTATTTCATTTTTTTACATTTTTACTTTACTTCAATATTTGCGAATGTTTTTTTCTTTGAAAAAAAACCCAAAAAATACATCGCTGATCCGAGAACTTACTTTGATTGTAAGGAAGGGGAAGGGAATCACAAGAAATCTTATCCAGGGTCAGTATCTGCATTTTTATCCACATGATGAAACTTTAACGGACAGATACTGCCGAGCAGTCGTGGCCGAGTGGTTAAGGCGATGGACTTGAAATCCATTGAGGTTTCCCCGCGCAGGTTCGAATCCTACCGGCTGCCATCGTGTTGTTGATATGTTTTACTTCTCAGAATTTTGTATTTTAAAAGTTAAATAAACAGACTTTCAATAGATTTTCTTCTGAGTACTTAATTATATTGAACCTCTTCATTCTTGTGGTACATAAATATGGTCCTTTGTTCTTTTTCTCATAGAAACTAAACTATTTCATTTTTTTACATTTTTACTTTACTTCAATATTTGCGAATGTTTTTTCTTTGAAAAAAACCCAAAAAATACATCGCTGATCCGAGAACTTAAATTTGAGTGTAAGGAAGGTGAAGGGAATCACAAGAAATATTATCCAGGATCAGTATCTGCATTTTTATCCAAATGCTGAAACTTTTATCGGAAAGATTCTGCCGAGCAGTCGTGGCCAAGTGGTTAAGGCGATGGACTTGAAATCCATTGGGGTTTCCCCGCGCAGGTTCGAATCCTGCCGGCTGCGTTCGTATTATTGATATTTATTTTAAAAGTTAAATAAACAGACTTTCAATACATTTTCTGCTGAGTACGTAATTATATTGAACCTCCTCAGTCTTGGGGTTTATAAATGTGGTTCTTTATTCTTTTTATCATAGAAACTAAACTATTTCATTTTTTTACATTTTTACTTTACTTCAATATTTGCGAATGTTTTTTGCTTTGAAACAAAATCAAAAAAGTGCAACGCGGATTCGAGAACTTACTTTGAGTGTAAGGAAGGGGAAGGGAATCACAAGAAATCTTATCCAGGATCAGTATCTGCATTTTTATCCAAATGCTGAAACTTTTATCGGAAAGATTCTGCCGAGCAGTCGTGGCCGAGTGGTTAAGGCGATGGACTTGAAATCCATTGGGGTTTCCCCGCGCAGGTTCGAATCCTGCCGGCTGCGTTTGTATTATTGATATTTTTTTTCTCAGAATTTTGTATTTTAAAAGTTAACTAAACAGACTTTCAATACATTTTCTGCTGAGCACGTAATTATATTGAACCTCCTCAGTCTTGGGGTTTATAAATGTGGTTCTTCATTCTTTTTATCATAGAAACTAAACTATTTCCTTTTTTACATTTTTACTTTATTTCAATATTTGCGAATGTTTTTTTCTTTGAAAAAAACCCAAAAAATACATCTCAGATCCGAGAACTTAAATTTGAGTGTAAGGAAGGGGAAGGGAATCACAAGAAACCTTATCCAGGATCAGTATCTGCATTTTTATCCAAATGCTGAGACTTTTATCGAAAAGGTTCTGCCGAGCACTCGTGGCCAAGTGGTTAAGGCGATGTAATTGAAATCCATTGGGGTTTCCCCGCGCAGGTTCGAATCCTACCGGCTGCGATCGTGTTGTTGGTATGTTTTATTTCTCAGAATTTTTTATTTTAAAAGTTAAATAAACAGACTTTCAATAGATTTTCTTCTGAGTACTTAATTATATTGAACCTCTTCATTCTTCTGGTACATAAATGTGGTTCTTTATTCTTTTTATCATAGAAACTAAACTATTTCATTTTTTTACATTTTTACTTTACTTCAATATTTGCGAATGTTTTTTTCTTTGAAAAAAAACCCAAAAAATACATCTCTGATCCGAGAACTTAAATTTGAGTGTAAGGAAGGGGAAGGGAATCACAAGAAACCTTATCCAGGATCAGTATCTGCATTTTTATCCAAATGCTGAAACTTTTATCGGAAAGGTTCTGCCGAACACTTGTGTCCGAGTGGTTAAGGCGATGGACTTGAAATCCATTGGGGTTTCCCCGCGCTGGCTCGAATTCTACCGGCTGCGATCGTGTTGTTGATATGATTTATTTCTCAGAATTTTGTATTTTAAAAGTTAAATAAACAGACTTTCAATACATTTTCTGCTGAGTACGTAATTATATTGAACCTCCTCAGTCTTGGGGTTTATAAATGTGGTTCTTTATTCTTTTTATCATAGAAACTAAACTATTTCATTTTTTTACATTTTTACTTTACTTCAATATTTGCGAATGTTTTTTTCTTTGAAAAAAAAACCAAAAAATACATCGATGATCCGAGAAATTAAATTTGAGTGTAAGAAAGGTGAAGGGAATCACAAGAAATATTATCCAGGATCAGTATCTGCATTTTTATCCAAATGCTGAGACTTTTATGGGTAAGATCCTGCCGAGCAGCCGTGGCCGAGTGGTTAAGGCGATGGACTTGAAATCCATTGGGGTTTCCCCGCTCAGGTTCGAATCCTGCCGGCTGCGTTCGTATTCTTGAAAAATTTTTTCTCAGAATTTTGTATTTTAAAAGTTAAATAAACAGACTTTCAATAGATTTTCTGCTGAGTACGTAATTATATTGAATCTCCTCAGTCTTGTGGTACATAAATGTGGTCCTTTGTTCTTTTTCTCATACAAACTAAACTATTTTATTTTTTTTACATTTTTACTTTACTTCAATATTTGCGAATGTCTTTTTCTTTGAAAAAAAACCAAAAAATACATCGATGATCCGAGAAATTAAATTTGAGTGTAAGAAAGGTGAAGGGAATCACAAGAAATCTTATCCAGGATCAGTATCTGCATTTTTATCCAAATGCTGAAACTTTTATCGGAAAGATCCTGCCGAGCAGCCGTGGCCGAGTGGTTAAGGCGATGGACTTGAAATCCATTGGGGTTTCCAATCGCAGGTTCGAATCCTGCCGTCTGCGTTCGTATTATTGATATTTTTTTTCTCAGAATTTTGTATTTTAAAAGTTAACTAAACAGACTTTCAATACATTTTCTGCTGAGTACGTATTTATATTCAACCTCCTCAGTCTTGGGGATTATAAATGTGGTTCTTTATTCTTTTTATCATAGAAATTAAACTATTTCATTTTTTTACATTTTTTCTTTACTTCAATATTTGCGAATGTTTTTTGCTTTGAAACAAAACCAAAAAAGAGCAACGCGGATCCGAGAACTTACTTTGAGTGTAAGGAAGGGGAAGGGAATCACAAGAAATCTTATCCAGGGTCAGTATCTGCATTTTTATCCACATGCTGAAACTTTTATCGGACAGATGCTGCCGAGCAGTCGTGGCCGAGTGGTTAAGGCAATGGACTTGAAATCCATTGAGGTTTCCCCGCGCAGGTTCGAATCCTACCGGCTGCGATCGTGTTGTTGATATGTTTTATTTCTCAGAATTTTGTATTTTAAAAGTTAAATAAACAGACTTTCAATAGATTTTCTTCTGAGTACTTAATTATATTGAACCTCTTCATTCTTGTGGTACATAAATGTGGTCCTTTGTTCTTTTTCTCATAGAAACTAAACTATTTCATTCTTTTTACATTTTTACTTTAGTTCAATATTTGCGAATGTTTTTTGCTTTGAAAAAAAAAAAAAAAAAAAATGCATCGCTGATCCGAGAACGTAAATTTGAGTGTAAGGAAGGGGAATGGAATCACAAGAAATCTTATCCAGGGTCAGTATCTACATTTTTATCCACATGATGAAACTTTTATCGGAAATATGCTGCCGAGCAGTCGTGGCCGAGTGGTTAAGGCGATGGACTTGAAATCCATTGAGGTTTCCCCGCGCAGGTTCGAAACCTACCGGCTGCCATCGTATTGTTGATATTTTTTTCCCTTAGAATTTTGTATTTTAAAAGTTAAATAAACAGATTTTCAATAGATTTTCTTCTGAGTAATTAATTATATTGAACCTCTTCAGTCTTGGTGTATATAAATGTGGTCCTTTATTCATTTTCTCATAGAAACTAAACTGTTTGATTTTTTTACATTTTTTCTTTAATTGAATATTTGCGAATGTTTTTGCTTTTAAAAAAAAACTAAAAAAGTGCAAAGCTGATCCGAGAACTTAAATTTGAGTGTAAGGAAGGGGAATGGAATCACAAGAAATCTTATCCAGTATTAGTATCTGCATTTTTATCCACATGCTGAAACTTTTATCGGAAGGATGCCGTCGAGCAGCCCTGGCCGAGTGGTTAAGGCGATGACCTTTATATCCATTGGGGATTCCACGCGCAGGTTCGAATCCTGCCAGCTGCGGTCGTATTACTGAAATTGTTTTCTCAGAATTTCGTATTTTATAAGTTAACTAAAGAGATTTTCAATAGATTTTCTTCTGAGTACTTAATTATATTGAACCTCTTCAGTCTTGTGGTATATAAATGTGGTCCTTTATTCTTTTTCTCATAGAAACTAAACTGTTTGATTTTTTTACATTTTTACTTTACTTGAATATTTGCGAATGTTTTTTGCTTTGAAACAAAACCAAAAAAGTGCAACGCTGATCCGAGAACTTAAATTTGAGTGTAAGGAAGGGGAAGGGAATCACAAGAAATCTTATCCAGGATCATTATCTGCATTTTTTACCGAATGCTGAATCTTTCATCGGAAAAATACTGCCGAACTGTCGTGGACGAGTGGTTAAGGCGATGGACTTGAAATCCATTGGGGTTTCCCCGCGCAGGTTAGAATGCTGCCAGCTGCGATCGTATTATTGATATTTTTTTCTCAGAATTTTGTATTTTAAAAGTTAAATAAACAGACTTTCAATAGATTTTCTTCTGAGTATTTAATTATATTGAACCTCTTTAGTCTTGGGGTATATAAATGTGGTCCTTTATTCTTTTTCTCATAGAAACTAAACTGTTTGATTTTTTTTACATTTTTACTTTACTTGAATATTTGCGAATGTTTTTTGCTTTGAAACAAAACCAAAAAAGTGCAACGCTGATCCGAGAACTTAGTTTGAGTGTAAGGAAAGCGTAGAGAATCACAAGAAATCTTATCAAGGATCAGTATCTGCATTGTTATTCACATGCTGAAACTTTTATCGGAAATATGCTGCCGAGCAGTCGTGGCCGAGTGGTTACGGCGATGGATTTGAAATCCCATGGGGTTTCCCCGCGCAGTTTCGAATGCTTCCAGCTGCGATCTTATTATTGATATTTTTTTTCTCAGAATTTTGTATTTTAAAAGTTAAATAAATAGACTTTCAAAAGATTTTATTTCTGAGTACTTATTTATGTTTAACCTTTTTAGTGTTGGGGTATAGAAATGTGAGTCTATATCCTTTTTCTGATAGAAACTATACTGTTTGATTTTTTTTACATTTTTACTTTACTTCAATATTTCTGAATGTTTTTTGCTTTGAAACAAAACCAAACAAGTTGGAAATTGTTCGTTAAACGTGAATACGAGGTGCTTTCGTTTTATAACTATTTTCACAATGTAAAAAAAAATCATCCTCATTATTTCGGTGAAATGATTTATGTTATCTGCTATGAGCGTAATGAGCATGCCCTTTTTATTCGTATTAGGTTTGTCCAGGGCTTAATTTCTAATAAAAAAAGTACCGGAGCCCTAATATTCTTCAGTACTAATAACCGTAATGTGTTCTCCCCTCCACCGTCACTCCAATCTGCATATTTATATTTCATACTTATATGTATTTGCAAAATTTAAAGCAATTTTTTTCTTCAGCAAAATAAAAAAATTAAATATATCTATCGGCATTTACAATCAATTGCTGTCAATTATTCCACTTTTTAGTTATCACTCCGGCCGAATAGAAATCTTTGCCTAATTTTAATGTTAATTAAGAGCAGAATTCTCTGATTAAATAAAGTAAGGATTGTGATTTGAAAAAGTGTTAACACAAAAAAAGAATAGTTCGCAGCTGTGTATTTTTATGAAAAAATGAATGAAATTTTCAAAAATAAATATTTATATGCTGAAGAATCGAACAAAGTTTTTAGGCTTCGGTTTTTGAGACTCGTTTGCACTGGGCTCCGGAGCCCAGTATTTATGGGCTCCGGTGGATTCCGACCAGTATTTAAATATTTACTAAAAGCAGAGAAGTACCGGAGCAGATCTCTGGTGGGCTCCGGCACAATTTCAGCCCTGGTCCCAGCTACTATTTGTTCTATTCTATAAGTACCACCTTTCGAAAATTAATCTCTTCCATATACTTAAACAAAGATCTTGAAGAGATGTCTACCATAAATAATTTTTTTGGTAAATTGTGGTACGAATGAATGTAAAAATAGTCTCTAGTCCCGACCCGTAATCGAAAGGTTAATATTAATATATCATTTAGTTTTGTTTATATTCAATCGATTCTGTATTTATTTTTAATCTTCATCTCATTACAATATTGCACAACAATATTTCAATAATAAAATGAAAGTTTACCTTTAAATACTGCTACGCATAACTTCAACTATAATTAGTTTAAAGAACAAGGTAATAAAAAATACATTTAGAAAATTTGCAGTAATAACATAAATAATTTATTTTCTGTGGAATTGTGTCCCTAATCATTTAAATAAGAAAAGTAACTTTAATTTTAACCATTAGGACACTTTTTTTAATATTGAAATTTTACGCTGTATGTATCAGATACCAACTTTAACAATGCCAAAAAGAATCTTACCTTTTTCAATTTATCCTTTATTCTTCATTTTTTTAAACTAATTACTTTACTAAAAAGTTATTTTAAAACATTAGGAGGGTAAAGACTTACGGGCAAACAAAATCAAAATGTTTGTTTTTATACAGTTTGCAATTAGTTTCACTAAGATGCCATACTATCAGTTAATAACATTTGAGATGAACACAAAATGTATTACTAGTATGGGACTTGGCATTAAAAATGAGCAATAATTTTCTGAAATAGTACGGTTAACACACTTCTACAACACGATAAACTTAAATCTTCCCTTACTCTTGGAAACTGGATGATTAAAGAGTCAATCAGGACCCACAGCACAGCTTAATTATGCTTTCAAGATGGTAAACATGAGTCAAACTTTGATGAATATAAACTATCTCACTATACTGGATTATTTTTTAACACAATTATTAAATTGGTAAAGTAATCATACAAGTTGAAAATTTCCAACTGGACGAAAAATGTCCGGTGGCCCGGACATTTTTCGTCCAGTTGGAAATTTTCAACTTGTATCTCACTATAGTCAGCAATAGGACAAAACACACTTTGGAGATGGTTTATAGACTAAATGATAATGGGAAACGTATCTACGTAGGCAATTTCTGTTCGTTTCATGTTTATCTTCAAGTAGCCAGCAATTATACTAACATTATACTCCCAATACAATAAGAAGTGTCATTTCAAGCGACTTTATTGTCATTTTTCCATGAGAACAAAATATTTTGAGGACTCCTTCTTTTTCTCTAATTAGACTATGATGTTCTCTTTGTGGTAATACTCTAAGTAGCAGGGAAATATGCAAACTCTGTAACTCCTATCTTCAAGGAGCATCATGTCCGGTGACGTTATTGTTATTCCTTCAAGAACAAATTCCCGTGGATGCCTCTTCTAAAAATGGAAGAGAATATCTTTGGGAACTTCTCCGAAGCCAGAAGACACTTGATACAGCCATATTATTTATTAAATTTCAACAAAAAAAAAATTGTGGGGTAAGACATGAGGAGTCCAACCACCAACGTTCTTTATACTTATAAAATTTACCGCGCATTGCACACTGACTACCAACCATTTTTGCCTCATAGGACAAAAAAACTTAAAATACACCCTCACAAAACGATCCACCACAAGGGGTCTAATTGGCTGACCATCGTCACTTCTCTTTCTCTGTCCCATGTAAGGGTCCTATAAAATTACAGGAGCCCTAGTCCAACAGATATTCTCGAAAATTCTATGAGAGGACTCCTTTTACCGACAGAATTTCGAGTAAACACACCTGTGTGTCCCTTGATCTTGGTGCCTGGCCTGCCGAGCTCACCCACATATATATGACAGGTTTCTGAGCCGAATAATGTCATGGGACTGTAGTTGTTCACAAAAGACCTGTTTTAAACACAAATATGCGTGACGATCCGTTCGAATTGTATCAAACAAGAACTGACTCAGCATATTTTAGTGCTTTGTTAACGTAACACCGACGGATATATAGTCTACACAGATCTCTTTGCTGGGATAAAATGCTGAAAACAGAGACTTCTGTTTTGTTTCTTAGACAATAAAAATATAACTATTTTCCCACGTTTACCCGGGGCCCATTTAAAAATTTGGGAACAAGGGAAGTTTAACAAAACAAGGAAGCAAATAAAACAAGGAAGTTTATATTTGTTCTCGCCCCCAACACCTCTCCGAAAAACAAAGTTAGATAAATGAATGTAAAATGATTTTAAATTCATTAGTTAAAAGAAGTTTTTATAAATATTTAAGCTGAAGACAGAAAAAGGAAATTTAAACTAAAAAAACTTATTCTTCAATATTGAGGAATTATCTACAACACTTGTCTAAAAGGTAATATGTTCCAGTCATTTTCTATTTCGCTTTAGCAAATTTTACTGCATTTCTATACGTTGAGTGGGAATAGAGGCATCATAACAATAAATAAAATCTTTTCCTTTCCAGAGGGATAAAAATATTCTTACAGAACACATCTTATTTACATAAATATTACTACGAACTGTGAAAATAACTTAAGATGAATAAATCTCTTTGTTTTGGGTTCAACAAAAAATGAAGATAAACTACTGATTACCTGTCAGAAAAATATTTGGAAATCATTACACTTGAATGAAAGTTATAAATTTGAAAGATTTTTATACGGAAGATCCGCTAGAACTTCCTTAAAGAATTTGAAATATCTATTATTCATTAAGGGAAAATACAGTCACCATAATGAAAAAAAAAACATCTTACTTCATTTATTGCTATTTTTTTCCGTTTTGTTTCTGATACCATATACATAAAATGCACCCAGAAAAAGGAATTGATTAAAACTACAAAACATGTTTTGTTGAGTACATTTTAGTTGTTTTAGCAAAATTCAAGTAAAATTGAATCATTTTACTTGAATTAACAAAACATTTTTTGCTGACGATGAAAAAAAAAAAATTTGGCATTGCAAAAAAATAATTTTTTTGTTGATTCAAACAAAATTTCATTGACCTATATTTAAACAAAGAGTTTTGTTGGGTCAACCAAATTTTTGTTGATTCAACAAAACTTTTTTCCGGGTGTGACGTTTGTATCAAAACCCACTCTATTCTCCCCTTGAGAATTCTTTCAGAATGTACTTTCTGACCTATAGACAAAACAAATTCATTCAGAATGCAATTGCATAACGCCAAGCTTCTTTTAAAGTCAAATAAACATATTTTCAACCAGAAAATGTATTTAATAAAATATGTCTCATTTCTATGTAGTACTAATTTGATGTCTTTTGTTATATTAAATGAAATTTCTGATTCAAAATATTTTAGTTCACATGAAAAAATCGGAAGGTTGGTAGCTATGCACTACATTTATTTTAATATTATTATAAACTGAAAAAAATATTAGAGGTTGAATAACACTCTTTTTATCGGCGGAAAATGATTCATAATTCATGAAACATTTACTAATTACTAGTCAGATAATGGTTAGTAAACTATCACTGTATCTCCAACAAAACATAATTTTAATAAGTCTGACCCGTTTGAGCAGTTTAAGCATCGTTGAAGAAATACAAATGTGAAATTATATTTTGAGAACGAATAAGAATATCATATCAATAAATGAAATTTCTCACATTTCTTTTTATTTGAGTTTATCCTCTCTCATACTATATCTATAAATTTACGTTTCTACCTACATTTTCATTACAAGAATTCTAACGCCTAATACGAATTGAATTCAATCTGAGAGAAAAATCCCTCGTATATACAATATGCACCTTATTTATATAAATAGAAGCTAAGGAAATAACAGAAGAAGAATAAACTTCTTTTTGCCGGTCTAAGCATTAAAAAAATATGAATAATTTATTGGTGACTTGTCATATAATGCTTTTGAATACATTTCCTTTTCATAACGGTGGAAATAGAAACAAGTTAATAGGACACATTTGCCAGATCAAAATTCTAGAAAATCATTAAATAGTTATTTTTTAGACCATCATAGCAATAAATCAAACATTTTAGTAATTTTTTCTGTTATAGAAATTGTCCTTGGTTTTGTTCCTGTGCTAACATCTCGGTTTTTTTTTATTTAAATATACAGAAAACATTTTTATAAAAATGTTATCACCTTTTTATGTAGTAATATATATATTTTCATCCGATAAATAAAATTTCTGGTACAAGTATATTTATTTGATTTTTTATTAATGCGTAGGATTGGCAGGTATGGCATATTATACATTTACTGTGACATTTCTTTCCGCACTTTCTACTGGAGAATTTTAACACCTGATATGAACTGTGTTCTGATGAAGAGGGAAAACCCATTCGTATATAATAGACATTGTTTCCGTAAATATTTTTATACAGTGATTAAATAATAGAAGAAATATTTTTTTTCGGTCAAATTTTAAATAGGATTCCAGCATAAAAAATTCACTGCCTATGTGATAACGGTTAAAACAAAATTACTGTTAAGATAAAACTGTAAATAGAAAGCATTTTAATAGGACTGATTGATTGAACAATCATTAAGAAATGCATATAAAAACTAAATAATTATTACATGTTGATAGCGAATGAATTTATCATCATAGCAATAAAAAAAAAAACTTTTGCCATCTATTTTTATCCCTAACATTTCTACGTTTCATGTTCGCATATCTCAGAAGAAACATGTAAAGATCTGTTAACACTATGTTCTCTTCATATTGAAAGAAATATAAAACAAAACAAAAAGTATACTATAAGAGGTAAAATGTACAATAAATTAAATAAAAGTATTTAAATTTAAATATAGACCACTTTCATAGATTATAACGGACATTATACATTGAGAATAAATATAGTTATTACAGAAATAGATAAAACATTTTTTGATTGGTAAATATTCTTCAGTTTTGTATTTACAGATCACAAACAAACTAAAAACGATCTGTGCACAAGATATTATATTCAAATTGACTGTTTAAACGGTTTTATGTGTGTACAATGAGAGAAAAGAGATGCTGCAATTTAATTTCAATATTCAAAACTAAATTTATAACATTTTGTAGATTATTAGATTATAACTACCATTAATCATTAAATCTAAATTTACACACTAAATTTACATTAAATCTAAATTTACATTACAGTGGGAATCAACGGTTCGTTTTTCCCATACATGAACAAAAAAAGAAAATAATAATAATATGCTCATCTTATAATATCTCGAATACATATTACATGATAAAAAAATTTGAAGAACCCGCTTACGTATAATGTAACTTAATTAGAGTATTTAAACTTAAATATAGAACATTTATATATAATTATATGGATAATACATTCAAATTTATTTCAAAATTAGGTCTGAAATACTTTTTTCTTATGCAGAATAAATTTCTAAAACATCTTCGGAAACATCTAGAAATGCTTATTTTACTGTGAGCGAAAATGACTTAGCTTAAAAATAAGAAAACAAAAAGCAGAAATTTAATTTTAACTGTATAATCTTTTTGCGTTGAATTTGCAATATAATTTCAATATTCAAAACTAAATGTATAACATTAAAAAATATTATATTATAACTACCATTAATCATTAAATTTACATTCGGTTCTTTTTTCACATACACGAACAAAAAGAGAAAAAAATAATAATCTGCACATATTCTAATATCTCGAATACGTATCACGTGATAAACAAAATGAAAGAACACGCTTACATATAATGTAACTTAATTAGATTATTTAAACTTAAATATAGAATATTTATATATAATTATATGGATATTATATTCAAAATATTTTCAAATGTAGGTCTGATATACTTTTTCTCATGAAAATTTCTGAAACATCTTCACCTAGAAATTCTTATTTTACTGTAAGCGAAAATGCCTTAACTTAGAAATAAGAAAACAAAAAGCAGAAATTTTATTTTAACTGTACAATCATTTTGCGTAGAATTAATATTTATATATTAATTGAAATGCAAAATTAATTATGACGTTTTTAGGATAAAAACTATCTCAATAAAGAAAAAAATATTTTTTTCTATTAACGCACTTTTTTTCTTTGATAATTTGCATATAAATGAAATGAAGTGGGTACATATGAAGTTCTAAACTTAACTGTAAAAAAAAATATTCCGATGAAAATCAAATAGGCTATGAACATTTGGTTGATAGATCGATTTCTATTCGAATGTAATAAATTTGCATCTGAATCACTTGACTTTAGTGAAGTCCATTCGTTGAGGCATTAAAAATTTGCTTAGGAAGTCGTCTCTCTATATAAATTGTACCAAACTTGAACTTCTAATACATATTTTAATATCATACTAAATGGAACCCGTCAAAACTTGACGGAAAAAAATGACAATAACAATATTAGCAAAATAAGCTACTTTATTACATAAGAAGAGGTGCTTATGTAAACAGTCTTTCAAATATTTTGTTTTAAAAGTTTTTTCCCCAGTGAATTACAGTACTATTTCTGATGCAAACTCCAAACAAACAATCCGTTATCAAAATTCAAATCAGTTTGAGATTACCGCCATATTCCCCACGGCAAGAAAGAAAATTTCCTGGACCTATGAAGTATCATACAAATAGTATATCTCTGCGTCTGCGTTCATCTCATAGTCAGTCAATAAAAGAACAAATAATATCAAATAAAGCACACATCCCCCCCCCCTTCCCCTGTGATAATGCAACCGAATGAGCTCCTACGCGCATGTGCATTGCATCCCCCCAAATGCACCGTCGATATTCGACGTTTTAAAAAAATATTTTAAAATGTTTTGATCAAAAATTTTAAAATGTCTTCTTAAATGATTGCTCGTTTCAAATCCATATCTTCTGAAACGCATCCATTGTTGTAAGCTAATCAATTTTTATGTAAAGATGAAGAATTTTTTTTTTACAATAATAAATCAATCTACAGATAAGAGAGATTTTTAATGTTTTTAAGTGTAATTTATTTGTATGGTTTCTTCAGTTCCTTTACATAATCAGGATGATTATTCCTTTTCCATAATTAAGAGAAATAATGTAAATAAATAAATATCCAAAATTATTTTTGATTCTGTTTTCATTAATATATTGTAAATTTTATAGTTTAAAGGTATTGATAAATGATACTTTAGTATATGGGGCTTTTCCTAAGTATTTTTTTTTTTTTTTTTTTTTAGATTTAATGGCAACATTTTTCCGTTTGTTTATTGGGCGCTACAGTTTTGCGAATTATTTGGGGTACTTTTCGGTTAGCCGGGCGCCAGTGAAGTATATATATATATATATATAGTATATATATACATACATATATAATGTAATATATATATATATATATATATATATATATATATATATATATATATATATATACATATATATATATTTTGCTGGCGCCGGCTAACCGAAAAGTACCTAATTTGGATATAGTTTTTTTTCTTAATGGGACGACGGGATAATGAACAGAATTTCGACGGGATAATGAATATTTTTGATGGTACCAGAAAATTTTCTGCATTTTATAGTTATATTAAGAAATACATACTCTTAAGATTTGCTGAATCACTTATTTGTTTACTTTTTCATACATTACTATATTGAACGTTGTTAGTTCTCTTATTCTTTTAAATATACCCTACTTATATAAAAATAGCGTGTGTTCTCTGTGGTGTTTCGCATAAACGTTGTAAAATTCAGGTTATTAGATTTTATTCAACTTTGCTGTCATAATTGCTGATGAAGCAGTTATTTTTGGCGATTATTTTTTGTTAACTGTAAAATGTTTGTTTTTGGTATAGCCTGAACTAAGAAAAAATTGGGTACTTTTCCGTTATATGGACACCATTGTCACCAAGCATACATTTACATGTATGGCATGGTGTCGGTATAACGGAAAGGTACCAAAATTTGCAATCGATCAAATAGTTGAATTTCGTTAAGCATTAAATTTTCTGATTACTTCTCTATTATGCGGTCGACCACTTTTTATAACAAAAAACTATCGCCAAACTGTAAAATTAAACGCCAAAAATGCAGTCCGATTTATTTTATGTCAGAAGCATTATACGTATTTGTTACGTCATCAAATGGTTTTTAATTCGACATTTGCGTCTATTTTTCAATATATTTTACTGATTTTTTAGTTATTTCATTAATTAAAATAACAATCGTGTCCTTAAATTCTTATATTTTATTTATTTATTTATTTTGATATGTCTATGGCAACGTTCCCCGTTTATGTGACGTTACAGTTTGGCGATAGTTTTTTGTTATGAAAAGTGGCCGACGGGATAATAGAGAAGTACCAATTTTCTTATTTTAAATCTGAGAAAGAAACATTAATCATGGATTTAATTAATTTTGAAATATGCGGTGCAACCAAAACAATTTTGATTCAATCGGTACAGATATCGCAATCCGGTGTTAATTTTTGGCGCCTAAATGACGATTTTTATTTTGTATGGCAACCTGGGGTTTTATAATAAAATTGAATTTGTGTGTAAATAAATAAAATAAAATAGGTACTTTTATGTTAGCTGAGCGTCAGGGATAACTCTCCAAATCTGTTTCAATTCGAATCACTTAAATTGCAACATTTTACGTGAGATTTGTTATTCATATTGATATGTTTATGTTTAGATATTTTAGTATGATTATATTCTAAGTATGATTATATTCTAATCTTATCTATCTTATGATTATATTCTAATTTTAAGTAAGTTTTTTAAGATTTTATATTTCAATGTTAAAATATTACCTAGTTGATATTAGCTAATGTCAAAAGATTGGCGAACCACGGAGTTCAGAGAATAAACTCTATGCCTGGCAACAGTGGGAGTTGCCGACTTTATGACGTCATAAGCAGAAGTAAAAGTTTAATTGAAAATTACGGCTAATTAATTAAATTTTCGAACAAACGAATGCACGGTAACAAATCTGTGTCCAAATATCTTTCATTTAAAAAAAAAATGGTGTAATTTGATGCAGTAGTTTGTTCTCACGGATTGTCGAAAGAAATCGCTTAGCGTTTTAAATTATATAGATTTAGATATTTCAGTATAATTTATCTTAGGATACCAAATGGGAAATTATTCGGTCTAGCAACTTAGGAATTATGCTGGTTTAAAGCATGATGTTAAATTAATTTTTAATCGTTGCAAAACAGATTTCTACGTGAGAATAGTTTTTTGAGCATAACTCAAGGAGATTTATCGTAATGAGCTGTAATTTCCGGTCGTATATTTGAAGCTTCTAGAAATTACTTTATCTTAAACAACTCATATTTTTCTCGAAAATTAATTAAAAAAATATATGTATACAGAAACTAATTTTCGAATAAAATATTTCTTGTAACCTATGAATTTATTAATCATTTCTAAAATCTTTAACTTTGCGAATCGAAAATTAGGGATCATTCCGCTAAATAGTTTTTGACTTATGCGTTAAAAGCTATCCGAATTGCAATCTATTTTGCAACGATTAAGACTGATTTTAACATTAAGCATTCCAAACTTTAAATTCAAAATTACTTGACAGATTGATTTCCGGTTTCGTATCCGAAAGTAAACGTCAACATGAAATCCAAATTTGATGTCAAAATTAGATGTTAGTATTGGAAAATTTAAAATTTCTTATAATTTTAATATGTAGATAACCTTTGAAACAAAATTAAGCATACCATTAATTAGTAGCCATTATTACAAATGGATTGGATTTATTCACATTTTTATATGCTAATTTATGCAGATTAAATAGGGGATGGTACTCTTTTTTTCAGGACCGTACCTTATTTTTCATTACTTATTGTGTTTTTCTTGAACACCTACGTCATGTTAACTTATTTCATTCCTGGTTGTGTATTAAACTCTATAAACTTTTAACATCTTTGGTATACACTTAGCGTTATTAACCTTAACTTTTAGTAATTGATGAATTGGTTTTTAACGCAATATCTGAAACGCTCTTTTGAAATTTTGATGTGAAAGCTGTATTTCACGTTGAAAATATATTTTATGATAAAATATCCATCTATGAATTAATTATAAAAATTGTCTCTAATTTGATAAAAGTTATATTTATGCCATTCATACACATACATTAAATTAATTCCAAAAGCATTTAAATAGAACCTATATGAAATATCTAACTAACTAGCATTTATATCAAAACCCGCTATTCTCATTGTGAAAATTCTAACACTTGTCATGCATATCTCTCTCTGTATATATCTTTATATAATACATAAATATATATTGTTTGTGGGTGTGTAAAGCATAAAGGATATTTCTTTTTTATACAAATATATTGAGAAATAGTTTTAAAAAAGCAAATAATTTCATTGATTGGAAAATTTTAGAGAGAATAAGGAAAGATAAATGCAAGTTTTGCATTTTTGTTTTATCTTATTCATCAAAGCGTTGACATTTCCATCAAAACCTAGACCTTGAAATAGAAGTTTTATCAGAATAGGAAGAAGATTCTCGTGAAATGTTTTCATAAATGAGTGCTTTAATCTGCAAACAAATATAATTTATTCCAAATTAAAGAAATTTTTACAATTAATTTATGGATGCTTTTGTGTGTAACATACACTATATATTAAAAAACATCTTTAAGAAAATATATCCATCTGCTTTTAAAATATAACATTGTGCTATAATATGAAATAAATCATATTTATTTCATTCAGATACAGATGATAAATAAAATTTTCTTCGTCAAAATATATTTAATACGAACCCACTTAGAAATGTCCGAATAACTCACGTCTCTTTCAAAGTCTGTAATACATATTGTAAGTATATTAACAACTGTGATGAATTTCCTTCAGTATATACAACAATATATTTCGTAAAGGAAAATTCCTTATTTAAACAAATTTATTACGATTTTAAGTTGGAAGACAACAAAGCATGAAAGCATTACAACAAAGCATTGGAAATGAAAGAGAATGTGAAATACAGGTTTCACATTCCCTATTATCTCTTTCATCATATTGTACATATTTCTATAAAAACATGCAACATAAAATGCAAGTTTTTATAGCAACGTCAGTTATATTTTAAGTAGGAACTCAAGAAATGTGTTTAGACATAAAACATTAATATACAGGGTGATCTTTTTTAAATTGACAGTGTTTGGAGAGCCCTGTAGCGCGATCTAATTGCCGAAATGGCACCAAACTTGGTATTTAGATTAATCAAAGTATGGGAAAAAGGATTCCGTGAAAAAAATAGTTTCAAAAATCGCCGCTAGGGCATTTTGTGGCTCTGGTGTAGCTTACAATAAGGAGAATTAGCATAAAACACGGGTATCAAAGAAAAATGCAAATGTTGTGCGATGACAGCGCCAGTAATAGGAGCAATAAAAGAAAATAGTAGACAGCTCCGACAAATAATCTCAGCTGAAGTAAACGAGCTCCAGTGGACATGCCTCTCACGTTACCGGAACGTGCGTTACTGGTGAAACAGTATTACATGAATCAATGTAATGCATCCGCAGCTCTTCGGGAATTTCGAACTAGAAAAAAAATTACGAAAGGGGCCTTTATCGCTGAATGGTCTTAAGAAAATGATTAAGAAGTTTGAGGAAACGGCGTCACTAACCATTCGCGCTGGGAGAGGACGTAAACAAGTATCAGAAGATGTAATAACTGATGTGGCATCTGCAATTGTCGAAGGATCGCAGGGAACCATTGCTGGTACTAGCAGCGCCCGGGGTGTAGCTCGACAATTGGACATGAATTATTCCACGGTATGGAGAGTTTTGCGGCGCGTTATTGGATTTTACCCCTACAAAATCAGCCTCTTGCACGAATTGAAACCAAGTGATTATGATAAGCGAGTGACATTCGCTCTATCGTTTCTTGCCAGGGTAGAAATTGATGATGCTTTCCCATCGGACATTCTGTGGGGAAATGAGTGCCATTTTTATCTCAATGGGTCCGTAAACACACAAAATAGCCGACTTTGAGCTTCTGAGCATCCCCACACCGTGCATGAAATCCCATTAAATTTCCCAAAAGTCACTGTTTGGTGTGGTTTCACAGCCGAAATCGTAATTGGGAAATTCTTTTTTTAGACCATCACTCCGACAGGACCCGAAACGTGCACCATAGATGCAGAAAGGTACCACGAAATGCTGCAAACGTTTGTTATTCCACAACTTCAGCAAAGAAACCGTCTCCAACAGACAATCTTTATGCAGGATGGTGCTCCGCCACACATTGGTAATAAGGTAAAACAGCTGTTGCGCCAAACCTTCACTGATAATAGAGTCATAAGTCGGAGTTTCCCAGTTGCATGGCCGCCTCGTTCCCCTGACCTCATGCCATGCGATTTTTGGCTCTGGGGTTATTTGAAATCTCAAGTTTATGTTGGTGGAGTATCAAATTTGTATATTCTAAAGGACAACATAAGAAAGACAGTGCGGAATGTTCCTCGTGATATGTTACGTACGGCTGTGGAGAACGTTGTGCACAGAATTCACGGTGTTATTTCTGAGAACGGTGCTCACATTGAAGGTGGTCTAATTCCTCTCCGGGGAAGTTAATGTAGTAAATAAACATTAATAATTTAACTGTACGATTGTATGTGTTAGTATTTTTCTTTTCTCACATTCTATACATTGCAAAGCGCCACAAAATGCCCTAGCGGCGATTTTTGGAACTAATTTTTTTTCACGGAATCCTCTTTCCCATGTCTTGATTAGTCTAAATACCAAGTTTGGTGTCATTTCGGCAATTAGATCGCGCTACAGGGCGCCCAAACACTGTCACTTTAAAAAAGATCACCCTGTACATGCGAATGTAACAAACATGATATTCCAATTTAAAGAAATAGTTCAAATTCAGTTTTTAAATATTTTTCAGTGTGAAACACGTTTTTCCTCTTGAAAAACGCCATTTAATATAAAAAATCCACCTACGAGTAAAATATAAAATTGGACTCATCATAATAATATCATTCATATACAAATATTAAATCAAGACAATAATCGTCGACGTTTACTTCTGATAAACTTTTTCGACCAACTCTTCTAGATTTGTTTTTCTTTTCGGGGTACATAAAAGACAGAATGTTTGTAACACCAGTAAAAGATAATGAAACACTGAATATCAGGATCACAGATACTGTGTCTTGTGTGACAGCCCAAATGTTAAGCAATACGTGGCGAAAAACGGAATACCGCTTTGACATTCTTCGAGCTACTAAGGGTGATCACATCGAAATTTACTGACGTAAGTACTTGTATTAAAAACTTCATAAATGTCTTTACAATATATTGAAACAAGCGTATGACTAATTATATTAGTTTTTCTGCAATAAATTATTGTAATCCGGAAAGACTGTATGACCACCCTATATATTCCCTGTACGTCATTTTTACGTCCTAAATACGCCGAATACATCATATATAAATTATATTTACATCTTACATACGCCGTTTATGTCATATGTATGTCATATATACATAATATATATGTCATATATACATAATATATATGTCATATATACGTCTTATATGTTATATGTACGTTCTAAACATCTTATACACAAGTCGTGTGCATGTACGTTATATATCATTATAACTTTGTCATGCATGTCATAAAATATCACATACATCAAAAAGGAATATAATGTCATATATGTCATATAACTGGGAGATATATCTGGAAAAAACTTGGCGCTTCATCCTCGGGGGCTGGTACAACAAGGAAGTACCGTGCTTTTGAAGGCACAAAATTTATCAAAACATTACTCCAATAATAATTATGTCAGGTTCTTCTCTTACAGTTGCAAGAGTTGAAAGCTATTCTTAAGGGATTAGCATATTGTATCTATTGTGTACCGTTAGAGGCGTCCTTTAGAAAATCTTAATCCGAAGGGGAGCTACTCAGAATACAAGAGGAAGGAAGGTGGAACAGAATGAAAGCAGTATATCCATTGCAATGTGGTCTTTCATAGATAAAAAAAGATATTGCACCCTTTTGTTTAGGAAGACAGATCCGTCAAGAGGGAGGAAGGGTGGTCAAGGACCCTTGGGAACAGAGGAGAAACCCCGTAGAAAGGAGGGTGTTCTGAGTTTTACGAGGGAGAGGAAGTTAGTTCTAGCGTGGCAGCGAGGTGTGTAGGTTGGTTTTCAGAGAGCAGCTCTGAGCACGTGTATGGAACGGGATCTCTCGGAAGGAAGAGAGATAGCGTGTGTGAGATTAAGAGAAATCTCGGTTCTGAGTGAATCAACGTAGTCTAACGGTACACGTAAAGCGTTTCTGTATTTATTTTGATTTAATATTAAACCGGATACTTTACCTCCGAGTTTAAGTGTAAATATTGTTAATAAATTGTTTCTTTAACTTTAATTGAAAGAGTTAAGTTTTTCCTGAATATACATCAAGTACCGTGCCCGATATCACGTTTTCATATCGGTGGTGGCAGCATATCAAAAGACCGGATTTATTTCGAAGTTGTGTGGACGGAGAAGTGGAATCCGACAAATTATGATTATTATTTTTATATTTAGGATCCTAACATTGACTAAAGCTAGGGATTTGCTTTTCAAAGATGATTTTAATAATGAAGATGTCGATTGTATCTACATAGCACCACCAAAAGAATATAATATGACTGATAAAGTTTCTTATTGCGATAATTTTTTCACAGGAATTCCATTGCTAGAGTACTGGAAATATCAGTATAATGGTAGAACTGATACTACAAGAGAAAATCAGATACCATAGAACTGGAAAATCTCTTGTACTAGAACAATGAAAACAAAAGAGTGAAGAATTTTGAATATGTTTCATCATATGAATATGATGAAATTTTTATAATGCAAGGAAATAACAACGCAATTGTTACTGCCGATTCAACTTGTCATCGAGTGGTTTAGATAGAATGAGTAAACTTTCCTGAAAAGTGCAATAAAACGAAGCCCGTTCCTGTAAAATCAGATGTTTTTCAAAAATAATAAAGTTGTGAATATCCAAATCCCATGCCTGATTGCAGCTTATAACAAGATTATGCTAAGTACTGATGTGATGGATGAAAATATCAATAGAGACGGAATCAGTAATTTTAGTAAAAAATTATATTGGTCTATTAATACATGGCTAGTAGATGTAGCAGTTTCTTATGTCTTGGATTTGTGGTAAAGGGATAAAATAATTATATTTCAGAAGGGAAGTCGAAAAAACACATTTCACATGTTTCTAAAAATTCTGCAAGGGAAGAGCTACAGATGGCAGAAATCAAAATTCAAAGAGATTTGGCTCCCTCAATCATCTAATAAGGGTTATCTGGGAATAAAAGACAAAGTTGTGTCGAACACTATTGCAAATCTATTGTACAGACAATTTGTGTAATATGTAATTGTGGCAGTTGCGTAAATTGTTTTTACTCATTCTATACATAAATGTAATTTATAATTATTAATGTTCTAAATTTGTATAAAAAAATACGAAACCTGCTGATAAAAGGTTATTTTTAAAAAATGTAGATTATAATAATCATGCTTTTGCGAAAATTGATTATCTTAAAGCCTAGCGTTGCATTTATGCAACACCCTGTATTTTACAAAATATTTATAAATGCATCTTAAAACCTATAGAAACATGTAATATCACCTTATTGCAACACATTTTAAGGATTAAAGTTAAAATATTTTTCTGAAAAAAAATTCAGGCTTTTATGGGTTAATACATTATATATGAATACTTTAAATAATATTCCGGAATAACATAAATATATTAAAATAAAAAAAAAAAACAGTGGGAAAACAGCTACAAATTATCTTGGTAGAAAATGAAAGAGAATTCCTAGATAAAAATTTGGTTACCTTATAAAAGCATTTTTGAAAATAATATCTTAGCTGTAGGCAACATTAAAATTGTATAAAAGTTACAGGAACTCATTCGTTAGAGCACTTTTAAAATTATTCGGAAAATAATGGAGATTTATTATGCTTTTAGTGTGCTTTCGATATCATGATAAAAATAAATTCTGCTATGCTTTCCTCTTTATATTGTTTTTCGGTATGTTCAACTTATCAAAAATGGTAAATAACTATTGTTTTTCGGTATGTTCAACTTATCAAAAATGGTAAATAACTATATGTTTACATGATGCTACATAAAATTACAAATTTTTAATTAAGTTAAATGTGAATTAAATATTTGAAAATTTAATGCTTTGACAAATAAATTCTATGTTTTGATTAGAGATTTGTATCACTTAGTTAATGCAAATATAGATATTTTAATGGAACTCATTCGTTAGAGCCCTTATAAAATTATTCTGAATATAATGGAGAATTATTGTACTTTAGTGCACATTCGGTATCATAGTAAAAAATATATTGTGCTATGCTTTCTTCTTTATATTATTTTTCGGTATGTTCAACATATCAGAAAGGGTAAATAAATGACGTTTCATAAAATTACAAATTTTTAATAACGTTATGTGTGAATTAAATATTTGTAAAATTTATGACTTTGACAGATAAATTATATATTTTCATTAGCGAATTTGAATCATTGAGTTAATGCACATATAGGTATTTCATGCATAAAACGTTAACGCAAGTCATTCGTTTGAGTGCTTATAAAACTACTAGCTGTTACCCGTGACCTCGTTCACGTAACATAAAAAGAAAAATAAATGCATTAATTAAGGAAACATTTCACCCCCGATAATTGAAAACATGTGTAAATAACCAACTCTTTATCATATTTTATTCACAACTAAAAAGAAATGGCGCATTTAGTATTTATCGAGAATTTAATAAAAATTATGCACTCGTGACATCATAATTCACTTTTATATTTTAATTATTATTTATTATCATAAGGCTACTATAATTTGAGGGGGTTAGAAGGACAGTGGAGTAAGTCAATATTTAGTAATTTGAGAAATGACGAGTTTTGTGAAACTTGTTGTATTGCCGTCGCATTAAGTGGTCCAACTTGTTTTGTTCTCTAGCGACTTCCTAAGTGAACTATGACTTATTTGACTGCCGCACTGAGCAGAAATTAATATACGTTGAGTGAAAATATGGTTATCTAGATTTTTCAAAATTTTGATTTACACCACTGTCATTCTAACCCCCTCATTTGTGACTCGTGCTATAGCCAGTATACACGTCAGTACACATTGCCTTTATCATTATCTTTTTACGCATGAAGGTTTCGCTATGGCACTCCATTGTGAAATTTGATAATTTTTGAAATTCAACATTTGAAAAACGGCATAATCATTAGATTTGAAATTTATATCAAGAAAAATACAATTTTTTACGTTTCTAACGTAGTTTGTCTAACAATTTTTCTGACAAACACTTTTCGAGCTACTACTTTTTTCAGTAACTTCAAAATTTTCGTTTTCTGAGATTAATCTGTGGCAACGATTAACGAGAAAGCCAGTCGTCAGCAACGCGTAGCATTTTATTTAAGAGGATTCTGAAAATAATTCAGATTTATTATGCTTTTAGTACGCATTCGCTATCATAATAAAACATATTACTTTTTGTTATGTTCAACATATCAAAAATGGTAAATAAGTACGTTTACATGACGTTACATAAAATTAGAAATGTTTACTTATGTTGAATCTGAATTTATAGCATCGGCAGATACATTTTATGTTTTCATTAGCGAATTTGTATCACATAGTTGAAACAAATATAGATGTTTAATGTAGTTTTGTTTATAATATGAATGTACACAGGGCTGAAAAAAATCAAAATGATAGTCACACTGCATTTAATAGTTACATTCGTTTGAAGAGAGATATAAATGTATTTCATAACGAGCAATTATATTTATTTCCATTCACTTATAACATCACAGTTTATTTTAAATACAAAATTTCGCTCCTCTATCTTGAAAAAAAGACACCCAACAGGAGTTAAAATATATTTCTTGAATGTTTCAATTTTGAGAAGGGCACATTGAAGATTTTATGATATTGAGGCTAATATAGTAAAATATTGTATTTGTCAGCTAGAGTAAAAATGCTCATACTGGAATACATAAATATATTGTTCACTTATTGTATTCAACATAAAGGAAGTGTTAGAAAAAATAATTACAATTTTAATCGAAAGCACAATACTTCTCGAATTTACATATTCGATGACAATTTGAAAACTAATCGTTACAAATGAACCCTTTTTGTGACGAAGAGGAGTTATTTTGAACATCGAATAATGTTGTTGACAAAAACATATTTGGTTCTACTCATGAAATTTTATAATGACATTGGTAATAGTCAAAATTCGACGGAATAAAACAAGGAACTGTTGTATGAACTTATAAAAAGCTTTCAAACATTATTATAATAAGAAATAATTCTTCAGCTGGCTAATACATTTCCAAAAATTATTATTTTAACCTATCTTTACTATTATACCATTTTTATCTTTTTAAAACTGGACAAAACATCGTGTTTTTAGAGCATGCTAGGCCTGACCAGGTCGAACGTAGCTTGTAGGCAGCACATCTCCCTAATATTTCAAAATAAAATAATACATAACACGTGATCAAGGTAAAGTAATCTATTAAGGCTTTACTCTAATATTTTTAGTTACTAATTGAAATTTCTATGGATGTTTTGTCATTTTGAAACAATCTTATAATTATTTTTTTTGTTTCATCTATGAGAAAAATACATTTCAAACTTAACATAATTTTCATCAGCACAAATTTTTCATAGGTACTTTTCAAATTTTTAATCCATGCATATTTTAATGTGCAATAGATTATTAATAAATATACTTACAGCAAATTTGGCGTCGTGTGTGCCAGCATGAAACTTTGCGTACGAAATGAGAAATTCGAGCATCTAACTACCCTATTTTCAGTACCTGCTGCATAATAAGCCCCAAAATTATATCATTTAGATGATTTCGTAGTAAAATATTTGTTTTATAAAATAAAATGCTCACTACTTTTTAAATACGAAGGAAAGTCATTAAGTAAGTCATAAAAGATAATTAAATAATAATTTATAATGATATTCACTTCAAAACTCTTTTTATTTCTCAACATATTCTCCACCAATATTTATGCACTTATATCACCGTTTTATCAGTACCCCAACACATGCATAGCATTCTTTGGGTTGCTGTCTCAGCCACATTAGGACTTCAGGTTGAACTTTTTCATCCTCTGTGAACATAATCTTGCTTCCAAGATGGTTTTTTAGTGGACTAAACAGATGAAAATCGCTTGGGGCTAAGTCGAAGCTGTATGGTGGATGTTGAAGAAGTTGCCAACAAAAATTTTGAATTGTCTCCTGTGTGCAACTTGAAGTCCTAATGCAGCTGAGACAGCAACCCAAAGAATGTTATGCAGCTGGTGTTGGGGCACTGATAAAACGGTGATATAAGTGCATAAATATTGGTGGAGAATATGTTGAGAAATAAAAATAGTTTTGAAGTGAATTTCATTGTAAGTTATTATTTAATTATCTTTTGGGACTTACTTAATGACTTTCCCTCGTGTTATGTTATTTTCACACGCTGAAGAATTTTTTATCTCTCTGAATCAGTGGCTTTAAACGGCGAAACGTTTTTACCAAAATGAGATTATAAACATGCATATTCATTGATAAAACTGAAAAAATGTTGTAACAGCGTCAAAGTAACTTAATTCATTTCTGACACTTTATTTCGCCTATATTGGTTTGCAATCCGTGCTTTTGAATGCACACAATGTATCAAAATATTACTCCAATAATAATTATGTTTATTAATTTTATATTTAATGTCCTAAAATTGAGTAAAGCTCGGGATTTTCTTTTGAATGATGGTGCTAATAATGAAGATGTCGATTGTATCTACATAGCACCACCAAGAGACTCGGACTCAGCATCACAGGAAGGAAGAATTGTCAAAAATCATTTCGACACAACAGTATTGAAATGCAACAGTTTTATGATAGAAAATGCCTGTTTTCTCTTAATCATGACATCATTTGCATTGGATATATTCACACCACCCTTCACGATTAAGATAATTTGTAGTGAAAGGGAGATGCTTTAGAACCGTTTAGTCTATTCTCAGTATGGTTATAACGGAAAAGATAATGTAAATTACGTCGTTTAGACATAATCGTAGAAAAACGTGTCAGTTTTCTAAAGGAATATGAATGTTTACGAATGCCTTTTAAAAATGGCATTGCTTTTACAAAGGAAAACGTTTACTTTTTTTAAATTTTGGTCTCTATTTTCAGAGACGGCGGAATGAGAAATCTTTGAAAATGATGTAATTTTCCCGCAATTACAGGACAATTTTGTAAATTTATGCTTTTAAGGAGGATGTGTTATTTAGAAAATATAATGTCTGTAAACTTTTAGGACCCTTGAGCAGTACTCAGAATGAGAAATAATTGCTGGAAGTGGAATTTCAATTGTGGTATGCGTTTTTAAATTAATTTTATTTTTTGTATATTAATTGGTCTGTATAATTTCTATAGATAATAAATATACAGGATGGTAAAAAATATCTCGAGTACATTTCCGTTTATTGATATAAATTGTTGAAGGAGAATTTCAAACTTGTTATGCGTTTTCTAACTCAAAAATTTTGCATTGTAGTACATATATAAATCTATAGATTTATCTATAAATCTATCGGATATACGTGTACAGGACTGCACAAAACAAATCGTATATTTTTCCCACTATAAATGGTAATTGCAGAAATGACGTTTTCAAATGTTTATGCCTTTTGCAAATTGTTTACTTAGACTTCATTTTTCACGTTATTAATCTGTGAAGTTTTGTTAAACTAGTCTGAATAAGTTGGAAAGTGTTTCATAATCTATCCTTGCCGCAAAAATTGTCGTTCTTGTTATAATTGAAGAAAACAATAAACCACATTTTTTATTACTATATATTTTATCTATGCAATTCTTCATATTTGGACATTGAAAGAAAAATAGCTTTTGCTTAAACAAAAACTAGATAACTAAATAAATTCACATAAAATATTCCCCTGAGAAAATGATATACGAATTTGCTTCAAGAGTTTATTTCGTAAACATTTTTCAACCCTGCACAAACAAAAACAAACAAATAAGTGATCTTACAAATGCGCTAAGTAAATAATCCATACCTTAGGCGGAAAGGATAGGAAATTGAAGAAATATTACTACTTTGCCCAGCAGATATCGGATTTTGTTCTTACTTCATAATCTTTTATGTTATGTATTGACATAGAAATAAACATGCTTGGAGAAAGAAGAAAAGAGCGATCGATTATTAGACGTAAAACGTAACGCGAATTTATATATGTATAATAATATATTGAAAATTAAAGCATTGAAATTGTCGCATAAATTTTAAAAAGGAGGAAATTGCCGACCTAGGATTTCGGCCAGGTCAGAGTAACAGAACGATACGTTGTAGTCCCTGGTTCGATTCGTCTCCCCGACTAATTTTTCACTCGTGTTGGGTTTATTCTCTACAATGGGTTTATTGTATTTATGTATGTCTGAAATAAATTGTTCTTTAAGTATACCTTTAATGAATATATATATATATATATATATATATATATATATTGTTTACCGATGAAATACTAATTTATTCATCGATGCCTCGGTATCCAATATTGTGTGATTCCTGGCCGGTGACGTTCGCCAACATGGATTAACAGTGAAAAATATTCGGGCTAGTATATCGGCCTAGGTAGCTCATTGGTTAGAGCAACAGCATGATACGCTGTATTCCAAGGTTCGATTCTTGGCCCCGGCTAATTTTTCCTTCGTGTTAGGTTTATTGTATTAATTGTTGTGTGTCTGAAATAAATTTTTCTTTAAGTGTACCTTAAACAAAAGTGCTAAAATGTTTATTATTTTCTTTTATAATTTTGTGAAATTTGTCTCTGTTAATTTCTGATCATACCTAAAACAATAATGCAACAAACAATAGAAAATAAACAAATTAATAAAATAACATCGAATTATATGTCCAAAAATGAAAACCAATGTGGAATCGAAAGCGTTTGTATATGACGGTATTTTTTGTATGAAAATAAAGCTATTTTACCCTTTGTTACTTATTTTTGTCTTTGTGTAATATTCAAAATAGAGATGTTATACATCTACGTTATAATCATAAGAATTTGAAATTTTTTGGATTATTTCATTAAAGATACAAATTGAGTAACATTATACGAATAATTCAATATGAATCTATCTGTATATAATACTACAACGTATCATGTCTATACTAACGTGATTAATAATATCTTAAACTGTAGTGTAGCAAGAAGCATTACTAAAAGTATAATGCTGTCGAAATTGTAACAATTCAAACTTTGTTTATGTGGTACTATTTCGAAACATTATGTACATATACATATTGGGTAAAAAAAAAATACCGAGCTTTAACGTTCAATTATTCATTAATTATTATAAATATAAAGATGAAACAGTGAAATGTTTCTAAGGTATCCATAAGTTATGCAGAGAATAATTTAAAAATGGTTCAATATTCCTTCAATAGATGCACTGCATTGTCTCGCCTAAATAGAATAGAACGCAGCGTGACGATTCCGGTGCTAGTCCATCCATCTTATCAGTCAGCAATAAGATGGAGTCATGATAGGCTTAATTTCGATTTGAGATGCGTATGAGCAAACTTATCTGCCTAAATACAAATCTATTCTACCTCAAAAATCACCTCTGTTCAGCATATTGTTCTATAAAACATCCACAACTAACAAAATTTCAATGATTTGGACATTGAACTACCTCCTAGATGCTAAAACAAATTATATCCGATCAGCTTTTCCGCCAACGTATTGTTTTGAAAAGTTAGGCAGTCGGCATCACGAACTGTGGCTGGATGGTTGAGTAATGCACAGGTTCATATATTATAACCCGTCGCATTCACTTACGATCCGGCAGTTTTCTGAGCAGTATTTCGCCATGTGGCATCAGTTTGTTGATTTTAACATGAAAATTTATGAGAATGACCAGAGAGATTGAGAAAATTAAAATTAATTTGTCGATATTAAAATAAAACTGGTAAAATAATTCTTATTTAATGACTTTAAGTGAAAAATATTTATTTAGTAGGGGGACTGTTAACTCTCTTTGGATTTTGAATATTAATAAAAGGATCGTTTAGAATCATGAGTATGATTCTAAATATTGATAACAGACGAATAGATAATTAGTTTTATTATTAATTTTGAAAGGGAAATATTTGATGAAACCTAAAAATTACTGTATTGTTCTAGATTTGGAATAAACTAAAAAAAAGATTGCTTTTATATTATTGAAATAAAAAATTAATACTTAGAATTAACTTACCATAATTAATTACTGATATCTTAATTATTGAAATTGTTATTAGCATTAAGATTTTTATTATTCAAAAAATTATTTGGAAATTTGAGCAAAACAATAAAGAACAATATTGCGTTTAGTAACATTTACCATTAATCAGGCTCTGAATGTAACGCTTCAGGTCAATTTTCTTTATTGACGAGGAATTGTATATGTATATTTTTATCAATTACACTGATAAACAAGAAATTTTTTCTTGGAAAATTTTAACAGGTTTAAGTAACCATACCATTGGGATTTTAGGAAATATTAACAAAAAGGTGAAGTTGGTTTCCATTTCGGAGATATTTGTGTTTAAATATATCTCATTATGTTATTTTATTGCCTTTGAAAGTACTTCGTTTCAACAGTCTAATTACCCTGAAAGTGAACAAATATCTGCTAGTTATAATGCATCTAAGCGCCAATATGATGTTTTCGTCAGGCATCGTGGTGGCATGAAGATTTTTCTTTGTCCTTTATAAAAAATTGATTATTGTATCATTTAATTAGCTGACGAACGGGTGCTTTTAAAATGTCTCATAAGTGATGTAATGCCAGTGATAGTTTTTGCTATATGTGTGGCAAATTTATGAGCACTACTCGTAGAAGAAACATTACTTCTTTAATTAAAATTGCCTGTAAACATTATTTTGGATGTGAAATTGGCGATCAGAATAAGTCATGGGCACCACACTTTTGTTGTTTGTGCTGTTCTACCCGACTTCAAGAGTGGATTAAGGGAAAGGGGACTTCAATGCCTTTCGCCTTTCCAATGATCTGGACAGAAGAAGATTGCTATTTTTGTATGACTCCAGCAGTAAAAGGAATTAATTTTAAAAAGCAGAAGCATATTCAGTATCCCAACATCGATTCTGCTATGAGACCAGTACCTCACAGTGACGTGCTTCCTCTGCCACATCCGTCTTTCAGTTGATGAAGAATGCATGTCATCTTTTAGTCATGAAAGTGAAAAAGAAATGGATTACATTTCACCACAGAAACATATAATACCCTGGAGAAATTATTACTTGAAGTACAATGGTTTTAAGTGGAAAATTTGTGCTGACATGAAAGTCATTTCTATTATGCTGGGAATGCAACAAGGTTACACGAAATATTCATGCTTTGTCTGCGAATGGGACACTCGTGCGAATGATAAACATTATTATGTACAAAGGTGGCCTTCTCGGAAGTCTCTAGAACTTTGTGATAAAAATGTAATTAACCAACCTCTTAAAACATCAGTGGATATATTACTTCCACCACTCCATATCAATCTGAGATTGATAAAAATGTTCGTGTAAGCTTTTAATCGGGACAGTAAAGCATTTGCGTTTATCCGAAACGTATTCCCATCAATATCGGATGCCAAAATAAAAAAAGGCGTATTTGTAGGTCCAGACATTAGGAAAATTATGAAAAATGACCAGTTTGAAAGTATTCTTATGACGGTAGAAAATACGCATGGATTTCATTCAAGGACGTTGTGCATAATTTCATAGGGAATAACAAAGCTACAAATTACAAATGTATAGTTCAAAATATCGTAAACAATTTTAAAAAGCTAAATTGTCACATGTCATTAAAGCTTCATTTCTTGCACTCTCACATTGGCTTTTTCCCAGATAATATGGGAGCAATTAGCGGCGGGCATGGTGAACGATTTTACCAACAAATTTCTGCTATGGAATCTCGTTATCAATCGCAATGGAATGCAGCAATGTTTGCTGATTACTGTTGGTTCATCAAGAGAGAAGATACTGAACATAAATATAAATGCAAAAATAGGTACTATGTACTCAAATTAATACACTCAATTTTTGTTCAGCTGCATAAAATGTGTGGAAAATGTATATAAACAGTGTACAAGTATACTGCTTGTAAATTTAACATTTATGTATTATTATTATGCATTATTGTACGATCTCCTAAATTGTAATTTACTGTAATAACCAATAAATACATATCCTTCGTTAAAAAAAAATAAGAACCAAGTAAAAATTTCTAATATCGTTTTTATTTACTCAAGAGTGTATATAATTGGAATATTTTTGTTCATCAGTGTTATTTAAAATTTCATGTGAAAATCACGTTTTCTACACACCGTCCTAGAACGGGCATTTACACTAGTTCTTTGATAATGTTTAAAAAAAAAAAAAAAAAAAAAAAAAAAAAACGTATAAAGCTGTTCAAAAATCGCGCAATCTGCACTCTTCATTCTGTTTAACTGTCGAAAGATCAGACAAAAATGGTTTGCGATTTAAAATTTTAAAGTTGATTTGAACATTCTTACAGCTTTCGACAATGTAGCACAGCCATTGACTAACATTTTTAACTATTTTTTAAATTTCCGTATGCAACATGTATCAAACACCTTATGAAATGTAACTTGTTTTATTTTTATATTTTTATTGTTAAAGCCTTATGAATTTTAATGTTGGGGTGTATTTTTTGTGACAAACTGTATAACAGTGACGACGAACTTTTTTGAGTGTGCATGGACAAAAATCGCATAAATAGTATTTACTTACATTCAAATGTGCTAGGAAAAAAATCTCTCATGAAAAATTTTAATTTCATAGCATTTAAAGTATCTAATATTTTTACACTTATTCTAAATTTGTTTCGGTAATTCAACAACATAGCTTATTGCATTCAAATTCTTAATATTAATGAAAACTTTCTCTACTATATATGTTTAATACCGAACCTGTTTCATATTTTGTCATTTGTTTTACATTAGTGTAGATATGGGAGCATTAGCAATTTTATTATTTAAACTATCTTTTAAACATTAGTTAATAAAATAAAGCCATTTAAATTCTACTGGGAAGAAAAGTGATTTAGCAAACACACATATTGAATTGTTTTACGTAGAAATGATACTACAGAATCCGTATACTAAAATATATAACGGGAAAATACAGGAAAGAATAACTGATTACGTTTTTAATAATTTAAACATGTTAATCACAAACGTGTATTTCTTGTAACAAATACAAAATCGAATTGGTCCCATAAACTTTTTATTACATATACGTTCTTCGTGTCTCTTAGAATCTTTCTCCCATGTCACCTTGGGCAATCGTGGAAGGGATTGGCTAACATTACTGTATAAAAACTCCTTGCACATGGATTTATTTATATGCCGTTTTGACCATGTAAAATAAACTGAAAGCGACATTGATAAAAATGGTTTAAATGTGACATTTTTATTTAACAAATATGAATGATTAATTTCATTTTAACTTTGCAAATTATATTTTGGAAAAATCAGAGAGAGAGAAATATTTCAATTCATATTTTATCAATAATACATGACTCACATATAACGTAGTTTTACCTTTTTTGAACCTGTTCATTAAATGTTGATTACTGTATGCTTTGTACCTTCTTACACAGCATATCAGGTTTGTTGCACATTAAATTAGTTTGGTAATTTAAAGCAAAAAACAAACAAACAAATAAAGAAAAAACACGTGCTTTATCTAATCTTTCTTAAAAGTACAGCAGATATCCATATCCATAAAAACATTACAGAAAAGCATAAAAATTAAAGAACTCAGACTAGGTGAGTGTGGTTTGTGCTAAAGTTATTCCAACAAAGAGTGGTTTTTTATGTACAAGAAAAATATAGTTGTAATGTATGAAAATGAGAACGCTTTAAGCAAGCAAATCTTACGAAATTTGAAAATCAAGATCATAGAAAATGCAGTGTCTATAGTTGCAATTATTGTTTTGATTGTGGGTTACATTAGGAAGATTTTTTTTTTTAACAAAAGGTCACATATACCTTGGCATGTTCATCCTTGTATCACCTAATAAATTGGAAAATAAGCCCCATAGGATTATATAGAACTTACTTTTTCAATTTATTAATTATTGCTGTAACTTTTGCAGTTTTCACGATATTTCACTGGTCTTTTTATATGATTTCCTCATTAGTATTGACTATCAAATCATAACAAAAAATCTTTGCTGTAGTTCGCGCATGCGAAGTTAAAATTTATTTCATAAAAATACCTATATCTCATCAAATATTCAATTTATTAATATTTTAATCGCAGTATACTATGTCTACGATTTTTTGTCAAGTTTTTAGAAATCGGTGTTAAATTCGTCTGAAAACTCTGCATACTATAAACAAAAAAAAAAACTTTTGAAGTTTTCGCATAAACATTAACATCTTCACGAATATACATGTTATGCTTACACAAATGCAAACAAATGTTGAACAGGACCTGCATAGTCATTTGCTACAGTAACAGGCCATTTTTTTCATTTTCTGTTACTTGGGTGATCGAAAATATTATTTTATTATTAACATTATTATTTCCCCTTCCCCCAATTTTCTTTCATCTTCAACAAAATCTTCAGAGAAAAACATGACTCGAAACATGTTCTTTACATCCCGAAAGTTCAAGGGCATTCCGGACATTTCCTCACGAGTTTCAGTAAGATATTCGACGAAACGTCCGAAATTGGTCACTGCCCCTTAATTTCTGGACACCAGTGTCCATGAAGGAGATAATTGATTTAATTTTGACATTATTTTTCAGTTATTTTCTTACAACAATGTAGTACAAAAGTAATCATATAAAACCCTTCCATCTAAAACAAGGTTTACAGTATTTTTTGTTTTATATATATGATTCCAAAACATACAAAAATTTACAATAAGTAGAACGATTCTAAAAGCGAGCTTTAAGAGATGGCTCCTTTGGGAATAATATCTTGATTGACGATCATTATGTTCTAAAACATAAAATCAAGATTTTATATATAACATCATTAAACAAAACTACAAGAAAAGAGGTATACTTCATAAATAATAATTTAAGCAGTAAAGAGAAATTTATTACAAAATGTCAAAAGTTGAACAAAAAGGGAATTAGGTCAGAATAGAATGTCTAACGCATAATGTATAATTTAAAGAACAGTTGAACAATATGTTACACTTTGAACAATATGTTACACTTTGAACAATATGTTCCGCGTTAAACAATATGCTGCTTATTAAACAATATTCTACTCAATAAGTACAAGTTGTTTGAAAGTTATTTAAACAAACGTTTAGTGGTAATAATACACGATAAGAAATGTTTTAGTGTAGGTAACCAGTAGGGCTGGGCGATATATCGATAAATTCAATAAAACTGATTTAAAATACATAACGTGACACCGATATCAAAAAATCCTACCCAATGGTATATCGCAAATATCATGAAACTGACGAAAGCCGTGAAAACCACGATATTAAAAACGCTTCCTCGTCTTCGAGTATTCAATAATACTAACGGTGTGAATTCACTCAGCTGAAAAGTTTTTTGAAAAGAGGAAAGGGTGATTTTTTCGGTATTTATGCGACGAGCAATAAATATCGTATATTCTTGTTTACTGTTTTTCGGACAGTAGATGATATATTGTTTTTATGGTATTGACGGCGCAAGCTTAAACTCTGTCGCATGCGTTGAATTTCGCATATGCTTTGATTCCATTATGATGTTTAGATTTCGCCGGTGTGGGGGAATATTTGCTCTTTGTTGTTTAATAATGTGTGAATTAGCGCGATAAAGAAAGGAAGTATTTTATTTGTAACAGTGGATTTATTGGGACACATGAATAAAGAATAATTCAGTCATGTTTTTATTTGTGCTGTATACTTATTATTTTATGAAAAAAATTATTAATTCCTTAGTAGTATTCATTAATGTATATTCTAGGGCAAAGAAGGATTTTTAAAAATGCAGATATTTTTACTTCTATACCGCGAGTTTTTTCTTTCCAGAATTTATTTTAAAAATCGCGTTCGCGTGATAGATGTGACTATTTGGTATTTGACGGCCTCTGTATTTATGAGCATTGGTCACTGCCTAAAAATGTTTGGTGGCAATTTTGAATTTAAATTTTTAAAACCATTAAGAATTGTTACATTTTATTTGAAAACGGTGGAAAGGAATATTAGGCAAAGACTTCAATTTTAATAAAATAAAATATGTTGAAATATTTCTTCTTTATTTTTATCCGATTTACACCCCCCCCCTCCTTCTTCACAAATGAGATACGAGGGTTGTAAATTAAATAGTGGCAACTTAACCTTGAAACTCGCAGAAGGGCGGGCATGCGCAAATAGGATATGGGAGCGGTGAGGTGGCGCTGTTGTCGATGTGTAGGGTGCAAAAAACAGCCGATCTGCTTAGAAGGGTAGTTGTTGTGTGGCGTTAAAGTGAGGAGTTTCTTTTCCATCGCTCTAAAGCATGTTTTCAAAAGATGATCAGCGGTCGTGGCTTAAAATCGAGGTTGCCCGTGGCAAAATGCAACAGAATGCTATCGAGGATTAATGGAAGCCTGTGGCACAAATGCTTTACCGTATAGGACAGTAGCACGATGGGTTCAAGCATTTCGTTCGGGTCGGAATGAGACTGCGGATTTTCAACGCACAGGGCACGCAATAGGGCGCTCGGTCGCTCACATCAACAATCAACACCTTGTCACTGGTCTACAACGACTTCCCGACATTTGGCAAAAGGTTATAAGCTTTGCTGGTGATTACATAGAAAGAATGTAATGCAATTGTACTTGTAAGTTCATTAAAAATTGATTTATACCTATGTTGCCATTACTTAATTTACAGCCTCGTATTAAAAAACAGTTTACGCGGTGGCGCGGCAAACAAGAAAAAAATAAGATATATTTTTTTCTTCATAATTATAAGTTGTAAAATATTAATGTACTGTCGGATAAAAAAATAATCGAACTTGCTGATTAGTCATTTTTTAATTATTTTTCATACTTCCGTCCATTTTTAAGATTTTCTTCGTGATTTTTTAACAAAGTTTTTATTTTTTTAATTTTGAGTTTATGTGTTGAAAAATTATCTCCTCTGACGAAAAATAAATGCAAAAATAATATATATATTTGTAAAATTTCTGCATTGCATGTTGAGGGCTAGCAGAACAACTGTTTTAATACCTTATATCTCCCTGTGTTTTTATCGGCGTCCATGGCATTATGGTACTCAGAGTGTGTATGGGGGGATGGTTGCACTTTCGGGACATTAAATAACCGAAAATGTGGAAACTCTAGGGGCTCAGTGTCACCCCCGAATTCATCACTGACTGTAATGCTAAAGTAAAACAAATTCTGTTTAAATATTTTAATGATAGATAATGTTTCTTAGAAGTGTTTATTTCAGTTATTGGGATTTTGAATGTATCAGTACAGGAAATTGCTGATTGTTTTAATGTAATATATACTGTTAAATTTATTATATTGTAAATTGAGCGGAGGAGGAGGTGAAGCGAACCAATAATTACAACGAGAAAACCAAAAATATTTGTTTGAATTGTTGTAATAATGTCTCATTACTTTGTCAGATATTTCGCAAGAAGCTAAAATTTCATAAAGCGCAAATAGACAAATAATTTAATAAAATTTATTTTATATTATTTAGAGAATTTTTTCATGCAATTAATGCTCTCTAAAAGATGTTTTATTTAGTATTTGTTCTCATAATGATATATGGTGGTATTTAAAATTTCCATTTTTGGTGCCAGATGCGGTTTTACTAGCCCTGATCCCTTGAAGGGGAAATTTTTATTCATTGCCACGAATGATATCTTTTAAATATATCTAAGTTTTAACCAAGTATTTTGTCTGTTTCAAGCCAGTTTAATTTTAGCAACTCAAGCGATCGCCCTAATTCGCTTTCGTCTAAAGCCAGCCATATTGTGGAAAAACGAGTAAAACTGATTTTATATTCTTTCTTTCTCCTTCTCAAAATATTCTTTTATTTATTCTGTATATTTACTTTTAATATCACGGTATATCGTCATATCGTGATATTTAGCTGACGATATATCATGATATTGAAATTGAGATATTGCCCAGGCCTAGTAACCAGGGTGTGATGCACGAGTTCATTTAAAAATTCCTGTTTTCTGACTCCCATCCGAACCCGAAATTGTTGTTTACAGTTAGCCCAGGAATTACAATATTTCAACGATCTTTTAAACAGAGTTATTTGCCTTTTGTCAGATGTGATGACTTGACATATGATGTCGAAATGACCACTATTTGCATTGAAACATCATTGGGTTATACGGTCCATAATTTCGAATGTAACTGATAGTACATAATGATTCATTGGCCAAATTACATTGAACTTTCATCCCTAACCGAGATGTCATCACATTTCACACAATGCAAATTTAACCTGTGGAAATTATTGATTATTGTTAACGTTATGAACTAATATCTTCTTTTGGCTTGGAGTTAGACATCCTATAAATTTGACTAAATAAGTTTATTGTGACACTGCTTCTTTATAAAACTTCTTTAGCTTTATGTTTATTTATGTATACTTACCTTTTAACGTTTGTATTAATAATATGCACTTACTTTCTATAAAAAAACTTAAGTGACAATATTGGAAAATGCAGACGATAAGCAACCTACAGAATAAGGACAGTAGGAAATTGAATAATCTTAGCGAACGAATCTCTTATCCGTCGAATCAAATGATTTCTTTGTGACGCTACTTCTCTTAAACTGTTCGGTGGATGACTATCAAATTGTGCACAGTGATCAATGCCATGACCAGCATAATTCGCGTAAAAAATCTGACACAGTTCGTGGCATTCGGTAACAATTATATGTAGATACCTTTACTTAACGACAAAAGTTTAAATTGAAATCCACGAGCGCGATTGTTTAATAGATTAAAACGCTTAATGTTTCCAACAGTAGGCTCTGCTCATGTGCCACTACAGTGGATCAATGGCTGTTTCAAGGCCTTATGAGCAACGCACCCCTCTTTGTCTTACTGGTAGGAATAGGAACACGAAATAGTCTTATCCCGTAATATAAATTAGCAGTCTTTAGTCGTGCTTTTCGATTGGTTTTAAATTTTACACCTGGAATTCCTTTGCTAGTCGTTAAACTTGACGTCTAGAATTCTCGAACGTTTAAATTTAGTCACAATCATATGGCCTCAGCGTACGTAGGAAATATCCGAAATGTTGAAATGTTCGAATTAAAGTTAACTTTTTTTCTACAACTAAAGTAATCTTAATGTCCATTTCAAAACTAGAAATTTATCAATGCCCACTTGACGACATCAAATGAATGTTTGCAAGTTAACTTTCTCATCTCAATTTTGTGAAAGCCTCACATGCACTTACCTAATAGTTTTCCCGGACGATTATCTGTTTTTCTTACAAAGCAGTAACCATAAATTATAGAACATGTTATTCTTTTTTTAATGGATATTTATTTTTCTCTTAGTTCATAAAAGAAAAATAGCTTCTAAATAACAGAGCACAACTCTTGCATATAAATCATAAAATAAAAAAGCTTTTCCTAGTTCATAATTCAAAGACATACGAGAATTTACGATAAGAATTAGGATTCTTACATCGAGCTTTAAATCTTGCCTTTAAAAGAAGTTACTGTCAAAGAAACTTCCCTAAATGGCTCCTGTGGGACCAATATATGATGTTTATAAATATAAAATCAAGATTTTATAAATTACAGTTTTTAAAAATTCCGAGTCAATGTAAAATATATGCACTTAAAAAACATTTTTAATAGAGAAATGTATTACAAATTATTTTTTAATTTGTTGTTGTTGGTTTTAATTTGACGTTCCAGGCCAATCATAACATTAAACCTGTTCCGGAAAGCTTGGTCGAAAGAGAAACAGCATCCATTTGGCGAAGCATCTGATGTCTGGAAGACAGACTTGTTCCCAATTCATCCGTATCAGAAGTAGGGTTTCAGTTACGAGTGAATCTTGAGAAAAATACTAAAGATGACAGAAATAGAAAACAAAACAAGGGTTTGCTGAAGAATTTTAGTAGAACATTTGCAAAAACACCCTGCACTAAATGGCAATCTGACCTAACCCACCTCGGATAAGGATCCGTTATAATTCATTATTTACTGATAGTTATGATAATGTACTGTAAAACCTGTAGAAACAGAACCTCTCTACAATGGAATACTAACTAAACAGAAAATTTCCATGGTTCTAACGAAAGGTAGATTACAATCGTAACTTAAAAAGCTTGTAAACTTGCCTAAAATGGGTTTTTTCGGTTCGTTGTGATTCCCTCCATTTAAAAATATCATGACTAAATTTTAACATTTCATTTGAAATGAAAATAAAACGTATACTGAAGTCGAGAAGAGAAAAGGAATGCATATATTCTTTTGTATACTGGCCTTTTAGTATTTTGATAAAGCTTTTTTTCTGATTGTAGCTTTTTCGCTATTGAAACTTTGAAACCCGCTGAAATCGTGGCAAAAAAGTTTTAGTCTCTTTGAACTATACCTCTCTTTTGCCCACTGGCCTCTTATCGAGAAGATTGATTTTACGATAGCATTAACGTGAACCAAGTGCCATTAGCATAGGCGGGTAGTGGAAGTAGATATTTCACAGCCGTTGAGCCTCGAACCAGCTATCTTTTGATAACCATCTCAACGTCCTACCAATTGGAATATCGAGGGCCGTTGTTTCATTTTAAAAGATAAACGAACTACGCAGATAACCCGGTCATTATTATATAGGTTGCAGACAACGGATACTTTCTTTATACGCATTCTGGAAACATTTTGAAAACATTACAGATACTACTCATGTGGATAAATATACCTATATATATATATATTTCTTTTTAACGGAGTCTCCATTGTATATTATAAAATGATGAAAATATCATTATTTCGCGAAATATCGCTCTTTTGGCGGAATAGAACAACTTAATGAATTTTTTCTTTATAAATTATATTTCACACGTATAAAGAAATTGATAAATTACACTGGAAGGCAAAATAATAATAATAATAATAATTTTTCTTCCCTGCAAAAACATGGGGGAACTTTATGAATTTGACATTCCTGATTCTAAATATGTTACCGAAATTCCTCCATCACGCACCATTTTTAATTTTTAAAAGAGATAGTTTTAAAATTACATTGTCAAACGTAAAATAAATACATTCATCGATCATGCTACAAAACAGTAAATACCTGAAAAATGATTTATTTTCATTACCTTAGTTAAGAAAAGAATAAAACCTATCATGGAAAGTAATTTCGTTGACATTTTGCTTTTATATATGCATTTTTTGTTTGTAGTTTGTTTATCTTTGTATGTGTCTCTCGTATAAGTTTCCGGTAATTATCTGTAACATATATTTTTTTCCATTGTGCCTCTGTAACTCTTTCCCATTTCAACTACATCCTTGTGGAACATTTTTCCACGCTCATTAGGATAAGTTCCAATATTATATGGAAAATGTCCAGTTGTGAGTGTAAGAAGTTCAGGTTTAGACATATTGCATCCCAATGTTCTAATTGAGGAGAGAGTAGTATATCCAGATTTATTTTTTTTTTTAATTTTGAGACTTTCTGTTTGCGAAACAATTTTTACATAGTTACTTTTTCAATAGTGGTTTCGTGTTACTTTCTCGAAAGCACTCAGTTTATTTTTTGAATTAGTATATCTTGCAGTTCTATTTGAGGTCCAGCAAAGAAAACCTTCTTTTATTTTGGCGTCGCTCATGCATGGCAATTGGCTGATCAAATGTATAAATTTATCACAGTCTTTATTAATCGCATTGACAAATTCCACTATTCATATGGAAAGTCAGTTATTTGGATATTTTAAATAGGAACTCAAGAAATATTTATAGACATGAAACTTTAATATGCATACGAATGTAACAAATAAGATATTCCAATTTAAAGAAATATTTCAGAGATATTTTTCAGTGTGAAACACGTTTTACATAGAGGAAAATATTGTTTAATATAAAAATTCTATCAACGAGTAATATATAAAATTGGACTCAACATAATATCATTCATCCACAAATATGAAAAAAAAAATCGTCTAAAATATTTCATGAATGTCTATATAGAATCTCTAAATAATTGACATTTTTATCAACGCCTACAATTCATGTTATGAAAAACACTATCATGAATTGCCTTATATAGATATATAGGTTTCCCACAAAGACTCTTTACAATGTCAAGCTTTTATTAGAAACACAATGGAAGAAATACACATATATGAAAAGTATTACAGTATTAGGAACATATATTGAAGGGTTTTTTTTCATCAATTAATAAACCTCTAAATGTGCACCATTGGTTCTACGAAACACGTCATGGCGATAATCGTTGACGTTTTCCTCTGATAAACTTTTTCGTCCACTTATTGGTAAGAATCACTAGAAATTTATGGAGACAGACTCAGTATTAGATAAATTAAGGAGTGTATGAAAAAGAATATCAGAGGAAAATGTTACTGATTATAGCATTGATGTGCTTCAAGTAAGGATTGGAGCACATAGAGTGGTTTATTAATTGATGAAAAAAAATGAATATATACTCTTAACATTGTACTATTTTTTATACATGTATCTGTTCATCTGTTTATAACAAAAGCTTGAATTGGAGAAGATGGTAGAAATATTTTTTCAAAAAGTGTGAAAAAAAGCGCAGCAAGATAAGTCAAAAACAAAATAATAGGATGCATTTAGCGCTAACGTTTTAGCAAGGAAAAAGTATTTTAATTTTGCAAGAGAGCCTTCACCAAAATAAATAAATAAATTGGTACGTGATAGAGCACCTAGATTGTCATATTTGATCATTGTATCGTTAAATCTGTCAGAAACGATCATTATTTTTACAAGGAGAATTTTGATGCCGACCAGTCTTATCAGTGATATTAGGAATATAATAAATAAATTTTGCACTGATGGAAAATATTTATTTAAACATACGTAAAGTATTACTTTATTTCAATGTAACATAGAAGCAAAATAGATATTTTAAAACATAAAAAAGACACATTTCGAAAAAAAAATTATGCAACCATATTTATTTATTAAAAATACTTTATTTATATACGAAATAAATGTATAACACAAATGTATAACACAAATGTATAACACAAATGTAAAACACAGATTAGGGTGAGTAAAAAGTAATAGAATTATTTGAATATTTTCTATCTACATGAAATTTTTCATTCCCGTTAATGTGTTTTGAATATCCAACTTGTTTTAATTACTTAAAATATATACTAATAAAACAAACTTTCGCTCAGTATACGTGTGTCTATCTGTCTGCGATGGCTAAACCAATCTACAGCACCTAGATGTCTGAAAATTAGGATGAGGATAGTCCAAGGCAGGTTCTGATGCACCTCAGGCTCAGATTTTTAATTTTTGATAATTAGCAGAGATATTAATTAAAAATTCCTTAAATATCATTTTTTTTTGCAAAAATTGGCAGAAGCACGCTCGCAGGACCAGAACCTGATTTTCAAATGGAAAGGAAGGTAGACCCAAACGATTTCCTTCTTCTGCGAAACCGTTCGGGATACAGAAAAACGGAAGACATATTCTTAAAGTTATTTTTTTTATATTTTAAATGTCGCAATCACTTTAATAAATCATTGTAACAACGTTTTTTTTTAATTGAACCTTTTGAAACAAAATTTCAAAAACTGCCGTTTCTGCGGTTGACGATTTCTCTAGATTTCTCAGAAACGCTCTAGGCCGCAATTTTATAGGTACCGACAAACAGAAAATATGCTCTTAAATCTGAGACCACTTTTTTCGATGGATAATTAAAAAAAAAAACGAATTTAAATCCTTTCAAAACCATTGGTGACCGCAGGTCACATCCCGCCTCTCGGAGACGATCTTTTTTCTAAGCTAGAAGTAACTAAATGTCCGTATTTTGACACAATTATTTTAGAGCATCAGACCACATTTAAGCCCCCCTACAAAAATTTTGAAACGTTCGCAGGAGTATAGGTATTTAAATATAAATAAAATATGATACATTTTCAGTGTAAACGGCCAAACGCGGGCTGTTTTGGCGCAGCTTCGCTCGGCTTTGGCTCATGTGTTCACTACTAAATATGGATATTTTTTCATGAAATTTTAAAGAGAGCTTGGATAGAGTTTTATTTATAACCAATTAAAATTTTGGAGAGTTCGGAAGATGAGAACCATTTTTATTTGTTCTTATGGTAAAGGACCCGACGCAAAAACGAAAGCAAAAAAAAAGCGAAACGAAAACATACTTTTTTTTCAAGTAAGTAACAATATTTTTTCACGAAATTTTCATACGTTCTGTGAAATTATTATATTCATAACCGATAAAAATTTCAAGGAGTTCGGACAGCAAGAACTATTTTTTTAAAATTATGAAACATCTCTACGTGAAAAAGCAAGAAAATATCTTCTTACGAGTGCTTTTACCAATACATACCAATATTTTTTTTGCGAATTTTTTGATCAAAATACAAATTCTTACAAATTCGGGTTAAAGATATAAAACCATACAAACTTGAGGATTGTTTAAGGTTATTATCATGGACTCGGGTAACGCCGACCGGCTCAGGTAGAGTGAAAAAATGTAATTTGTTCTTCTCTAAATTTACACCATATTCTTCGGATAACAATATTATGTATTTTTACTTCAATGTGCACAGTCATGACACATTGCAATAAGAGATATAAAATAACAGCTTAATACAGTTATGTTCAAAATTAAGAAAATTTGCACATTTTGTCGAATGTCAGGAATATTATTGAACGAAAGGTAAAACTAATGCTTCGAAACAACGATGGAAATATTTAGTCTCGAATACGTAAGCGTACACATGTGTATAGGTGGAGCGAGTAGTGAAACTGGCTTTATAAACACGCGTGGCGATTTTTGCTTTTCGTTTGCTATCACACCTTGCCGAATATCTTGGTGTTTTTTGAAACATTCGATGAAATTCAATAGCAAACAGGAAAAATGAATGACGAACGACGTTTGTTATGCATGGCAGTCTCAAGTACAAATTCCTAGAGGCTTCAATGTAGTGCCAAGAGTCGTGTATAGCTTATGGAAACTGTTTAAGGATACTAGATCCATAGAGAAAAAGCCTGAGCAAGGTCGTCCAAGTGCCATGACGGTCAATAGACATCGCTATTTGTCCATTAAAGCAAGGCATTACAGGAGTGCAACAGCTTCTCAGCTCTCTCGTGACCTTTATACGGCCATGCAGGAAGACGAGTTTCAAGAGTTGCCGCTTCCGGAAGGCTACAAGACAGACGGGTTGTTTGAAAGAAGACCTACTGTTTGCGCCCCGTCATCTCTGAACCCGTTTACCATGGTGCAGAGATCATCGACTATGGATCAGGGATGAATGGGGGACCGTTCTATTCACCGATGAGTCTCCGTTCATCCTAAAGACTGATTATCGACGTACTTTCATCTGGTGATAATCAGGAACCCGTGACCAGCCCTCAAACGTCCGAGAAAGAGACCACTATGGCATCGGAGGTTTGGTGATTTGCGCAGGCATCATGTTAAAAGGCGTAGTACATGTCTTCATGTGTTTGGAAGAGCATCTGTGAGAATTCTGATAAGAATAATTTAAAAATAAAATTTGATTACCTAGCTTTTCAACTAAATTTAAAGATCTTAGGCACAATGACCATTGCTGAACTTACATTTATAATAATTATCACAACGGATATCCATTAATGGAAATTGACTATTACGCATTCCAGTAATGGACACTGGTCCTAAAAACTGGTCCTAAATTTTGTAAATGCTCATTAGTTTTTTCTGTTAGTAGCAAAATAAAAAGTGAAATTTTTACAAGAAAAACAGATGATATAAATTATTTAAATCAACACAGATCTTAGCTTGATCCGTAATGTTTTTCCTGAAAGACAGCGGAACTGTAACACATTATTTTTTGCTTCCTGACTGTTTTAGTTAAGATTGTCACCAATAATCCATAATTTTTTATAAACAAACACTTTGGAGGATACCCATTATTGTCATAATTATCCCATATGAATTGAAATACTTTTGAAGTTTAAATTGTTTATAAATGATAAGAATATGAGACTGATCATTATTAGCTTTTCTATTGCTTAAGAGGCTACTTCCGAGTTTTTGCTCGATGAACGGCAATAAGGCACACAGCGGTACGGCATTTTAGTAAAAATACATTAATTTTCATTTACAAGTGAACTTTCAGTTAAAAAAAAAAAGAACAAATCACTGAAAAAAATAAGAAAATTGTATGTTTGAAAGGCACGTCTATGAGGCTATCCATGCAAATATTAGGACAGCATGCCTAAGATGGTAGCGCCATCTATCAGGGCTAGCTGACATCCATTTTTTAGTCAAATGCGATAGGCATTTAGTTATTATAGAGGTACTGCTGGAATTTACAAAGTGCCTGTCCAAACAAAGCCCATTCAAGAATGTCCCACGAGAGAAGCTTTCTAAACTAATTTCTTTTCAATTATTCCTTCATTTTATTTTTTTTACGGAAAAATTGTTACTTGAGTCCCTATAGAGTTACTATAATGTTACAAGGTTTTATTCATACCACTAAAATATTTAAGAAAATAAAATAAAACTATTTTTTTAACATTCTGTGTTCTTTTATGTGAATTATAGGCCTAATAGGAATTACGGTCACACGAATCACATAATGTTTATATCTCAAAACTTAGCGCTGATAGGCAAATTTAATGTTACAAGGGAAAGTCATTAATTAAGTCTAAAAAGATAATTAAATAATAACTTACAATGATATTCACTTCAAAACTAATTTTATTTCTCAACATATTCTCCGCCAATATTTATGAACTTATATCACCGTTTTATCAGTGCCCCAACACCAGCTGCATACAATACTTTGGGCTGCTATATCAGCCACATTACGACTTCAAGTTAAACCTTTTCATCATATGTGAACATAATATTGCAACTTCTTCAACATCCACCATACAGCTTCGACTTAGCCCCAAGCGATTTTCATCTGTTTAGTCCACTAAAAATCATCTTTGAAGTAAGATGATGTTCACAGATGATGAAAAGGTTCAACTTGAAGTCCTAATGTGGCTGAGAGAGCAACCCAAAGAATTGTATACAGCTGGTGTTGGGGCACTGATAAAACGGTGATATAAGTGCATAAATATTGGTGGAGAATATGTTGATAAATAAAATTAGTTTTGAAGCGAATATCATTTATAAGTTATTATTTAATTGTCTTTTGTGACTTACGTAATGACTTTCCCTCGTATATTTGAAATAAATACAGCAAATGCACATGCAATTATTTCAAAAACCTCGGCACTGAAACAGGTGTTGTGTTGTGTTATTGTTAAAAATGCTTCAACCAAAAAAGATTCATATCGAAAATCGCAATTCAAAATGCAAGTGCGTGTTGCGTAAAAGTTATTTAATAAAATTCGTATCGAGATCAGTAAATTTGCATCATTCAACGAAAGGCCGAACACGCAATTTTCTACTTTAGAAATCCGTTTGAAATAAAAGCGGTTGGATACGTAACATAACTAATCAATTTATTTATAACCTAGAGTCATAATTTAAAAAAAACTTCCATAGATTAAAAAAACATTTCAATTGATCACACTATTTTAAATATTAAACGGCACATTGAGCATTTTTTTGTTGAACGATGCTTATCATCTTGAGAATATTGTGATCGATTCTCATAAATCATAAGAATGAATAACATGACATCAAACCTATTTTTATTAGTTCTTTATTTAGAATTACTGATATCTATATTACTTATTACTTATACGTTCAGATTTTGATAAAATCAATAATAAAAATATATAGATAGCAAATTGCTTTAACCCATTTTCGGCCAAGCATAGAAATTTTATAAAATGTGGTGTTATTTGCATAGAAATTTGCTTAAATTACATTCATTAAGACATCAAAAATGTTTCGTGCATGAAAAATAATATTTTATTTAATTTGACGTTACTTATTGAAATTATTATTAATTTATTATTAAATTTAAATAAAAAGTTTTAAGTTTTCTTATGGCATTTGTTTTATTTTTATTTTATTTACAGAACTTGCAACTTTACTCCATTATAAAAACATATGATTAATCTCAAGTGGAATAATTATACATTTTCAAAAAGTCGATTTTGTCAAAAACCGTTTCAAGTAAAAAACCAGCGTATTTTGAAAATTTCTCAACAGAAAGTGATTACTTCAATTGAATTACTAATATTTTATAGATGTCTCCAGAACCCTTAAAAATAGCAGAAAAATAAAATTAGCTAAAAATATACGTCACAGTGTTAATAAAAAAATATTTATTGAAATGGTGCGTTTACGCACCTTTGGCCGAAAAAGGGTTAAGACAAGGAAAAACGTTTAGTAAATGTTAACACGTCGCAATACAGTTTAGCATTGTTAATAAAATATTTATTTTAAAAAATACGAACATTTTTATTATTACTTAATTTGAAGCCTTCGAATCAATTTCTAATCGCTTTTACGATTAACCGTTCGACAGAAAATTCAACTAATGTGTAATTTTATAATCATATTAAAGTTATTTTTGCATTTTAAGTAAATATAGATGCAGCGAATTATCATAATAACACTTATGGTCTATCCGATAGTATTCAATATTGGCCGACCAAGCAATGAAATCACATAATACTAGGTATTTTGTAACTTCAGAGATTTAATATTTTTTAATAAATCTGTATAAAATTTACCCTTTTATACACAATGAAAAAAAAAACAAATATTGAGAAATTATCTATATCGAAATATGCATATAATTTGAGATAGCTCCAGTTGAAGTTCCTCTAATCTCAGGATCAGCAATATAAACAGAGACGATTATTTGTTTGTGATTCAATAAAATAAGAACCATGAATGAAATTTATTTTTCTCATTGAAACAAAGAAATCAACTGTCTGTGCACGCCATACCATTACATTTCAGAACATGCGGCAATGACTTATATTTCTTCATTTGATGTTAGAAATCGGCAAAGGCAGGGACACACAGTTTCAGGACATTTTTATATTTCTGAATATAATTTTCATCTCGTGGGATGTCATTCATCTGTTAACTAATCAGAGTTGATCATTCGCCATGTAGTTATCTCTCATAAATTATTAGAATAAAATAACGCGTAAATTCATTTCGTCGGGATATTTTTATCTTCTGGTGTTGGAAAGTGTTTTTGCAGGAAATAAATTAAATTATTCTTTGCATTTTGTGGTTTATATCAGATTATTTTGAATGAATTAAACATGTACGATTCGCCTATTTTTTATTTAAAGAGAGGTAAAATATTACCGTTACGATTATTTACGTTTTGGTCAGAAATTAAAGTGTGATAGTTTGTAAATGCTGCGAGTGTGCTATCATTTACCTTTATTCTCAGGATTTTCAAAATAAATGTTGACATTTCATTTTTAGACCTTAAAGGAAAAAAGCTGGGTACTTTCGTGTTATAGCGGCCCCTACAATTACGATTACGCCTATGTTGCAACTATGCTTTCACAAGGATCATCACAAAGCTTATATATATATCATTTATACGCATACATATACTCCAAACTCTCATATATACATCATATAAGTCTTATTACACACACATGTCACATATATACATCATATATCACTATAACTTCGCCATATGCGTCACGAATTGCTATCTATATCATATGTTATTATAATGTCATGTATGCTTTATAATTTTGCGAAAAATATTATTTATAAAATTTATAATTTGGCTTGGTACTTTGATGATTCATCCTTGGTGTCCGCTATAACACGAAAGTACCATGTTGTATTGTCTACTAGCTATGATAGGTTTTGTATAAAAAAAAAAAAAAGACAAGAGTTTTTTAATAGAGAAAAGAGACTAGTAGTTGAGTAGTAGAGAAAATTATTAGATTTCTGTGTATTTATTATGAATTTATTTTAAAATAAGAGGATTATTTTTTTATCAAAGTAGATTAGTATGCTTATTATTCCTTTGCCCGGCACTGATCCTGGCTTTGTGCATCTATCCCACTGTTTCATTAAGGTTAAACCTATTAATAACGGAAACCTTCTTAAACTAAAAATGATTATTGCGAAACCGGGCTTTTATCATCGATCCAAAGTTTATCTTCATATGATCTTCATCCCTGTTACACGATTTCGAATGCAGCAGTGTCCCAAACCAGACCGTCTAAATATTGATTATATACTAAAGAAATTCAGATTAATTCACATTTCAAGAAAATTTTAATATTTATGTAATTTGTAGCCTTTTAAATGTAAAAAAAACATTTTAACGTTATAAATTAAATAGATCGTTTGAAAAATTAAAATGAAGCATCCATATTAAAATGTTGATTTTGATGAATGATATTTAAAACATAAATGCGGTATACATTATTAAAATGTTGATTTTTGATGATTGGTATTAAAAAACTAAATGCGATACACATTATTAAACAATAATTTAATCGAAAAATAAATGGTGTTTAACAAAAAAATATGGGGTGTCTGGGATATCTTGAAACACACATAAGTAGGCAATGTAAAGCTAAGTAGGCGTGTTGGACATAAGTAGACAATGCAAAGCTGTTGAAATAAGTAGGGAATATGTTTATGTTAATAAAATAGTCCTTCATTTACAAAAAATTGTACACCTATTAAATTGTCATATGGCTCCCTAGACAAAATTGGTGAGTTAGAAATTTTCGCTTCTTGCTGTCACAAAATAATTACAAAAGAGCATATATATATATATATACATATATATAAATTTACTGAATTGTATCGTAGAAACCAAACTGATTTACGCCTGTTCTATGTATAATCTAAAATGCTATTTTATCGGGCGTTCTGTAGGTCTGAAATATGTTATCAATTGTGAAAAAATTGCATTGAAAATATATGTAAAAAAAAGCATTCAAAGATCACGCAAACAAAATTTATGTATACCTAATTCTGACATGATTAATTCAGTATAAGCTATTGTTAAAGCACTCTCAGCATGAATGTTCGCATTTTGAGAATAGCTATCTTGGATGTGAAAAGTTTGTCTCCAAAAACAAACTTAAAATTTGAAGGTTAAATGCTGATTTTTTTTAAATCTCTCTCAGTTTTCGATATAAATGCGCCAAATGTACACCTTTAAAAAAAATTTAGATGTGCAAATGTAATTATCTGTTTGATTGATCAGATGATTCTTTAAGGGATACTTTGAAAAAAGTTAGGTTGTTTTCATCGCTCGGTTTGTTGTCCCGGAATTTGCGTATTCTTAAATGGCTAGGGTAGAAAATTATTATCGTTGTTACCAAACCTCTAATTTTTCCCTTTTCAAAAAAAAAAAAAAAAAAAAAAAAAACTTAAATTTTATCGATCATCGATCGTAAGTTATCTTCTATTACCGTCTAAAAATAACACTAAAAATAAACCAGCAAACCAAAGTAACATTATCCAGTTTTCGATTATTTTTTAATTAATTTGTCCAATAAGTTTTTATTTAAATTATCTAATATGTTTTTAATTTAATTTCTATAATTATTATTTAAGCAGATTTTTCTTGTTTATACTTCACTGTGTTTGTGTAGTAGGAAATTAGTTTGTAATTTGTCGACAATTTTATTAAATTCTCTATACCATTTTTTCGTAATATTCTGTATTTATTTACAATAAATGCATACAGATTAACAAAAAAACGTAGAGTCTAAAATTATAGGTTGAAAAAATGTAAATGAATAATTTGTTTATTTTTATAATAATAATAATTATTATAATAATTATAATAATGATATTTTTTAACTTTTCGTATTTTACCTCTTTTCTTATATATATATATATATATAACCAAAAATGAAACATTGCCATAACACCAACTTAAACTATGAAATAATATATATATATATATATATATAAGAAAAGAGGTAAAATACGAAAAGTACAAAAATATCATACAATCATGTCCGATTTTTAAAATACCTTTTCTATTGTTTTAGTAACAATGTCCTGTAGTAACAATCCTGTATTTGTACATTAAATATCTTTTTTACATAATACCCATTAAAATTAAAAATAAATAAAAGTTAATGGAGCTTTTTCAGAAGAAAATGCAAAATTAGTTTTAAGTAAATGTTGAAGCTGAAAAAAAAAAAAATTAATTATGTGGCAATTGAGTTATTTTTGTTCTATTTGCAGACTTTTCCATTCTTACTTCTATATACTTGTTATTTAATATTTTTGGATAAGAATGAAATAAAGTTTTTTTAAACAATCTTATAAAGGCAGTAAGAGAAAAGCATCACATGTTGAATTTTTCTTTAAAAATGAAAAAAAAATTAAGGAACAAAACTGTAAAAACTTTTTGCAAAACTTAATTGCACGATCATTAAAAAATGTCATCTACTTAATAAAAAGACTTTCATGATGATATACTATTTTTTTAGTGAGAAAATGTTATTCTGGGAATATTTGTTATTTCATGTGAAACTCAAATTTTGTAGCATTTATGTGGAATTTAAAAAAGAGAATATAAAAAAATAAAATAAAAAATGCAGCAACATGTTTAATATTCGAGTTCGAATATTTCCCAATATAACTCGGCGTTTTCAAACACGCCTCCACAGGCGCATTCATGCCAACTGAAAACTTTCACTGCTCCCATAAAGACTTTGTATTTTCACATGTTTAAATACACATTTTGCGCTCAAGGGTAATAAATACTTTCTTAAAGAAAACTAGAACATCCTCAATTCGTAGAGTTTTCCTTAAGGCTGCTCGTCAGTAACTCCCCGATTCTTATCGCTAACATTAATCCTATGGGCGTAGGATGCATTCGTATATTTAAAATATCTCTACAGAAAATTAATATTTTTAACTTCTGTTTTTTATTTTTTTACTGTTCTTAAAGTATGACTCTTTTTTTCTTAGTTATCAAAGTATTTCTAAAATATGTGCTTAATTTATAATTTTATGCGTTAAAATCTTAGCGAAACTGAATAAAATTTTAATACTTCACATAAAATTAAGTATATATTTTAGAAAAATTTTGACAACTAAGAAAAAAAATGGACTTCTTTTAAGAAGTTTACACAGAAAACAGAAGTTAGAAATATTAATTTCCCGGGGAGATATTTTAAATATATGAATGAGTCCCACGCCCAAAGGATTAACATATTAGCGAGGGGAATCGGGAAGTTCCCTGACCGTATGTAAAATTTATTGTGAACAAAATAGTAACAGTCCCAATTGCACCAAAAAAGAAGACAATTTTGGCATTAGTTTCATTATTTATATTCTCGATGATTATGAAAAAGCTTTGTCAGCCTCAATTACACTAAAGTCCCAATTTGTAAGTCCCAATTGCATAAAAAAAGAAGACAATTTTGGCATTAGTGTCATTATTTATATTCTCGATGATTATGAAAAAGCTTTGTCAGCCTCAATTACACTAAAGTCCCTATTTGTAAGTCCCAATTGCATAAAAAAAGAAGACAATTTTGGCATTAGTTTCATTATTTATATTCTCGATGATTATGAAAAAGCTTTGTCAGCCTCAATTACACTAAAGTCCCAATTTGTAAGTCCCAATTGCATAAAAAAAGAAGACAATTTTGGCATTAGTTTCATTATTTATATTCTCGATGATTATGAAAAAGCTTTGTCAGACTCAATTACACTAAAGTCCCAATTTGTAAGTCCCAATTGCATAAAAAAGAAGACAATTTTGGCATTAGTTTCATTATTTATATTCTCGATGATTATGAAAAAGCTTTGTCAGCCTCAATTACACTAAAGTCCCAATTTGTAAGTCCCAATTGCATAAAAAAGAAGACAATTTTGACATTAGTTTCATTATTTATATTCTCGATGATTATGAAAAAGCTTTGTGAGCCTCAATTACACTAAAGTCCCAATTTGTAAGTCCCAATTGCATAAAAAAAGAAGACAATTTTGGCATTAGTTTCATTATTTATATTCTCGATGATTATGAAAAAGCTTTGTCAGCCTTTGTATATGAGATGCTTCCTAAATATACATTTTTATCTATCCCATACTCTACATATAAGTTTGTATGTTTATGAAAAGTACAACACGTACACACACATATAAATACATCTGTATATGTGTGTGATGAGGGGTGGTGCCCTTACTAAGTTGGTTATGCAATTCAAATGCGCCCATGATTATAAAGCTGTTGACCCCTGTTACGAATGCGCAGACCTTCGTCAATTTGAATTCTTATTTTATTTAATTAAAACTTGCATTGATGAAATGTTGTTAAATCTTTGGTAGTAACAGTAATAAATTCAAGATATTTAATAAAACTCCGATTAGGGATGAAAATAAATGTCTTAATTATTGAGATTTGTTTTTTTAAGTGGCTTAATCTTTTCATTTTGAATCTTTCAGAGTAGATATTGAATGGTAGTGTTTGTGCCTGTTTCTATTGGGATTACTATTGTTAAACTCATGTGCAAATACCTAGAATTGTTGGGAATAAATTGCGAAAAAATATTTTCTGTATGATACATATAAAGGGAAAATACTATGGAAAACTTATCAAAGAGTTCAATACAAAAACATTATTCTAAGCAACGTATATATCAAAATAATATTACATTATTAATTTTTGTAAAGGATATTGTCTAATTGATTTGCTGTGAAAAGACAGTTAAATATTTACAAAACTACTAAATTAGACACTACGATGACTAATTTAGTCGAAATATTCTTTCGAAGCGCTGAATTGACAACAGCAATATCTAAATTAAATTGTATCTCAGTTTAAACCGGAGAAATTCTTCACGACGTTTTCTAGATTTGAGCCTAGCATTGAAGTGTACATATCCAAAAATCGGTGAAAATAATTTCGTCTATTACTAATAAACATACAAATTTTATTTAAATTTCTAAGTATTAAAATTGTATAGCACTAATAATCATCATTTTCGGATATTTATCGTGCATTTGTTCTGTTTTGCACATGTGTTGTGATATAAAAAAGCTTTCTTTTGAACTAATCTATAAATTTATGTGTGGATTTAAATGTGACGATTTTAAATGCGGGGAATTTGAATGTGATCATTTTAAATACGATGAATTTAAATGCGATGATTTTAAATGCTTTCAAATTCTTGAAAAAAGAGGGAAAGCCTTTGAAAATGTCTACTTTCAACAAATGTCTCGATTCAACACAGATTTAATAACCATGATCTGCCTGCCGTTATTTTGTCTTTCGGAATCACTAAATAACTTTCCTAACATAGTCAATATAACAAAATTCTTCAATCTTCATCCAGACGCTTAATAGCAGCATCCTGCCGCATCATCATTCGCTCAACACTTTTTGTCATCATATTTCCATTTGTTCTGATAACATCACTTCATCACCCATGTTTTTCAATAATATACGTGAAATTTCGTTGAATACGTGCGTTGAATTTAAAACCTGTTTACACGACTCACAGTGTGGTATTTAGTCCCAAAACATGGTCAAAAATGATTTTTTTAAAAATCGGTTTCCTACCCTGTATATTATTACTCAAAAAGTTTAATAGTTACTGCATCCAAAGGCAAAACGTGCAATGTGCTAGCACAACACAGCGCGCGCCACGCGATCAGTCCAAATTTGACGTTCGCTTCCAGTGGTCCTGTGATTTTACGATGCGCTCAGATTTTAGTGTTTTAAAATCTCTTGTAGTTTTGTGTCTAAACAATTTAGTGGTTGTTGTTGTGATTGATTATTCTGAACGGGGTATGTACTTTATACACACTACATTTACCTAATGAATATCCTGAGGATTTTTTGTCTATATGGTCGAAAACTTAGGTATCGTTATTTGTGGCATAAATAATTATTTATAATATTTAGAAAGGATTTTGTTATATTTTTAAACATATTTAAGCGATGAAAACTATTGTGTAATATGCAGTACTTAGTATACAAGGCAATTATAAAAAAATCAGCCGCCCGAAACCGCCCCCCTATTTTTAACGAATATTTTTGTTGGTTCCTGCAATTTTTTATATAAATTACTGCTATTTATTTTTTTTATTTATTTTGGTAACAGCCTTCTGAATTGAGGTCTATGACTCGAAATAAGTTGTATACCATCATGCAATGCTCAAATGAGTCAACATTTGATGGAAATCATCAATTTATGCAACAAGAATTATTGAGAAATTATTCTGAAGGTGATCCAAGGATAGTTGAGATGAAGTAAAAGCTCTCCGTTATTAAAAATCAGTTCAAACAAAAATGGGTGGCTACTCATAAAAACAAGGACAATATTTGAAGACAACAATACTAATACATCAAAATTAATACAGAAGAATTTGAAAAATATTGCTAAGAGACGGCTGAACTGTATGTGTCGCTATATGGTTTTTATCCCATATCCTCTACAATGCACAAGGTACTTCGTCATGGAGCAGACGTTATAAAAAAAGCTATTCTGCCAATAGACCAACTATCTGAAGAGGCTGCAGAAGCTCGCAATAAACATATTAGGTCATTTAAATTAAACTACAGAAGAAAGTTTTCGCGAGTGGCCTGTACATTGATGTCCTGAATAGGCTTCTTTTAACTTCTGACCCCCTAATAAATGGCATGAAATGCAACACAAAATAGACAAGAAAGCACTTATCTTCTGAAGTTTTACATCTGTTATCAGAAAGTAATATTACAAATGTTAATATTTTTAAAGACAGTAATAGTAATGAAACTGATGAATAAATGCTTTCATTTATATATAAGACTTTATTTTACCGTTTTCACTCTACAATTAAAATAAAAAAGAAAACAGCTTAGTTAAACTGAGGACATTGAGATCACATGCTTTTCACACTAATTGTATATTATACTGTTGCCTCTCGAAAAATAAAGAAATCGACTATATATTAAAGGGGATCATCCCACATTCCCCCTTTATATTTAACCAATGAACCCCCAAAACTAACCAGAGAAGTGCTTTATTACAATGAATATATATACAAAATTTGAAGAAAATTGGATAATTCTGCATGAAAAACTCATTTATCTAAATTAATGGGGAGTTAGCCCCCTGTTCCCCCCTTTATACTTAACCAATGAACCCCCAAAACTAATCAGAGAAGCGCCTTATCACAATGGACCTATAAACAAACTTTGAAGCAAAACGGTTATTTCTATCAAGAGTTATCACGTTACGTACATACATACGTACATACATACATACATACGAACGTACATACATACGTACGTACATGCAGAACCGGCGGTCACATTAGCTCTCAGGCTTTGATAGCCTGTTAGCTTATAAAAACGTAGATGTGTAGCTTTTAGAGGCATAAAATAATTTTGGCCAGGTTTTGGGACTAAATACCACACTGTGCGACTTCTTTTCCCACAACATCAATGCACTTTGAAGTCAAGTTAACGTTAATGCTTAAGGAGTATTTGCGGTGGGTCGCAACCCCTTTACACTTAAAAAAACATAACATTAAATTTAATTAAACAATACATGGTTGAAAATATAATTGGAATTTGGAAACTCTGGTAGAGCACAAGACATTTCAATGTTGGAAGAGTATCGGAAGTTACACATAACCTTAATAGTGTCGCAAGGACTATATAATCATGATTAGTTAATCATTGTCTGTCACGTTTTTGAAAGACCAATGTAGACCGTAGCAGAAAGTAGAAATGGAATGGGAAGTGTGGTAACAATAGGCACAGTAACAGCTCTCAGGATAGAAAAGTCCCTAAAAACGATATCAAACAAAGCCGCAAAAATCTCTACTGAACACAATCCACATGTAAGATCAATGTGTGAAAAGCGTAGTTTAGTTTCACTCCGGATGAAAACACCTGAAGAATAGGAAAGTGATTTACTTTTTGACTCACAGTTCCCACTGTCTGTAACGATTCTCATCAGCAAATAACGAGATTCTGAGTTTTGGCACTGAAAAGGACCACGCGTCTGCTGAGACACGCATATACAGGTGTTCAAAGATCGACAGTTGGAATGAAAACAAGCTTAGAGTGGACAAACAAGCTCTATTTATATCGAGGTCGACGATCATGCGAACAGGTTCTCGATAGCCAACAGGCATAAAGAAAAGTCTTAGAAGGTAGCAAGGGCTTAGCAAGAAAGTAGCAAGATTGAATGGCGACCAGTCGTCTTTGAAAAGAAACGGAATAAGGAAGTCAAGAAAGATAGAGTTACAATACGTGTTCATTGTTATGTCATACTTAATAACCGACAATTGATTATTGATTAACTTGATTAGAGTGTTAGGGGAAGGGGGGAAATTCCATTCAATTGAAATAAATATGGCCATTTTTCACAATTTGACATTTTAATTTTTGATGGTTTTAATGACTAAAACGTGGATAACTATATTATTTAAAAAGTAATATAGCAGGAAAAATATAACAGCAATGACACGTTCTTTAATCGAATAGATTCTTTTAGCATTTTCAATTTTAGAAATAACGACAAAACTGTTTACTGCAATTTTTCCATATCTAAATAGAACATTAGGAAAAATAATATTAAAGAACTGTGTAAAAGAAAATGTTGCTTAAGAGCCTACACCAGTCACGCGAAGAAACGCACAAGCTAATTTAAAGTCTATGGGAAGGTTCTTGGCAGATTTCTCGCTCGCATTTGAATATTTTTAAATGATTTTTTTTTTCATAGGAAAGCTGAGGGCAATCCCTAACGTTGTTAGTTTTTACTTTTTTGATTTTAGTTACAGTTTTTTATAAGGGCACTGGTTCTGAAAGAAAAGTACCCTTATATAAAAAAACTGGAACCAAAATCGAAAAAGTAAAAAGTAAACACGTTAGGGATCGGCCTCAGCTATTCTATGCAAAAAAAATCATTTAAAAATATTAAAATGCTAGCGAGAAATCTGTCAAGAACCTTCCCATAGATTTAACATTACCGTTCGAGTTTCTTCGGATGATTAGCGTAGGCTAGTTAAGGCTCAGGAATGAAAAACATAAATCCAAGATTTAAAAAAATAGCACACGATGGCATGTGATGTACAGAAAATGAAATTTTTTATCTGTAATAGAGATTTTCAAATACTCAATAAATATAAACTAATAAATAATTATTCTTTTACTTCTTTTTATAATATATATTTTCCTTACTCACTGCAAATACCTTCAAAATAAATTAAATGGTATCATAAAATACACTTTTATTAAAGGTAATTATTACAATACTTGAATGAAAATTTCCTCGTTCGTGTATTTTTTTTCTTCTTTTAAGATTTTCCTATAAATTACGCAGTATGACTGGAATGTAATGTTCTTTATTTCATTTGTTTTATTTTATACCGAGAATAAATATAAGCTTTTTCTTTTCTCTTCGTTTCTTACAGTTTCTTAAAATAGTATGTTTTCGAATTTTCGTCTGCATTCACAAACATAATCTTAAACACCACTGATCAAAAATAGTCTTTGTTCAAAAATGTTTTTCAAACAAATAGTTTCATCTTTTACTTTTGAATTTTGTTGAGAAGCGTGATTTAAACCGTTTGTCTGTTAATTTTATTGAAATGTTGTTAAAATAGTTTGTGGCTAAATGTTTTTGAAAAGTTTCTCTTTTAGTGTCATAATTTTAGAAGTGTTTTATGTATGTATACTCGAAGTTGCCAGAATTCCGTGCTTTTCGATTCCAAAAACATACATAACACATAAAATTACAACAATACACAACAATACACAACAATATACAACAATACACAACATATAAAATTTATTTAATAAAACAATTTAATAAGGTGACTTGTTTCATTATGGTTTTTATTAGGGTTTCGTTCATCTCACGAAACCGTATTACTCCCGCTCCGTTGTCTGTCCGTCACATAGCCGTTCTCAGAAACAATATAACTTACAGGCGTGAAAATTTGTGTACCTATAGCTAAATATCTAATATGAAGCTCAAAATATTTAAATTTGAAAAAATTGTATTATTTTAATATATAGAGATAAAAAAAAAAAAATTAACAGCCTTTTCCTATTAAATTGAAACATTTTGCGTTACAACAGTTGCCAACAATTAAAAATCCACAATAAACTTCTTTCTACAATAATTTTCTATTGAAAGAATTCCACGTGGAAAATGAAAATGAAATAAAAAGTTTCACCAACTGAAAAACAAAGATTAATATGACGTCCTATTGGTAATAAAACGGAAATTTTCAAACATTTCTCAATAATACAAGGAGTATGAGTATGTGTAAATACAGAAAACAGCTTCATATGACGTCATTAGAGAATTAAAAACAAAATTAATCTGACGTCATAACGATTTTTTCAAATGTTTGAGAATAATTCAAGGAGAGTATCAGTATGAGTAATAGAAAATAGTAAATATATAAGTTTGAGGAACGTATTGAATCATGATAAAAACCCGATTGGGGAAATATTGACATATTTAACATTTTGAAGGTCTCTATACAACATGTTTAATTTTGAAATTGATTTTTTTAATATCGCATTTAGTCCGCATGACGGATATTATTATAACAGGCTTTGCCCGTTATCGGCCGGTTTAGATATTCGAAAAAACGAGAAAAAAAGACCAGTAAATTTTTACTTTAAAAGAAACAGGTCTTTTTTTTTTTTTTTTTTTGGAAAATCAAATTTATTTGATTTATTAAAGAAATGATAAAGTGTTTTGAAAAGAACATTAAACGAAACCCTTTGTGCGATTTTCGATCATTCTTACCCACTTGTTAAATATGCGTCCGTGCTCTTTTTTCGGATCCTGAGCCGGGAGAATCGGAATCATAGACCGCACGAGCTTGAAAAAATTTGTGTTATCAGAGAACGACTAAAATACCGAAACCGAAAATATGCTGAAGAAAATTGTTAGCAACATTTTGAAATTGTTTCAAGTTTAATTTTCTCATTTAAATATCTCTTCTTACATAAAAATAACTTCTAATTCTTAATATCATCACTTGATGACGTTTCGTCATTTTCATGTCTCTGAAAATCTTTTTTAAATTTGTTATTTATGCCCAACCATAGGTAAAATCCTCCAAATGTTCTATTTTTATTCTTTTAAAGTATCATTGTACAATTATGGCAGAAAAACACAAGTTCTGTTTTCCAGTATTTCTGAAAAAGGATTTCAAGATTAAGCGATGAAAGACATGGAATATATCCCATGACTTGTTTACCTTACTAACACTGGTCGTGCAAAGGTTACAAAATTGTATAGAATATTACACTTTATATCCCATCTATTCCCTTTCAAGCTGATTTTTAGAGAAATGTAAATTATTTTAAGAAACTTTGACTTCATTCTTGTTTCTTAAATAGTATCAGGCAAGTTTTACATTTTTCAAATATATTAATAAATAAAAATTTCACTCTGAGCCAAAGCTCGAAGACTGGTATAAGAATCGAACCCGAGCCCGTTTCGGGGTCGGTCTTAAGCTTAGAACGTCTTAACACATCGGCTGATAAGTTCCCAGTCTGACACACAGATGGCGTTGCAATCGCCTAACTGATGCTTTTTTTAAGTAAATACTAACCTTTAAAAGGTAGCAGAAAAAATGTCATGACGATTCGCCGTGTGGATAAAACATTAAAGTGGTTTTAGTTGAACGACATTGTTGATAAACAAAAAAATGGATAAACAAGAATTTCAAGAATTGTTATTTGATGGGAAAAAACACCGTTCAAACAAAAGATTGGCTTGATAAGCGTTATCAGGACACTGCACCAAGTAAATCAACCATTATTGACTGGTTTGCTGAATTTAAACGTGGTCGTACGGACACCAGTGATGCAGCACGCAAAAGAGATGGTTACTCCGGAAAACATAAAAAATGTCCTCAAAATCGTTTTGGTGAACCGTAAAGTGAAGTTCCAGGAGATAGCGCAGACTCTGAAGATATCCAAGGAACGTGTAGGTTTTATTTTGAATGAACATTTGTCTATGAAAAGGCTGTTGTCAAAGTGGGTGCCGCGCGTGTTGACTTTTGACCAAAAAAAAAAAAAAAAAACGAATCGATGATTCTTAGCACTGTTTGGAGCTTTTTCGTTATAAAATTATGTTATTTATTATAAAATTATTATTAATATTTATTTATTGAATTATTATTATTATATATTTATTAAATTATTATTATTAAATTATTATTATTATTTATTTATTAAATTATTATTATTATTATTATTATTATTATTATTAAATAATTATTATTCATTATTAAATTTATGTTATTTATTAAAGTTATAAAGCTATAAAGTTATAAAGTTATGTTAAAAAGTTGTGTTTTCTTTATTAGACCGGGAACTTATCAGCCCATGTGTTATATCTAGTTTGTTCTACTTGTTAGGAAACAAATCTGATTTAAACAGTGTTAAATTGAGTTAATAAACCCTTAAGGTTGAGTGCTATAAATATATCATTATTGTCTGAGTGCAACGAAGACTCATACACAGCGCAGTATTACTTTGCCCCATATATAGCTACGATGGATATTAAAACCTTTCGCGAAGCATAACTCAAAAAATATTTAACGGATTTCGTTCAAATTTTTACAGCAGGTACCTATAAAGATGACAACGACGTCTATTTATTACCAAGAATAAATGTCACACCGTTTGGAAATTATATTAAAAAAATAGATAAAAAGCACAATTAAAGTACATACGTCACGAAAATTTTGTGTGTACGTCATTTTCACCGGCGGGGGATTTTCGTAGACAATCGGAATTGAAAAGTTCATGGAGTACATGGAGCAAAAAAATATGCATGCACTAATATTCAGCACAATAAAATATATTTCAATTTAGTAGAAATCGAAAATTAATCTCGATTTTTTTTCTGTTTGAAAGAAAAAGCTCGCAATAACTTGGTAGACTTGGTATTAGAGATTTGGCGCAAATCTCAGCAATAGCAGCTTTTTTATTTCGCGTGTGTAAATTAAAAAAAACTTCATTGGTGTTTAAATAAAAGGTTTCGGTTTATGGCATTATTTCTTTTTTTTTCTCTTTTTAGCATTTTAAATGGGATTAATGAAAGACATGTATTTTAAATTAAATGAGTGAAAGGTTTACATTTAAATGAAATGAATTCAATATAAAAATGTTATAGGAACAATATTTGGCGATTTATCAACTGCGTCAGGATAACATAAAAGTGCCAATATATCAAACGGTATATGTAGTATGTGAAATGAAACAATTATATTATAATCACCCGTCGTACAAGAAAAAAAATAATATTCTGCATTCAGAGGGAAAAATCCATCTCCTGTGCCGTAAGATTTGGCGAATTCTTTTTTGGTGATAAGTTTTTCGATGTGATTGTTGGGATCTGCAGGATTTGTCTTACTTTTTCTAAATCTTATTTTTTTTGAAGATGTAGTATTATGTAAATATATTTTTTTGTAGATATTTTTCTATTTTGTATATTTGGCATTCTATTTTGTATATTTTCTATTTGGCATTTGGAAAAGAGATTTTTACCTTTTTATCTGTACCTTCGGAAATGTTAAAAAATTAAAAAAATATTTACATATATCAAGCGTATAATGTTATGTTTTGCATTTTTATACGGACCACTTCTCCATTTTTAGATTTTAAATGCTATCTGGAGGCACGACAGTGCCTCCGCCAAGTCGAGAGAGGACAGCCGTAAGCATACTTTTCTGGAAGCAACTCAGGGAACTTTTGGCCACCCCATATCTCCACGCTAGAGTATCCCAAAAATTTGAAACTTCTTTTTTCTAGAGTATTTGGCACACAGGACCAAAATTTAAAATTACAACTTTCTGTCTTTTCTAGTTCAGACGATATATGAACTCAAACATTCGATTTTTTGCCACTCACTCACTCACTCGTTCACGCGTCATCAAAAAGATTAGGTAGATCCCGTAGCCCTAGAAACTTGACATTAAGAAAAAAGGTAGTGTTTAGGATACAAAGAAAGAAAAAATTATAAAATCCGGAAATTTCGAAAAAAAACATTCGAAAATTCAACAAATTCCATCAAAATTTTAAATTGAAAATAATACGATCTTGTAGTCTTAGAAACTTAAGATTCGGTGTGAAGGTAGTGTTTAGTATCCAGAAAAAGAAAACATCAAAAACACCAAAAAAATCGGAAGCAAAATTGAAAAAATCGAAAAATCGAAAAAAATCGAAAATTTTCAAATAATCCGATTTTGTTGCGTTAGAAACTTGAAATTCGGAATAAAGGTAGTATTTAGGATGCAAAATAAGAAAAAAATAAAAATTCTGGAAAATTCGAAAAAAAAAATCAAAAATTCAAAAAATTCGAAAAAAATTGAAAAAATTAAAATAATTTGATTTTTTAGCCTTAGAAACTTAAAATTCGCAGTAAAGATAGTGTTTAGGATTCAGAATAAGTTAAAATAAAAAACGCAATAAAATTCGAAAATAAAATCAAAAAATCGAAAAAATCGAAAAAATTGAAAAATAAGGAAAATTTGAAAATAATTAGATTTTGTAGCGCTAGAAACTTGAAATTTGGAATAAAGGTAATATTTAAGATACTAAATAAGGAAAAATAAAAAAATATGGATAATTCAAAAAATACCCTTAAATTAGTGCAGACGATATATGAACTCAAAGTTTCGATTTTTTGTCACTCACACACTCACTCACTCTCGGGTCATCAAAAAGATTGGGTAGATCCCGCAGCCACAGAAACTTAAAATTTGGAATAAAGCTAGTGTTTCGGATACAAAGAAAGGAAAAATTATAAAATCCGGAAAATTAAAAAAAAAAAATGGAAAATTCAAAAACATCGAACAAAATTGAAAATTGAAAATAACACGATCTTGTAGTCTTAAAAACTTAAAATTTGGTGTGAAGGTAGTGTTTAGAATTCAGAAAAAGAAAACATCAAAAACACAAAAAAAAAATTGAAAATAAAATCGAAAATTCGAAAAAAATCGAAAAATTTCAAATAATCCAATTTTGTTGCGCTAGAAACTTGGAATTCGGAATAAAGGTAGTATTTAAGATGCAAAATAAGGAAAAATTAAAAAAATCCAGAAAATTCGAAAAAAAATCAAAAATTCGAAAAATTCGAAACAAATTGAAAAAAATTAAAATAATTTGATATTTTGGCCTTAGAAACTTGAAATTCGCGGTAAAGATAGTGTTTAGGATTCAGAATAAGTTAAAATAAAAACACAATAAAATTCGAAAATAAAATAAAAAAATCGAAAGAAATCGAAAAATAAGGAAATTTTTTAAATAATTCGATTTCATAGCACTAGAAATTTGAAATTTGGAATAAAGGTAATATTTAAGATACTGAATAAAGAAACATTAAAAAATATGGATAATTAAAAAAAAATCGAAAATTTCAAAAAAAAGAAAGAAAGAAAGAAAGAAAAAGTTAGAAATTGAAAATAATATGATATCGTAGTCTTAGAAACTGAAAATTTGGTGTAAAGGTAGTGTTTAGGATTCAGAAGAATAAAAAATTAAAAACACAACAAAAATTGAAAATAAAATAAAAAAAATCGAAAAAAGAAACAAAAATTTGAAAATAATTCGATTTTGTAAAGCTAGAAACTTAAAATTTGGAATAAAGGTAGTATTTAGGATACAAAAAAGAAATAAATAAAAAATCTGTAAAATTTGAAAAAAAAAATTCGAAAAATTGAAAAGAATTCGATTTTGTAGCTTTAGAACTTAAAAATTCAGCGTAAACTTATTGTTTAGGATACAGAAAAAGGAAAAATTTAAACACAATAAATTCGAAAATAGAATAAAAAACTCGAAAAAGATCGGAAATTTCAAAATAATTCGATTTTGTAGCGCTAGAAACTTGAAATTTGTAATAAAGGATACAAAATAAGAAAAAATTAAAAAATCCAGAAAATTATAAAAAAAATTCGAAAAAATTAAAAACTGAAAATAATTTTATCTTCTAGTCTTAGAAACTTTAAACTTGGTGTTAAGGTAGTATTTACTATTCAATATAAGGAACAATTAAAATATTCGTTAAATTCGAAAATAAAATCGAAAAATCGAATATCTTTAAGAAATCGAAAATTCGAAAACAATTTGATTTTGTACTGCTAGAAACATTAGTTTTAAGATAATTGTCCTATTAGCTAGCACAACGCCCCTAATTGTTTTATGTTATTTCCCCTGGATTATGGTTTTCTTTTCTTTCGTTTACGAATTTCGTTATAGAAATTTACGCTATAGACTGACTACGATATAGGCGATTTCTTTATAGACAGGTTTGTTTTCTTTCACAGGTTGTACTCTATTTACTTCACATACGAAATATGGATTGTTAAATGATGTTAGCCCCACAAAAATTTTCACAGCTCCCCTACCCTCCCGACATTACTGGCTGGTTATGGCTTGATAGTCATTTCTAAATAAAATCATGGTGACTCTAAGATTCACTTGATTTATCTCTAAATTGAACCTAAACGATCCTAAGAAGACGGATCAAATAATTACTATATTGGCATGACAATCAGGTAACTTAGAATTAAAATCGAAAAATCAATAAATTTATAAAATGTCGAAAATTTGAAAATAATTCGATTTTGTAGTCCTAGAAGCTTGACATTTGGCAGAAAAGCAGGGTTTAGTACACAAAGTAAGGAAAAATTTAAAAATCCGTAAATAATAAAAAAAAGACTAAAAAAACGATAAAAAAACATCGAAAAAAGGAATATAATTTGATTTATTGGAAATTTCCGGAAATTTCAATTTTGGCTTTCTTTTTATACTAAAAAGTTCTTTTATGTTAAATATCAAGTATCTAGGGCTGCGAGTAATATCTCAGATGGATAGCGCCTATCCTGGAAGCAATTGACAGTACTTTTGACACTCCCCTTCCCAGAACTTAGTGCTTGCCTAGGAACCTGAAATCTCTTTTTATCTACAGTACTTTGCAAACGAAACTAAAGCTTCAAATTTTTGATACCTGTAAATAATAGGGACAGAGTGTGGGCTTAGCGAAAATCAGTGGATGATCTCCAAAAAGAACCCAAAATCAAGAAAAGGAGGATTACTTACAAAAAGAAGTGAAATCTCATCAAAAAGTCACCTGTAAAAAATGCAGCCAAGTCTCGTAACTCATTTACCGTAAAAAGTACTGAGATCGTATAAAGCCAAGTTTAACTATCTTATTAACTCTGAAATTTTCATTCAAAAATCACTCCTAGTCTCTACATCTTTAGTTAATTATTATTTTGTGACTTGGCAATTACGCAGCACAGGAAAGTTATTACACCTTACTATATCATGGGATGGGATGGAATAATTTAACTAAAGCAAATTATATACGCACAGGGAAGTTATTACACCTTAATATGTTATAGTATTATTTGATTAAGACTAACTATATACATCACATTCTCGTGCTACGTAATTGCCAAGTCACAAAATAATAATTAACGAAAGATGTAGAGACTAGGAGTGATTTGTGAATGAAAATTTCAGAGTTAATAAGTTAATAAGAATTAAACTTGGCTTTATACGATCTCAGTACTTTTTACGGTAAATGAGTTACGAGACTTGGCTGCATTTTTTACAGGTGACTTTTTGATGAGATTTATTATTTACTAGCCGTTTATTAATTGTTTACAATTTACCCCCTGACAATAACAATTATTTATCACAAAAATGCCTTTTAGGTTTGTTAAATAAGTTTGTTTATGTATTTTCATTACTTATTAAAATATCGAATATGGCGATAAAATTTTATTTTAGCATTGTGCTAAAATTTTTAAGATAGTGCAAAAACATGCTTTAATAAACGTATGTTTGTAAATATTTGAAAAACATTTTTTACCGCTCTCTTGAAAAAATTTGTAAGATGCTAAAAAACTACCTTTTGCAACCATTTTAAATTTTTTCCGCCAACCGACATAGGATACGAAACTTTTTCCAATTCAGATACACGGGCAAGGCTGGTCTCAAACAAGAGTAAAGCTAGCAACAATATTGTTTTAACTCTATAAGAGTTACAATAATGATATTAAATGCTCCGATTGGCGTTGGGCCCAATTACGAAAGTTTCTCCTAAAAAAACTGTAGAAAAAATCTTTTACATTTGTTTCAAATGAAGCTCGGTCTACAAGGTATTAGTTAATAATACAAACAACACTAATGAAATGGAGGCAAATGTTTTAATTTAAATGTATATATTTGACACCCTTCCCCCCCCCCCAAAAAAAAAAGAGAAAAGAAAGTTACAGTAATGAATTTAAAATGGCGTTAAGTCACGCTTTCTGACATAAGCAATTGGCTGCAAACGCGATAACGAAACTTTCACTTAACTTAATAACATGTAGCTAATATAGCCCTTAGGGTACTTTGCAGTTAAACAGACCTTGTGGTTTTTTTAAAAAGCTTGAGAGAATTTAGGTTTAAGAAGTTGAGATTTACTGTCAAATGATATAAACAACTATGAACACAAAACTGATGAATTATTATTCATGTTTATGTATGTATTTTTAGAAAAATTGCATCTGATTACACTTATTAGATAAATTATTTCTGTTTGCATTTAATAACTGATAAACGGCTTCTGTATATTAAATGAATTGTTTAAATATTGGGAAGAGGTGGAGAGAGGTAGAAAGACGAATAAACAAACAGGTAGACAGACGGGTAGAGAGACGAGTAGCGACATAGGTAGGCTGACGGGTAGCGAAACGAACAGACAGACGGCCCCAGTGGCAGAACTATCTTCAAGTGTCTGCAACGCTAATAATGTTTTCAAAAATAGTCTGCAATACGCAATATATCATATAAATCTATTCTTGCTGCTGTAGTAGTTGTAGTGCTAATTAATTAAGGCATCAACATTTATCAGCCTTTCTGAGTAAAAAAAAAAATTCTGAAATTCACAGCAAACATTCTGAAAGGTTACAGCAGACAGGGGAGGGGAGAAAATCCCCTCTCGGCAATAATTATTCTTGTTGCAGGTCGGCTTAACTCTGCTTTTGATTCGAGTCGATTTCAGGCTGAGTCTAGATTCTCGCAAATTGGGTTCAAGTTAACCTGATTTTTCAAAAGTTAGTTCAGTATAATGTTTCAGATTAAAAACTATGCCTATATTAATAAGCATAGAACTTTGTGTGTCTGCTATTTTCTAAAGGAATGCTGCATCTTTTCCGGTACTATTTCACAAAATTCACGTTTTTTTCGTGAACCTTTGACGAAATTAGCGTTTCTTTTTTCCCCCCGCAGTCCTTTGACGAAATTCACGTTTTTTTTTCACGGCCCTTTTACAAAATTCACACTTTTTCCGTGATCCTTTGACGAAATTAGCAGTTTTTTCCAGATTCTTTGACAAAATTGTCATTTTTTCTGTGGCCATTTGACGAAATTTGCGGTTTTTTGGTGTCGCGTCAATTCATCTCACACAATTCATCGCGGAAAAATTCGTCGCGCACAATTCGTCGCAGCGTCAATTCGTCGCGAGCTCAATTCGTCGCGGCTCAATTCGTCGCGACGTCAATTCGTCGCAGCGAAAATGTCTTTGAAGGCTATTATGATAAAAATAAGGATAATTTAGTAAAATTATTTAATGATAATTTGTTTTTTAGATATACAGAATTATAACTTACATTTTAAAGGCGATTTCGGAGGAATTTTTTTAAAAATGACGAATACAAATGCTAGAAATTTTTTAAAAAAAATTAATAGTTGACATATGTGTACACAGGGTACAACCCCCCCCCCCTCTTATATTTGAAAGAATTAGGAAGTAAAAAAAGTATTGAGAGATGTAAACATAATATACTTTTTGTGATTGTGATTAAACTGATTGCTGCATGAATGCAATTTCATTAAGTAGTATTTTGGTTTTATAAGTTTTTTCATTTATTTCATCTATCTATACTAATATTATAAAGGAGTAAAGATTGTTTGTTTGTTTATAGGGGGTAATCTCTGGAACTACCGAACCGATTTCAAAAGTGATGGTGGCAAATTGATGGTGACAACCCCTGCTCCAACACAGGCTATATTTTATGTCGGTGCCACTAACCCCAGGGGGTGCAGGAGCCAATAACGTTCTAAAATTGCGATTTTTTTAGCTCACAGGCTATCAAAGCCTTAGAGCTTATGTGCCCGTCGCACAGTGGGTCAAAGTATAGCAGATGTCGAACATAGGATTATCACAATAGTATAAGCCTATATATAAGATTTTTTTTTGTTATATTTAGGTTTAAAGAAGTAAAATATATTATATTCAATAGATTTGCATGGTTTTTATGAGCAATTTAATCTTTTTTTGTTTAAAACAGGACTTTTAGAGGCATACTGGATAACTAAATTAAACTTGAAAATCAAAGAAAAAGAAAAAGCTTAGCAGACAATAATTTTATTACCAATCATGTTTTTACTTATATCCTAAGGACATTGCCAAAATATTCAAAATATTTGTTTAATTTTTAATTGGCAACATATGTAATGTTTAGATAACTTTTCAAAATCGTTCTACAAAACCGGAACATTCTTCTGCAACATTTTAGAGCCTATTTCAGTGCATATTTTTTATCATCGGGATTATAATAATAATCATAATAATATAATAATAATAATTTTATAAAATAATTTTGTAGTGATATTAATTTTAGTATATTTCTTTTTTATTTCAAGCAAGATTATTTCATTTTGCTTTTTTTTATATTCTTTTGAAAGATGATAACAAACAGAGATTTGTTTCTGTATCTAAATAATTTACATAATGGTTTTAGTTATGAAAAATCAATTCTTAGTTTTGTACGTGCTGTTCTACTGTGGACTAAGTGCTTCAGAAATTGATGAAGAAAATTTAAAGAATAAGCGTTTACGTAAGTTTTGTGTAGCTGTAAAAGATCGATGGCAGAAATCTCAACGAAAATTAGATCGTTTCAATACTAAAAACGATTCTTGGCTTCAGTGTTCCTTTAAAGTTGGTAATGAATTTAAACCCTCTGAAGTTGAAAATTCGCAGAAATCAACGTCTCGGAAATCTTTTTCAGATGTAACCGAAACTCATAAAAGAAAACTAACTCAACGTTTAAGAGAGGATACTTCTGGAGAAGCTCTTTTGCATGCAGCAAACAAAAATTAGCATCTGAGGGTTTTAAAAGATCTTTTGATATAGCACATAAAAATATAACCATTGATCATGAAATGAATTTAACAATGATTGATAGAAAAATTATTACGGAAATTTCAAATACATCCTCCTGTTCAACATGTTATATTTGTGGTGCAAAGCCCTTCGGAAATGAATAACATTGATAAAATTGTTCAAAGAAGTGTAAACGCATCCACATACAGCTTTGGTGTATCTAGTCTACATGTAAAGATACGGTCTATGGAATATTTGCTTCATATTTCTTACAATTTATCATTTAAAGCTTTAAGTGCTAGAACTGAAGACCAAAAGAAGCAAAAAGAAGAATCAAAGAGAAAAATTCAATGCGAATTCAGAAAAGAATTATGTTTGCTAATTGATGTTGTTAAACAGGGGAGTGGTTTGACACACGATTTAAACACTGCAAGGACATTTTTTGCTGAGTTTGAAATTACAGCTGAGATCACTGGATTGGATAAAGAACTAATTAAACGTTTTGCAATTATAATGCAAGTTATCTCCTGTGACGAAGTAATTAATGCCGAAAAAATTGGCGAATTTGCACTGGAAACAGCTAAAGAATGTGTTTCGAAGTACGGGTGGTATTATATGCCAGCTTCTATTCATAAGTTATTAATTCATGGAAAAAATATAATTACAAATTTTGCTGTTCCAATTGGCCAATTGGTTTATTATCGGAAGAAGCTGGCGAAGCTCGAAATAAAGAGTTTCGGAGGTACCGGGATTCCCATACGAGAAAAATAAGTCGAAGAGCATGTAACGAAGACTTGTTGCACCATTTACTTATGACATCTGAACCATTGATTTCCTGTATTAGACGCAAAGTAAGAAACGCTCAAAGGAACAAAAAATTTCCAGAAGCATTAGAACTTTTACTTTAAATAACATTTTAGCACTCACACATTATGCATCCATTTATTAGAGTAGATTTAACCCTCTGAGAGTCTTTGCTCTTTTCAGCATTTTCATGTAAATATTTATCTAACACAAGATACGTATATATTGAATTTAATTTTATAGTTTAATTTTAAATTATTTTTTTACATTATTTCATCTTAGAAAATTCTTACAGTATAATATTTATTAAAAAATATTTTTGTCTACAGACAATTTACTATGCTTTCCGTTAATGGAAAATTATGCGATAGCCACTTATAGAGTGTTTCAAATCCATTTATTTCAAAAATGCGCAGGTTTGCGCAAATATTGCCCTATACCACATTAAAATACAGGCTTTTAGGAACACAAAGATGTGTTTGAAATTTCAGGCAACTTCATGCAATTTAAGTTGCACAATTTTTAAGTTTCTGATACCGTTAATTTTATATGGGCTGTTCATAATGTAAAATGATACATAAAATTCAATCAAAATGCAATCAGTAGTGGTTTAAAATGTGTTTTAGGAAATTCATAATGATATTTTAAACGAGTTATTATTAGTGGTTACCTAGGTTTCATTTCTGAGCACATTTAAAAATCACTAAAATTCGCAGAAAAATTCCTCTGCTGAAAGATGTATATTCCGAGCAGTACAAATAAGATATAATTTTGTATAATTTAAAAGATAAACATATATTCGTATTTTGTAGACATTCTTTTAAAATATTTCATTGAAAAAATTTAATTATTTAATGATTATTTTTTGGCCCTATGTTCGCATTTTCTTAAGGATTGACCCACTGTGCGTCGGTTCTGTATGTATGTATGTACGTAAGTAACGCGATAACTTCATAGAAATATCCGTTTTCCTTCAAATTTTGTTTATAGGTTCACTGTGTTAAGGCGCTTCCCTGATTAGTTTTCGGGATGGATTGGTTAAGTATAAAGGGGAGGGGGAACAAGGGGCTAATTCCCCCCCCCCTTAATTTATACAAATGGGGTTTTCATGCAGAATTATTCCGTTTTCCTTCAAATTTTGTTTATAGGTTTACTGAGTTAAGGCTCTTCCCTGATTAGTTTTCGGGATTCACTGGGTAACTATAAAGGGGGGGGGGAACAGGGGGCTAATCCCCCCCTTATTTTTTATAAATGGGTTTTTCATGCAGAATTATTCCGTTTTCTTCAAATTTTGTTAATAGGTTCACTGTGTTAAGGCGTTTCCCTGATTAGTTTTCGGGATTGATTGGTTAAGTATAAAGGGGGGGGGGAACGGGGGGCATATCCCCCCTTATTTTATATAAATGGGTTTTTCATCAGAATTATTCCGTTTTCCTTCAAAATTTGTTTATATGTTCATTGGGTTAAGACGCTTCCCTGATTAGTTTTCGGGATTGATTGATTAAGTGTAAAGGGGGGGAACGGGGGGGGCTAACACCCCCCTTAATTTATATAAATGGGTTTTTCATGCAGAATTATCCCATTTCCTTCAAATTTTGTTTATAGGTTCACTGTGTTAAGGCGCTTCCCTGATTAGTTTTCGGGATTGATTGGTTAAGTATAAAGGGGGGACACGGGGGGGATAATCCCCCCCTTAATTTATATAAATGAGTTTTTCATGCAGAATTATTCTATTTGCTTAAAAATTTATTTATAGGTTCATTGGGTTAAGACGCTTCCCTGATGAGTTTTCGAGATTGATTGATTAACTATAAAGGGGGGGGGGGAACGCGGGGGGCTAATACCCCCCTTAATTTATATAAATGGGTTTTTCATGCAGAATTATCCGATTTTCTTCAACTTTTATATATATATTCATTGTAATTCGAGATTTACCTGATTAGTTTAAGGGGTTCATTAGTTAACTATGAGGGGGGTAACGGTTAAGACGCTTCCCTAATTAGTTTTCGGGATTGATTGGTGTAGTATAAAGGGGGGGAACGGGGGGCTAATCCCCCTCTTATTTTATATAAATGGGTTTTCATGCAGAACTATTCCGTTTTCCTTCAAATTTTGTTTATAGGTTCACTGTGTTAAGCCGCTTCCCTGATTAGTTTTCGGGATTGATTGGTTAAGTATAAAGGGCGGGGGGAACGGGGGGCTAATCCCCCTCTTATTTTATATAAATGGGTTTTCATGCAGAATTATTCCGTTTTCCTTCAAATTTTGTTTATAGGTTCACTGTGTTAAGCCGCTTCCCTGATTAGTTTTCGGGATTGATTGGTTAAGTATAAAAGGGGGGAACGGGGGGATAATCCCCCCATTAATTTATATAAATGGGTTTTTCATGCAGAATTATCCCATTTGCTTCAAAATTTTTTTATAGGTTCATTGGGTTAAGACGCTTCCCTGATTAGTTTTCGGGATTGATTGGTTAAGTATATAGGGGGGGGAACGGGGGGGGCTAATCCCGCCTTAATTTATATAAATGGCTTTTTCATGCAGAATTATCCGATTTTCTTCAACTTTTATATATATATTCATTGTAATTCGAGATTTACCTGATTAGTTTAAGGGGTTCATTAGTTAACTATGAGGGGGGTAACGGGGATATGACCCCCCCTTAGTATATTGTTGATTTCTTTATTTTTCGATGGGCTTATTTCAAATTCTTTGAAATAAGAGTATAATATACAATTAGTGTGAATAGCCTGTGAACTCAGTGCCCTCAGTTTAACTGGCCAGTTTTATTTTTATTTTTTATACTGAAGGAGCTAGAAATTTGAAATTCGTCATTGCAGTTACTTATAAGATGTAAATGCTCTCTATGAACAAAATAAAAAAGAAATCGAAATTTAAAAGGGTGAAATGAGCGAAAAGCGTTCTAAAAACAGTCTAAATTACAATTTCTATGAAATCTTTGGAACTACAGAACCGATTTCAAAAGTAATGGTGGCAAATTGATGGGGACAATCCCTACTCCAACATAGGCTATATTTTATGTCGTTGCCACTAACATCAATGGGGTGCAGGATCGAAAAATGTTCGAAAACTGCGACTTTTTTATACTGAAGGGGCAAGAAATTTGAAATTTAGCATTGTAGTTATTTATAAGATGTAAATGCTCTCTAAGAATAAATTTAAAAAAAAATCGAAATTTAAATGGGTGAAATGAGCGAAAAGTGTTCTAAAGTCATTCTAAATTACAATTTCTATGGAATCTCTGGAACCACGGAACCGATTTCAAAAGTGATGGCGACAAATTGGTGGTGACAATCCCTGCTCCAACAGCCTCTTTAATAAAAAAACAATGCGTTGCTGACGACTGGGTTTTTCGCTAATTGTTGCAACAGATTAATCTCGGAAAATGAAACATTTGAAGTTACTGAAAAAAATAATAACTCAAAAAGTATTTGTCAGAAAATTGTTAGACAAACTGCGTTTGAAAGGTAAAAAATTGTATTTCTCTTGATATAAATTTGAAATCTAATGATTATGCCCTTTTTCAAATATTGAATTTCAAAAATTACCAAATTTTCCAATGGAGTACCATAGCGAAACCTTCATGCGTAAAAAGATAATGATAAGGGTGACGTGTCCTGACGTGTATATTGGCTATAGCAAGAGTCACAAATTATAGTAGCCTTATTATTCTGTTAAAATATAAAAGTTATTTATGAAATGTCAATATTTTGTTTGATTAAAGGTTCGGTAAAGAAATTGACCAGCGTAGCGGGCGTAGCTTGCTAGTTGTTAATAATTAGCCCCATTTTTACCCGATCTCCTTCGTTTTTGGGGCTTTATCTCCATTAAGCTTTTCACAATTTCTACGTTCCAGTTAAGACCCTGGCCCCCTGGGACTCAGTATAGGGGCAACGTTGAAGGTCTTTGTTCCCTAAATTTTTAATAACTTGCTCCCTTTTAGCCCGATGTTTTTCGTTTTTGGTGCGTTTTCTCCATTTAGTTATTCCCCATTTCTACATTGCAGTTAGGACCCCGGTCCCCTGGGCGTGGTCCGGGAACCTTTAACCTTTTGTGCGCCATGCATTTTCACCCCCCCCTATAATTGTGTCACCTTCTCAATGAGTAACTTTAAAGATGAATCTTAGACTCCTCTCCCCGGGCCACAACACTCATATTTTTATTCGGGCCCTGAGGCCCGAATAAAAATATGAATTCGGACCCTGAGGCCCCTTTTTACCCGACTGCCATGAAGGGTTATGTGTTTGACGAGTATCTGGGTAATATGTATGCATGTGGATTTCTTTATACCCTCGACACATCTCAACGGCTGGATGGATTTTAATGAACGAGGTCCCTATCGATTCGTCTTAACCGTCCGATGGTTATAGGCTAGGTTTTGTTTTCATAAATTCAAAATTTCGGCCGTAAAATACAAAATGGTGGTAGAGAAGAAAAAAAATTCGCACAATAGTGAGTGGCCTGTCATTGGATAAGGTCTTTAAAAATGAAGACGATGTTTACAAGACTATTTTACAGTCAGAAGCTCCGCTTAAATATTAAACAACCTGAAATTTGTGTAGGCAGAATCTCTAGCTTAACTTTCTCTAACCTTCATAGACATCTATAGGCCTCATCAAAACAGTGTTTATAGATAGAAACTAACAATTAAACACAACTTAAAAGTCATCAATACAAGTAAATAAAAAAAAATAGGTAAGTGATATAAAAAATAGTCTCACATTTATGAGAAATAATTTTTTTATAATTACCTAAATAAAGTCTATCTATGTATCTGAATTTTTAAACCAAAAATGTTATAATCTCTCATGTACGTAAATAATTTAACTGCGCGAGGCGCGGAGCGGTGTTTTGGGACGACGCCGCGGGGCCTGAAGACGCGGGGCCTGCTGGCAGAGCGGCGGGATAAGCAGGGGGGTATTAGCCCCCCATTCCCCCCCTTTATACTTAAACAATCAATCCCGAAAACTAATTAGGGAAGCGTCTTAACACAGTGAACCTTTAACCAAAATTTGAAGGAAATGGGATAATTCTGCATGAAAAACCCATTTATATAAAATAAAGGGGATTAGCCCTCCGTTCCCCCCTTTATACTTAACCAATCTATCCCGAAAACTAATCAGGGAAGCGCCTTAACACAGTGAACCTATAAACAAAATTTGAAGGGAAAGGGATAATTCTGCATAAAAAATCCATTTATATAAATTTATTGGGGTATTAGCCCCCCGTTCCCCCCCTTTATACTTAATTAATCAATCCCGAAAACTCATCAGGGAAGCGTCTTAACCCAATGAACTTATAAATAAATTTTAAAGCAAATAGAATATTTCTGCATGAAAAACCCATTTATATAAATTAAGGGGGGATTATCCCCCCCGTTCCCCCCCTTTATACTTAACCAATCAATCCCGAAAACAAATCAGGGAAGCACCTTAACACAATGAACCTATAAACAAAATTTGAAGGAAAACGGAATAATTCTGCATGTAAAAAAACATTTATATAAAATAAGGGGGGATTAGCCCTCCGTTCCCCCCTTTATGCTTAACCAATCAATCCCGAAAACTAATCAGGGAAGCGCCTTAACACAGTGAACCTATAAACAAAATTTGAAGGAAATGGGATAATTCTGCATGAAAAACCCATTTATATAAATTAAGGGGGGGTATTAGCCCCCCCCGTTCCCCCCCTTTATACTTAATCAATCAATCCTGAAAACTAATCAGGGAAGCTTCTTAACCCAATGAACCTATAAAAAAATTTTGAAGCAAATGGGATAATTCTGCATGAAAAACCCATTTATATAAATTAAGGGGGGGATTATCCCCCCGTTCCCCCCTTTATACTTAACCAATCAATCCCGAAAACTAATCAGGGAAACGCCTTAACACACTGAACCTATAAACAAAATTTGAAGGAAATGCGATAATTCTGCATGAAAAACCCATTTATATAAATTAAGGGGGGATTATCCCCCCCGTTCCCCCCCTTTATACTTAACCAATCAATCCCGAAAACAAATCAGGGAAGCGCCTTAACACAGTGAACCTATAAACAAAATTTGAAGGAAAACGGAATAATTCTGCATGAAAAAAACATTTATATAAAATAAGGGGGGATTAGCCCTCCGTTCCCCCCTTTATGCTTAACCAATCAATCCCGAAAACTAATCAGGGAAGCGCCTTAACACAGTGAACCTATAAACAAAATTTGAAGGAAATGGGATAATTCTGCATGAAAAACCCATTTATATAAATTAAGGGGGGGTATTAGCCCCCCCCGTTCCCCCCCTTTATACTTAATCAATCAATCCTGAAAACTAATCAGGGAAGCGTCTTAACCCAATGAACCTATAAACAAATTTTGAAGCAAATTGGATAATTCTGCATGAAAAACCCATTTATATAAATTAAGGGGGGGATTATCCCCCCGTTCCTCCCCTTTATACTTAACCAATCAATCCCGAAAACTAATCAGGGAAGCGCCTTAACACAGTGAACCTATAACCAAAATTTGAAGGAAAACGGAATAATTCTGCATGAAAAACCCATTTATATAAAATAAGGGGGGGGGGTTAGCCACCGTTCCCCCCCCCCCCTTTATACTTAACCAATCAATCCCGAAAACTAATCAGGGAAGCGCCTTAACACAGTGAACCTATAAACAAAATTTGAAGGAAAACGGATATTTCTATGAAGAGTTATCGCGTTACGTACGTACATACATACATACAGAACCGGCGGGCACATAAGCTCTCAGGCTTTGATAGCCTGTGAGCTAAAAAATCGCAATTTTAGAACGTTTTTCGCTCCTGCACCCCCTGGGGTTAGTGGCACCGACATAAAATATAGCCTATGTTGGAGCAGGGGTTGTCACCATCAATTTGCCACCATCACTTTTGAAATCGGTTCGGTAGTTCCAGAGATTACCCGCTACAAACAAACAAACAAACAAACAATTTTTACTCCTTTATAATATTAGTATAGATAGATGAAATAAATGAAAAATCTTATAAAATCAAAATACTACTTAATGAAATTGCATTCATGCAACAATCAGTTTAATCACAATCACAAAAAGTATATTATGTTTACATCTCTCAATACTTTTTTTACTTCCTAATTCTTTCAAATATAAGGGGGGGGTTTGTACCCTGTGTACACATATGTCAACTATTAATTTAAAAAAAAAAAATTCTAGCATTTGTATTCCTCATTTTTTCATGATCTGGGTGATTTTATCCTAAATCCTACGCCATTTTTTCGGTTATCTAAAGCAATATTTATTCTATCTCTAATTTAAATAAGAAATGACTTGCTCTTATTCATTAAACTTTCATGTTCACAATATGGAAATTCCCAACAAAATCACTTATAAAAAAATTCCTCCGAAATCGCCTTTAAAATGTAAGTTACAATTCTGTATATCTAAAAAACAAATTATCATTAAATAATTTTACTAAATTATCCTTATTTTTATCATAATAGCCTTCAAAGACATTTTCGCTGCGACGAATTGACGTCGCGACGAATTGAGCCGCGACGAATTGAGCTCGCGACGAATTGTTCCGCGATGAATTGTGCGAGATGAATTGACGCAGAACCCGTTTTTTCTGTGGCCCTTTGATTAAATTCACATTTTTCCACGATACTTCAACGAAACTCAGGGTTTTTTTTACAATCTTTTGACGAAAATCAAGTTTTTCCGCGGCCCTTTGACGAACTTTGTGTTTTTATAGCAATCTGTCAACGAAATTAACCATTTTCACAGATCCGTTGATGAATTTCGCATTTTTTCTTTGGCCTTTGGACAAAAAAAGCGTTTTTTCCCTGATCCTTCGCGAAATTTGCCGTTTTTTCAAAATACTTCGACAAAATTTGCCGTTTTTTCGAGATCATTCGACGAAATTTACTTTTTTTTCGAGATCCTTCGACGAAATTTGCCGTTTTTTGGCGATCCTTCGACGAAATTTGCCGTTTTTCTCGATCTGTCGACGAAATTGACCGTTTTTCCGGGAACCTTCGACGAAATTAATAGCTTTTTCCACGATCCTTTGACGAAGCTGGCGTTTTCTCCGTAGCCCTTCGGCAAAATTCGCATTTTTCCGCGATTCTTCAACGAAAGTCATGTTTTTTTTATGGCCTTTTGACTAAATTTGCGTTTTCTTCGAGATCTGTCAACGAAATTAGTCATTTTTTGCGATCTTTAAATGAGTTTCGCGTTTTTTCGGCGATTCTTCGACGAAGTTCGCCGTTTTTTTAACGATCTTTCGACGAAGTTTGCCATTTCTTTGCGTAATTTACGCGCTATAGCGCGTCCGCGGCATCGCTGTATGTTTTTAGCCTGCAGGTGCCCTAAAAAGTCTGCGACATCCGTCGCAGCGTCGCTTACATTTTGCCACGGGGCAGACGGCTAGAGAGAAAGGTAAAAAGAGGGTTGACAGAGGGGTAGCGAGAGGGGTCACGAGACGGTTAGCGACACCGGTAGACAGGAATGTAGCGAGAAAGGTTGCGAGACGCGTAGCGTGGTAGATAAAGAGACGAGTAGAGAGATGAGTACAGAGACGAGTTGACTGACGGGTAATGAGATTGGTAGCGAGTCGGGTACTCAGATGTATGGTCTAAGGTCGGGTACAAAAACAGACGGATAGTGAGACGGGTATACAGACGAATAGAGAGACGGGTACGGAGATGGGTAAGAAGATGCGTAGAGAGGCGTATAGCCAGATGGGTAGAGAGACAGATAGGCAAGTTGTGAGAGAGGTAGACAAATGGATAGCGAAGTGGATAGAGACACGGCTAGACATACAAGTAGTTAGACGGATAGACAGACTGTTAGAGAAATAGATTGGCGGGTAGCGAGACCGGTAGATAAATATAGAGACAGGTAGCGAGACGTGTAGAGAGATAGACAATCGGTTAGAGAGACGGGCAGAAGAACGGATAGGGAAACAGACAGATTGTGGAGAGACAGACAGACAGGCCAAAGAAAAGTCTGCGGATTGGCGCAGTAAAGGCGCAGGGGGCAGAGCCTCCTAGAGAATAATCAAGAAGTATATGTTAAGCTTAACTTTGAAATATATATAATTTTTCAATTTTGCCGATATGGAGATTTAATATAAAAGTTATTTTACACAAGTCATCGAAAGATTTTTTGTATACTTTAATAGTAATTTAGACTATAGTTTTGCAATCTGGTTTGTAGTAAAGCATGCTATCAATGTGGTTTGAAGTGTAAGAGTTTCTATAAACAGTTATACAAATAATAGATATATAATCAAGGAAGAAAAATTTTAAATTCACACGCAAAAAAGGTGCAACAATGAAATTAAATTTGCGTTAAGCCACGCTTGATAGAATAATCTATTGGCTGCAAATCCAATTACGTAACTTTAAAAAGCTTGGCGTTTTAAAAGATCCGGCGTTTTTTTTTTGTTTTGTTTTTCAAGTTTTGCTCATTACGCGCTTAAGAAAATGAGATTCTTTGCCACATGTTAAAAAAAATTATGACAACACATCTGATGAACGGTACTTCTTTTCTAAATTTTTTAACAGTGTATATGAATTTATATATGATATTTTGTAATTCTATCATTTAATTTGCTCTTTTTCTTTATATTGTAATTGTTAACCCTATGTTCTCAGCAATATCACTCAGACTAATCCCTTTGAGGGAAGTCCTAGTTATAAAAGTGTTCCTTGGTTTTACCATGCATTATCAGCATGTAGCTAAACGCATAACTATATGTGCCTTTAAAGAAAATTTTAGTAGCTAAAACAAATTGGAGTAGGTCTAAGATGTATATTTTGTTACATCGTTTTCTATATCACAAACGTTTAATATTTATCATAGATGACACGTTATATAAAGATTTCAAATTTAGCATTTTGTCAATTTCAACTAATAAAAGTTGTGTAATACGACGGCATTTCGAAAAGTAAAGATACAATGGCTCGCATTCCTTAAAAAAAACATTTATTTAGAAAACGTAAGTTACATCTTATTAACTGGATTATTTATTATTTTTCGACATAATCTACCCCGTTATTCAAACATTTGTTAAGTCGGGGCACAAGCTTTTGTATCCCACAGTCATAGAAGGTTTCCGCCAGCGCGCACACAATTTCCTGTACCCTAACTTGACAGTCACAACATCATAAAGAGTTGTCATTGACACTTCCGGTATGATCTGATGCAATTCTTTCAATTTGAGACGTCTATTCGCACGAATTGCTTCCTCCGTTCTCTAAAGAAGGTCATCAGAGATCACAGATGGCCGAACTGTTCTTTGTTCGTCATGAACATCGGTCCTACCTTCAGAGCAATGACGACACCATTTTGTTACATTTTGTCGATTCATAATGTTCCCATAAACAGAAACAATTTCTTTGTGAATATCCGCTGGTCGCTGACCTCTTGCATGAAGAAAACGTATGACGGAGCGCACTTCGCATTTGGCGGGATTCTGAATCGGCGGAACCATTTTAAACACGACCTACTCCAACCAGAATCAACGTTGAAATGCCGAACGACCGCGAGGAGAAAGCTAACGGTTCAATGTTAACACCTGTGTTGCCAACTTGCTTGCCAAAACTTTTCTTTTCCTCCGGCGTACGGTGTATCTTTACTTTTCGAAATACCCTCGTACATGTCATTTCAAATAGTGCTTCTTAATTATTTTTGTCTCAAGATCTTTAGGATAATTATTATAATGAGACTGTAATTTGCAGTAAACTACACGCATTGTAATTTTTCAAACAAATGATAGTAATAAATTACCTTAAGGTATAGCAATGCAGAATAGGAAAGACATTCACTCCTGGGTTATACATTGAGTTCTATCTGACGCATTAAAAAAAAGAGAAAAGTTTCGCTTTGATTTGGAAGTTTTTTGTAAATATTTTCTTTAAAAATATATGCTTCATTTGACTTTTGTTTTTGAAAGACATCTAAATGTTATAATTCTATATATACACATAGGCAACGTACTATTTCATTTTAGATATTAAAAACATCACAATATAGCTTCACAATTGCTCCAAAATATGTTCAGTTTGTTTTATATAGAGATATTAGTTTTTTCTGAATTAAAAATATTTTAATAAGCTCGCAAAAGCTTTATTCTGTTATTCAGATTTGGTTCCAAATAAACCCCCCTCCATAAATAGAACAAATCAACACCGAAATAGTCTGTTACGCTGATAAAACCATAAAAATATTTTCACCTGTCTTGACTGGGGCATACTCATTTATTCTGTTAGATATACAAAAACACTCATCTGAAGTTTCACCTATTTTTTGTGAATCACAACAGGTATTGTCATCTATTATCAGTACTAGAATGTAATATATCATTACACATATTTGAGTTCTCCGTGATAATGTCATTTTTTTTTATTAATGCATAATTTGAATTATTAAAATATGCTAGCTTATCGATATTGTTGAAGTAAAATTTAATGGGCTTTCTTTAATAAGATTTGCTATTGCAGTATTTGATTTATTTAATTTTATGTCCATTTTATACTCTTTCACTTTGTCATTTATCTTTCTCTTAGTCATTCCTTTAAAAAATCCTTTATTGCCCTCAGCATTGAGAAATTTAATTCTATAAATTCCTGATGGTGTGAATGGTTGATTCTTTCAATATCTGATCTGATAACTTGGAAAAGTGAATGGTTTGGAGTAGCTGGAACATTTAATCCAAGTTCCTTAAATTCTTTATTTTGAGCAATACACCGCTCATAAAAAGTATGGAATTAGTAAATTTTAATACTTTCTAAATTGGCTGCATTGTGTTATATCTAATAATAGCTTTATCAATTAAATTTCTTATTGTTTTATTGAATTATTTTGAACTTCTTTTTCTATTGTACGTATTTCAATATTAAAAGGTTCATCTGATGAGCAGCCTTTCAAAGCTCTACGAATGTAAGAATTTATAGCTTCAATTTTGTATGGAAAAGGTGCTTTACAGTACTTAGAAACTATACTAATATTAGAGTTAAGTTTTTTCTATACACAGTTGTCCAAAGAGTTTCTCTAACTCTAGGGTAAATTTTATATTTTGATCATAAGAATTAAGTTTATCCAATAAGGAGGGTAAATCAGCAAACATATTAATTATCACGAAAATATCGTTAACATATCTTATTCATATTATAAACATATTCTTAAAATTCATTGTAATAGAATTTTCCACTTAATCTTATTTTCTATACCGCAACAAAATTTGATATTGGTAATTTCATCGGTTTCCATTCCTCCTTTGATTTGCTTGTAAACTAAGTTGTTTAACTTGAAATAATTTTCCTTAAAAACAAGATTTTTCACGCTAAGTGTTTTGGATACCACAATCATTATGCTCTTTTTTAATATCAGTATTAATAAATCGGTTTCCATTCCTCCTTTGGTTTGCTTGTAAACTAGGTTGTTTAACTTGAAATAATTTTTTTGAAGAACAAGATTTTCCACGCAAAGTGTTTTGGATACCACAATCATTATGCTCTTTTTTAATATCAGTATTAATAAATCGGTTTCCATTCCTCCATTGGTTTGCTTGTAAACTAGGTTGTTTAACTTGAAATAAGTTTCCTTAAGAACAAGATTTTTCACGCAAAGTGTTTTGGATACCACAATCATTATGCTCTTTTTTAATTGCAGTATTAATAATTTCTATGATTTCTGTAATTATTAATAGTGATTTTAGTATATTTCTCAACACATTTTCTTAGTTCAAATTTAGTACGGTATTTTACGATAGACAATTGGAAATTTCCAATTTGGGCAAATAAAGTACCTCATTAAATACAAGAATAAACCTTAGGTGATTCTCTTAAAATTTTTGAAGTTCAGGAAAAAAATTAATATCTCTATATAAAAAAGAACCTAAACATATTACGTCTAAATCAGAATTTTAAAATTAAAAATACAATTAAAACTGAACTAAAAAACATCACATTAATATCACATAATAAAATAATCACAGTTAACGTATCACGCTTTAAACAAGCTCTTCATCAGTAGAAATATCAATCGAAAACCAATGCTGTTGTTTACACGTGTTCACGTTCAAAATTATGCAAAAAAAAAATTACATCACCAGCCAGTATATGTCACTGTAGAACCACGTGTTCTGGTGAAATTGAATATTCCACATTTAGGAGAGCTATTAGGAGAGAATTCATTTAGGAGAGCTATATTATTTGAAACTTGTTAATTATTCAATATACACCGACCACATCCCAGATTTCGAAAATATTAAAATAATTAAATCTAACTGCAAAAATTTCAAAAGTAGAATATTTCTAGAAGGTTGATTTATAAGTATACAGGATTAGCCCCTAAGTGAAACTCGTACAATTCCCCAGAATATATGGTCCTACTGGACGTATACTCTATGGTGATTTAATATTTTAAATGCATAATTTTGAACGTGAACGTATGTAAACAAGAGCTTTGGTTTGTAGAAGCTTGTACAATTCCACCAGAATATGCGGTCCTACTGTGACGTATACTCTTTGGTGATTTAATATTTTAAATGCATAATTTTGAACGTGAACATGTGTAAACAAGAGCTTTGATTTTCAATTGGTATTTGGGTAATTCTATATTATAGTAGCCCGCACAATTACGATTACACCAAGTTGCAATCAACTTCGCCAAGGTCGTAGTGAAGCTCTTGAAGCGCGCACGTAGAATAGATATATAAAAATAAATATCATTCCATTAAATAATATAATATTTTTTGTTAATAAGAATATATTCAATGTTGCATAACAAAGTCATGCTAATATTTCATAACATTGTTTTAAAATGCTTCACCAGAATAAAAAACATTTAATTTTTTTAACACTTCTCTCATGTAACTATTCCAATCAACTGTCGCTTTTCCACCCATATATACACTGCAAAAAAGTGTTGATTTTACAGTATAATACTAGCATCCCAGCTGCTACTATTATACCATAAAATTAACAGTAATAAACAGTAAAATAATCAGTAATACTGCTAATTATAATACTGGTATAATACTAGCAGCTGTGATGACAGTATTATACTTTCAAAACAACATTTTTTTGCAGTGCAGTTGTTTCTTACACCATTACAGTACATAAACTTTAAAGCAGTTACGAACGATATCCTTGTACAACTAAACAAATTTCTAGCACGGAGAAGGTTGGCTTTTCTTTCCGCACGTTTCGTACGCTTGTTTGTTGGGTAAAAGTCTTCGCTATTCAAAAAGTGAGATTGCATCCATCTCAGTGCTAGGTAAATCAAAGTTTGTTTCCATATTTAAAAAAAAATGCAGGCGGTTATAGAAAATATAATACAACATGCATTTAACATGCGGACACATGAAAAATGTTCTGGAACTTCAACGAAAAAGCAATATGACGATAGCATAAACACCTGCTGTTTCTATTCAGCTTTTACAATCTAACTTGGCGATACGTCTCTGTCACTTGGCGATTCAACCTTGGAGGCCACTAACCAAAAAAGTACCAATATTTGTACTGATGATGAGCTTTTATAACGCTTGAAACGTCTACTGTACTTTTGTTTAATTATGCGTTATTAGTGTGTTGTTTTTTAGTTTTATTAAATGTCTGCTTTTAAATGTGTTTTAATTTTATAATACCTCTCTAGTACATTCAAAATTATGAGAGTATTTAAATAAAGATAAGGTTTATCAATTTACGTCATGGACTTTCAGTTTTGCGCTTTTGTCGATTATATGACAATTTTATTAAAAAGAAATTAGTAGATATTTGCTAAAAAAATATTTAGATAAATTTGTTGACAAATATCCAATGTTTAAAATTTAACCTAGGGAAATAATAATTACATTTAATTGATGCACTAAATTCACAAATTAAACATAAATTTCAACAAAGTGCATTCCTTTTTTATGCAAAGCAGTGATCAATGATTGGGTGGCATTGATTTTAGCCAGATGATTACAAAATCTACCAATTTGCACGAGCATTTAATTACTTGTTTTCTCTCTTACTGGGGTCTAGGGCTCAAAATTCTCAAAAAAAATGCATACTTATTTTTAAGTAAGATAAATTAAACAAAGAAAACTGCGCAATTCTACGATGATAATATCAGCAGATATAAAAATTCTTGTGCTATACTACGAGTACTGCTCCGCCCGAAACCAAAAATTTAAGCCCCTTCATCAAAGATTGCATTTTTTTATAATTTGTCATGTTTAAATGGATATATCTAAATATGTGTATGAAATTTTGAACAGATTTTTTATTATGTTTTAAAAAAACTGTCTTTAGAATTTTTAATTTCATGTGAAATTTTTGAAAATATATACCTCAAAGCAAAACTCACTCTCAAAAATCCCCCTTTTTTAACTTTTATATTTATTATAATTTTTGTAAGTAATATTTTTATAAATGTTGAAGAAAAATTAACAAGAAGCATTCTCTGCACTCAACAGTAAAAAAAGTAATGAAATCGGGGTAGTGGTTCTTGAGTGATATAAAAATTAATTAATTAAACAAAAATTAAACAAAAAATTTCAAAGTTTAAAAAAAAATCATGAAAAGTAATCTTTGTAGAAAGACACATTTCAGGGGAAAATATTGAATATAAAATACCCATAAATAAAGAAAAAATAAATTTGACCCCCAGACGCCCCTAATTTTGAACTCACTATATATGGTTCTTAAAACAACAACTTATAATTAAAAAAAAAAAAAAAAAAAAAAAAAAAACGAAAGACACAATAGAAATCGGTAAAAAAGTAAAAAGTAACTTTGATTAAAGCCGTTTTATTCTCCGTTCTTTGGAACTGGAGAGAAAATAAGAGACTGTACGGAAAATAACAAAAGATATTCTAAGCTATATACTGAGAAGCATGTGTTTTATTAGTTTCTCTTTTGTCTACTCATATTTTTAATTTTTTTAATTTATTTAAATCTGCATCATCGTGTAAAAATTTATATTTACCGTCACCTTGTTATACTTAATTATTAAATCAAATGCATTTTAGAAGATTTCCCATTCAATCCGTACTGATTTTACAAGAATGTTTTGTAACTTTTGAAAGAATTTCTTTTGTTCTTGACACAAAACATTCTAAGCAAGGAGAAAAAAAGAAACCACTGTATTGCGGTGTTTTTCCTTCTTTTCCTCCTAACATGTCATGAAAAGCTTAAAGTAAAAAGAAATTCAAAGCCTCATTTGCAAATAGCTTCTTTTTTTACTTGAAGAAGAATTAAAGTCGTTGTTATCTAGAGATTTCCTGAAACATGTGATCAACTCTTTAGAAGAAATCTTTCTTTTTTTCTGTCTTTCATCTGCATGAAAAAAAAATCCTGTTAGAATTAATTAATTGCTGCATTGCTAGCTAAATAAGTAAGTTTATTCGCATTTAAAAAATAAAAAGAGTGGAATGTCTTAATAAAAAATGCAGATAAGGATTTTTAACTGAAATTTATTATCCAAAATTTGATGGTGTATAGAAAATGCATCCTTAAACAATGCTAATAATAATAAATTTTGTAAACAGGATTTTCTTCTTGATAAATGTTCTCAAATATATAGAAACTACTATGTTGTAGTCATTACAAAACTTTCTTCTATGTTAGAGATATAATTGTAGACTACTTTTCCATAACTGTACACTGTTAAAATTTGCAGCCTGTCCGGCCATTTGACTGTTATTAGAAAAAACAGTTACATAACCGTAATTTAATTCTATTCTGACCATATTATTGTCATTATTATGACAGAATAGAGTTAAATGACGGTTATGTCACCATTTTCTATAAAAATGGTCGAATGACTGGACAGTTTGCTGCAAATGTTTAACAGTGTATTAAAATTTGGATTAATTTGCTTTCACTGCGGTTCGGGTGTGAATATTTCGTGTTCGGGTTAGTTCCGGGTTGAAATGTTTCGGGTTCTGGTCGAAGTTCGGATGTAGTTTAAGCATAATATTTGAGTTCGGGTCGAGTACAACCCGACTCATGCAGGACTCTAGTAACAGAGTTTTAAAATCAAGTGTTTTTTTAATTCTCTAAAGTAAAAAAACTCAAAATTCATTCTGTTGCTTACGTTCGACCCCGCTGTTAATTTTCCATGCTCAGTAAAAATTTGACCATTGTGAATGTAGAAATTATATTCAATTAGAAATCTAAAGATTGGAAAAAAAAAAGTAAACACGGACGATAATTTGTATGCAGCTGGCATTAAAATAGAGATGATCGATGTTTACAATAATATTAGTTGCGAAGAACTCCGAAATATTTACAGAGTGTATAAGAAGTGTTATTAGTATGCCGATTATGTAGAAGGGATGAGATAAAGCCCTTCAATAATGATTTGCGAATTTCCTTATTTGAATTAAGTTTCTAGGATGTAAAACAACATTTGTCTCTTTGCATGATCTCTATCACGTGGTCTTAATCGCCGATGTTCTTCTATTAAGATGAATATTAATAATCTGAAACAGTATTACTCACATGCAAAAACTTGTGGAAAGCCTGTTAATAATTTCTTTGATTTCTTACAACCTTTATGCTTTTGTTCAAAATAATGTTAAGAAAAACTGTTGCTTCATCAAAAAGTAACCTTTTATTTATATTTTAAAGGCCATATACTCTTTTGAAATCTGATACATAACACATAATATCTACTTACAAGTTCTCTTAATGTTCTACAAAAATAAAGAAAAATAACTTATGGTTTTTACGAAATAGCATAAAAATATTTTTTCTATTACAGAAAAAACTTTTCATAAAGAAAACTGCCTTGGCTTGTGTAACTGCCACATAAATTTCACATCCTTGTTCCTTAAGTTCATATGACCGTTTATTTGCATCTTCAAAACTGCTGTTTGAGGTAAGAAAAAGTTCATGTCCCTTAATCATAATTTACATTCACAAGAGAGTTTTAAGGAAAACGCTCAATGCTTTTATTCGCTTTTGTATATTTTACGTTGTTTAATATTGTATTATGAAGAAGATCTTTGCTGTTAATAGAATTTTATGTGTGGCTTTTTAAAACGAATGTCAGAGAAATACGAATTTTTCGCAAAACATGTAAATAATGTCTAAGAAGAAAACTTTTTCTTCTTCTTTTATTTTTTGTAAAACAAGAAGATAAAGCTCTAAAAGATATTGCTACAAGATGTTATTTATTAATTTAGAGACTGTTAAAAATTACATTCAACTTTCATTGTTTAACATTTTAGGACTGTTTAAAGATATTTATGCTGAATTTTTAAAGGGATTTAAATTATCATTCTAATTCTATTAAGAAGCATTATTTATATATAAAATATAGAAAAAATAAGTCTACGATAGTATTAAGAATACAGTAATCTGCATTTGAGCATAAGTAGTTTTTCTCGGACATTTGAAATTTACTTTTTATAAATTACTTTATAAATGTAATTTGTCTGATTCGTAATAAAAATACATTTTATTTTTCAAAATATTACTCATAAAATATTTTGTTTCATCAAAGAAATAAGAATTTATTATTTATTTACAGAGTGAGCATATATTATTTTGAAATGTGATAAAATGTTTTATGTGCACAGAAAATTATTCCAATGCTCTGCAACAATAAAAAAAATAGCTTGTTACAAAATCGCTATTAATAATTATCTCAATGTTATGAAAATATAAAAAAACAATAACTTATTAAAAAATCACTATAAGAATAACATTTTCTATCATGGGATAAAATTTTTAATAAAAGAAAACTATCATATTTCATGTAAATGTCGTGGAACTTTCACATCCTTTCACCTTAACGACATGCGTCCATCTATTTTCATTTTCAAGCCTACTGTTTGCGGTAATAAAATGCTCATGTTCCATATCTTAATTTACGTTCATAAGAGAGTTAAAAAAAAAGCAGAATGTTCTTTTTTAAATTTCATATATTTTACGTTTTTTATATAATTTATATATTGCTTAATATTGTATTATGAAAGCTTTTTTCCCTGTTCGTTGTATTTCATATGAGGCTTTTTGTGACTGTTATCAGAAAAATACGTACATTTTGCTACTTTCACAAAATGAAATTTTCGCTATGTTCGCATAATAATGTATACGAAGAAGTATTACTATATTGTTATTTTTTGTAAGAATTACAATAAAATAGGATTGGATAATGCTGTATAGTGTTATTTATTTATTTAGGTGCCCCTTTTAATATATATATATATATATATATATATATATATATATTTACCTGTAGTATTGTAAAAGTTTACAATTTTTTACAAATATTAATGTTGATTTTTTAAAGGGATTAAAATTATCATCCGTAAACCTGTTAAGATACATTACTTTTATGTGAAACACGGATAAATAATAATTCTACAGTAGTAAAATAAATTGCAGTGTTCCGAATTTGATGTTCAATAGTTTTTTTTTATTTAAAAAAAAATAAATTTACTTCAACAAAGTTCTCATAGGTCCTTGAGTTTGAGTAACACTCTTTCCAAAAAGTAATTTTTGCATATTTAGTCGCATATTTTCTCTTATTAAATATGGTGAATATTAGTATATAGAATATGCAATGTTGAAATTCAAAAACCTGTGTGGAACACTCAACAATTTCCCTAATTTGTTTCAAATTTCTGCTATTTTTCAAAATATGATTTATACGATCTTTTGCTTAATCAAACAATAAGCTTTGATTTTTTTTTTAAATAACATATATTTCTTTGAAATAAATAACACCAAATCTATTCCCCCCAAAATGCTTTTGATGTTCTACAACGTTAAAAAAAATAGCTTCAAATCGTTATTTAATGGCTATAAGAATCTATTTTTTTCCATCATAGAATAAACTGTATCATAAAAAACTGCTTTGCTTTATGTAACTGCCGCAGGATTTTTACATCGTTGCCTTATAACGAAGGCATCACAGTGCCCTATATTTCTTATATATTTGCCACCACCATTTTCAAGACTAGCCGCCACTGGCGACCAGTTTGGTCTTCCTTAAATGTATGTTAAACATTGCAACACGTCACATTTATTCAAATTTAATTCTTCCTTAATCCTTCGCCAAATCGGAAGATTCTAATAGACAAATCATGAACTTTTGCGATCATGGTAACATTTCGCATATTTTTTGGGCGCATGTGTAACATACGCACGTTATCGCGATTCCCCCCCCCTGTCAATTTGGCGAAAACTTTGTTATGGAAATTGTAGTTTATTTACTTTTATTTTTTATTTTAATTCTATAAATTGTTTTTGATATGTATATCAATATTTATTTACATCAAACTATCATTTATTTATTTTTACTTCCTTTTTTAATTAAGAGTATTTTTGTTAGCCGGGAGCAGATGATAAATCGCCAAATATTGTTCCCATCACCATCATTCATACTACATTAATTTAATTTTAAATTATAAACCTGTCACTCATTTCATTTAAAATACTTAACTTAACTTTAATCTAAAATGCTTACATTACATAAATTTAAAATACATGACGTTCACACTTCTCATTTAAAATAGAAAATAAATAAATAAATAAGAAATAGTATCATAAACCAAAACATTTGATTTCAAAATCAAAGTATCGTTTCTAATTTGTACACGCGATAAATAAAAGCTGTATTAGCGATTTAAAAAATGCTAAAAATCTGATTCATTAAATATTATTACATGTGTTCAATTTACGCCAAGAAAAGATCCTGAAGGAAGTTGAGTTGTGTAGTACATAATTATGGTAAACTTTGATTGTCTCACTGGTGCGAATATTTTTTTGACGCGAGACAGCGGTCCAAAAATTCATTTGCGTAAAACTTGCTTTGCGAATGATTACCTCCATGGTTTAATATTTTAAATGTTCACGACAAATCAATCTTTTTTTTTTTTTTTTTTTTTTTTTTTTTTTGCTTACTTTCATGAATAGAGAATTTGAACTGTGAACCTAATTTCGACTGAAGTTATTGCAGAATATATACACGTAAGTCATCTCTCAAATATTAATTTATTTTGAACGAGCTTTCTTAAAATGTAACTTTTGTGCAGTTTTATTCGAAAATATAATTTTGAATAAAAATGGCCGCCTGGCACATGAAAAAGTGAAACGGCCATCCCGGAACTGTTGATGACAGTCACATGACTTGCGCTTTTATTTTAGAAGATATAACATTCATGGTAGCTTTTTATTGTACATTTTAAAGAAATCTACCATGAAGATTATCGATTTCAAATAGTGGTTACAAAACTATAAAACTATATATTACGCTGCGACGTTTGCTTGTCTCAAAAGTTTAGGCACAACAAGAATGTGTCGTTTTTTAATAACCGTACAAATTAAACAAACGCCTATTATCTACTTATTAAATTCCGTAAAATTTTAAAAATACATCATATCAAAATGAATAAATTGTTATATTATTATACCTTTGGGTTAAAATAAAGAAAAAAATCGTCATTATAGACTCTCAAAAGTCTAATCACAATAGAAAAAAATACATCATTTAACCCTTCTGCATGATACTATTTATAAATAGAGTGGACATAATTATACAGCACGTGTTTGAAAGGCACTACAAGCTACACTATTTAGATTATTTGTAAAAGATTTGGCATTTATACTGTTTAAAGCATGTGGAAACAAGCTCTGCAATAATTTTATTTTAATTAGAGGCTCTGTATATCCTTAAAAAAAAAAGAAACAGAAAACTTCCAGCTAACTTTCAATACTTTGTTTTGCAAATTTTAAATGATTCTAGCTTGTTCTAGCCATGAAAAGTCTTATGAGCACTAAAGTTTTAGCCAAAAAAGGCCGCGCTTTGTTAACAAAGTGTTTTTATCAAAATGGTAGTAATTATAGCGCTACTATGAAAGAATATCTTTGTCTCAAACTATATTGATTGAAAATGAGCTATTTTTGTTAATATTTGCGAATAAAACAACCCTAACATGTAAACGCCATCAATTGGTAAAAATCCAAATTAATCCATTTTATCGGAAACTCGTTTCCCCATACTCTAAACAGTTTAAATACCAGAGCATTTTTTAAATATTCCAAGTAGTTTATCTTGTAGAGCCCTTCAAACACGTGCACTTTAATTATGGCCACTCTGTATTTCCCTGGTTTCGGATAACTTCAAGTAATTGCGTTTCCATTGAATCAATTAGTTTTTGAAATATTATTAATGACAGAGAATACCATGTTTCATCAATGGCCACTTTTATTTCTTTAGTAAAGTCATATTGCTTTATGTTCTTGTACACTTCACAGGTTAAGATACCCCAAATGTTTTCAATTGGGTTTAAGTCCGAGCTTAAAGATCGCCAATCTAAAACGTTAACTTTTCGGATGAAAAGCCATTGTCTCGTACTATGTGAGTTGTGGATTGAAGCATTGTCATGGTGAAATCTCCACCCAGTCGCCATAATATGTCACAAATACAATGGCCACTTTTATTTCTTTAGTAGAGTCATATTGTTTTCTGTTCTTGTACACTCCACGAGTTAAGAAACCCCAAATGTTCTCAATTGGGTTTAACCCATTAGGCGCCACTATATATATTAAACTATTTTGTATAGAACAGTTGTTTTTTCTTTATGAATAAGAAGTCTTTAAGGCATTTCTGAAGAAAAAGGTTTTAAAAATTCGAATATTTAGGAAAATCAGCATGTTCCCAAAATGGGAGCAATGGAGCCTAATGGGGGGTAATTTTTTTTCAAAATTTGTACTTATGCCTCCGTGCATTTATGTTTGTTATTTCTCAGTTCTTTAGCTATAAAAGGGATAATATCATTCTGAAACTGATATTTTACGAAGAAATCATATAAATTTGTCCAGCATCTACATTTATAATAAAAATAAAAAATAAAATTATCGATTCCATAAGCATTTTCATCATCCACCTCTTTAGCATGTCCCACTATTTTACATGAAAATGATTGAACATTTTTTATGCAGCATTATATTAATTTTTTTTCGTTTTCTGAAATCGGTTTTTTAACTATTTTTTTATATTTTCATTTTGTTTAGTTTATTCCATATTCCGATTTGAGGATTCGTCTGAATTTTCGTCAGACATATCATGTCTGCATTTAATTCTTTGTCTTTTTTAAACACTAAATCTGATATTTCTTGATTGTCCGTTGATTTAGAATTTACGGAAAGTTCTACTCCAACAAATATAGCATGGGATAAATCGTCGTATAAGTTATTTTCTATTACATCTTCCTCATATGTTACAATACTACAATCAGGTGGCAAATAAACGATTTCCGGATCATCCGGAAAATCATCCAAATCTAAAAAATTGTTCAATCATCTTCCACGTAAAATAGTCAGAAAAAAATTATGTAATAATGAAAATTAAACAGATGGATAATGTAAATGTTCATGGAACTAGTAATTTCACTTTGATTTATTATTATAATTGTAGAAGTTGGACTAATGTATATGAATTCTTCTTAAAATATCAGTTTCAGAATGATATTATCCGTCTTATAGCTAATAAACTGAAAAATAAGTATCATAAATGCACGGAGGCATATGAACATGTTTTCAGCAATATTACCCCCATTAGGGTCCCATTTTGGGAACAACTTATGCTTTCGGTAATTGTGATTGATCTATTATACATATTAATTACGTTTTGAAGTTGTTTAATCTAATAAACTGTTATAAACATATTTTAACTGAAAAATATGTTTTTTTTTAAATATTTCTTTCGAATACGACCAAAAAGATTTTTTCGTCTTTTCACCACGTTTTAAAAAATAGAAAATTCTAAAAAATTTCAGAAGTCATTTAATATATTCAAAATGCAAATAAAATGAACCTTTTAACAATATATAAAATATTCAATTTAGAAAAAGAATATCCTAAAGCAATGTTTATAAAATGTGAGCATTGGCGTCTAATGGATTAAGTCCGAGGTTTAAATTCGCCAAACTAAAACGTTAAATTTTCATATGGAATGACTTGTACTATGATAGTTGTGGATTGAATCATTGTCATGCTGAAATCTCCACCTAGTCCCTCTAAGATGTCACCAAACACAATGACGACTTTTATTTCTTTAGTACAGTCATATTGCTTTCTGTTCTTGTACACTTCACGGGTTAAGATACCCCAAATGTTCTCAATTTGGTTTAAGTTGAGCTCTAAAACTTTAACTTTTCGGATGGAAAGCCACTGTCTCGTACTATATGAGTTGTGGATTGAATCATTGTCATGCTGTAATCTCCACCCAGTCCCGTCAAGATGTTACCAAATACAGGTGTAGCTTTATATTTTGTTGACTTTTGTTTCCCATGGAAAGGTGCCAGGTAAGTTTGTTCCTTAAAGCCAATCACCCGCCAAACCATCAGAAACTTACCGCCTTGCCTTCTACTGAAGAAAGTATGTGGCTGTTTCCTGATGTCATGCCAGTAAAAAATCCAGCCATCAGGAATATTCAGATTCCATATCTTTTTGTCGCTGAATAATACGGTGAGACACCTGTCCCATAACGACATGTATTTTCGAGTCCAGTCCATTTCGGGCTGTTTGTGGCTTGTTTTCAGAAGCTGTTTGCCAGGCTTTTTATTTTATGTTCTTGCAGTCTCTTATGCGTCTATGAATTGTGCATTTTGAGACATTGACACCGAGCCTTAAGGACATATTTTGATTTGACACCACACTTGTAATTTTTCAATCAGTCTGAACACTTGTTACACTCGTCCTCATATTTGTATCTGTTGAAATTTTATTTATAGCAAGTACTCTGTAAAACCCTTGCTTTGAACGTTTTAATATTCAGTAATTTTCAATGACGGGCTCATTTTTCTATTTTAATTTAAGTATATTTAAAATTTCCACTTTTGTGAATTACGTAGCTTTCGATATCTTAACCAACGGAAAATTAATATTTGCTGGTACATTGTTAAAGGAAAACGGCTGGCTGGTTGAAACCAATCCGGCATTTGTTAATTCTTGCATAATATGCCTAAAATTTTGAAACAGTGATTTTTCAACAAAACTAAAAAAAGACGTATTTTTCAAATAAATAGTGCTGATGACCATTATAATATCTATACTATGTTTAATTTCAATTACATTTTGAATTTTTAATGTGAATTGTTTTCATCTTTCTTTCCAATTTTATTATCATATTTTTGTGTGTGCCTAAACTTTTGAGACACACATTATACACTTCTTTTCATCTTCAAAACTTCTCTTTGAGACAAGGAAAAAAATATGTTCCATTATCGTAATATATTCATACAAGCGAATTTTAAGGATAAAGAAAACGGTCTTATTAGTGTTTTGTATTTGTTATTTTGTTTAATACACAAGAATAATCATGTATGATTGCTGCGGTTTCATCGACAAACATGATTACTTAAATATAAAAAAAAATAATAATCACCCACGTTAAAATGAACACATATTTTTTCAGACAAAATTTAAATGAACAATTGAATTACAATGCCCCAAAAGTATATAAAAAAATTAAAGCTTAGGTAGATTAAAAAAGAAACTAATGTTTGTTTTTGTTTTTTTAGGAGTGATTATATAATCTTGTGAAAATTTTTTCAAAACCTTCTCCAAAACTTTTGATGTTCTATAACGATAAAGAAAAAAAAGAATAAAACAAGTTTGTTACAAAATCGCTGCAAGAGGCTCTTTTTTTTATCGTTGCAGAAAACTTTTCCTAAAAGAAAACTGCTGGAGTATTATCACATCTTTTCCCCCTAACATCAAATGTTTGTCTATTTTCATCTTCGAAACCACTATTTGAGGTAGGAAAAATTCATGTTCCATAATCGTAATTTTCATTCACAAGAGAATTTTAAAAAAAATGCATACAGCTTTTTTTTCGCTTTTATTTATTTTACGTTGTTTATTATTGCATTATGAAAGTGCTTTTTGTTGTTCTTAGAATTTTATATGCGGCTTTTTATAACCATTGTCAGAGAGATACGACCCTTTTGCTATTTCGTAAAATTTATAAATTATGTCTTTGAAGATAAGGTATATATTATCTTTTATGTAACAATGACAATAAAATGGGATTGTATATTACTCAATGATGTCATTTTTTTGCTTTAGGAAGCTTTTCTTTGAAATTATATTTACGAGGGTTATTCAAAAAGTAAGTTTCATGACTATATTATTAAAAAAAGATTCAGATGTGGGCAGGAATGCACATAGAATAAAGTTTTAGACACTATGCACTATTACTTTTTTTAACAATATACAAATGTTTGTATGAGAATATGAATTGAAGTGGCCTCTGTGAAGACTAGACATGATGTTATGACATGTTTCACATCGTCGTTGTCATGAAAATGCTGGCCAACACTATTTTTTTTTAAAGAAAAGGAAGATATCTATGCTGATCAATTGGATGAACAAGCTCATCGATCACTACAAGTGTCTCGGACCTTCTCCTGGACTGAACAATCAAACTTATTTTCTAATTATTCCATCATACATAGTTGTATTACGTTACACCTTATAAATTTATATATGGATTTCTAATGGTCACGTATTATTTTCATTCGAAAAGCGAATTACAGAAAGAATTTCAAAATCGGTTGAAAATTCTATCTCATTAAATATCATTAACGCATGATTTCTTGTGTTAGCTTTTTACTATACGCACTGCGCTGTTATACGTACTCATTGAGCAAGCCATGCCTTCCCTCGAACGCGGAAATTGTAAAGTACCTTAATTATTTTCCTAGTAACCCTCTTAAATTTCACTTGATTAAAATCAATATCTTAAAATATTAGGGAACGATTTTCAGTGGAAAGCTTTGAAATATTAGTTTATTTAGCAGATTTTTAAATTCATGGAATTTTCTTTAGTCTACACAATTTAGAATATAAAATTATATGTGAGTAGTACTTTCTCTAGACTTGAGTGACTTATTAATTTGAGACAATTTTCGACGCACTTAGTTTTCCCCTCAAATTTATTTTACTGAATTGTAAGCCACACTTCGTTTAATAGTATCTGAGTCACATTACACTGTTTTAGCCTTTTTTGTTAAATAAACTATTGTTATTGTTAACTACTACAACTTGATTATTGATTTCTCCTAAATGCATGTCAAATCAAGATACCACCGTTGTTCCGAGTTTAATGTGAATGATCGTAACGAGCTCCTTATTCTAAAGAATAAGGAAATTTTCGGTACTAGAGAATATTTGTAATAAGTAAGTCAATTTGAATAGTGTCACATTGATAATGAAATTACTTACATTACCATAGAATACTATTAAAGTTCATAATACTATAAAAAAAATAAAATGAATATTTGCTTGATTTTAGATTTTACTGTTGAGAAGTTTTACTTAAATTCTGTCCATTTTTGAGCTGAATAAGTAGATCTGCAGATCGTGGATTGGCAATGCATGAACTTTTCTGACATTAATGAACAAATATTTTGCATTAAAATGAATTATTGTGTACAAATAAAGTTGAATTTTCAAATATGTTATAATTATTACAAAAGTGCAATACGAACCTCATATGAAGATTAAAAGGGATAACAAATTATTAATTATAGTTTGTAAACGGTTTTGGGATATTATCAACTTTGGATACATTAACAGAAAGTAAAAATTACAAAAAACAGTTTTGCTCATGTTCAACTTTAAGATCCAAGAGCAGAAATACTTTGAAAAACATCTTCTTTCATGCAGAACAGAAGCGAAATTCTCAAGAAAAATTACCCTACTGAATATTAAAAATATAATTCTGCCACCTATTACTGTACTTCGCAAGCATTATTGAACTTTATATAAGGTTTATTCTAAAGAAGTAAAAAAAATTACAAAGCTATCTGACGGTTGTTTTAGAATGCAACCTCATATAATTTTATCATTCATGAAAGGGTTAATATTATAAACTGTGCATTGTACATTTAATTGTAGCCTAATATATACTAGTTTTGCTCACTATAAATGAGCTGTTATATCAGAAAGTTGAACTGTATGTGTTGATTAGTACAACAATATAAAATTACGACACTTTAATTGGACCTACCATTGATAGTGTGATAATATGAGAAATTACAAATGTATTACTGCATCCAATACATTTTTAGATTTATTGTTTGCAATTTGTATCCAAATTCTGAACAGTTTTGTGCAATATTTATGATGACATCTTCAACTTAAAAATTGGTATCTATGGGGTGTTTCTTAAATAACATACTTCACTTTATATGTTGTTAGAAGTCACTGTACTATAATAATAACAGTAATAATAGTAATAATAATTTAAGATATCGGTATTGATTTTTTAAGCATCAGGAGTCGCTTTCTAATTATGAAAATATTCTGTTTACCATAACACGTCATATAATCAAAGATGATTTTCTGTTTTCATCGTGCAGCTGACAGACATTTTAAATATTAAGGAAAATATGAAAAATTATAGGAAATGTTTCTTAATTTGTTTTTACAATTTATTATATAAAGTGTCCAATGTACAAAGGGGGAATCCGAGGTCGGCAGCAAAGGTGGTGACGAGCCTTTTTACCACTTTCCAACACAGTTGATCAGAGTTTATGAATTTGGTTTGTCTGGCCGTCTATCTGTCCCACTTTTCGCCCGTGCTCTAATTCGCGTAAATATACTCGGATTACTATGTAATTTATATAATGTTATTGAAGTTTACCATGGGATGTTTGGTATTGAAAATGAAAGGCGTACCATTTATAGTTAGCTTACAGGAATACTCAAAAGTATTCCGTAATCGTTTTCAATTCATTTTAATGATATTACGCTATTTCAAACATAATGAAGTTGATGCAATCACTGAGGTGGATGGAAATATGTTCTCTATAGCGTTTAGTATATGTAAAAATTATAGTTCGTTTACAAGGACACTCAAAAGTATTACGTTACATTACGATCAATGGGGAAAAATTGTTATCATCGTATTTTAATGTTGTTAATTTGTTTCAAATATAACGAAATTGCTATGCATCATTGAGGTGGCTGGCAATATGTTTTATCTAGCGTGTAGCTTATGTAGCAATTAAATTTCATTTACAGGGATCCACAAAAATTCATTTCACTGTGATCCATAATGAACAATCATTTGCAGCGTATTTTAATGATTTTACACTATTTCAAACTAGTGAAATTATTATACATTACTGTACTACAAGATGTTTCCAATAGGTTATTATTTGAATAGGTAGAACGTATCATTTATTTGCAGAGACACTCAAAACAATTCGGTTACAGGAGAGACTATGAGCCATAACTGCTAGATTTGCGTTTTCAGCTATAATACGCATTTTAAATTTTAACTAAGTTTTAGTATATTAAGAGATGTGTAGATCATATACAGAGCTGTTCGAAAGAAGTCTCACGCATTACAGGCAATGGCCAGTAGTTGCTGAAAATGAATTGTTACTGCGTTGTGTTTCTCTTTTAATGTTTATTTAGATATGTCATTTCATTGTATGATCAAAAATGAAATTTTTTAACGATATTCCAATAGTGTTGAAAAGTGTTTCATAATCTATGCCGTTCTTGTTTATTGATAGAGTATAGTCAACAGAAAAACATGTAGGTATTACCATGAAGCTCACTACGCATGTGAGCGTTTGAGAAAATAATCTTTCAAATTTACTTTACAGCTTATAATCGTAAAAATAACTCTCTTTGGTGCATTAACATATTCGGCAGATGCTGGTTTTCAGAGTATTTCCCTGAGTTGGACTCCTGAACAAGCTTTTTTTCTCGTAGCAAAAATATTCTTCAAATATTTATTAACTATATTTGTGAAAATAAGTATAATTAATTTATGATACGAAAAACATAAATAAAATAAAATTTATCCGCATATATATATATATATATATATATATATATATATATATATATATATATATATATATATATATATATATATATATATATATATATACATATATACGCTACATTAACGAAAAGCATAAAATAATAACAAAATGTACCTAGTTTATATTTCTATAAACCATAAACTTTTGCTTTTACGTAAAGTTATTTAGCGTTATTTACTGCTGTGTTAGTGGAATTTTCGTCTGGGTTTCCGAAAGTCCCGAAAAATGTCTTATTTTTCTAATGAGATATGTCGATCAAATATTTTCGATCCACAATTAAAACTAGTCGGATATGTCAATCCCAAAACTTTCTTCTATCTCACACAGGTTTCGCGTACACTAAAAAGAATGAGCACCAATTTATATCAAGATCTAATTGTAATATGGCTTTAATTTTTGTGTGTTCATATTTGGAACAGCAAGGAGATATCTATATTAGCTATATAGATTTATTATACATTATATACAATTCCGGCCAAGCGAACCGCTACTTAGAACATTTAGGCTTACTCTCCCGTACATCTCGTATCAGTAACTCTCCTGCAAGAGATAACAAATCCTGGACTTATAGCGCTATCTCTGATTACAGATTAATACTAATCATTGAGATATGACACCCCTCCCCTCGTAGTTCAAACGAACCACTGGTTTAATCTGTCTGTTGCTTCTTCGAACAGGTTGACTGTCCTTTTTATCAGTCTTTATAGGTGCACTCTTCTGTAAGTCCACATCATTCTTTGTAACGGAATTGTCCTTTACATTTTTATCCATAGTATCATCACAATTATTATTCACAACTGTACCTGTTACAATATCATGTGAAAACTGAGATTGGTTAGATTTTTCAGCATTCTCGGCATTAATTTGTTCTTTATTATTTATATCATATCCAGAAAACTTATTTCTCTTAAGTCTATCATCACTATCAAAATCATTGTTTTGTTTATCAAACTGACCAGTTTTACTTTCCTTTGACGTTTCATCACTTATTTCTCTGTTGTGTCTCAACTAATTAACATGACGTTTACACATTATTCCGTCATCTCTATTTACTAAAACCCATCTACTCCCCAATAGTTTTATAAGTTTTCCCTTTATCCATTTCTCCCCTTTTCCAAAGTTTTTAACAAAAACTGATTCATAAAGATTGTATTTATGTAAAGGTTGCTGTATTTTAGGTTTGGATGGTAATACCAAGTGTAGAACTGTTCGAACTGACCTTCTAAACATTAATTCTGTGGGAGTCTTACCAGTGACAGAATGTGGGGTGGAATGATTTTCCAATAAAAATCGTGAAATTGACAAATTTATGTCACCCTTATCTAGCTTTTTAAGACACTTTTTAACAGTTTGAACATACCTTTCTGCCTGTCCATTCGACGATGGATGATATGGCAGAATAGGTGTATGTATAATTAATTCCATTTGATTTAAGAAATTATTGAAATTCATCACTTGTAAACGCACGTCCATTATCACAGACCAATTCAGCAGACAAACCAAATGTAGCACGAATTTTACGTAGTAATCTAATAGTTGATTTACTATCAACACTGGGTACCACCTGTACCACTAACCATTTAGTATAAGAATCGACCACTATTAAAAATATTTTACCCTCAAAAGGACCGGCAAAATCTATGTGTAATCTTTCCCAAGCAAATTCCGATTCCCATTTTAAAGGTTTCATTTTAGGATTATCCCTAGCAAACATTTGGCATCTACTACAAGAATTAACCATTTGTTCAATTTCTTTGTCCATATTAGGCCACCAGATCACACCTCGAGCTTTAGCTTTCATGCTAGATATATCCTGATGAACTGAATGTAATAATTGTAACATTTTTTCGCGACCTTCATCTGGTATAATTACTCTATGTCCCCATAATAAACAATTTTCTAAACACGAAATTTCCTCACGTCTACGAAAGTATGGTCCTCGGAATTAACCGTTTTTGGCCATCCATATAACGCCCACTCTAAAATTTGTTTTGTTACTGGATTTTCAGTAGTCCACTTTGAAATCGTTTTAAAAGTAACAGGCCAATCATTTCTATTAGAAACGAACATTATTTCCGATGTTTTATTCACTACATTTACAGTTTCTGGAAGAGTTAATCTACTTAATGCATCAGCATTTTTATTATTTTTACCTTCGCGACCCTGCTGACATTAACGACCATCTCAGCATTCTGGGTGTTAATATATCAGGTACTTTTTTTACAGGATCAAACAATCGAATTAAAGGTTTGTGATCAGTTCTAATTTTAAACTGTTTACCTGCTAAATATTGATGAAATTTAGTTACACCAAAAATTACAGATAAAGCTTCTTTATCAATCATGGCATAATTTCTTCTAGTCTTGTTCATCGTTCTAGATGCAAAAGCTATTGGTTTTTCTTTACCCTCAACAATGTGACTTAACACACAACCAATACCATATTCAGAAGCATCACAGTTTAAAAAAACATCATTTTTTATATCATACAATTCTAAAACAGGTGATTTACATAAAATTTGTTTAACTTTCTGAAATGCTTTTTCATTCTTCTCTGACCATGTCCACTTTACATTATTATCTAATAATCTATGCAAACGTTCTAGTACATCTGAAATATTAGGTAGGAAGTTTCTATAATAAGAAATTAATCGCAAAAATGAACGTAATTGAGAAACATTAGTAGGAAAAGAAGCATTCAAAATAGCATCAACTTTTTCTGGAATAGGCTTAATGCCTTCCTGTGAAATTCTATGTCCTAAATAGCTAACTTCCGAAACCATAAATTTTAATTTTTCCTTATTTAATCTTATACCATGCTCAGAAAAGCATTTCATAATACATTCAACTCTTTCCGAATGTTCGGATTCAGATCTAGCACTTATAATTACATCATCTAAAAATACACTAACATAATCAAACTTTTTTAATATATTTTCATTTTTTCTTTGAAAAATACCTGGTGCACATTTTACACCAAAAGCCTGTCTTAAAACTATAAATAAACCTTTATGAGTATTAATAGTTAAAATTTTACTACTTTCATCATCAACTGGTTGTTGTAAATAGGTATCTTTTGAATCAAACACATTAAATTATTTCCACCTGCTAATTTAGCAAACAATTCTTCCATTCTTGGAAGAGGATAGTTATCATTTTCAGTATTTACATTAACTGTTGCTCTATAATCACCACAAATTCGAACAGTACCATTTGGTTTTAGAACTATTACTATAGGACTAGCCCATTCAGAATAATCAACAGGTTTTAAAATACCCTCATTTGTTAATCGTTCCAATTCCAAATCAGTTCTCAAAGAAAAAGGAACAGGTCGAGATTTTAGGAAAACTGGTTTTGCATCATTTTTCAAATTTATTAAAACGGGAGGACCTTTGGTCGTACCGATCCCGTCAGCAAAAACATTAGGAAATTTATTTATTAATTCATCCTTCGAAATACTTTTGATCATGTTTGTTTACATTCGGCCAAAATAATTTTGATGCTTTCAACCAAGTTTTACCAATTAAACTCGGACCTTCCTCTGTATTAACTAGCATTTTTAAATTAGGTATACAATTATCATCAATCAAAACATTTACCTTTAATTCACCTAATACAGTTAAAGAATCTTCAGTATATGTTTGCAGCTTAATATTAGATTTAATCAAAGGAGGCTTACCTGAAAATAATTTATCGGCAATATTTTTACTTACGATCGTATGAGCTGCTCCGGAATCAATTTCAAAATTAACTTTAATCCCATTAATTGTAACACATTTTTCCCACAATACATTATTGCACTCATCCCTCATAACATTGAGAGAATATTCTTGAACAGTTTTAATTTTACTGTTCTTTTTCAGTTTTTGATTCACTGTAGAGAAGTTCCGGTTCCAGCAGCAAATTTTTAAATGTCCAACTTTATGACAAAAGTGGCATTCCGCTGATTTAAATGGACACTCAACAGGTTTGTGATTTCTTGCACAACGATAACAAGGTTTCTCTTTATAACTGTTCCTGTTTCCAGGTGCATACATCCCTTTTTTCGGCTTCAACGAATACTGGTATACTTTCGTTTTCTCTATTGGGGCATCTTGAACTTTATTTACAGTTGTTCCTCCATTAATCTGTAGTGATTTAACTCCAGCTTCGGCTGTTTCGAACGATTCCGTAATTTCTACAGCTGTTTGAAAAGTTAGGTTTTTCGTATCTAACAATTTTTGTTGTATTTTCTCGCCTTGAATTCCAAACACTAGCTCGTCCCATAGGCGATCGCTTAAGGTATCTGACTACGTTTAAAAATTGGTTTTCGACCAAAATTGTCAAAACGATTTTATTACATTTTATTAAAGCCCAACTTTTTATCTTTCTAAAACTGTATTTATTTTTATTGTACTATAAATAGAACCGAAGTTGCAGCGGTTTTTAAACTACTTAACAGCTATCACTCAAACCGGAAGTACTGTTTAAAGGACCGGAAGTACTATTTAAAGGTACTAACTGGGAGGGGGAAAGCAAAAATATGGTCTTCTAGAAGTAAACAGTGGTTCAGTACTTGAAAAAAACAGTATGGCTCATAAAAATAGTGAAGTTTAGATGCATATTACTGTGCAAAGTTTTGTAGCAAAACATAAAACAAAACTTTAAATGCATTTTTTGGAATATGTAATTTTTGGAGAAAATTTCATACGCAAAACATGATTTCTCAAAAAGCTATTAGAATATATCTATGAAATTTAAATTGCATGTTGTTTACACTATTGTGCGACAATGAACTAAAGATTTAATTTTAGAATAAATATTTTTTGTTTTATGGGTGTTTTCGGGGAATGACATCAATGAATTTTATGAAAATCAGCATGTAAAAAGGTGCGATAGACTATATAAATTTTGAAATATTTAAAATATCTCTTAGATTTTAGTTCATTGCCTTCACCAATGTCACAAGTATGATGTGTAAAAAGAAAACTAAGATACATACAGTAGAATGTTCTGTAGTGTGTTTTGCGTATTGGGCCAAATTTCACTAAATTTTACCACAAAATCCCCCATTTACCAAATTTCATCAATGAATAAAATATTTTTTGCTTTTTTTCACAGTTTCTAGTCATATTCTTAATAAAAATATGATCAAAATATAATGAAACAGCTTTTTTGGAAAAAATTGCTCCGTAGGTAGTCAGGCACCTTAATGTAGTTTCAAAGTTGCAGTATTCGGATAACCGAAGTAAATCTCTCACGAAATTGGCTATACTTTCCCCTTGCTTCCGTAATCTTTTTTGAAACTTAAACCGTTCAACAATTTCCCTTGGACACGGTGAAAAATGTTCTTTCGCACTCTTTAAGAGATCATCATAACTTATCTCTTTCAGCGAATATACAATGATATCTCTCAATATCGAAAAAGTTGCAGATCCAACAGATCTTAATAATATATTTTTCTTCTTATCCGCATCTTTAATGTTATTAGCAGAGAAGTAAAAGACAATTTTTTCTACATAAATCGACCAGGGCACGATCGAATTGTATTCTTCCAGACGTCCCAGAGAGATTACTTCTGTTTCTGCCATTTTCTTTTTCTTTTTTTCTTCTTTTCAAACAGTCTGCAACATTTATTTAAAATCTTGGGTTCTATTCCGCATCGTCGCCATTTAATATGGCTTTAATTTTTGTTTGTTCATATTTGGAACAGCAAGGAGATATCTATATTAGCTATATAGATTTATTATACATTATATAAAATTGCGGCCAAGCGAACCGCTACTTAGAACATTCAGGCTTACTCTACCGTACATCTCGTATCAATAACTCTCCTGCAAGAGATATCAAATCCTGGACTTGCAGCGCCATCTCTGGTCACAGATTAATTCTAATCATTGAGATATGACAAACTGAAACTCAAGTTTCATTAAATTCCGTGCATTATTTATTGAGATATGACTATCGCTAAAATCGTGTAAATCCTGCAAAATACAGTATAGCAGCGCCACCTGTTGGGAGATTTATACCCAAACCCTAATTAACAACAACTTATGTCAACGTCTAACTGAATCTGAAGTTTGATGAAAATACGTGCATTAGTTCTTGAGATAGAGATATTGCGATAATCGCGAAAAATGCTGCATAGCAGTGCCACCTGCTGGGCGATGTTAACGTAAAACTAATCAGCACCAAGTTATATCAGAGACTAACTGAATATAAAGTTTTTTTTAAATTCCGAGCATTAGTTCTTGCGATAGAGCTATTGTGTAATACGCAAAAATGCTGCATAGCAGCGCCACCTGCTGGGAGATTTTGACTAAAAACTAATCAGCACCAATTTATATCAGAGACTAACTGAATATAAAGTTTTATTGAATTCCGAGCATTAGTTCTTGAGATAGAGCGCCCACAAAATTTTTATCACATACAGACATTTTCTAAAAATAGTCAAATCGTGATCAGGACCTTCTAAAACGTATAAATCCATCGAAAACTGGAAGTCGAAAATTTTCATGAATCCAATACTTTCTTCTTGTAAAGATAGAAGAAAGTAAAAAGACGTATAATTAATTAAATTTATGAAAACTTTTTTTTTTTTTTTTTTTTTTTTTTTTGCAACAGTAAAATTTTACATTTTTATACAATTAATGAAAAATAAAAAGCGAAAAATGTACAAGTTTATTTTTCTATAGGCCGCAACAGTTTAACTTATTACAGTTATTTACACACAGTTTTTCACAGCCTACAGTTATTTACATGAATAAACTCATAATTTTCTCAACGAAAAAATTTAAAATACGTTATATAACTTAAAACTTCCCTATTTTGGAAAATAATTGGCGATTTTTTTTTAATAGAAGTGTGTTCAATCAGACTGTACAAAAGAAACCAGAAATTTATGCAGAATTTTGCATTCATTAATTTTTATCTGAGTTAATTGAGTAAATCATATAATCTGCGAAAAATTATCTGAGTTTACAGTTTGTCTATGCTCCTTCAATTATACAAAGTATTACATATATAACAAGTGTGAAATTGTTCGTCAAACGTGACAAATGAGGTGCGTTCGTGATATAACTAGTTTTATAAATATTCAGATCTTGGTGCAATAGCTGTTGTATTCTTGTGCGACAATGTAAAATTTATTTTATGTGCAGATTTTTATATTATAAATATTACTTTTATTTTATGAAATTAAGTTTCAATACACTTTTACAAACAATTAATTACAATTCTGTTACATTAAAATTATACTATGCGCAAATATCCAATACAAGACAATGCAAATAAATCATTGTTATTATTTCTCTGAAAAAAGGAATTATATCGTCTGTTATTATGATATGATTAATTTTCCGTAATAAAATAAGTGTATTTTAAGTTGTCAATATTTTAGCTTTTGTTGACATTTACTGAAAATTCCAATGATAAAAACACTCTTAACTTTGAAAATTTCAAAACTTGAAATACATATTTATACTCTTTTTCCATTTAATATATATTTCTCCGAAAACATCTATCCAAAAAACTGTCGGTAAATTATATGATTGCTATAATTAGACAATTTTAGTATACAAAATCCGGTTTTAAATTTAGTAATATGGGAATAATATGACTCCATCTTAAATTTGGTGTAATCACCATGGCAACCTACAATCATTACCTATCATGGGATATTACTGAATTAATTACATATGATAGGATTTAATACAAGGAAAAAAAACACTTTTATTTATATATTTTTAAGTTCTGATTCGATTTTCATAAAGTTTGAAGTGCCTCGACAAAATTCTGCAACGATTATATATATTAAATTTCAAACCATTCAGTTGGGTATTTTTTGCACTGTTATATGCGGACAGACGGACAGACGGACGGACCAGACGACAACTATAAGTGCTACGTATTTATATAATTACAAATGCCCCTAAAAATGGATTTTCTGTAAAGGTCAACAAAGAGATTAATCCAATGTTTTCCATTGATTTTAATTGATTTTTGATTCTACCAATAATATGTGAGTACTAGGTACATTTTAACAATGTGATTAAAATTTTCATCTTATCAAAAAAAAATATTTATACTAAAATATAATTAATTTTATAAATATATTAAGTGTATAATTGTATGTGTATAATTAGTGTATAATTCTACTAAAATTACATAGTTATTGTTTATATTATTATTACTAAAATTATATAGTTATTAAATTAAAATACACTATAATTATTCTAGTGTATAATTATATTAAAATATCACAATTAACCTTTTAAAAACTAATATTATGCACATAGACTAATATTATGCACATAGATCAAAAATATCATTATTACTTATATGTGCATTTAGTGAATTTGACAACGAATTCCTTCTATTTTAGTTGTCAATACATAATCCAACAGGATAGTGGATGAGTGAAATGCAGCAAAAGCTGAATTGCTTGACGTATTATTGGGAAACATGCCCTGAAGCAAAGCGTTCAGATTGCATTCCCTGAGTCAGCAAATTCTTATAATTACATTGTGCATTATTAACGCTTCGTAAACGTTGCCTTTTAAACAGTTAAAAATAAAATTATTCTCACTAATTAAAAAATTAATAATACACATTAGACTAATGTTTAGATATTCGAAAAACAATTTTTTCCCTAATTGCATACGAGTTTTATTAAACAAGGAGTATTAGATTAACGTTTAGACGGTAAAAAGAGAAATTTTTCACTAATTATATAACTTATAACACTAAAGATTAGATTAACGTTTACACAGTTTATAAATGATTTTTTTCTGTATTTTTAAAATTAAGAACAGTAAAATATAGAATAACGTTTAGACAGTTAATAAGGTTTTCCTTTACTATTCATATAGTTAATATAATACTAAACATTAGACTAAAGTGCTGTT